>OY728122.1:1280167117-1281417117 GCA_963277665.1 Viscum album
TGCAAGAAAACTAGGACTCTGCACGTCAACTGCTCCAAGGATGAGGCTAGCCAACTGATGAGTGATGGGTTGTCCCCTCCTTTGCGAGAGTCCATCCTATGCTGCAAAGGCCCCCTTCTCGTCGGTGAAGGTGAACCTGCTCCCGTCGGTGCGCACACATCGCACCTTGCGCCTAAAACAGTCAATCTGAGCATGGACTGTAGATAACCAATCCATGCCCAAGATGACGTCATAAGGGCTCAACGCCACTACAAGAAGATCCCAGCCGAAGCTCTCGCCTCCTAGAGTAAGCTCACACTGCCGGCACCAGTGCGTAATCATCGAGTCTGCTCCCGTAGGGGTCTCTAGCCGTAAGGATCGAGCCAACGGCTCTGTCGGAATCTCCGAGCTCCGAACAAGGGCAGCGGCTATGAAAGAGTGACTCGCTCCTGTGTCTATAAGAACTGTAGAAAGGGTGGAATAGACACAGATCGTACCTCGAATCATATCTATCGCGCCGTGGTCATAGGACTCCGCTGCCTGGAGATGTGCCTGTCTCTGTCCGCCAGCTCCCTGTGGTCAGGGCGGACCTCCTGGTGGTGGTGGTGGCAGAGCCTCAAAGCGTCGTCCACCACCTGCTGCTCGACCAGCTCCTCTGCCTCGTCCGCATCCTCCCTGCGGACCACCACGGTCGACCCTCTACCTCTTCCTGGGTGGTCCCTCCACCGTCTGCTGCTCCTCGGTACGACGGGTCGGGCAATCACGAGCCATGTGGCCCTGCCCGCCGCAGGCGTAGCACTGCCTGCCTCTCGGAAGACTGGCTCCGCGCTGTGTGCCCCACACTGCTGAGCTAGTGTCCCGAGGTCGTCTTCCAGAAGGTCTGGTATTCCTGGAACCCTGAGTCATCTGTCGGCTACCTGCTGCCGAAGACTCCGCTACCTGCCGCCCTGCGGTAGGTCTCGCTGTGGACTCAGCCAGAAAGCTCTCGATCAGAAGGGCTCTCTCTAGCACCCATGCCTGGGTTGGCATGCTGAGGGAGATCAACGATGCCCTGATCTCGTGTCTCAGACCCTTCTCAAAGGTCTGGGCCCGGAAGAAGGGGTCTCGCACCATGTCTGTCGAGTAGCGAGAAAGGTCGGTAAACCTCGTCGCGTATTGGGCGACCGTCAAGCTGCCCTGCCGCAGCTGAAGAAGCTCCTCGATGCGCACTGCACGGAGGTTGGCCGGAACGAACTCTGAGCGGAAGAGGCTCTCGAAGTCCGTCCAGATGAGGGAGGCCTCATCGTGTACCTGGAGCATCAAGCTCCACCATCATCCCGCTGCTTCGTGCAGTAGGCTCGCCGTGAGGATCACCATGAGGTCTGTTGGTGTCCTCACTAGCCTGAAAACTCATACGACCACCTCCAGCCAGTCCTTGGCTGCCTGGGGGTCCGTCTCCCCACGAAACCTGGGTGGTCGCTGGCGCTGGAACTCGTGCAGAGCTCCGAGGCGACGCGCATCGTCAGCGGTCGATGCTGGTAGCATCGAGGGCTCGGCGGGTAAAGGTACCGCCGGTGCCTCTGCTGTCAACAGGCCCTGTACCGAGGCCTCGTCGCTCGGCGGGCTATCGTCGCGCTCTACTCTCGGAACCCTAGTTGGCTGCCGTCGTGGGGCCATCCTGAAAAGGAAACAAGTGCGCCACGGTCAGAACAGTATACCTGGTGAGCTGACACAAGTAATCACAAATAAAACTTGACACACACATGCAATCAATTTTTTCGTGCATTAAGTAGGAAATCAGAAGTCAGGGTCCTGGTGTATGGATACGTCGGCCGCCGCACCAAGACTGGACTCCCTAGACTGATATCCACACCCAATATGCTAAACACTATTGCTTCACATAGAAGAAAGATCAGAGTCTGCGGTAGAACCGACCGCCTTTGATACCAATTTGTCACGACCCGTCCTCGGGGCCCGTGCCGTGACTACCCCAAGCCCGCCTTCCATAGGCCAGGGGTTGACGACTAGCACCAAGGCGTAAATCCCAACAAAAAGGGAAGGCATTGACTTCGAAAAGTAAACAAGCACCACAGAGTAAGCAAGCGGAAAAGTAAACACTATGTAAAAACTGTAACAGGCTGTGCTGAAAGTAAAAGGGGCCGGAAATACAAGCCCAACTGTAAAGTATAACTGAAAGGGAAAAACAGCAACTGAAAAGAAAAGCCACAGCATCGAGCTGTCCTCTAGAAGTCCCACCTGGAGGGTGGGTACAGATTGCCTCCACAGCTCCTCGGTCTAGCTGTCCGCTCCGAGTGCGTCCCGCCCAGTGGTCCACCTCCAGGTACCGTCCTGCTCCGCACGCCTCCACCACGATCAGCGTTGTCCGTCGTCTGCAGCCAACATAACGAAGTGCGGGCATAGCCCGTGCAGGGGTGAGTATAAGCTACTCAGTAGGGACCCCGAGACCCCCGAAGGTCTCCCAAAATCCACAAAGGATAATCCACAGTGGAAAGATACAATCACGAAGTAACAACCGACACTGCTTAGGTATATGCCCATACATATACCTAAGTCATCAATTCCCGTTCGGCTCCAACGTCCGAGCCCAAGCACAACCCAGTCCACACAGGAAAGCAAACGTATACCACATAGGATAGCACAACACAATCCACAAAGGAGAGTAAACAGTAAATCCCACAGGATAGCTCAACACAATCCACAAAGGAGAGTAAACAGTAAATCCACACAGGATAGCTCAACACAATCCACAAAGGAGAGTAACACAGGATTCAACTCACATAGGTATACTTCTTCGAATGACGATAAAGATGATCACTGATCCATCTAAGTCGTCGGACCCACAAAGGATCGATAGGTAACTGACCCCCATAATGACCCACACAGGATCGGGCCCACACAGGACCTGTAGGCGCTAGCTCACACAGAACCGCTGAGCGCTGACCCACACAGGATCGGACCCACACAGGATCGGGCCCACACAGGACCTGTAGCACCAATCCACGTAGGTTCACTGAGTGCTGTAGTCATCGCAGTCCACTGAGGATATCTGCAGAGTCATCGTCGCAGTCCACTGAAGATCTCTGCACAGCCGTCGTCGCAGTCCACTGAGGATCTCTGCATGGTCCTCGCTGTCGAAGTAGCAGTCGCAGCCAGTACTAGGGTTCCCGCACACAGCAAGCTCGTTCGAGAGGGTCCGCTCCACGAGCCGAGAGGCCGATACATCAACTGTCACAAAGTCTGAAGTTGATGTATCCAAAAGTTCCGTATCGTGAATAGGAACTCAACGTCGCAGACGGCGCGTCAATCGGACGCCCGGTGTGAGAGTTATTGGCTTTTTCGTCCTAGGGGCCCGGTTGGTTTTTAAGGCAAAACCAACCTGACTATACTCCACCTACGTCCAAACCTCGGTTGGAGTGAGCAAAAAGATCCTTCTCACTTAGAGGAATACAGCAAAGCTGACGGCACGTCAATCGGACGCTCGTAGCTCAAGATATGAGCGTTTCCGCTCCGAGGACCCGGTTGGTTTCGTGTACGAACCAACCCGGCCGAACACAAAGTATTCTGAAACCTTGAGTGCGATATACCAAAACGACCATCTCGATCCAAGGATCGCGTTGCCGCTGATGGCGCGTCGTTCGGAGCCCCGTAGCTCATGTTACGGGCATTTGATCGAAAATGGTCCGAAGACGGGGGGTCCGAACCCGGGCCGACCCGGCCCGACCCCCCCCCCCCCCCCCCCCCCTGGGTAGGCCGAATCGGGTCGACCCAACCCGGTCCGACCCGGCTGGACCCGGTCTGGCCTGGCCAGGGCGCGGCCCGGCCGGTCGGACCGGCCTGGCTCGGCTCGGCCGCGTGGCCGAGCGCTTGGGTGTCGCAGGGCGCTGCCCCCACGGTTTGGAGATGCCGCGGCCCCGCATTGGGGCCGTGCTAGAGCAACGGACGCGGCTGTTGTCGCGTCCCGTGCGGGCGAGCCGGACACGCACGGCCGTGGGTTCGCTGGCCGCCGCCGCCTCCGGCAGCCGGCTGCCGGCTCCGGTGGTCCGTTTTCCTTCCCGTCTGCTCCGTTGTTCCTCCTGGGTTCCGTTCTTCACTGCGGGATTGTCAAATTGCCCTTGCGTCACGTTTTGTCGTCGCCCGCCAAATCTTCACAACTACGAAGAACGGCGGAGGGTTGTCGGGCCGTGTTCGTTTGGCACGCACCCTCCGCGTTAGTGATAAACAACGGGGGAAATAATTTAACACATGAAACAACAATTTTAATTAACTAAAAATTGTTTATGAGAATCTGGTTCTTTAATTTTAAAGAAACGTTCACGGGAAAAGGGCATTTCCAAAATAAAAATCACTTCCTCGTCAAGTCGTCGCTCGTGGGTTCTTCGTGGAATTTGGGGATCGTCGCGTCGTCGCGGTATCCGGCATCGCGTCATCGCGGAAGGGTGTCGCGTCGACGAACTCCGAGGTTCAAGAACAAAAAGATTTTATTAATAATAATTAAATCCTTCTGAGTTAAAAACCACAGAGGAGATTAAAAAGAAACCCGAGATCTCTTACCTCAAGCAGTTGGTGATCGGAGATCGGGGCAGGGAAGAACGTCTCGGATGAAGCGTCGTCAAACTCCGAGGGTGACGGAGTTCTTCGCGTTCTTCGCGTTCTTCGCGAAGGAGGATGACGGCTCAAGAATTCTGTCAATGCCTCTCAACGTGTAATCCTCCAAATTTTGTGTTGGTCTTATTTTATTAATACGCCAACAAACGAAAAAGAGGTAAGTAACGACCCATTAATTCGTAGAATTAATTCAACGAAAGAAACCGCCCATTTAATTCACAAAATAAACCGCCCAATTAAATGGTCTGTTAAGAATTTAAGAAAACGCGTCAGTAGACTTTCATAATGACAGGTTTTCGCGGGTGCGTTACTTAGCGGAAAAGAAATGGCGGGGCTCGTGCGGGCCCCACCTCGCAAATATCCTACCAAGAGGGTAGGATATTTTTGGATTGTATCATATCCGCTTCAACTCAGTTTAAGTGGCTTTCAAGTGGCTTAAGTAAAATAAAATAAAGTTTGTCGAACAATTTATTTTATTTCTTAACTTTAAGCCCAAAAATTAAAAACCACAACCGAGCAAACGCAACTCCGGAAGAGGCATTTCTAAGAAAATACCGGTGCTGCGATTTCATCGGTGCCCTCAGAATTCGATTCCGGGCACCGGTTCAAAAGTTAGAAAAACCCGCTCGTCCTTCACTGAACGTACCCGAGCCAAACTTCGGAAAATGATTTCGGGCACACCGGGCCTCGGAATCAGGTGCCGTCAGAAACTGCGCTCTTGTAAAATTCCAAATAAAATTAAGAAAAATTTCCTTGAAATTTACGGGTCTTTACAGGTTCCCTCTATTGACTAAAACCAAAAACCATGGTGTAAGAAACAGTTAAAATAACGAGGAACCACATAATCATAAAATGTCAAACTTATCACACATTATTTAATCCATGAAACCTTAGGTTCACCCTAGGTTATTCATGATCATCAAAATAATTCTAGGACTGTAACCTATAGTTATAATAAACCTTAGGGACATCCATAGACATAACTCAGAAATATCTCTAGGGATCTCACTAAAGTTTTCACATCCTAGTTTTCAATGGTTAACTAAACCTTTCCTCTAATACCAACTGTAGAGACCCAAGATTGACGTACATGGACATTAAATTACATTTGCGGAATAATTAATACATAATAAAAACTAACACTAAAGGACCGTATTAACTTACTGTTCTAGCCATGTCTATCTCATGAGATATAAATCTTTACCCAATGCATTGGAGGGAGATATAGGTCCCACCCCTCTCAAAATGAAATCATTATTTCATGTGACACAAAATAAACATACATCATTAATAATAACCCAATGAATAAAATGGGTTTTATAAACATCATCCCATCATAACGTAATCCATATAAAACAAATGGATATCATTTCATCATAAAAAAGAATCAAACCATGTAAATAATAGATACATTATGCTTGAAACATAATCATACTAAATAACGTCATCTTAGATGGAAAATATTTTTGACAAAACACTTGAAATGAATTCTTGAGGAAAATATCCTTTCTTCTTTAAAATCAGTTTCTTATCACAAAATGTCATTAAATTTTAAAAGAAAAGGATTTTGTTGAAAATAATCATGAAATCTTGTAGAGGAAGCTTCATGAAAATTAGGCATTATGAAATCGTAAAAATCCATTCACACCGTATAAGTTAAAAAACAATATCCTCATACTTTTAATGGAAAAGTCAAAAAGTACCAACTATGGTAAACAAAAGAAAGATTCCTTCCATAACACAAAGAAAAAGTCAAAAATGGGTAAACATGACTTTAAACATAGATGGAATAATATTAAACACTTTATGAAAAACAATTTTATGGACATGGATGAAAAAACTATAGCCCCAGTAAATACTTATGTATAAGCAATCTCAGATAAAAATGAGATTTTCAAAATTATCCCTTACCTTTTGTCCAATTTCATGGGTACGTGTCTGAAACTCATGTATAGTGGTTTTATAAATAATATTAACCTATAAAAGAACCATAATAATATTTTTGATATCATATATGATTCACTTGTGACTTTATATTTCCCGTTATTTTGTCAATTCCATGTTAAAGTAGCGTTTTCAGTAAAATAGTTTCATTTATCGTACGTGTTTAGACTTGTTGTTCATGATATTATTATTACTTATATCATGATTTAATTAATTCTAGAATGTATAACATTATTTATATATCATATATATTCAGTATATATATATATAATAGATAGATAAAGGAAATGAAACACACCGTTCATAGAGACGGTAGGCCGTACGTACGCATGAACGTTGTTTTCCTTTCTTTATTGACTTGAAAGGAAGTAAGTAGATGACATATATATATTTATATATATATATATCCAGTAGAATTATTATGTAATATATATCATTATTATTCATTATATATACTTTATAATCATTCTTTAATGGTTAACATGGAGAATTAATCTCATCGCATTGTGGAGACAAAAATCCATACGTACGCACGAGCGATGATATCATTCCCATATTTTTTGAATGGAATTGAAGTGGATGATAGAATATATTAGAATAATTATGATGTTATAATAACCATATATTGTTATTCTTTACACCACTATACCCATCCAAGTATAGTGGTGTTGGAAAAATATATTACACCGCGGCATGGAGACGGTATTCCGTACGTACGCACGCACTATGATTTCGTTTTCTGTAGGATGGATAGAAGGTGAAATGGGGTTGTTTCATATTTATAACAAAATATAAGTATATTATTTATACTGATGTTTTTAATTTATAATTAAACAACTAAATAATAGGAAGTAGAAGAATAAAGAAATTTGAAAGAATCGGTAGAAGAGATTACCTCTTCTTCGACGCGCTTCTTTTATGATTCCCCTTAAGGCACTAGAGTTGGTCTTTTGAGAAAACCAAAACCTTTATAATATAACTAAATTGGTTTAGAATAGAAATATTCATGATTTGTCCAAGCTTGAAGGCTCAAAATTGAGTGAAGAGGAGAGGGAAGGAGGTTCCCTTATATAGGAGAGGAGATCGCACTTTAGGAAACCTTAAAAATATTAATTAACAATAAAATTAAACCCCACTTAAAAACCTCCAAAACTGACTCAATTCGAATATGAGGTGATATAGGGTTGTAATGTCATCAACCAATAAAATTTATATATTTTTTATGTTTATTTTAAATCTTATCAACTTGATTTATCATTATTTAATATATTTAATTTTATTTGTGGTAATAAAATTCTAAATTTTAAATTGTTATAAATACGTACTTAAATGTTGTCTATTTTCTATAATTGGATAATTTATAACCTTTTAGACTATATAATTTTCAATTTGAATTTTTTAAATATTTTTGAGATTTTTAAATAATTTAATAATATGTTATTTTTATAAAATATCAATAGTGTCAATTTTAAAACTATTCATTATTTGAATTTAAATAAAAACCAAACAGAAGATATGTTATAACAAAAATATATAATATATTAATAACATGTCATATTCATCAAAAAATTCTTTGGGAACCTTAATTTGTTCATGCATTATTTATTTTAATATTTTTAAAACCATTTATTTGGTATATCTCTTAAAAAAATTATTACTACAACATTTTTGTATAACTATTTAATATACTTGTTTGTTGCATAAAAATTAAAAATAATATCCTATGATGAAGATAAATAAAATAACCTTCATAATAATATTTTTACTCGAATTTATCATCTTAAAATCACAACATTTAAATTTTTATATTTATTAAATTATGAAGGTGACATCTTTGACATCATTTAAAATAAAATAATATAAATGTCCTAATCGGTTTTATAAGTCTCCAAATGGTCCAAAAATAGACCCATGTATTCTTATAGTATAGCTATACTCGAAAAATAATGTTTTTTCAAGTTTCTGGTCTTTTTATAGGTATTTTTATTTTAATAAAAACTATATTATTGATTTTTCACTAAATAACTAATTTATACATAATTAATGTATATTATATTAAGGTAATTAAATATTTCTTAAAAATTACAAATAAATTACAATTATAAAGAAAAACATTTTAACTTTCAAATGAGTATTTATAATCTAATTTAAATTCAGTATAACCATATATTAAAAATAATCTAATTATTAATGTTTGAGTGAGACATATTTCACTTTCCTTTAAATAAAATAAATAAAATGACTTAATCAAATAAAAGTGGGTTCCATTAGATTCCATTTCGAACCATTTATGATTTAGGGAAAAATATAATCATCCAATTATATTAAGACAAGTGTTAGGGTAATTTTATAATATTATATTTACCCTTAATTACTCGATCTACCTTTAACTATGGTAAATAAAATTTACCATAGTTACTATTTATAATGCCTAAAAAGTAGCTTATTAACATAATTTGGACCTATTGATTCTAAATATGGAATCCATTTTTATAAATTCAAAACAAAAAAGTTGCAGAATTTAATTTAAAATTAATCCCACTGTTGAGAAAATGGGTTTTAAAAGTTAAAACGTTGCAAAAGATTGAAATGTTTTTACATATGAATTCAGTGTAAAATTAATGCTAATGACTTATATTATATTAAATGGTAAAAATATATTCTATTTATACTTTAAAACCATTAAATATTATAATTTATCCATATAAATTATCTCGATGAAAAAAGTTGTTTTTAAATAAAATTTAGCGTATTTTTACTATTCATCAAAATAAGAAACTTATCAAAAAAATATCAAAAATTTATCCACAGTAAATTTTTATATCCTGATTCAAAAGAAGAATTTTATTTTGTCAAATTGAACATATAAACATGTAAAAAACTAAATTTAATGTTGGTGTGCCATCAAAAGGCGACAAAACTGCATTTTTTTTAAAATACTTTTTTTACCTGAAAATTTTATTTTGTTCTCATACCATGTTCTATAAAATGTGTAAGATGAATTATAATATCATAAAACTCAAAATGTAGTTACCACTATTCATAACATCTAGTTCATAAAAATATTATAACAATATATTTTTTTTAGTGAAACTTATTATTGCGTACAACACACGCTATTGAGGAAGGTTTATCGTGCGTGCAACACAAGCCAAGAATAGTGTTTGCGTATAATATAAGCTAATACGGTGTTGCGTATAGCACAAGCTAATTTTTGGGTAGAGCACAACACAATACATCAATGAAATTAAAAGAAAAGTTATTTATAAAATCTTGGGGTGTTACAATTCTTAATTAGGAATTAAAATATATTACTACCGAAAAAATCATATTAAAATCAAATTTATATTTGTGGTTGAAACAAAGTAATAGTTTTAAAATTCTATAATTAATCCACTAGGTAGACTTAGATATTATATGATATTTTCCAATGAGGAAAATATTTACTTATTTCTATCAAATAGATTTACTTCTCATTTGATCAATTATATTCTATCTCAAATTTTTAGGATATCGTTATATAATTGGGATGTATACATGGTATCTAATACCCATGATCCAGAATTAGATAAACTGGTTTATATAATATTCATATCATTATTCTCTATATGATTTTCCTTAAGAAACCTTATCAACCTTAAACCGCACATTATTTAACTACTTGTCCAAATTATAATAGATCATGATTTCTAATTAATGATGCATGTAATTATCTATAATAATACATATCTTTGTTTAAGTATCATTATTTATATCAATTCATTGATTGATTTATTAAATGTTAACTCGAAAAAAATGATGATTCAATACATCGTATCCATTTAGTAGTCCCATCTCTAAATTTTACAAAAATTTTAGTTTCATTAGTATTTCTCCCAATATTTATCTATTTATTTATGCCTTAATTCCAATCATATCACATAAAACTCTTAGATTGTTAAGTGGAAGACTCCTTGAACCATTAATCTTATAAATTATCTTAACTCCATTCTTCTAGAAACCTAGTCCAATTAGGGTCACCCAGCTTAGTGTAACCCTAAACATAAAATTTATTATCAGTATTTATTCTTATTAAGTTCACATTTACCAAGAATTATTTACATAATATAATCCATAGTCACCCAACATTGAAATGACCTTCCCATTTTGGATTATTCAAGACTAGACATGTTTTTGCTTTAGAAGGAATCTATCACATATTATTTATAGTGTATTATTAGTATCACCATTTCTATATGAATATTATGAATATAATATGTAACTATTATATCTTATTTAATATTTAAAATTCATATAATCCCTATATGTATTCATACAACAATTTTTTTGTTTTTAATAACATTCATTCAACAAAATTAATATGTTAAAAACATATTAATGTATAACAAATTATAAAAATCAAGATTTGTATTAATTACCCAAAAAAATTTATATCTACACATATCCAAATTCATCTTATTCATAAGGTACATGGACCCCTTCCATGAAAATTCATATATCCATATGAACAGAGTATTTTTAGATTATGACCATCTTTTATTATTAAAATCATAACCAAAATAAAAAATCAATGTCTTGGTTGAATGGTATAATAATTACTAGAAGTGTTTTAAATAATTTAAACTAATGAATATAACATTAAAAATATAAATAATTTATAAACTAGACTATTAAATATGGGTTTTATAAAAAAAATAACAATTCAAATATTACACATGAGATATAACAACTTTAGGTAATTATCTTAATCTACATTGATCTTAATATGATCTAAAATAACATGGGTCCATACAAATGATTTTTTTGGAAAAACACCTTATTTTCTTAATGTTTCTACAAACCATAGTCAAGAAATTTTATGTGATTTCTTTTCCCAATCAATTTTTAATAGTGAAATTTTTGAGGTTCCCACTTTGAACCTTAATAAAAATTTTAAGTAAATTAAATTTTTTTATATTCATTCCATAAACCATGTCTATTGAAAATTTTCTATTTTTCATTTTTCACCTCATGGAAACGAAATTCTCATAAACCATGACCATTTCAATAAAACCCCATGTTTTAAAACATGTGTAATTATGATGCTCTATGTTATGATGATAAAACCACAATGTTTTCCTTAAACTTGTGATTTATTTTCAATGATTTTATAAACAAAGATGTGATTTTATAAACCATGATATTTTCTCAAAAAACTATATAAACAATTATATGCTTTAATAATAATTTTCTTGGTATTGGAAAAATTACAATACCACTATATGGTTGAGAACCATTAGTTGCAACTAATGGGTTGCTACCTCCAAACATATCAATTGGACACTAAAAACACTAATAAATTATTTGGTAGCACTTTAATTTAAATGTTTTGTGGAACCTAATCTTTAATGAAATTTTAATGGAATAAAATTTGATCAATCTTCCACTTTTTCATAGAATGATCAACATTGTGCTCAAATGAGGTACATTAACGTGATTTTATAGAACTCCTTCATAAAATTAATGATCCTTTTCGATTTTTAATGTATCATATGTTATGAAATGGCTAAATATTTGGATCTAAAATTATAACTTATTATAATAATCCCCCTTTAAATAATGTGATCCTTTAACTACTTTTATAATAATTGATAAAATATACATCATCATATAATCTATCATAATCTGAAACATAATGATAATAATTATATGGGAGTTGGTCGAATGATATCCAGTATCATTCACCCTACACAATATAAAGTAGTTACAAGGAATATGATATAATAGAAACTACGATGTGGGGAATCCCACTATAGTATCGTTTATGTTTTAGTGCATGATTTAACAAATTTTTTAATATACCTTTTAAAATAAATAATCAAAGTCAAAAAATTTGGTGGGGAGAATATGAGAAGAGAATGAAAAATTTAGAGATGAGATAAACTGAAATGTATAAAAAATAAAATATAAAAGTAAACAATAGGTTTTAGTTCTTTGAAGAAATATTTGAGATATGTTACAAAAAAAATTTATTATATTGAATATTATCCCAATATTATCTATGAAAAAGATAAAAAAACAATGGTTCAAAATTCACTCAAACAATATAATTTTAGCGAAATTTGATAATGATGATACATTAAAAATAATAGGAATTGAAAAAAAATTGAATCTAATTAGAGGAAATCAAATAGATTTTTATTACTGGGTTAAAACAAAACCACTTAATTGTTATCCAAATATTTTATTATGGGAATAAATTTATTTTTTTGAAAAAATGGAATCATAATAAAAAAACATAAAATATGGTAAGTACATCAGTTGAGATGAAATAACAAGTGACAATTTGTTTTAAATTGTAATTACTCAAAATACCATTAATTTTTGTGCAGAAAAAAAATTATAAAATTGAAGATATTGAAACCTTGAACAAAATATTATATGAAAATTTATTAATGAATAATTCATAATAAATATTAATTTACTGAATATGGAAAGATACATAATCTCTAAATCATTTAAAAATTCAATATAATGAAATCAAATCACAAAATAGAAAAAAAAATTAATTAAAAAAGAACACTATAAGTAATTCATTTTCATATGTGTGGTCCTATGAAGAATCAATAATTAAAATTTTATTATTATTTCGTTGAATTAATAGATGATTAAACTATTTTAAAATTATTTTATTCAAAAAATAGAAGTCAATTACTCTTGATAAGATTAAAGATTCTAAAATTTATGTTAAAAAGGTATTGTGAAATTATATTGAGAAATTAAGATTAGATAATGGAAGGTAGTATACCTCAGATATTTTTTAAATTTATCTTTTAGTGAATGAAAATATACATGGGTGGAAATACTTTTAAAATACCCAGTATGATTGTGTAAGTAAAAGGAAAAAATAATATTGGTTGAAATGAAATGAACTATATTGCTTGAACATAAAAATTTTAAAAAAAAATTTGAGATAGATTTTTGACACACCTATCATGGGATATAAAAATTAATATTTATATTTTTCCTTAGGAATTAAATATTAATATATAACCTTGTGTTTTATCTCAAATTGTTAATATAATCACCCAATATATTGACTATTTATTAATATTTTTTGTGCTTTCGATTAATGAAAATAGTAAAAATGGGGTCTTTATGGTAATTAAATAACGTAAATTAAAAGATTAAATGTTAGAATAAAGGGTTGATTATCCTAGGATGACTCATCAGATGCGTTTCTTCATTTTTCCTCCTCTAATTAAATTAATTATTCATTTTTTCAAGATGAACCCTTTTTAATTGGATTGTGGGGGAACCCTTACAAAGACCATAGGGGTTTGGTCACACACAATAAATACACATTCCATAAAAAATATACTTTTATATTGACCTAGAATGATTCCACCCACCCTCCCTACCACCCGTAATGTGTCACTCCCATGTCAATCTGTATGTGCACTCATGTATCACTATTACAGCTAAGGTTGAATTAGAATGTAACATGTTCACCCATGTCTATTCAACATGTGGGAACCTATCTCGGGTCACCGTTGTTGGACCCCAAAAACTTTTAGTCCCCAAAACACTCACTTTATAACTAGTGATATCCTAACCAATCCATTCATAAACATCTATCTTCATTTTAAACTTTATGACCATGGAATACAAATATTTTTGGTATAAATGTGAGAAGAAAATATAGTAGTTATAGAGTATTTTAGTGTGAAAATAACTTCCACTTCAATAAATCTACCCACTCTAAAACCCATAAATCATAAGAAACAATAATAGAAAATATATTTCATAGAGTCTAGTAGTACATTACTATTTATTCAGCCTTTGATCAACAAAAAACGTAATCCTTATAAGGAATATCAGGGGGATGAACATATGAAATCAGTAAAATGAATAAAATAAACTCTATATAATCCATAAAATTTATAAAAACCATTCCTTAAGAAATAGTTTTCAACTTAATATCTCATGTGTGTGCTGCAGTTAGCTAAAGAATTAGTACTCAGGAAATTATTCACCTTCGAGATTCCTAGACCACCTTCTATGAGGAATTTTATTGAGATATTTACTAATTAAGTTAGATAATAGAATATTTGAGTCTCTTTATGGTTGAGGGTGTGTATATGTATGCCACATAGAACCAATTCTTAATTAATGACCTAGAGTATCTCTTCTATAGTTATCTTGATGAAATATGATCTCACATGATAATATATGAGGAGAAAATATAGTCTTTATCAATTGAAAAACCTTGAACACTATATTGATTATCTCAGTTTCTTTTATATGCATTGATTTTCATCTTCTGTAGTTGTTAGTTACTTATACATAAAATTTTTAATTACAATTTAATATTACAGAGGATCTGTATTAATCTTACATAGGCCTACATTATTCTTATATAAATAGACGTTATTATTGCATAGCATTAGGTATTTTTTATTTAATCTATCACAAATGGACCAAACATTCATTTCTCAAGGAAAAGGATAAATCCTTATGTAGTGTCTTCCCTGACTGGTTTATTTATACATGGCTTACATTTAATCTGATGTTGACATCAGAATTTCTTAGTTAATATTAGACATTTTTCATTAATTCATGTAAATATATTTCATTTTCTCATCTAATCAAATATATCACTATTGGAATATAATTTACTTCTATATAGATAGCATGGTTTCTTTCTTCCATTTGTATATTACAAACACCTTCATAAAAGCTTGGCCATGAAATTTTAATAAAAATTATTATTTAAATAAATAAAACCATTACTTTAGTCCATATTTACAATGAAATCCAAATTACTTTTAAAATAATAAATATGTAGTAAATCACCTTGTTGTGTGAAGCTGCTGGGATAAAAAAACTAATTACAGTGAAAAATATGTTAATTTTAGTGTTTTTTCGATTATGTATGCAATTTTTAATATTTAAATATATTTTCATTGATATAAAACTCTGATAACACAAACTATAAGATGTATTATAATAGGAAAATATCAGTGAAGTATTTTAGAATCTATATAAGACCTTGTTAAATTAAAAATAATTTTTTATTTTTTTTAAATGTGAATGTGACTGGAGGAATGTTCAATTGTTGTCTATCAAATAGAAGAGGCTATCAATTATATAATAAATGACTATATTTTAATTTCATAGAAAAATAGAAAAAATCCCATTAATAGTTAAGCTTTTAATAATCATATTTAAAAGGAAATAGAATGGTCCAAAAAATTACATTGATTTTTGGGTGGTTTTAATTTATGTCATGAGTATATTTTCTTTAAATGATTTGTATTCACCGTTGGATGAGTTATTATAATAATACTGTTAATTTAATGAAATATATAAAATATTTGGATAATATTTACTCAACATCAACAAATGACTCATGTTTTTTATACAACCTAGTCTCTAAGAACAATTTAGTTCACAATTTATTTTTCACCTTTATTATCACCAATATAAGGTATTCATATATACCGTATCCCAGTCACAGTCCATAACACAAGGAAATGGTAAAAAACTGATAATTATTTCAAAAAAATAAACAATAAAACCTATGATTAGAGTGTATCATTAGTGATTCATCACCCACCCAGATGATTCAATAAGGGTCTATCCATCCTAACCATGGTGAATCCAACCAAACCTATATAGTTATGACTAAAATATAAAACCTTAATTATCATTCCATTAATCTTATTGGATTACGGTCTCATAAGGACACCAAAATTAATTAATTTTGAAATGTGTGGTCCCATGAGGCATCAAAAATCAATAGCATATTATTTTTTTCATTACATTCATTGATTAAAATATTATATAACACATATGATGTTCATAAAAAACAAGTAGGATAATCTTGTGAAGCATAAAGATTATAAAATGATTATAGAAAAGGAATTGGTACTTATTATATCTAAATTGACATTAGATCACGTAATCAAGTATACCTTAATGAAATTTGAAAATTATGTTACAAAGTATGAAATTAAATATGAGTACAATTCAATTTCACTGCCCCATAGAAAGGAATAGTTAAAGAGAAAACATAAGATTGGTTTAAATAGAATAAATCATATCTGTTAAATATATCATTTCAAAACAGTTTTAGAGAGATTTTTTGACACGCCTTTTATGGTGTTTGAAAAATAATATATATATATATATATATATCCTCAGGAATTTAGTATTAGTGAATACCCTTGGGTTGTCTATTAAAGAGTTAACAAAATCACTCACTATCCAAACCACTAGTTAATTTTTTTTGCATTTAATTTAATTAAAAAATAAATAAAATAGGGGCGATCATTATAATTTCATAAATAAAACAAAATAATTAATCTTTAGTAAGAAAGGGTGATGATCCTAGAATGATTCCCTAGGTGTTCTCCTTTTTTGTTCACTAAATTTTTATTTAAATTCAATCTCTATTTAGTGATCACATTCAATATCATTCAACTGATCAAACCCCACTATTTGACTCATATAAGTGACCAATGGATTACTTTATCATGATCATTAGATCATCTATCTTCCTATGTATAATGGTGGGCGATATCCCTTAATCGATAAGATGAACCCCTGAATCCATTCTCCGTCCTGTTAAATGAATGAAGTCAATCCAACTATACATTGACTAAAATAACCATACCATTCTCTCCATATCCACATAGATCCATCATATTCTATATGAATATAGAATGTTATATTTTTTTTTGAAATTTTGGGAATAAAATGAAATAGTTGGATCACATTTTTGAGTGGTGATCACCACCTCTTCACTCAAGCTATTGATTATAAATATCTAGAATACAAAATAAAAATGAATGGAAAATATATTTCACAAAATATAGAAGTGAATGCTCAATTATTTCTCCTTGGATCAACACAAAAGTTTCAACCTCAATGGAGTGAGGTCCTATCAAGGGAAGAGAAGGGGGAATAACCTATAAAATCCATTAAAATTAGAAAATAAAATATAGGTAATTATAATAATTTAATAATATTATTACCTGACTATAAATTATCAATCTAATACCTCTTGTGTGGGCCACAAGAAGATTGGGAATCATCAACAATGATTATATCTTCCTTCCTCTCTCCTAGATAACCATTCATCTGGATTTTTGTTGGGAGATTACCCAATTTTTTTAGATATTTGAATATTCAGGTTTCTTTATGGTCGAGGGTGTGTTCAAGTAAGCTACATGGAACCTATTATTTATAAATTTAAAAAAAATTGGCCTCTAAAGTTAACTTAGTGAACACTAATGAAAAAAATCATGACAGATGTTTTAAGAAGTTGCACTATTTTTTTGCCAAGTACAAAACCTTACGATGCATATTAATCATATAAGTTACTTTTATACATTTTTAGTTTAATCTTATATAGAAATAAATTACTCATAAATAAAGCTTTATAATAATATTTAAATCATATATAGGCTCTAGATTACTCATATATAGGTCTAGTTTATTTTTAAATAAGTTCATGTTATTCAAACATAGACTTGGGTTTTTTTATTTAATTAAACACAACTATACCACTCCTTTATTTCTTATAGCTATGGATAAATTCTTATATAGAATCATCCCTAGACAAGTCATTAATATGAATTTAATATTTAATTTAACATGGCCTTAAAAATTTACGAGTTAATCTAATGAGGATACTATTTATTCTTATTCAATTGGGGTATTTTCATTTTTAATCATATATATCTCGCCTAAAACTTTATTTACTCTTACATAGAACGTATGGTTTCCCTATTCTACTTGTATATTACATAAACCTAAATTTTAGTATGTCTGTGTAATTTTAATACATATTATTAAGTAAATCAGCTAAATTATGATTTTATTCCTTAATTAAAATAAATTCCAAATTATTTTAAATTAATAAATACATAGTAAATTCCCATGTTATATGGAAATTGTGGGGATATTAACATTTAATTACCATTAAAAATATATGAATTTTGTTGCTCTGTCAACCCCCCCCCCCCCAACACACACACACACATAAATTTTTACACTTGGGGGAAAATACATAAAAATGAATTCAAATAAAAATGATTACCCTACCAAGTTTAAATACACAAACAAATGATGTGGTAACTGATTCATTCATTATTTATATTTATCATTCCTCTTCTATGAGTTATTCTTGTTGCCTCACTTTCTCTCACCCATGTTCTCACATTTTTACTCCTTCATATGCACACTAGGGACCTACCTTGTAAATTTTCCCTAATCACTCTAAAAACATTTAATATAGAGTTTTTATCATTACTGGAGTATATGTGTTCATTAATAGGCTTCTAAATCCCATAAATTATTTTCTATTAAAATGTGCACTATTCATGAGTTCTTTCAATATGTCGTTACGGGGTTCCAAGGTTGGTAGGTTTTTTATGTTAAAAATTTTCATGGAAGAATTAAAAGGTGTATCTCTTACATTCAATTCCTGATATATAAATTCATACATATTTAAGGTAATCTCTCAACTCCTTCCAAGTCCACCCATCACAAATATTATCCCCCCTTTTATTTTTGTGGGCCATGAGTCATGAAATGAGTATTAATGAAATATTTATCCTCTTAATAATTTGTTATTAAATATTTTAAATTTATAGATATATGCACATTTTGTTTTTCTAATATAGATAGGTTATTAATATTTATAATAATAAATTCATGATTTTTTAAAATATAAACCCCAACCCCTATAAAAGTAATACTCTTCGAGTTGTAGAAATCCCCCCACTAAAGTGGGTACCAGACCCAATCTATTGAATGTGACCTATAAAGAACTAGGGTACAATGTCCTCCCCACACTTCCATGTACTGTTGAGGTGATAAATCATGAGGTGATGTAACTATGATAGAAGGAACAACCATTGGGAATCAATTACAATATGTTCAATCTTCCAACAGGTAACCCTAAACACTGGTCCACTATAACAATTATGTCCCACTAATAGCACAGACACCCCACCTTATCATGGTTATTGGGTCTTAGCCCTCCAGGTACAACCAATTTCCTCGCATACATGTGGCCCCTACTTGGGGACCACCCATGTGCTCGAATGGGTCATCATACTAATGAAAATCCCCATAGTCCAACATATTTTATTTCGAGTGTGTGTTTTCCTCACTCACTCACACCCTAGGAAACTTCCTAGGAGGTCACCCATATTGATCACTACTATAAGAAAATAACCATTAACTATAGAGTTCTAATCTGATAGGCACCCAAAAATAAATGTTCATCTTGTGTACATGTTTCATATCATTCATTATTTTAACCCTTTATCATTATGAGGTGTTACAGCCACCCCCCCCCCCACCCAGGGAAAGCATGATAAATTAAAGCTTTTAACTACATTACCAATAACTAATGAAAAGTCTCCATAAATGATTTCTGAAATGGTGAGATTATTCTGAGGAGATTCCACTAACACACAATATTCCCCAAATCTGGAAGAAAATATATCAACAAATACACTGAGATATGGGTGTTAAATGAGGAATAGTCTGGTAATACAACTTTACTTACAAGTAGGTCATGGTCTCTAAGTCTTTAATGGGGTAAAATGTAAATGTGGACATAAAATATATTTTATAGGGGATTTTAAATGAATTAATACCTCAATCATACATAGTACACTTGAATCTTATAGATTAAAATAAGAATCAAGTATTGTTAAAATATCCTATATGTCCTGAGATAATTAATAAATTGGATACAATGAAGAATATGACAAATGGTTCTATAATTCCTCTTGGGAATGTGATGACTAATTTGGGGTAGTTTATTCATGAAATGAAAATTCATATCTAATCTATTCATATAAGTTCATGTCAAAGAAAAAATAAGAAAATTAATTTCAACAATCATTTAAATTCATTATTTCAAAATCATCTAACTCTTAAAAAATGACCATGCACCATCACTTAGAAAGATATCTTTGAAGCTCAATTTTTTTAATATTTTAATATTTAAAATGAACTAAAATGAAAATGAAAATACACATGAAAACTTAAATAAATATATACCATATCCCCCACATTTGAATATTATTATCCCTCAATGAAGAATAATATCTTGAAAACATATAATAGTTTATAATAAGTGATTTAGAGAAAAAAAACCTAGTGTTTGTTCTCTAGTAAAATATTATTTAAGATCTTATATTCTAACTAATACTAAAAAAACCCTAAAATTATAATAGAAACACAATATGAAAACTATTATTGAAAATAAAAACTATGAAAATTAAGTAGGGAAAAGGAAAAAATATGGGATCATCCCCCAATAAGGGATATTTTTATATAATCTGCAACTATAAAATCATATATATTATCCCCAATATGAAATTTGGTGATGTTTCTTTTCCTTTAACCACCACACCCATTTTTTTCAACAAAAATTCCATAAAAAATATTTATTGAGGATCCCTTGGGTTGTGTATTGGTTTTCCATCCCTTATTCAATGAGAATATGGTAGTATGGTGGGGGTAATGGAATGATATAATCGGTCTATTTTTTATTTGATTGGGAAGTTGTGTAGTATACTAGGTACATTTAGACAACATTGGTATGTATCTTATTTTCTAGTTTTTATTGAATAGACTCTTATATAATTTATTCCATCTCATTTATAATTTCCTCATTTTTTCTAATGACTAACATGATCTTATATATATTCTTCCTTCTACTTCAACTACTTATGTTATGGAATCGTTGTTTTTATATGCTTGGTCCAGTATAATTGGAATTGAATATTTAGTAACAATATAGAGGTAATTATTGAATAATTAAATTTTAATGAAATTAAACAAGATAAATCCATATTTTAATTCCCCCCATAATTTTATTATCTTGTACTTTGGTTTCCTTATTAACGACTAATGGTAACTCTTATTCAAATTTGAGCACTATCTTCTCTTTTATGGTGGGTGATTTTTCACCATATTCACTTTCTAGGGCTTCAAATCATGTAGTGAAGTCTGAATTTCCAAAAAATAAAGAGTTTATTTTATAGTTCAGTTCAATAAAAATAAAAAATAAATGAATCTATGTATATATCAACAACATTTAATTCATCAAATTGAATATATAGTTCTTTATAGAGGTTCATGGGAAAGTAATTTTTTATTTTATGATGTTTCTAATATTCTTCTATATATCCACTATTAAAAATATTAGAGGCTCTAATTTATGTTCCTCTTTAATTTGATATTGCACTTATCATTGTCTACTTAACTCTTTAAGAATGAAATCCATTAGTGAAACCTTCCCTTTTATCTCTTATAATTAATTTTTTAGAAAACATTCCTCCTAATAATTTTAAATATTTCTCAATAAATAATTAGTAATTATAATATTTTCTCTCTAATGTAGAGGAAATAGGAATCTATCACTATATCCTTCACATATTACACATTTATAATTATACACTTGATATTATTGTGGGGTTTCTCTTGATAGTATGTTCTAGATTGACTTTTATATTCCTACATATATAGTCAAAAAAATTTATTCTGATATAATAGTGAAATTTCATCAACCACACTATTAATATTATCACATTCTTCTAAATTTTTTTAAATATGATTTCATATTCAATTTTTAGATGTTTTTTGACATAAATTAGATAATTGTTTTATTGACTGGAAAATTGTGGAAGAAAATCTTAGCTCTCTAAAAATATATAACAATTTGTATACACCTATCATACTGTGTGGAAATTAATACTTATATTTTTTTCATAAGAATAAGGTACTAGTGAAACCCCTTGGGTTATCTATTTAAGAGTTGTGAAAATCACGCATGATCCTAACCACTTATTAATTTTTTTATTGTTTTAGTATAATGAAATCATAAATAAAATGGGATTTATATTATAACTTCATTCAGTAAATTAAATAAATAAAAGTCAGTAAGAAAGATTGATGTTCCAAGAATGATTCCCCAGCTATATTCTGTAATGGCCCGGTCCTCTTCGGTCCATTACTTTGTAAAAATTTGATGTGGTCAAACACGACGCATGTTATAATAATAATTTTTTATAATAATAATTGATTATGGTGGCGTAAAAATATTTGGTGTTAATTAGATTAAATGGTTTTAATTTAATCATTGTGAAATAAAATAAATAAAATTGAATGTATTTAATTCAATTAGGGGAGGTGCATGATTGATTTTTGATTTATTTAAATTTTAATAAATAATAAATTATCTGTGTAATGGACATGTAATGGGAGGCTGCTCGGTGTTGACGTAATGGTGGCCTGACATGGTCAACGCGGAAAACGTCAAAAATGATAATTATTATTAATAATAATTGGTGATGAGTTAATAAATTTTAATTGGGTATTTGTTATAATTATTTTACTAAATAATTATAATAATAATGTTGGCTTAAATTCGGAAAGATCCATCAATAAAGATTTAATGAGATTTAAACTTTGAATTTAATGTAATGAGATTTGAGATATGAGAATAGATGGGTGATGTTATTATTTATGATAATTGTGTTAAAAAAATAATGATAAAGGTTTAAGATGGGGCATGATGGGTATGGAATAAAAGGGGAGGCGCCACTTTAGGTTGGGGAGTAATAAAATTGTGGAAGAATAAATGAGATTGGAGAGAGAAAGAGTTAAATGAAATAAAGATTTAAAATTTAATGCAATAAAATAAATAAGTTAAATTAAAAAGGAAATCAGTAAAGGGGTGGGGCGTGGTTGACATGGATTCAAAGAGGCCCCTTTTGTTTTGGTGGTGCGTGGATTTTGGATATGATAAATTAAATTAAATAATATAATAATGTAATTATTAATTTTTTTGGGAAAACCATGTTTAGTCCATAACTTCTTTGTGCGACCTCAGTTTTACGAACCATCAGCGGCAATGTGGCCCTGACTTTGAGTCGGAAATTGTGAGTCCAATATTGGATGTCTTTTTTAGGTTTTCAGATTGGGTAACCGAAATGCTCGTGAATTAATAGATTTAATATTATTATTAAATCTTCGACCTGTCATAACTCCCTCGTGCGACGTCTGATTGACATCTCATCAGTGGTGATGTGATCCTGTCATTAATATGATTGTTTCAAGTCTAAGGTTAAATAATAAATTGTGGTTCATGGCTTGGGTCCACAAAACACCCAATAATAATAATATTTTTTTTATTACGGGATCTTGTATCCAACGTATCTCCCTTATACGGTGTTGGAATGGCGAACCATCTATGATGTTGCAACCCTAAAATTATGACGGTCATTTCAAGACCAATGATGAATACCTTTTTATGACTCATGTCTCAGGTTAATAAAACACCTTTTATTAATTTAAGTTGTTATTATCATTAAACGCATGAAAACTGCATGACGTGTCGTGTGTTGACTAGTCAAACAACGTAATAGTTGTACGGTCACGTCGTGTATTCATTAATACACACCACGTACCGTTTTACCTTTTCGCTTCCTATATAAGAGAGGGTCATGTGTTATTTATAGACCCCTCTTCTTCTCCGCACGACGACGCTCCCAGATGACCCAGAAGCCTTCCTCCTATCTTCTTCATCTGGACTCCGATTGTCGATCTGTCGGTGGCTGCAGGATTGTGTCAACGAGGCAAACATTGTGAACCTCATTCTTTACCTCTTCTTCGACTTTCTATTCGTAGTTTCCTATCGAGGAGATTGTTGATATTTGATAGGAATGACACTCTTCGACGAACGTCATCTTAATGGTATGTTCTACCCCATTCTTATTCCATCCTTGATCCCCTCTTTCTGTTCCTCTTTGCCATGCTATGAAAAGTTACATCTTAAAACTTGATGGAGTCTCTATTGGTTGTTAGTGCGGTTGGGCCGTAGCATCCACGGTAGGACGTAATCATCGGGAGGAGTGATCGAAATCCTCATGGTGGTTATTCTCGCAGAAGGACATCAAAACCTGTTCAAGTAGGGATCTTACCTTCGTCTCTCTCTCTTTTGTGCGTCATGCGGGGTGGGTATCCTCTTGTTTTCATGAGAAAAGGTGGAACCAATAAATAAAGATAATAACTGGTTAAAGAATGGGTTTGGGGAAATTCTGTTGATATTGTTATTTTCTTTTTCATCAATTCTTATCCTTTTATTATGTTATGAATTTAATAGGCTTATGCCTACTAAAAATCACGGTCGTTGGGGGCCTTTTCTTGCATAATTAAATGTTGCCCTGTTTTTCTGGATTGTTTTGTGGATGAAATTTCATAGAATGTGGAAATTGGTTAATCATGTAATGTTGGCTGATTAAATGAATACATGTAACCCTTGTATGATCACCCCAGTTGAACTAAATGAAATAATGAATTTTTGGGTGTTGGTTGGGGTTTATCTATGTGAAGGGGTGTTTCGTGGGTTTTGGTGGAATGGGTGAGCAGCGGGGCTGCGGTTGGCTGGGTTGTGGGTTGGCGTGTATGGTATGGTTGTGATGGGAAGCAGAGCTACTGTAAAAGGTATCAAAGGGATGAGGATGTGGTATGGGTATTGTTTCTGATGTGTTGTGGTTATGGTGGTTGGAAGTAGGGCTGCAGGGATGGGTTGTGCATATGAATAAAAGTGGAAAAGTTAACTAATGAATTGTGGGGCATGGTAGTTGATTAAATATGGAAAATCAATGGAATTGATTGGATGATAAAAGAAAATGGTATTGTGTTGCTTGTGTTTTCTCTAACTTTATTTGTGGTTGGTAGGGATATGTTTTACGAACGATTGATCTGGTTTGGTTGTTGTTAGTTGCTCGGTAGTTAAGGAACTGATAAACTAAAACTGTTGAAACATGAAAAGCTTAATGGGGTTTAGGGATATTTATTGTGTGCATGCTTTCGAGGTAGCAGTTTCGAGGCATGTGCTCAGATCTTTTGTGTAGAAGCCCTAGGATGTGCTAAGTGGTTGATATAATTATATAAATTTGTACTTTTTATGTTTCTTTACGCACCCCACCCATGTTCAGCACTGCGCTCCGAACACCCATGGGACGGGAGGGTGAGATTCTCAGACATATAAAGGATTTCTAGTTACTGCTCTTACCTGTGCTCCCTCTTCCTGGTTCTATAGCCCAAGATCATTCCGGCAGGTTACGAAAGATGTTTCCCAAGAGTCTTCGGGTTGAGGATGTTATTTGTTCCCAGGTGTCTTTGGGATGAGATGTGATGTGGTTCCCAGGTGTCCTCGAGATGAGATATGGTTATGTCCGATGATTGAGTGCTGACGGTATACTATGATGCCGAGGATTGAGTGTCGGCGGGATACTATGAGCTTCGAATGGCCAGGTTGCGGCACTAGCTCGAGCTTCGTATGGCCAGGTTGCAGCACTAGCTCAGGAAGAGGAAGAAGCATCAAAGCGTTAGGTGTAAGGTCTTGAGCAGTATTCAGTGGGAAGGTGGTGCGAGGTACCCATACTTTGATAATATCACTATACTACTCTATTGACTTGCAATATTTGGTGACAGTGTATTATAAGGTTGGGTGGATAGATTCCTTTCTAGGCTTTGGTTCCTTCTGTTTTCTCATGGAGAATTAGGATGTATCCCCACCTGTGCACAAGAGCTTTAGGTTTTCCTACTGAGTTTACTTGTATGCTCACCGTACGTTTACTTTTAGGTTTTCATGAGGACTTCAGGGACCGTGTGGGACCTTTCTAGTTGGGCATTGGAGTTTGTTGGTTGCAGTTTTTGCTTTCTTTTTTTTTGGTTTCGTACTTTGGATATTTTCTTGTACTTGTACTTTTATTTCAGTATTATATAAAACATGCATATGGGTTTGGTTTTGGGTTTATTTTCATTTACTTATTCCTTTTTCTTTTGGTGTTTGACTCATCCTATTTCCTGATCTTAAATAATAAAAAGGGTAATGCCTCCCATATTTGTGAAAACTCATTCCATTGGTGCTAGTCGCCACTCCGGGGCCTACTTGAGGCGGGACTTGGGGGTCATTATCTCCCTTTCACCATTTCCAGCTCAGGAGGGGCATCTTTGGTGGAAGGGGTTCATGACATATTCCTTCAATATCCTTTAAATGTTCATTCTAGTTCAATCTATATTCAATAATCACTATCAATATCTTTCATATGATCACCCATCACAATTTTTCACTTGTAATAAATAAATACATTACTATCACATGTGAATTGGACCTTGTGTTTTCCTAATTCTAGTGGTAGGAGACATTCCACAATCGAGTAGATGAACCCTCGACTCCCCCTTTATTTGGTTGAATGAATGAAGAGAAACATATTACAAATATCTTACAATCATCAAAAAACTCCCTCCATATCCACCTAGATCTATCATATTCTAGATAGCCATGGAAGGGGAAAATTTTAAATATAAATTTGGGAATCAAATAAAATATCTAGAAATTGTTTCATAGTGACAATAACCACAAATTTACTCAATGTACACACTCTAAATACGCAAAATAAAGAAAAATAATAATGGAAAATCTATTTCATAAATTTTGATAATGCATGCCTAGTTGTTCATCTTTAGATCAACATCAATGTTTATCCCTCTACAGAAGGAGGTTTTCATAGGGAAAGATAATGGGGATAACACAATTAAATAATATAATGTAAAAAATAATATATATCTAATAAAAATAATTTTGGATTGTTATTCCTCTAGGTTTGGTTCTCCATTTAACAGCTCATGTGTGTCCCTCAAAGAGTTTAGGAATTATTATCCATGGTTTTATCCTCCTTCCAATCTCCTAAATTTATTTTTAACTAAACGTTTGTTGAGTGATTACATGATTTTGTTAGACAATTGAATATTCTGGTTTCTTTATAGATGAGGGTGCATGCACATAAGCCACATGGAACCACTTTTTCATCAACAACCCAGAATATCTCTTGCATATCATGGTTAACTCAAAAGAAAAGCCTCAAGAGATAATATATGATTTTATTTGGTGATTTTTAGATATGTATAAAACCTTACACATAATGATGATAATTTTAGTTTCTCTTAATTTGGTGGATTTTAATAATTCGTAGTGATTAATTAACACTATATAGACATTGATAATTATGGTATAATATTATATAGGATTTAGGTTACTCTTATTCAATTTAAATTAAATCTAACATAAGTTCATGTAATTATTACATTTCCTTTTTTATTTTGAATTTAATTTGAATCGATTGTAATTATCCTTCATTTCTTATAGAAAAGGTTAAATACTTATGTAGAATCTTCTCAATCTAGGTTATTTATACATAAATTGAATTTAATCTAATGTTTTATTTAGATTATTTAGGATAATATTACACGGTTTTAATTTATTCTTATTTAATCTATTAATTTTCTCATTTAATCAAATGTAGACCACATGATAAAATATTTACTCTTACATAGTTAGCTTGTGTGCCTTCTTCCACCTTCACATTAAAAAAATCCTAAATAAAATTATGGACATGGTATTTTAATAAAAATTAGTAATTAAATCAATCAAAATAAGAATTTAGTACATACTTAAAATAAAAAGCAAATTTATTTAAACTACTAAATATGTTGTAAATTCCTATGTTATGTGGAAATTATGGGGATTTAAACATTTAATTACAATGAAAAATATATGAATTTTTTCTACTATTTTTTATACTATTATTCATATTTAGAAGATATTTTTATTATAGTCTAATTATGTTAACACAAACTATGAGATTCAATATAATATGAAACCAGTAATGAAATATTTTAGAATCCTTCGAAGTCCAAATATAATTAAAATCAATGATCAAATTTTTGGGGGAAATATGTGAAAGTTGATAAAGGAATTTAAAATTGGTAATTCACTAATATAAAAGGATATAAATTCTATAAAAATAGGTTATATTTCAATGGCATTGGAAATTATAAGACTTCCTTATAATAGTTTAATTTTTATTAATTATTGTTAAAAAGGGACTTCTCTAAAAAAATTACTTTCATTTTTTGGTGGTTTTATTTTGTGTAATTAGTAAAACATCTTGAAATAATTGTTGTTCATAAGATTATAAGTTATTTTTAGAATATTTTTAACTTAATTACATATATAAATATTTTGATGATATTTACACAACATCGAAAAATCATTTATATTTTTTATACAATGTAATAGAAACCAGAAAATTACTTTATGATTTTTTTTGGACCTATATTGATAAAAAATAAGGTATTCATATATCCCAATTCCCAGTAACCATACACAACATAATAGATATATCAAAAATTAATAACTATTTCAAAAATAAAATTTAGTCAATTTTTTATCTCAACTTAACAAATATTTATAAAATCATGGATTTAACTAAATAATATTAAAAAACTCATTATCCAAAACATTGTTGTCAAGACCCATCTAAAATACCAAAAACAATATACCCATTTAAAACTACCACATGGTCGTAATCACAATCCATAATCACCATAGGATGGAAACTAATGGGAATGAATACAATATAATCATTGGGGGAAAATGTTTCCAAAAAAAGTAAACATATATATATATTTGAAAGAAATATTATTATTTTTAATACCAAAAAAATATTATTAAAAAATTAAAAAACATCATAATATTGGTCTCTATAAATTAGAAAACTATAAGACAAAAATGAAACAAAACAAGTAGATTACTTTCATGTATCAATCCAAGATAGCCAATCTTCTTCAATAGTTCACTAAAAACACTATAACATCCTGTTATAAATATAGCCACGGAAATATATCCCCAATGATCAAGATAGCCTTTCCTTTTCCCATATAAAGAAAACTAACATCTTCATACACATTTAAATGTGTAGATGGGGGTGAGTAACACTTTATACAGTAGGATTTAGATAAATCACTCACATACATTCCCATGAATAAGATATTCCAAATCATTTAACCAAATATATTTAAAAAATAATTATTTTTTATATATTAAAATTTTATAAACACCTTTATTGATAATGAATATTAAATTTCAATACTTTCTCTTTTCTATCAATAATCATCACTTTCCTTTAAAAAAATTAATTTCATGTTCTAAATCTATATATTATCCCTGAAGAATGTGATATGGGTCGGGTTGGTGCTTTCATAACTATGAAACATGAAACACATCATCCCCCCCCCGAATGTCCTGAAGGCCTTCATTTTTATTGATTTTTGATAACCCCCCTTTCAAGGGATGAGGGGGACCCTTAAAAGGCCCACAAGCTCAGAGATAATATGGCTCGAAGGATTATGAGATAACAAGAAACACATCATATACTACTACATACTTTGGTGGAAACTCCAACCCATAAGACAAATTTCCAATTATCTATATGTTCTCAAATATACCTATATGTCATGTTATAAAATTTACGTAATTCTTAGGTCTTTAATATCCCTATATAGTGATAGTTATAAAAATTATTGATCACTAACTTCAATGTCCAATTTTCACCATCGACGATCAGTATAATACTTCTACCAAGTATGAACTATTATCAATATTTTTCAAATTTTATGAATATGATCGAGCATTAATTATATTAAAAATGGTCTCTACAGAGACCCATCTCCCACTATAGATGAACATATAGGTGATAAACATGACTCTATACATAATTATTTAAAATGGGTTATCCTAATCAATTTTTGATAGTTTTTTTATAAAAAATTTACACCAAAGGAATATGTTTCTCACATGATCTCTCAAAATATATTGAAAAATATTAAAGAATTTTGATTAAATTCAATATATTCTATACTGATTTATCATCCTTCTACGAATGATATAATGTAATCATCTTCAATGGATTACCCAACACTTTCTAAAAAACCTCTCTAAAATAATAATGTAAATTGAGGGTCCCTATCTAATATGATATATTAAGAAACTCCAAAAAAATTAACTATCTCTTTCACATGAAATTTACCTAATTATTCTAGTAAAAATGTCTCCTAAATGAGTAAAAATGATTCAATTTCATAAGATATACAAAATCATGAATACTACATCATGATTCCACTTTGACCTCAATAAAAAAACTAAAAACAACATAATAGTCTCCTAATTCAATATTGGCATGGGTAAAGGTTTTAACAGTCTCACTGGTCATTAGTGTTTATCCTTTACTTATTGATGAATTGAACATTAATATACAAACATTTTTATCTTTTTTTTATTCTTACCTAGTATAATTATCATCTAATGTCATAATACATCTTCTTCATCCTAGAATGAACATCCCAACTGAAGTTATGAAATGATTTTATATCATATTTCATCAAACATGAATGAACCAATATTATATCATTAAAATGGATAATTAAATACACTAATTAGGACTACTCATTAATCATATCCCCACCATTTATGGTGTTACCAATCCTTTGACATTCGATATTGGTTTTTTATACCACCTTCACTTGATCCATAAATACAAAAGTGATGTTAATAAAATATAATACTATATATTTTTCCGCCTCATGATCTTGTAAATACATACCCTCGATCTAACTCATTATTTTTTACTAACCTTATAGCTCCTTTACCATTTAAATCTCCGTACTCAAGGAATCCACTGTAATTTTACACTTTCCAACTATATACAAAAACTAAATTTATAAAATTATAGATATTTTCAACCCATTTATTCCAAAAATTTATATCTAATTATGAGAAAATAAACTTAATATTTTTATGATTTGAAAACACTTTAAACCTCTCACCAAATAAGTAATTCCTATACCTCTTTAATACATGAAAAAATACCACCATATGCAAGTAATGTGTTTAATATTTCTTCCCATGTGGTTATAATTTCATGAATCCATACACCTCTACAATTTCCACTTACACGAGATTTCATACCTACCAAACTCCCAATGAATCAAAATGCACTAAATACCCTTTTTATTTCAAGTAAGATCAATACTGGACCAAACTTCAACCTTTAATTCCACTCATAAAAATAAATCTATCATTTATCTTCACACTCAAACTTCACATCCTTTCGATTAAATGCCTCCATCAATGATCCTAACATAGATAAGACTTGAATAAAGTGTCTGTATTATCATACCATTTCAAGAAAATAGGTAACATAAAAATATACTTGGGGTGAAATTCCCCATACATCATTGATTCCACTTTCTCTAAGATAAAAAAAACATCGTTCTAAATGATAATATATCAAAAAAACATTACCTCTAAAATCCAAAAATAGAATTCAGATATATTTCCACCCAACACATTTTTCTATATCATTTATAAGAGAGTCCTTAAATATATTCCACATTATTCCTTTAAACCTAAGTAAATGTATATATAATCACAAAACACCATTATGAATAAATTAAGGTATTTATAAAATATATAATTACCTAGGGAAATAAAAAAATTAGGATTATGGGTAATCCCAATTGGGATTACAAAACGCTCATAATGTATATAACTTCTTTTGAAATAATTATTTGGAATTTCCTCACTCTTCACCCACAACAAGTGATACCACAACCTTAAAAATGTATTATAAATTTACTTATATCCTATTAATTGATCAAATATTTCATCAATATGAGTTAAAGAGAACTTATCATTCACTTTCATGAAGTATATCTTTTAGTTTTCAAAGCACATTCACAATATACCATTAACCTTCTTATAAAGTAGAATTTGTGCATCCAAAGGTGATAAACTTGGTCGAATAAATCCCTTTCCCTATAAATCTTCCATGTTATTCTTAAATTTTTATATATTTCATAGTTACAAGAAATATAAAAGAAGAAATATCAAATATATTCTATATAATAAGTCAATAGATAAATCTAAAAATCCTTCTAGTTATAGTCCTTAAAATAATTCTATATATAAATCAAATAAATCTTCCACTATCATTAGTAATAAATGGTTATCCATTGATTCCACTAATATAATAGTCAACCCAGATATCTGGCCAGTTAAATCTAAAAAATTCCAATAAATATGACATACATGACTAATATAAATATCTCACTCTCTCTAAAAAGAATGAAAATTATAATTAGATATTGTAAAAGAAACACTATGACAGTACCAATCAATATGAACCTTAAGCCTTACCATCCAATAAATTACAATGATTAGTTTATATAAACTCATATATAAGTCTAAAAACATCAATGAAAATTCCCAATCACAAATAAAAAAGGAACAAGAAGGAGATCTAAATCTTTATTTTACCCACACTCTAAGAGGTTTCCTAATAATCATAGAATAATTCATTAATTCCATAAGAAAATTCAACTATTATACTACTCATGCATATATAAATAAATAATATTCACCCATATTTAATATTTAAGAGATCATAGTATAAGTGATAAGCATGGTACCTCATACTATCATAGGCCCTTATTTAGATTATTCAGGAACATGACCCACAGCAAACAATGGTCCCCGGTTATTCTATATTTTTCCTGACCATATATTACTACCTGTCATCACGTGTAACCCAGTTACATCTTTCTTAAATATCTTTGAATACATCCAAAATCCCAAAATATTATTATAAGTTCAAAAAATATATTCATATAAATATTAAACAATTCTCCAAAATTCTTACATTGAATACATTTCCTAGGATCATTAGGATAGCCCCAATTTAGATGTTCCATGCTACTACATTGATAACACCCAAAATTTTATCATCCTTAAAATGAATCTAATATTTCCAATTAAATTTGAATACCTAGTTAATATAAATCATTTTTTCATTCTATCCTCCAAAAAATCATTTCCTATACTAGTTAAAAGAAAAAAACATTAACACCTTTAACATCCATCATATTTTCTTATTCCATTGATACTTTATTCCCCACAACTGCATAGGAGGGTGATTACAAAAAGATAATATTTGGCCTAATATCATTTCAAAGATAGATATCAAACTTATATCCTTAAAGTTATCATTTGTAATCAAATTTTGTGGACATTTATCCATCTCTGAAAAATCATATATGCACTCTAGAACCATCATGTTCCCTTAATATAGTTATAGAAACTATTAATATTTACACAACATCAAATTATTTTGAAAAAATTACCAAGTAAACATATTTTTAATTCACTATCATGTCATGTTTGTATCTAACTTTTCTTCCACACATGCCTCCCACCACTTATGATCCACTCCACCTAGAATGTATGTATTATACTCTACCTTTCATGATTCATGAATGTTATGTAATTAAAAAAAATTAAACCATTCTGAAAAAATTATTTGGTTCCTTCACTCTATCATACCCTCTATAGATAATAGGTTTTTGTATCTAAAACTATGAAGCTGGATTTACTCTATTTAGTCACTCTATATTCATTCCTATTTCAAGAATATAGATTACTTGGACTATTGAATCTAGGATTTTAAGAACACTTTACATATCATATGATCCTTTATTATGAGTAGTATCTCTATAATAAATATTTTACATAGTGCCAAACAATTAAATATTAATCAGTGTACTTTGAAACAATCCCATATGAACACTCCATAAACATATTTCTCTCTATATATAAGTAAATATATTAACCTTCCCATGATATAATCCTTTAAAATTCACTTAAATAAATAAAAAATAATTTTAATAAGATTTTTTATTCAAATAATAACACATAAACCCCATTTGAAACCATTATAAAAACCACTTTTAAGTAATAAAATCACTTTCAAAATTCAATTCACATGTATGTTATATCTACACATGTCTTACATGAGGTATAAACACTATATGTAGAGTTTGAATTCCCCATGGGCCTTTACTTCATGTTTTTGGGGGTGTTATAGGTGTTGGACTCGATCTTGGAGTTGGTTGGGAGGTGAAAATATTAGTTTTTCTTCTTAAAGGGATCCACAAAATGGAAGTTCTTCATTATGGGGTGGTGAGTTTGAGCCCATAAAATTTATAGTTGTAGTCATAGAGTCTATAAAATTTTATCTAGTATTGTGGAGCTTGAGATATTTATGGTTGTTTTAGTAGTGTTTATATCTTGGTTGAGTTCTATAGAGTAGTGGTAAAAATTTTGGGGGAGATGGTATTTAGTGAAATATTTATCATTCTTGGGGGTAAATAAAATTCATGTTTTGGATAATATGTAGAGATAAAAAATGTTTTTAGAATAATTTACTATATTCATGTCATTAATATAAGACATAATTTGTGTGGCCATTAAGCATGACAACATGGTGGCCTAGGGTTCGAGTCAATATATATATATATAGGGCCATGAAAAGGTCAATGGAGCTTTGTCATTCTGAGATTTATAATCACATTTATATAGAAAATGGATAGAATTACTTAATGTGTATTACCTATTTTAAAGGATAAGGTTCCTGGATCACCTTTGAACAATATTCAAAATAATATGGTTTTCCTCTCACTAATACATAGTGTAGTCATTTGAATTTTATTATAAATTAATTCATACATATTACATTGGCTCAATCCTTTTTTCTTATCTAAAAAACTAGAAGTACCATGGTATTATTTTTTTGTTACTTTGTCATTTCTTAGTGTATTTTTAGTCATTCACTTTACAAAATATATTATTTGAGATCCAAGGTTCCATTATCCTCTATTTTCATATAATATTTCTAGTTTTTAAGATGTAATTATAGGGGTTGTGGCTTGATTTCTCTAGATTTTTTTAGTTTTTTATGGAGGATAAATTATTATAGGTCATTGAAGTTTTCTCATGTGATCATCATCATTTAATCATAATTTTTTTTCTTGTTCTGACATTTATTAAATCTTACTTCAATGTATTTCATTTGGAATCTCACTATTTTTATTTTTCATAGATGTAAATTTATTAGGATTTTGTTATATTTCGATAAAGATTTTTAATTATCCTTACGAATAAAATAATCATATTGGAAATTAAAATTATGGAATTGATAAAAGAATGGTTGAAATATTTTTTTTGTTTTTGATGACTTTTTTACTTAATTATCATTGTTCAAATAATATTATTATTTTATATTTTTTTCCATGTGCTGGAAAAATTATTAAATAAGTTTTACAAAATTAATATGGTAATTAAAATTATATGTAGAAACATTTTTACTAATATTTGACACTTTTTAGTATAAATTTCTAAATAACTTATAAAGCATGAATAAACAAGGTTTTTGGTTATTTTTTCTATTTTAATTGATTTGTCAATTAATATTTGCTTTTATTGGTATTAGTTTGGTTGGGTTTTTATTATAGTGTGTGGGATGATGGTATCATTAATTATGGTGGTGGTTTGATGTTGCTGACATGGGAGAGTTCAGTAATTATTAAGGAGGTGGGTCATGACCCAACATAGAAAACCCATCTATCAAGGCTCCTAAGTGAATTAAGAAAATACCAGAAGGGAATTAATAATCCCCACGGTCTAGAAACTAGAACCTAGGCATTGAATAATAACCAAATAGAATGATTTCACCCAATGATAGAGACAAAAACAAATGTATCCAAAAATACCTTAGTATATGTCCAGCAAAACCGCCAATAAAAGGGATACCCAAACTAAAAAATTCTATTACATGTGAAATGTGGGAAATATCTAAATATCTCACCACTATATACATGTACATAGTATACATATACCACACCTCCATACTACAGTGCCTTTCCTTTTCTTACATTGGATAAAACAAGGTCTATACATTCCCAATGGAGTGTGCAAAGTGTGAGATAAATAGACTCAGTTAGATCCCACCCAGGTGTTACATATAATTTCACCATTAAATAATCCAAATATCCTCATTTTAAAATAAAAAAATTCATGATAAGTAGTTTCATAGTTTTATATAAAAATCATGGTAAGTAGATCTCCTTTTTTCAAATAATTCACAAACCAAGTGATACAGTTCCAAATAAATTTTTCCATAAACTATTTACATTGATCAAATCATATAGAATATATTATTAAAGTAAAAATAGAATAAATTCAACACAAAATGGTAAACACCACTAGTATAAAGAAGTTTGGGAAAAATTGAACAACCTACAATGTCATTCAAGTTTTCTAAAGACAATGTTTCTTCGATCTTGGAATAAAAGATTATCCTAGAAATTGAACCCCCATATAAAACCAATAGATGATGCCCAATAATACACTTTCCACCTGAGTTCCAAAGGGTTCCATGTGAGAAATATATTAAATCAATTTCCAAGGTATTTCACATATCAAAAAAAATCCAAACAACCCTTTAATTATAAAAAACATGCTTTGAAAACCAATTTCACAATACTTTTCAGAATTCATTGAAAAACCCCATTCTTTTACCTAAATAATGAGAAAACCTATCTTTTATCAAAAATATTTTTACACACACAATTAAATTAATCAATAATCCTGATAATTTTTTCAGAAAAAACATATAATAAATTGAGATCATTCATGGTTCACATAACATAGGCTAGATATTAACTACCTACCTCAAGTATGGGTCACAAACTGACCATGATGGGATCCATTCACCCCAAAATTGATAGAATATAAGAATAATTAATAAAGTCCCTAGAAAAAATTTTAAAATCGTTGAATCATATTTCTATAATAAAAAGGGTTAGTGGAGAAGTTAGATGAACACAAACCTTGATAATTTCATGCACCGCACCCAAACCAACAAAATATCTAGACTACCAAAGGAAATCATACAGGGGATCTAGAAGAGATTATATAAGGTCCATAACATGATCAATAGTACCAAGAAACACAACCTAATTTCACTAATAATACCAAGATAAAAATAAGAACTGAGAGGAAATTGGATTATACTTAACAAAATAAGAGTAACCAACCAACCAGGAATCAAAGTGTCAAAGGACTTTGGAGGGAGATTAATAACCCAAAATTGCTTGGAGAACACCAAAGGTTCAGGTAATAGAGGAGGATGTTAAATGATAAAGCATTAAAGTTCTCAAAACATATAATTTTCTAGAATGTAAATAATTCAAGGTGTAAATTAAAAATTAATGACATGAAATTTATGAATGGATGATATGAAAAAAAATAGTACCATATCAACATAAAATACCCAAATACTCATACATGATGTGAATAAAACATTCACATCATTAAATGTTTAAAAATCCTAAAATATATTTATGAGTTCTTCCTATAAGTAAATAACATCATGAATATATGATTCACGATCAGAAATGGATATTATATCTAGCTTTAGCTCATATCCTTTAAAAACCCCATGGATCTCCTATGAAACCACTCAAACAAAAAAAATCCTCTAAAAATTAAAATTTTAGTGAAAAATAACTAGGAATTTAAAATTATCCCCACCATAGGATTTTTCCCCTATAAAGCCATGTGGAAGAAGGATTCTCTAGAAATAGATGAGGGCATTGCTCCCTCACTGCAAATTCATGCTCCCAAGCCTCATGAGAATTTGATTTTCACAAACAAAAAACGTAAATGAATAGAATAAATTTACAATGAAAGAATTTTATATAATAATTTATGATCTCTAGTTGTTTCTCGATAAAAGAAAAAACTAACTCCAACTCAATTTCCTCCAAAATCAGAACATGGGAAGGATCAAGATGGTACTCCTTGAGATAAGATATGTGGAAAACACCATGAATACATATCAATTGAGATGGTAATTCTAAATATTAAGAAACCTAAACAATCCATTTAGTTATCCAAAATGGTCCAACATATCTCAGATCTATCTTCCCCTATTTGACAAGATGATAGTAACCGAACCAAGGAGAAACTTTTAAGAAGACCCAGTCACTAATGGAAAACTCCAAAGGATGGATTTAATATTCTACATAAAAAATGAGTTAAAACCAAGAATCAACATATATCTTTAAACCTCAACAACATATTCTAAAAAATTCTTAGTTTAATGAGATATCTCTCACCCACCTCTTCCCAAAAAAGAGGTGACCTACAAGGACAGCCATACAAATCCTAGAAGGGATATATTCTAAGGGATGACTTGTAACTATTTTTATAAGTGAATTCAACTATTCCAAGATAGTTTTTCCTTGATCTTACAAAATTCAGGATCCAAGCACAGAGCATATCCTCCAGAATCTGTATAGCATATTTCCTTTATCCATCCTTTTGTGGATGGTAAGTTTACTTAATATGACCTCAGTCCCTTTCAACTCTTAGGGACTCTTTTAGAACATGGAGTTAAACCCAATATCCATGAAAAATATAATGTTATAGGGGAATCCATGAAACCTTATAATATTTTATGTATAGAGCTTATAGAGATCACCAACCTCAGTGGGGTCTTTGATTGAATGAAAATGAGATGATTTCATAAAACAATCAATCACCACCTTGATAGAATTATTTCCATGAGGAGTTGATTCTAATATAATGAATAAATATGTATACACCTCATCCCATTTCCAAACTGTCACCAATCGATTCTGGAGAAAACTTGAAGGATTTAGGTGTTCTTCCTTTATCTTCTATCATGTGTAATTGTGTGGTGCATAATCAAAAACATCACACTTTATACCCAATCATAAAAAATTTCATCACATATCATAATACATCTTCATAGTTCTAGGGTGAAAATCTAATGAAAAACTATGTAAATCATGAAAAACTCAATTTCTCAAGGCTGAAGGGATGAAAAACTAATTCCAAAAGTAAGGAATACCATTAGAAGGGAGGGACCAGGCATAAATATTCTCCCTAACTTATAATTGTCCCATGATTTCTTTGAACTCATCATCCTACTATTGTCCCTACATAATAAACTCAATGAGAGATGATGATAAATATTCACTATTCAGAACCATTCCTAAATCATCCTCCTATGAATCCAAAATCTACTAAGAAAAATACTACTAAGGTTCCACTCTTACTTTGATTACAAGACAGCCTATGTTGGAACATTTCTATTGAGATAATCAATAACAACATTCCCATTCCCTGGGGTATAGTTGATGTTAATGTCAAACATCTATAGATATTCAACCCACAACCTATGTATGAGATTCAGGTACTTCTATGAAAATATATAGTTGTGGAAATAATGTTCATAAAAGACCATGAACTACTAACTAAAATGATAGCTCCATCAATACTAAATCCCATACATAACAATGACAAGACCCAAATCATGAGTGTGGAAATTTTTATCATGTTGTTCAAGATTAATAGAGTTTTAGGACAAAAAAGATCATACTTCATGAGATCACAAATCATACTAGTACAATAAGAATTATAGTATACCACATGCACATTACTAGTCTTAGGAATGATCAAAATAGGAGTCGATGTCAAAATCCATTTCAATTCAAGAAAATTTGTCTGACACATAACATCCTAATTTCATTTCACCCCTTTATTTATAATAGTAGTCAAAGGTGATCCTAACTTTGAAAATATATGATGAACCACAGATAATATCTTTCTAGACCTAAGAAGATCAATATCTTGAACATGCTTTGTGGTTCTTCCTATGACAAGATAGCCTTCCCCTTATTAGGGTTGACTGAATGACCATTTTCAGAAATTGCATACCCCCAAGAACATGACTTCTTTGATCTTGAAACTACATTTCAATATATTATCATAAAGTAAATGACTCCTCATAGTTTAAAAAACTAAATACAGATGGTGGTCATGATCATGCTCGGATCTTGAATAAACCCAGATATCATCCACGAATACCATAACAAAAGTGTTGAGATACTAATTGAATATTCAATTAATCAAAGTTATAAACACTACAGGATCATTGTTTTAGCTAATAGGAATTATAATATGTTCATAATGGATACATATGATCCCAAAAGAAGTTTTTGGGATATTTGACTCCCAAAACTAGAGTTGATGACAACACAACTGAAGATTTTTTATTGAAAACCACTTATCACATTTTAACTAATCGAACAGTTCATCAAAATGGGGAAAATATTACTTATTATAAACATTCACCTAGTTCAACATTCAATAAACAAAAAAGATATGAAAAGAACAATCGGTCTAGTTGTAAAAGAGAACTAGGGTAGACCACAATGGAAAACTAGGTAAAATAAATCCCTTCTCAGTCAGATCATATAACTAAACCATGATATATTTCATAATAGTATGTTTCATACAACAAGAGAGTATATAAATTGGCTCCATACCCAACAATATATTGATCAAGAAATATACCTCCATATTTGGAGAAATATATGAGAATTAATATTGGATAACATCTTGGGTGTTCTGAACAAACAATGGATGATAAAAAATGGAGGAAACACCATCAGGATGAACTGTAATAACAGACAACAAACTCCTATTCTTTGGGAGGGAAGGCCTTGTTCAACTAGATCTTGGGTCCCATTATCCCTGAAACACCTGATAACTCCCATAAATAGAAGAGTAAAAAACATGATGATGATAATAATCAATCTCATCATGATTACCAACTAGCCAATATATCCATATGATGATGTTGAATAGATTTAAATCGAGATTCAAGAAATCCCATGCCAACCTCATATTAGTTATCAAAAGAGAAAAAGATGGACAATGAAACCCCTTCTCTATTATCTTTTTAAGAGGATTATATATCTCTATAAAAAATAAAATGATCTTCTATAGAAGTTTAAATGTATCAAAAAATATGAATATATAAATAAGTGTGAGGAAGAAATGTTAAATAGGGCATTTTTTATAGAATATGAAACAAATTTTTTACTTATCACTATAGTTGTTATCATGTTGATTTTTTTGGAAACTCATCCTATGTGGAAAGGAACATCACTCCTAATTCCTATTACAAGATCCCTATGGATTTATAATCCTCTGAATGTGTCATAGTTTCCTTTATATATGAATCTCTCTAACCGTAGCATGGAATAGAAAACGTTTTGAACAACTTCTAAGTATATTCTTGTGACCCCAAACACAAAAAAAAATACTCATGGGTGTGGAAAAAGAACAATAGATGTTCCCTAACTTTTCAAGCTGATAGAATGTTAGGGGTTAACCAATGGTTATTGTCAATGGTTTTGAGGAGGCTTGCTACTGAGAACCACCTATGAAATTATTGTGATTATTGTGCCACTTCCTCTTATTTCCATGTGCGCTACTGAAACTTCCATTTTGTGGAAGAGAAGATCCATTGGATCCAATTTTAATCACTATATCCATTTCAACCATTACAGTTTTTTTAATATCTCTACATAGGTGGAAATATTTAGTATATATACCTACAATGGGATTTCTGGTCACAATCTCTTTAGTCAATTTTTATCTTCCACCTTATCATTTATCGCCACTTCCGGATGAAAACAAACCAGTGACACAAAATGGTAAGTGTACTATTATACCAAGTTCACTACCTATTAAAAATAGAGGAACTCAATATATTTTTCTTTCACCGAAGACTCTATATATAAATGATGAAATAAAATGATCATAAAACACTTATAATCTATGTCAAAATGTCGATTTACATGTAACAGAGAATCCCACCACCACTTGTTGGGACCCTTAAGCTTAAACATTTCACATTTGAACATTATAACCTCAAATGAATCTAGGAATTTGAATACTGAATCTATCTTTAACAGCTATACCTCCACCTCTTAGGGTTCATTTATACGCTTCAAGGATGGGGGCTTGTCATATAGGAACTCAAGATCTTGATCATGTCCTCCTACATCTCTTGGTTGTGCATAATAGTTTTGTTCTAAACTTGTAGCACATTATATTCCATGAATTGAACTCTATATATGATAGCCTCTATAATATTCCAGTTCAGCGTAGGATTCCCATGATGATTATAGCCTATCACACCCTCATGTTGAACCCATAGAAGACATCTCATTGGTATATAGTCTACATGCCAAAATCAGAAAAAATGATCAAACAATAGAAAAATATAAGTTTAAACCATAATATAATATGTATAAATTAAGATTAAGGACAAAACTCAACACAAGAGACACACATACCAACATCACATGGTGAATAACATTACATCACATTAAGATCTAGTCATTCACTTACCACAACCTACCTCTAAATTACAAAAACTCTTATATCTTCTCTACCAACTTCCCAATAATGATCATAACTATCCAAATTTTCATAACTCTTCCAATAATACCAATCAATCGTAACTCTAAACCAAACAATGAAAATACATGAAGGGAATTCTTGATTCCCATATACTATCAACTAAAACTCAAGCATAAAACAACAACCAGAGTAAATGATTTTTCCTAACCTAAAACAAGTTACAAGAAATATATACATGTGTACAGAACAACTTGAAAAGAAATATACTATAATTAATAGTGTAAATGGTAAAAACATAACAAAACATAGCATGAAAAAAACCAAAGTGAAATTCCAAAAAAAACATAGGGGACACCCAAACTAATAACTGATACTCCATGTGACATGTGGGAAAAATCACACCACATCACCACTAGTAACCCATACCCAGCTGAAATAAACATTGTCACCTCACTCCATCACCTTTCTATTTCGTACATCAAATATAACAAGGTCTATAAACCCCTGAGGGATGAGCATAATGTGTAAAAAATAGGGTTAGTCGGATCCCAACAGGGTTTTCCAAACCAATTCTCTATACAATAATCCCAATGATGTCATTTTAAAATAAAAAATATATAATTATAAGCTGTTAAAAATATTTATATAAAAATAATGTTAAAAAGTTCCCCTTTCTCAAAATATTTCAAAAACCAGGTTATACAATTTCGAATTAAAATTTTAATAAATCATTTACATTTATAAAATCATGTAAAATATCATATCAAATCCAAAACATTACAAAACCAACACACAATGCAGAGAAACCCTGGTAAAAAAACGTCAGGATATCTAGGTCACTTGTACCTCACTAACTGTGATGACTAGTGCGCACACCCAAGTCTTTAAATCCCATTAATCAAATCCTAAGTGATAGAGGAACACCCCAAGAATTGAACCCCCTATAATAACAATCATATTCCTATAACTTTTGTATCAACAATCTATGAATGTAGGAGGACCACAAAAACTAAACCCCCTTCCAATACAAAAGAATGAGGCTTAATACTACATCATCCACCTAAATAATTTTGGCTCAAATATGTTGCATATATCATAAAAATTTCAAATGGATTTCACAATTCAAAAAAATTCCAAATAATCATTAATTATAAAACACATTCTTTGAAAATCAATTTCACAATCCATTTCAAAATTCTTATAAAAACACCTTTCATTTACCAAAATGAGGGGGGACATATTTTCTCAAAAACCATTTTACACACCCAAATATATCAATAAATAATCATGAAAATTAATTTATAAAAACATTTAATAAATTATGATCATTCACAGTTCATATAACATAAGTTAGAGATGGAACTACCTACTTCAAGCACTAGACACAAACCAACTGTGGCAGGATCTACTCACACCGAAAGGAAACTAATGGAAAAAAATAATAAAATAATGCCATTTTATTTATTTTAACATCTTATAATAATTTTTCCATATTAAAAATGGTCAAAAGGGAATATAGATAAACAAATACTTAAATAATATCATGCATCTTACCACAACCAACACAATATCAAGCCTTTGGAATAAAATCACACAAGGGATTTAGAAGAGATTGGAGAAGAACCATAAAATTATCAATAGATACTAGAAATTTATACTAACATCATTTAAGATTACAAGAGATAAAAAACTAAGGAACATAGATAATACTTACCAAAATATGGGAATCCAACCAACTAGGGAAAAAAGAAGAAAATAGAGAAGTTTGGAGGGGGCTAGATCACCCAAAATGGCCTAGGGAAGACATAGGGTTTAGGGAAGGGAGGAGGAGGATAAATCAGAAATGAATCAGGTGAACAACACATATAAATTTATGGAATATAAATAATTCATCATGTGAATTAAAAAATCATGACATGGAATTTTTGAATGGATAATATACTGAAAACTCATCACCATAACTTAAAATCCTAAAATCCCATTCATGACATGAATAACATTTTCACGTTCTAAAGATTTTTCATTTCTGGGAAAAATCATGACTTCTACCTATATGTAATTCACGTCATGAATATATGATTTATGGAAGTAACTAGAACCTATATCCATTATTTATCCCAAGACCTTTAGAAAACCCAATGGATCACCTCTAACACCACTCAAACTCTAAATTATCCCCCTGAATATTAAAAAGAGAGAATACATTAGTCAGGATGTTACAAGGTGATAAATTGTATATTGACTGATGCTAATATAATATAATGTTTTCATGGTTTGAATATGGTAGTTATCTCATGATATAGAAATAATAAATAATTGAAATAATTGAAAATTGAAATGAAAATTGGGTTTTTAAAGAATTGAAATATTAAATATAAAAAAATAAGTGTTAATAATTGAAATAAAGTGGTCAATTAATATATGGTAATTTAAATGTAAAGGAAATGAAGGAGTAATGTCTATGTAAATATGATGTTGTTGGAAATAAATATTAAAATAATTTAATTTGGAAAATATTGAAAAAATGTGGGAGTAAAATATTAAAAGAAGTTATGTGTTTGTGGTTATTTTTATGAGACTCTAGTAGTGGCTTGGGTTGTGTTTAGAAGTTGTATTTATTAATGATATGAGATAATATTTATGTATTAATGTGGTCTAGTTATATGGGTAATATTGTATAAGTTGACCCTAGGTTGGTATTTTTTTTATTATGAATCAATTGTTTTTTTATTTCATATATACCACCACTAAGGTCGAGTAACACAACCAATGCTCATGTGATGTTTTGGGATTTAGGTGTACCTAAAACATTCAAGATATAAATGATGAGTATTATTGAATACTCTCCCTTAACCACTATATATTCCAGATATAATATTAATATGTTATGATCTAATTTGGTTATGATGATGTGTTGGTTATGTTATTATGTGGTGGTGATGTAATGATGATGTAGTGTTTTAATGATATAGTAGTAATGTTGTGATAATGGAATGATGTGGTAATAATTTATTATGAGGATTTAATATGTGGTATGTGATGTGGTATATATTTTTTTCTATTGATATGGTTATGAATATGGAGGTATGTGTATATGTAAGGGTGTAAGAAATAGGATGTAATTTGTTACGGTCTAAGGGATCCTGGTTAAGTAGATAAGAGAGTTTAGAGTACCATATAATATATTTTTCATTATTATTACATTATAATTGGGTATGTATTTGGTTAGTGGCACTCAGTTTCGTTTGTACGGTAGTTTATCTAGTTAGGTAATTAGTTAGTTTCAATATTCATTCATTAAGTATTTAGTATGTTTCTTACACATTTTAATGGTAGTTTCTGGGGAGTATCCTATTTAGTATACTTGAATTCTCACCAATATATTATATATCTTATTTATATATATTTTCTTGAGGTAGTTGGGGATGATACTGTACATTAGTAGCTCATTGTGTTCTTTTTTAGTGTTGGTGTCACTATTATAGGGTATGTTCCTTTGCTATTACTTTTATATACTTCATATATGGCATTCCATGCATTTTACATTATTGTTGGGTTTTATTTTATTATATGGAGTTGATTGGGTATTTTATTATTATCTTTAATGATATTATAAAGGTAATGCCTCCTATTTTTCTATTTTATAATCTTGATTATAGTCTCCAACTCAATACTGGTTAGAGGAAAACTTTTGGGGTTATAATGGGCTTTTCAACCATCTCTAGAGGTAATTTGGTGGGTATAGGTCATGAGAGAGTGGTATTAGACATTTAGTTGAGAGTTAGCGGAAGTTTTGAGTTAATACCTAGGGAGGACTATATTGGTTTTGTAGGTAAATAGTATTATTCAAACTCAGTATGTGATGTCAATAAGGGAGAACAACTAGGTTTCATATAGGGACCCTGGGATTTGATGCAATTTCCCTAATCTTACTTAAAATACTAAAGTTGGATTAAAATAATACTATGGATAGATTTGGGATGTTTTACTTTCTCCATAATTATTTGAAACTATTTTTTTAATTTGGGAATATGTTTGGTGAATTAAAATTAATTTAAATGCCTTAACTGAATTACATATCCTATGATTAAAACTTATTATCTATGTTTATAGTAATGTATGGTGGAAGGAATCCTCTTGTGGTTCTAGTGGGTGAAGTATATCATGATACTTTGGTTGATCAAAGATGAGTTTATCCAAATAATGATGATACTTGGTGGAAGGATCTGTGTTTATTTTAATTAAAGATATTTTTAAATTATGAGGGAACTTTCTATAATCAATAAATAGATAAATGGTTGGAGGATATCGAGTTGGCCTTATATTTGATCAATGTGTGGAAGGAATATTGGGTTTCTGTAGTTATTTTATTGAGATGATATGTTCATTAGTGGTGGATTCTATTTCTGGTTGATCATGAGGAATCAGAGCTATCCTGGAAGATGTTTCATTGTTACTTTTATGTTGTATCTCTCTCTTACATGATGAAGAAAGACAATAAGTATGAGTCTATCAATCTCTGATAAATAATCTTGAGTGTGCGAGATCTTAGACTTTGGTTTATAAATCTTCTCCATTATTCCATAGATCTTATTTAGGATGATAGGATTGGGGAATAGTATTTTGAGAAGGTGTTTCATCCAAATATCTAGTACAAAGTCACTCCTTTTATATTTTCTACATATCATGAGGTTTTAGAAAAGTATGATGTAAAAGAGATGATGTTATAATAGAGGGATTCCTCTTAAGAGGTAATTCATCAAAACATTCAAGGGATTATAGCAATAGATGTAGGTTCCCATTTGTTTGTGCAGTCATTTTTTTGTAAATTTGGGATTTAATTTCAAAAATATTCTTCACATTTATCTATATTTATAAGTTATTTGGATTTAACTAGGATCAATGGTTTGGTTTTATTTTCTTATAGAGGTCATGTTTGCTCAAAAAATCAGTTTACAGACTTTCTTGGATATTAGTGAGGGGGTTTTGAATTTAATATGTCATCTTAGAAGTAATTTAGTCTTGATAATTTTTAGTATTAGTAGCCTCGGTAGGATTTTGGGAAGAAGAGAGATGAATATGTAGGTAGAGGACTTACCTATGATGTTCATATTCCCCAGGTACCTAAGGATAAGAATGGTCATGGTAGTAGACTTCATCAGTGTCACCAGGTTAGAGGAGTTGAGCATGGTTAGTTGTATTTTATGGAGTTTCCAGCACCGGTAAATCCCACATCAATAAAGGTACCATTTTTAAATCATCTTTGATGGATTATTATTTATTTAGTTTAGGAGATTCATACTCCTTTGTTTCACATTCCTTATTCTAATCATTATGACTTAATGTGGAGATACTACTAGTTCCCTTTGTGTTGACTGCACTAGTTGGGGGTCACTTTATCTTGTTTTGGATTTTCCAAGGATGTCATTTGATTATGGGGAAACAACATTCAATTATGTAGATTTTATTATTATGGATATAGACATACTATTTCATCCATAACATGGATTGGTTTCATTTGATGAATTCTATTATTTATTTTTATCGTAGGAGAGTAATTTTCTATAACATGGATAGCAGATAAGCAATGTTCATTGTAAAGTGGGGTTATTCCATGGATCATAGATATTAGGAGACTCTCTCTTTACAAATAGAAAATTTAATGTTGGATTCAATGGATATGAAAGTAGTAGTGTTTCCTAGACTTATAGATGGTTTTCTTAATTCTTTCCCTTCATAGGTTGTGATGCTCCCACCTTAGAATGATATCATATAAGGACCCATCTTTAAAACATTACATATTCATGAGTTTTGGATAATAACAAACATTATTACCCATTGAGGATCATTTTAGGTTAGGAGTTTTTGAAAATAAGACATAAAACATACATAACATCCCATAATCATACATGTGGATACTACTAAAACAGTATCCATTTTTTCCAAAATATAAAACTTTTCAAATAAAAAATAATTTCTTTGACAATTATTCATGAAATTTAAATTTCCCTCTTTATTTATCTTACAAAAACTTATAACCTATGAAAATAATTTAAAAACATGGGATGATCACAAAAATCTTGGTAAGGGATACAAAGAAAGAAATCATTAGTCAAGTGATAACATAAAACCCAATAAAACCCATTTTATAAAAACTAATTAGCATGTATAGAAACATCATGTAGTTTCCTTTGGAAATAATTACCATATAACTCTTATAATCACCCTTACACATGTAATAACCATTTTTTCAACTTCCATCTCTGGAGTACCCAATGCATTGGATAGATATAATGGGGGCCACCTGTCATATTTTGAGCTATAATGGGATCAAATCAATATATCTTGAGTTATAATGGGATCAACCCAACCTAATTATGTTCAAGGAATATAACAAAGTAATAAATCATCATGAAATTAGGAGAAATAACTCATTCCAGATATATATATATATATATATATATATATATTTAATTTCATTAAAGAGACTTTAAAAGGATTTTAAAAGGAAATTCCCTTATAAATATAATCAGAGTGTGAATTAATAGAACGGAAAGGATATGTGTATAAACTATAAATAGACATAATACAACATAATATAAACAAAAATTCACCACACAAATAATCTCAAATATCACATAATGAATGAAGTATAAGGTTAACCCAAAGAATAGAAATTGGGTTAAGAATTCACTTACCTTTGGATCTGTTTCGCACGGAATCCGGGGATGACCTCCTGGACGGGAGATTCAAACGTTCCGATCGGTTTCTAACGGGTTTGTTCGTAGAACCGGAAACATCCAATGATTCCACATCCGTTTGGACCTACTTTCCAAAGGCAGGCGCTCATTAGCTTGTGGACTAATGAGACTTAGGAATTTGCATTGGTCGAGAGGATGGGAGGTCGGACTCATCACACCTTTTTGAGGGGAATTATTGTCTACTCCGGGACTCTCTTTATAGATTTAAGTTATGTTCGTGAATCCTTATTAGATTACCAAGTATAAAATGTGCTTTCCTTTAGTTTTAACAATCAATGATAAAATATGCAAGAAATTTAGAGAATCTTTTATATGTATTCGAGGTTCTTCATCAATAGAGAATCATCTATATCTGTTTAGAGATTCTTGGTCAATGGTATCCTTCAAAACATTTATATAAAAGTCTCTTGGTCATTATGATGACCAGGCTGGTTTTAAAGCCACTCAGTGGGGCACTTGAAGTTTATCGTCATTCAGAAGGACATAGATTATTTCAAAGTTGGGATCGAACCCATAAATGGGCTACCTACGTATCCTTTCTTTTGGAAAAGGAATCAGAACCCACGTAGTTCGAGGAATGGGGTATGATGTTTATGATTGATGGCTCAAAGATGAATGTCATAATTACTTTTACACTCTAAGCTCACGTGAGTCATGCTCGGTGTGAGAAACAAGAGGTATTGATAAAATTTAGACAATTGTGCCATAAAAGATGCAATCATAAGAATTTGTTTGGGGATTATGTATAGATGACTGCCCAGATAGATGAAGGTTTAGGATTTACTTTTAGGGAGAAAATCCATGAACAGGGTCCATAAAGTTATATGTGCTTCATGGAGATTTGAATACTCTAATCTTGGGGCTTACTCCTAAGGAGGATGCCCAAGTTAGGAGGGGACTTATGATTGGGTTTTATTCCTGAAAAGGAAACCCAAATCAAAGGTAAATTATGACTGGTTAAGAGAAGTTTAAAGGGACTTGGAGCTTACTCCTGAAAAGGAAGCCCAAGGTTATGACTGAGTCTTATTCCTGAAAAAGGAGACCCAGGTTAGGGATTAAGGTTTGGGGCTTACTCCGGAGGAGGATTCCCATATTTGAGGATGGGGCTTATTCTTAAGAAAGATGCCCAAGATTAAAGGACTTGATTGGGGCTTACTCCTGAGGAGGATGCCCAAGATTGGGAACTTTAAGAATTTGGGGCTTACTCCTGAGGAAGATGCCCAGATTAAAGGTTTTATCACTGGGGATTATTCCTGAAAAGGAGACCCAGGTTAGGATTCTCTCATCTTAAAGGATGAGGTTGAATGAATGAACTCTCCATATTTTAGTGATATAAGGATATTTAAATCACTAGACTTTGAGAGAGATTCCACAGAATTCCTTTCAGGTAAGAAAGTCAAATCAAGAAATCATGCCATAAATGGCTTTGAAGAGTGTCTTGAATACTGAATCTTGAAAAGGAAAGGTGAAATGGCTTAAGAGGGGTAAAATGGGCAAGATTGGCACCCAAAAAGATAGGGGCGCGCAAGTCTTGAAAGACGCGCAAGTCCTGCGGCAGCGCGCAAGTATTGGCCGCGCAAGTATACTTGCGCGACACATGGTGTACTTGCGCGATTTTCAATCAGAATTTGAAATACTTGAGCGAATCTTGATAAAACCCTTTAGAATCCCCTTGAGGTTCTTCCAAAAAAGGGACGCGCAAGTTATATTGAAGGAATTAAGTCGGCGCGCAAGTGTTTGATAAGTTTCAACACTTAGGCCTTCCTTCTTCTCTTTAGATCTTCTGTTCTAGGTAAGAAATTACCTTAGAAGTGTTTCGGAAGCTTTGAGAAGAGACTTGGGCGTCGGGAGCTTCAATCCGAGTTTCTGGAAAAAGATCCTCTCGAATGGGGGGCCCACAGGGTCTATTTATAGGCAAAAGAAGACCCAGGGCGGTTACCGGGCGGTTACCATTTAGGTCTCGCAAGTCACCAGCGCGACCAAGGTAGCCGCGCAAGTATACTTGCGCGGCAGTGGTATAACTTGTGCGGTGGATTTGTTGTTGATCCTTTGTTCATGCCTTTGTCGATTTTTCATGTTTTCTTCAAAGGATGAATCACTTTCAGCTGAGATATTCCCTTTTCCGATCTTTAGATTCTGTGACGAAAGGAGCATCAACAAAAGTCCCCCCTCAGAGTTGGATCCGGAGAGAAATGAGGATTTGACTCTGAGGAAATCGAATCCCTCCAAAGGAAAAGGGAGGGCGCGCAAGTCTTTCAGTGCGCAGAGGGCGGCGCGCAAGTCTGCGTCGCGCAGGCCTTAAGCGCTCTGGGTGTGGCGCGCAGGTAGGATTCCTGGCCTATAAATACATGGCCTCACCTCCGTTACATGCATCTGGATTTCCGGATTTCTCGAGCTCTCGCCGCGCAAGTCTTCCTCGCCGTGAAAGTCTTCCTCACCGTGCAAGTCTCTTGATTTCACTGTTTCCTCGCCGTCGCGCTACTCTCAAGGTAATAGGGCTCGCGCGGTAATACTTGCACGACAAAAACTTGCGCGGCACACGTATCACTTGCGCGACATCTCCATACTTGCGCGCCTTAATGCCTTAGCCATTTTTTCCAAATTCTTTCACAAATTTTATGAAAAATAAACCCATTTAAGAGTTAAATTTGTTCAACTTTTGTGCAGATTCAATGGCTCCTGAGGGAATTGGAATGGCTGATGAACTGGCTAGCAAGAGGATTGATGACATGATGAACATTATTGGCCATGATTACTATGATATCTACGACAGTACTTTCCCGGATTTGGATAAGTACTTGAAGAAATATCATCTTAATTTCCCACAGAGCATCTACTTGTCTCTGTGTGTTCATGGTCATCTGCAAGGAGTCAATGTTCCAAATGCAAACAATTATACACCTGAGATGCAGCTGCACTGCTACTTCTCTATTTCGGTTATGCTGTGCATTAAGAGTAAAAAAAATTGTGTGAACTTTCAAATTCTTCCTCCATGTCATTCCCCTGCAGATATGAAAATGGCAAACCCATGGGCAGAAATGTTTTCTACTAATGGTTGGTGGAGAGAATACAAACATGATATTAGAGCAATATCTGAAAAGAGTACTCTCTCCAAATGGCTCTTTACTTCCAATGCTCCATTCTCAAATCCATGTATCCATCTTCCAAGTCTCTTGGACAGAAATAGAGTCACTGTTTGATCAGCAGAAAATTTTCTCAAACCGCACTTAAGAACATCCTTTTACAATTGTTCCAAGAAGAGCTTGTATCACTGCATCTCTTATTGTATCCAGTTGAATGAATGAATTCCAGGTGGTTGCTAATGAAGCTCGGGATGCCGTAAATCAAATGAAGTGTTATGTTGAAAGCCTCTTGTAATTCTCGAAAAAGAGAAGAGACACCAGTCTGTGGATGTCCTTCTAACTCTTGTGTATCAATGAAAAACACTTTCGTCTTCAATCATTTGTACCTGCATTCTTCCATTACCTGCTTCAAATTTACTTAAGCCAATGGGCCTAGTAAGCATAGTTTGATTTTTACTAGGATTATTACAAATAACCCTACAAACTTTGAATCTTTTAACTGCTCAATATTACCTAAATCATACAAAAATGTATATTTAGTGAGCTGGAACTTGACTTTTATTCAGAGTTCCTTTGTCTTTTGTGTGGGCAGTTTAAAGTCATGCACGTCGGACATAAAGGGGCTAATGTTTAAGGTCGAAAATAGATTTGAACGAAATGGATTAAAATGGATTCAATTCCTTGACAATTTATCTGAAAACATATTACCATACTCAAGTATGAGGGAAAAAATGTAAACTATGGCTTAAGAATATTTGAATCTGAGGAATGATATGAAAAAAGAGCTAAAAGGCATTAGAAGAAGTAGTTTCCAAGAATGAAGTTACTATTATTTAACAAAACCCGTTAGGGGGTTGAAATATGCAGGGCCACCTATGGGCATTGGCTACATAGTCAAATAAAATAGCATCTTTTGGCTGACAAGTCTGTTATGTGTACTGTTTATGCAAGGCCACCTATGGGCACGTGCTGCATAGTCAGGCAAAAGAACTCCCAGAAATTTACTTTCCTAGTGCTAAAATCCAGTGAAAGTTTATGGAGATTCAAATTTTCTAAAGCATAGAGTTTGTTGTATGGAAAGAGGTACTTGAATATGGAGAAGATATTTCCAAATAAGAATATCGACGAACTGGATGAATATCACTCCTACGAAGGTCTGACCCAAACATAGGGAAGAAGAATAAACCATAGACTTGAATACTTTCAGATCATGAAAAAGGATATGGGACAAATATGTTAAGGATGGCTATATTTTTTTTCGCGGATCCCTACATATTGTTGTTTAAGACAAATAAGGACAAAAGAGGCATTCTTCCCAAGAATGAAGTTACTATTATTTAACAAAACCCGTTAGGGGGTTGAAATATGCAGGGCCACCTATGGGCATTGGCTGCATGGTCAAATGAATAGCATCTTTTGGCTGACAAGTCTGTTATGTGGACTGTTTATGCAAGGCCACCTATGGGCACGTGCTGCATCGTCAGGCAAAATAATTCTCAGAGGTTTGACATTTTTGTGACTAGAAGTCATGAAAAGGGTTATGAAGATCTGAAAATATTTAAGGTTAGGATTATAATACATAAAGATGGGTATTGTCCAATGTATATAGAGATACATGGGTCAATGAAAACCATAATCATGTTGTGGATGGGTCCTGAATTGAAACTTGGACTTCACTACGTATCTCATAAGAATGAGAATCAAGCCATACGTAGTTCTTGAAATGCAGTTTAACGTCGGGCAGGACGAAAGTATGAGTGATCTTAGTTTAGGGTCATAGAATTCAGACCATAATAATGAATACACAGTGTGTGTTTTCATGAGGACTTTTCAGCCAAGGGACTGAAAGTGAAATTTGGGGTTAGGCCCAAAAGACTTGGGACTGGATTCGAGGGACACTCGAATGTTCCTACGTATCCCATAAGGATGGGAATCAAGTCCACGTAGTTCTAGAACTACCCTTTGTACAAATTTGGTTCGTACATGTGAAGGGTGAAAGGGGACTTTAGTGCAATGATGGTTTAACCTGAGATAAAAAGTTTAGGCATTACCATGTATGCACGTATTCTTTTGAAATGAAACATGATTGAAAAAATCAATGTCAATAATGGTTCCTTCTCAAATGAGGAAATCAAAAAAAAATTGTAGTTTATTGTCGTACCGGACAAAAGTGTTGTATAGTTTAACGTCATATAACAAGGACAAAAGTGAATCAATGTAAAGATATTGATTCCAGGGGCAGTTTCACAAATCAACATCATATGAGGTTGTGGTGAACCGATGTGAAGAGATTGTTTTTTGGGCTTGAACCCTGGGAGGTTGCCTACATACCCAGCCTGGAGGGCAAGGATCAAAGTCCGTGTAGTTCAATTAAAGAATGAATCAATGATCAAGTTGTTCTTGTGGACAATGATCTAATAAAAAATATTGTTGGGACTTACACATGGTTAGTGGCCCAAAGGGAGTGTTATGGTTGATGTTCGCTCTAAGCTCACGTGAGTCATACTCGGTGTGAGAAACAAGAGGTAATAACAACCTTAACGATGTACAGTTTAATGTCATGTAGGACATAAAAAGGGGACTATGCAGTTTAAAGTCTTGTAGTTAGGACTATTGGTGCTGCACAGTTTAGTGTCATGTAGCAGGGAAAAAATACAGTTTAATGTCATGTAGGACATATCAAGGATTTTCTGTACAGTTTAGCATCATGTAGTTAGGACGATGGGGATAAAATAGTTTAACGTCATATTGGACGAAAGGGGGACTGTGCAGTTTAATGTCATGCAGTAAGGACAAAAGAGTGTACCATTTTAACGTCATGTCGGACGAAGGTGTGAAATAGTTTAAGGTCATATGCATGGACCGTGAATGGTGCAGTTTAATGTCATACTGGACTTTTGAGATTATATAGTTTAACGTCTTTCCGGACGTGAGGGACTTTAATACAGTTTAGCGTCATGTAATTTAGGACGTCACAGTTTAACGTCTTGCTGGACATAAGGGATTTGCAAATAGTTTATGGTCATATACATGGACCAGGGATGATGCAGTTTAAGGTCATGCTGGACGGTTTAGGGAACTTTTTCACCGTTTAATGTCGTGTGGGACGAAGCTGCAGTTTAAAGTCATACTGGACCATTGCTGTATAGTTTAACGTCATATAGCAAGGACGAACTGGTGCTATACAGTTTAAAGTCATGTAGCTAGGACTAAGGTGAACCAATATGAGGATATCAGTTCTGGGGACTTTTTACAGTTTAACGTCATGCTGGACGATGAAAGTGTCACACAGTTTAATGTCATGTTGCTAGGACACAATATAGTTTAATGTCATCTCGGACAAAATATAGTTTAATGTCATCTCTGACATTGAAGGTGACACAGTTTAACGTCATGTTGGACGAAGTTTCAGTTTAAGGTCATACTGGACCATTGCTGTATGAACCAATTGTAAGAGTCTTGGTTCTCGGAACAATATTTTGTGTTTATACAAAATACTTCTTCAGAAATCTGGCATTAGTTGGAGTCGTGATGTGTTCTCCATCCATTGAGATCAGAGAATACGTTCCATTGGAGTAGACCTTATGTATTGAATAAGGTCCTTCCCATTTTGGTTCAAGTTTGGGAGGCTTCTTTCCTAGTATCATTGGTGCTCTGAGAACCAATACCAATTCTCCCTGAATGAATGAACGAAGACGAACTTTTTTGTTAAAAGCTCGTGCTATCCGATTCTGATAGATTTCCAAGTGGTGCAAAGTGCACAATCTTTTCTCATCTAACTGTTCCAATTCATTCAACCGCTTTTGGGATTGCTCATCTGTTGATAACTGATCACAAATGGCTATTCTGAGTGAGGGCAATTGAACTTCAATTGGCAAGACTGCTTCTGTTCCATATACCAATGAATATGGAGTAGACCGCGTTGCATTGCGAGTGGTAGTCTGATAAGACCATAAAGCATGAAAGAGTTTATCAGGCCATAACCTCTTATCTTTATCCACCATCTTTTGCAGTATGTTTGAAAGAGTCTTGTTGAAGGCCTCTATCTGGCCATTAGCCGCTGCATGATATCGAGATGAATGGTTGGACTTAATGTTGTATTCTTGATACAATTTCTTTACCTCAGAAGAACAGAAGTTGGTGCCGTTGTCCATCAATATGGTATGAGGGACACCAAATCTAGTAATGATGTTAGACTTGATGAAGCTAACAATGCATTTAGAACTGACTTCTTTGAGAGGTACTACCTCTGCCCATTTGGAAAAGAAATCAGTAGCAGTAAGAATGTACTTAAACTGCTTGGCCGTAGCTGAAGGGTAAGGTCCCACCACATCCATTCCCCATGTGGAAAATGGCCATGAGTATTTAGCTGTATGAAGCAACTCTGGAGGTTGATGAATGAAGTTGGCATATACTTGGCATGAATGACACTTCTTTGTGAAATTAACACAATCTTGTATCACTGAAGGCCAGAAGTATCCAAGCCTTCGAATTTGATCAGACAGTCTATGTCCAGACTGGTGGGCACCACAGACTCCTGCATGCACTTCTTTTATGACAGCCATTGTGTCTTCACCATCAATACATCTGAAGAGAACTCCACCAAAACCACGTTTGTAGAGAATTTTCTCGAGGTGGTTTGGACCATCATAAAGAGTAAAATTGACCACACGTCGCCGAATTTGTTCTTTCTCAGCTCTATCAGGTGGAAGTGTTCCATTTTGAAGGTATTCCCTGATAGGTGACATCCATCCTGTAGTATGACCATACGATTCAGGAATGGGACTAATTTCATTAATTTCCTCTGTTCTGACTTGAACATAAGGTGAAATTGCACGACGGTGGGCAATACAGATGGTTGTCTCGTCCCGATTTGGATCTGCTAAAGTTGTGGCTATATTAGCCAGTGCATCATCTTGAGCATTTTGTGATCTTGGGACATAAGAAAATGTCAGTTCTGAAGGGAATTCCGATATTAACTCTCTGACGTAATCATACAAAGGGATTAATTCTTCTTTTCTGATGGCATAATCCCCATTGACTTGTTTGATTACCAGGTCTGAATCACCTTTCACCTTTAAGTGATTCACTTGTGCTTGAAGTGCTAACTCCAAGCCTGTAATGAGAGCTTGGTATTCAGCTTCATTATTGGTACCACCTTCCCACAACAAAAAGGAATAAGGTAACACTGCCTTATCTGGAGAAATGAGCACAATTCCTAAACCAACTTTGTTGAATTTAGGATTTTCCATTTTCTTCCCTATTGGACTTCTAGAAGCACCATCAAAATACATTTCCCATGTTTGAGGACTCTCTTGAATAGAGAAAACTTCCTCATCAGGGAGTTCGATATCTGAATACGTGTCTTCCACTGAAGGATGTTCAGCCAGGAAATCAGCCAGAGCTTGGCCCTTAATTGCCTTTTGAGACACATACTGGATGTCGAACTGCTGTAGAATAACCGCCCACCTTGCCAGACGTCCTGTAAGCATTGGACGACTAAGGATGAATTTGAGTGGATTATTACAAGATACCAATTGGACCTCGTGATGTTGCAGGTAGTGTCTCAGTTTCTGAACTGCAAAGATTAATGCTAGGCAGCACTTTTCAATACTCGAATACCGGGTTTCTGCTTCAAGCATAGTTCTACTAAGATAGTAGAGACTATTTTCATTCCCAGCATCATTCTTTTGAGCAAGAAAGGCACCCAATGATCGCTCTAAAGCTGTCACATAGAGGATAAGAGGCCTACCCTCAACAGGTGGCATGAGTACTGGTGGACTCAAGAGGTATTTCTTGAGAACATCAAATGCTTCTTGACATTCTTCAGTCCACTGGTAAGTGACTCCTTTCTTCAATAATTTGGTAAAGGGTAAACTTTTGCATGCCAAATTGGCGATGAAACGCCGAATATAGGATAAGTGTCCTTGAAGTCCTCTTAATTCTTTCAAATTCTGAGGAGGTGACATACCAAGGATTGATTTGGTCTTCTCAGGATCGACTTCAATACCACGATGGCGTACAACAAAGCCGAGGAATTTTCCTGAGGTTACCCCAAAAGCACATTTTAAGGGGTTCATCTTCAAATTATGTTGTTGAAGCTTGTGGAATACGAATTCCAAATCAGCCAAGTGATCAAAACGTTTTTTGGATTTAACCACCAGATCATCTACATAGCATTCAACAAATTTCCCTAGAAAAGGTTTGAAGATACGATGCATGGCGCGTTGATATGTTGCACCTGCATTCTTTAAACCAAAGGGCATCACCCGGTAACAAAACACACCTTGAGGAGCTCTGAAGGCTGTATATTCCTCATCTTCTGGGGCCATTCGGATTTGATTATATCCAGAATATCCATCCATGAAAGAAAGTACTTCATAGCCAGCCGTCGCATCAATTAAGAGTTCTGTAATCGGAACTGGGAAATCATCTTTAGGACAATACCGATTAAGATCTCTGAAATCGATGCAAACCCTAATTTGTCCGTTCTTCTTCTTTACAGGGACAATATTAGCCAACCACTTGGTATATTGAACTTCTCTGACGAAGTTAGCTTTGATAAGCTTATCCACTTCAGCCTCGATTTTGGAAGCATAGGTTGGGTGTGTTCTTCTCGCGGCTTGCTTGAATCCTCGATGTTCTTTTGGAAAACCCAAATGATGGGTGGAAACATCAGGATCAAGGCCAGGCATCTCTGTATAATTCCAAGCAAAAATATCTTTATTTTGCTTTAGAAAAGAAATATACATCTCTTGTTCTTCAAGGGTCATGGCCGCACTAATTAAAGTGGGGCGTGGATCTTTCTCTGTACCCAGATTTACTTCTCTGAGTTCATCCACAGTGGTAGAGATACCCTCTTCAAATGCTGGAGGAGCATCTCTAAGATCTTCCTCTTCCTCTTCATCATGTGTTATTTCTTCCGTTTCTACTTGCAAAGTAGATGAAAAAATGAAATTCTCATGATCATAAGAGATGTCAAAATTTTCACATTTTGAAGAAGAAGCTTCCATTTCCGACCCTATTGATGAAAAAGGGTCTTCTTTGGGAAATAAAGAGGAGATGATGGATTGAGAATCGACATCAATATTCACCTCTGGTGTTGCTATAACTTCTTCTGGCCTGATTAGCGAAGTATAGACTTGTTGGATTTCAGCAGACGAAATGAAAATGTCACCACTTATGCTTTCATCACTGCTTAGTAAGTTACCAATTTCTCCCATGTTGTCTAGCTCGATTGCCGTAATTGACATTATGGATCTTTCCATAAGAGTATTTTGATTTGGGACTATTTTTTCAATTTGAATGATAGGTAACACATAATATGTACTCACTTGTGAAAATGGATTTATTGGAATTTTTTCCAAACCATATGGAGCATTAACTTTGGTAATTTCCTTCATTGTAGATTTTTCTCTTCCCTTCATGTGATAAAATTCCACCTCAATGTATTGAGACTCACTTGTCTTGAACGGGGCCTTATCACCATACAATGTTCCAACTTGACCATCGAAACAGTATTTGAGACATTGATGGTATGATGATGGAATAGCTGGATGCTGATGTAGCCAGGGTCTTCCAAGCAAGATATTGAAAGCTGAGTCTTGATCAACAATCATGAAATCCGAATTGGAAACAAGATCTCCAAACTGAGTTCTGAGTGTAACTTCTCCCATTGGTTCTTGTTCATTTTTATCATATCCTTGCAACATCATGGTAGAAGGAGATAAATCAGATTCTGTGAGGCCCAATCGACGAAGTGTGCGAATGGGCATGAGGTTGACTCCTGAACCATTGTCAATAAAAGCTCTTCGAACATCTATACCATTGACTTTGCTAGATAAGTACAAAGGTTTTATGTGCCCATGCACAACATCATCTTCATCTTTATCAGTAAAAGATATCACTGCATGGAATTCTGCAGGATTATTCTCTATGTGATAAATTTCAGCTGCAGCAATTTCAGCTTCAAACTCCTGAGGACTTGACAAAGCTTCGATGAGTGCTTCCCGAAGATCTCTTGATAGATTCAAGGCATCCAAAATTGATAATTTGGCTGGTACTTGGGCCAAGTGTTTCAATATATCATACTTTTGATCTAGAGGTCTGCGTTTCCTAATATGAATATGCGGTTTAGCAGGTACCTTGGAAGCAGATGCTTTGGAAGCTGATGCATCTTGTATTGAAGTTGGAAAAATCTTTGGTTTTGGAAAATTAGACTGATTAGATCCATTTACTTGCTGAGATAAAGAAGATGGAACCTTTAATCGGTCTTCCAAAATAACTGTGCCGAAGCTGAGTTGGCCATTGGCAGAAGAACTTGCTTGTTCTTTTTGAGCTCGCTGAAGGGCTCTACCACGAGTTTCTGCTGCATATACAGTGCTAGCAGGGGTAGAATTAGAGTACTGGCTTCGGAAAGATCCATGTCTTCCCCTATATCCTGAACCTCTAGAATTTCCTCGGGTTCCCTTATTTGATACAGGGAATTCGGGCTCATCAAGACTGGAATATGAATCTGTTAATTGAATCATATTAACAGAACCAAAGATTAACTCTTCGTCTGATAAAGACTCTGCCTGGTTAGCCTGTTTAGGCTGTGCCGTTTGTTGGGACGGTGCCCGTGGCTTTGAAGTAGATGGCATGAAATCTGCCAGAGTCAAAGACAATTTAGGCTTTGATGCATACTCATCTTCTCCTGATTCCTCTTTCTTTTTTGAATTGCGCTGCCCTTTTGAGGATTTGTCTTTTGATGGAGGCTTTACTGCAGCTTTTGTAGGAGACACAATTGGCTTCTTCAATTGTGTTCGAAAAATGGAATGGGTCCGATTGATTGTCTTTCTGACCATCCAATCATCATATTTTTTCGCAGTTTTGCTTTTAACTTCCTGCCACTCGCCTCCTTCTTCTAGATCTGTAGCGGTAATACACGCTACATGAGCTGAAGAACCCTTCAATTTGACTTGTCCCAAGTCAACCATCTTTTGCAGGAGGTCTTTAAAGACAAAACACTCTTGGATGGGATGCCCCAACATTTGATGAAAGGGACAATAATTGGGACGGTCTTCATCTCCTTCCTTGTTTGGCCTCTTCGGCACTGGTAATTGAACCAAATTATTTTCCAGAGCTGAAATGAAGTAACCAGGAACTTGCTCACTTCGGAAAGAGTATGTTTTACTCTTCATATCCTCAAATTGTTTTCGTCATTGATCTTTTTGATCATTTGGACGAAACAGCCTTTGTTGTTGGCGTTCATGAGGTGGAGCCCTTCGAGAAGATGAAGGTTTTGAAGTAGAAATAGGTACAGGTGCCTGTTTAAGCATAACTGTAGCAGTTTCTGCTTTACCCATTCTTCTTCCTGGAGCTGATGGAATTACACGAGATTTAACCTTAGCCTGTATAAGGGAATCTTCAATCTGTTGAGCGATTGAAGTAAGGTCTCGAAACCCTCCTGTGTATTTCACAGGGATCAATGGCGTGCGTAATTCGTCACGCAAATTTTCCACACAGATTGGCAACAATTCCTCCTGAGGGAGTGATAAACTCAAGGAATACGTTAATCCCTTCCAACGAGCAATGAAATCAGAGACTCTTTCATTCTCCCTTTGCTTGCAGTTTGTAAGATCGAAAACTATCGTTTTTGGCAAAGTTGAGCTAAACTGAAGAAGGAATTTTTGACGAAGATCCTCCCATCCGATGACTGACCGGGATTTCAAGCTTGTATACCAGACAAAAGCTGGTCCTTGCAAGGTTCGCACGAAGAATCTGAGTTTCACTGCTTCTTGCTGCTCTGGAGTTCCCATCATAGGATCACAACAAGACACGTAATGCGTCAAATGTTGTTCAGGGTCACCTGATCCATTGAAAGTAGGGAAAATAGGGTTTCCAAAACTGGATGGAGGAGAAATTGAGTCTACCCATTCAGGGTAAACTTTCTTTTCAGGTTGAACTTGTGTTCGTTTCCCTTCCATAGTTTCTAACCGAGCTGTTAATGACTCAATAGTAGTTATTAACTTTTGAGAAACGTCAGGTTGAACTTGGTTTTGGGTAGGTCCAATGAATGGAGCTTGGACAGACGTGGTGGTTGGTGCTGCAACTGATGGTAGTGCTGCCAACCGTTGTTGCGTTTGACCCGTACGATTAGACCTCTGTGGGTGTACTGATAAAGGAGGATATTCTTGATCCATCTCAGTAGTTACAACAAATTCCTTCGGCCGTCGGACTTCAGCATTCTTAAGAAGAAGACTACTCTGAAGTAGTTCTGCATTCAACCTTCTTAATTCTTTCATTTCTTCCTCCTGTTGTGCAAACCTTTTCTCTAATGAGAGCGATTGACCTCCTTCAGAGGAAGGGTGAGAAGTAAACTGATTCTTTCCTTTCCCCTTATTGGATCCTTTTCGGAGAGGGGGAAGTGGGTTACTTGAAGGAATACCCAAATTTTGGGTAAGCCTTTGATTACGTGTGCGCACACCTTCTTCATTTAGGTCTGTGTGCGCGACTTCTTGAGCAGGAACCTCTTCGTCTGATCCCTCTGATTGAGCCTCATCTGGTGAATCAGCAGCAACGGCATTGATGACATTAATGGATGCATATTGCATGGAATCCTTTCTATCAGCATTTCTGTGATATTGTCTCCTTCTATGTCCATGATGAGACATGGAATTCCGTTGACTTGATCCCTCAGGAATTTCTTGGAGAACCGTCACTTGGAGAGAATCTCCTGACAGCATGGCTCTTCATTCCTCTTGAGGCTTATTCCCTAATCGAGAGAATACTGACTTTCTCTGAGGGAAGGATTGAATATTTGAAAAAGTCCCCAGTCCGGTGGACTAGGGATGTTCCTGCTGCTTCCGCTCAACTCCTCTAATCCCCTTCGTTGACTCTGAGGGTTGGGTTAGAGAAGTCTTCAGTCTGTCAAGTTGGGGTGTCTCTTGACATGCTATGTCTGAGATCTTCTTAAAATCTCTCTTGATCTTGCGAATCTTAGTTCGGAAATTAGCTGGATGCATTAACCTGTATCCACTTTTATCACCTGGTTCAACAGACCGTTGGATGATTTCCGAAACTTCTGTCATTTGATGACGTGTTTGCTCCAGACGAGAGGCTTGTGCAATATTCTCGCCTGCTTGATGTAGGAGCAATTCAACAACTTGTTCTCTATATACTTGATTTTGAGAGGAACTAGTTGAAGCTTGTTCTTGAGCAAGCTTTTGATTATGAACAAAGCCCATTGACTGTGGCCGGCCATGGGCAATAACATTGCATGAGACCATTTTCGGCGGGCTTTGCTGACCGGAAAGAACTGTGAAATGTAGTGCTCCGTGAACACCCCATCCTATGATATGAACATCAGATGGAACATTGGCAATTAACTGACGCAATCTTCTTAGTGCACCAAGGCATGAACGTTGAAGGGTTCTCTGTTGCTTTTCAGCCTTCGGATACCGAGAGACTGATAGAGATGCCAAATCAATCTGGCGTTGTAACCCTTCTATTATCTTAAGATGATTTTCATATTCATCGTAAGATAATACCTTCTTCTTTAATTGACAAAGATTTTTCCATATGTTGAGACGAATATCATGGATTCCATCATCCGTCAACATCTTTGGAATGTCGTACTGGGAATCAGCCAAAGGCCAAAACATGACTGGTACTTCACCTTTTGCCAGTTTTTTCCTCATGTTCAGCATTTCCTCTTTATCATTAAATGAAGATTCTTCTACCTGTTTGGACCAGAGTTGGTGTTTCCTTGTTGCTTCATCGGATTCAACAAGATTGTTAGAGAAATCACTATTCATGCTGGAAGATGAATGACCCAGGGATGGTTCGGAGATTAACCTGAACCCCAGGCTATCTTCTGATGGAGAAAGAGTTTCACCTGCCGATAGTAAAGCATCAGACATGACTGGTTTTACGTTTGTAAGTGCCTCGAGATAGGAGGGCTTTCTCGTCACTACATTGCCTTCTGAAGAATTTTCGAGACAATGTGAATCACTACTGCGGAGAGGACTTTCGCAGCGAAGTTCATCACCATGAGGAGGACTGTCATGATGGGTTACAGCAAAAGATGAAATCTCTTGCTCCTTGGCCTTCTGACCACACAGAGGGTTCCTGTGGCTCTCATCTGAAGAAGAAACTTCAAGATTGACCGAATTTTCATGAAGAAAGTCTTCATGAGGAAGTGTCTGTTGAAGACCTTCAGAATTAATGTTCCAGTTATTGGGAACTGAGGGAGTAGAATCTTGAATTCCGACAGATAAATGTCTGAGGGCTTCAAGAACTCCAGCATCGAGCAAGGCCTTGTTGCAGATTGGCCTTTGATCTCCTGACTGTGCTGGGCGGATCTTTTTCTTAGATGACTTCTTACTCGCTTTAGAAACCACTTGATGACGAAAGTGATTGCTCTAAGTAGGTGTATGTGCCTGATCAGGAAAGATGGTCATGTTAGGCTGACGATCACCACTCAAATCAGGTGTACGTGCCTGACTTGGTTGTCCGTCTGATATGGGGGAGTATGCCCCATAACCCTCTTGGACTGGAACAGATGTGTGTGTCTGTTCCGGAGTGAATCGTTGATGTGTCACTCCATTGCTAGGGATAGATTTATGTGTCTGTCCCTGAGATGATTCTAAAGTTGTTATGATATCCTGGCAACCATCCAGAATATGAGCAAGAATTTGCTTCTGCTCTTTCACCATTGACAAAATATGTTTGGTGACTTCAGCCGCCAGAACGGGGATATACGTCCATTCCGGGCTTGGAGTAGGTGTATGTGCCTGCTCCTGTCCTCCTTTTCCTGTCAGTGAATCCTGACAGTACTCAAGTGTGGAGGCAGAGAGTTGAGTCTGCCCCCTGTTTGTCGTCGGGACTTTCCGACTGACTTCTCCGGGTGCTACCAAGCGAGACTGTTGGTAGGCCAGATTAGTATTAGCAGGTGTATGTGCCTGCTGATTACACTTCGCCAAACGCGGTTGACGAGATCCATCATATGTAGGCAGATGAGTCTGCTGACTAACTGGTGATGTATAAGCAGGTTTATGTTCCTGCCTATGGTACTCCGCCGGAATTGCCTGGCGGGATCGGCTTGATGCTGCCAGACGAGTCTGCTGGACAGCTGAATTAAAACGGGCAGGTGTGTATGCCTGCTCGTTGTTTGCCACCATGTTAGGTTGGTGTACTTCTCCGGAGATGGCAGGGATGACAACCTACCTATTGTTAACCGGATTCCGTCTCTGGCGGTTCATCTTGCCTGCTCGGGTTCGAGGAACCTGAGCTGAATTCCTGGAGTCGGTACCCTCATCATGTTGAGGGCGCACTACCGCACGAGTCTGGCGGCGATTGTTGATGGGAGCCCTCGGGAAGGACTCCTGTCTTTGTGAATTAAGGCCCCGAGGGACCTTCTCATTCACTTCCTCAGAGTAAGGGAGTGAATGGAAATTGCGTTCCGGGGATAATGACCCGAAACGGTTGGAGACGGTAGTCAGCACCACCTGCTTCGTGATTGCTGGCCGCCGTTGTCCGGACGACCAAGTAGAGTTGTTAACTTGGAGGGCTTGACAAGCGGCCTCCAGAGTTGGGATAGTACCGTTGCGACGGTACTCCTTAACCAGTGCATTAGAAACACAGCGTTGAAGACGCTGAGTTGGTGATGTCATCCTCAGAGCGGATGACGTTCCAGCAGGAGTAGCAGCATTGGTTTTCACAGCAGAAGACCTCATAGTAGAGGTGTTCACAGCAGCAGTATTCACAGGGGTGAATTTAAGGAAATCCATTTTTGCAGAAGATCTTGAGAAAAGAGTGCCTTTTCCATGTAACAGACATAATCAAGATAAATCCGGCCACTGCATCTTTTGGATGAGCATATGTCAATGATTGCCTTGTTGGCCCAAGGGGCCTAACAAATAAGAAGAACATCACTTTCACTTGGTTAAGGATTCACGTCGGGTTCACCGTTTTTGTTTCGCACGGAATCCGGGGATGACCTCCTGGACGGGAGATTCAAACGTTCCGATCGGTTTCTAACGGGTTTGTTCGTAGAACCGGAAACATCCAATGATTCCACATCCATTTGGACCTACTTTCCAAAGGCAGGCGCTCATTAGCTTGTGGACTAATGAGACTTAGGAATTTGCATTGGTCGAGAGGATGGGAGGTCGGACTCATCACACCTTTTTGAGGGGAATTATTGTCTACTCCGGGACTCTCTTTATAGATTTAAGTTATGTTCGTGAATCCTTATTACATTACCAAGTATAAAATGTGCTTTCCTTTAGTTTTAACAATCAATGATAAAATATGCAAGAAATTTAGAGAATCTTTTATATGTATTCGAGGTTCTTCATCAATAGAGAATCATCTATAACTGTTTAGAGATTCTTGGTCAATGGTATCCTTCAAAACATTTATATAAAAGTCTCTTGGTCATTATGATGACCAGGCTGGTTTTAAAGCCACTCAGTGGGGCACTTGAAGTTTATCGTCATTCAGAAGGACATAGATTATTTCAAAGTTGGGATCGAACCCATAAATGGGCTACCTACGTATCCTTTCTTTTGGAAAAGGAATCAGAACCCACGTAGTTCGAGGAATGGGGTATGATGTTTATGATTGATGGCTCAAAGATGAATGTCATAATTACTTTTACACTCTAAGCTCACGTGAGTCATTCTCGGTGTGAGAAACAAGAGGTATTGATAAAATTTAGACAATTGTTCCATAAAAGATGAAATCATAAGAATTTGTTTGGGGCTTATGTATAGATGACTGCCCAGATAGATGAAGGTTTAGGATTTACTTTTAGGGAGAAAATCCATGAACAGGGTCCATAAAGTTATATGTGCTTCATGGAGATTTGAATACTCTAATCTTGGGACTTACTCCTAAGGAGGATGCCCAAGTTAGGAGGGGACTTATGATTGGGTTTTATTCCTGAAAAGGAAACCCAAATCAAAGGTAAATTATGACTGGTTAAGAGAAGTTTAAAGGGACTTAGAGCTTACTCCTGAAAAGGATGCCCAAGGTTATGACTGAGTCTTATTCCTGAAAAAGGAGACCCAGGTTAGGGATTAAGGTTTGGGGCTTACTCCTGAGGAGGATGCCCATATTTGAGGTCGGGGCTTATTCTTAAGAAAGATTCCCAAGATTAAAGGACTTGATTGGGGCTTACTCCTGAGGAGGATGCCCATGATTGGGAACTTTAAGAATTTGGGGCTTACTCCTGAGGAAGATGCCCAGATTAAAGGTTTTATCACTGGGGATTATTACTGAAAAGGAGACCCAGGTTAGGATTCTCTCATCTTAAAGGATGAGGTTGAATGAATGAACTCTCCATATTTTAGTGATATAAGGATATTTAAATCACTAGACTTTGAGAGAGATTCCACAGAATTCCTTTCAGGTAAGAAATTCAAATCAAGAAATCATGCCATAAATGGCTTTGAAGAGTGTCTTGAAGACTGAATCTTGAAAAGGAAAGGTGAAATGGATTAAGAGGGGTAAAATGGGCAAGATGGGCACCCAAAAAGATAGGGGCGCGCAAGTCTTGAAAGACGCGCAAGTCCTGCGGCGGCGCGCAAGTATTGGCCGCGCAAGTATACTTGCGCGACACATGGTGTACTTGCGCGATTTTCAATCAGAATTTGAAATACTTGAGCGACTCTTGATAAAACCCTTTAGAATCCCCTTGAGGTTCTTCCAAAAAAGGGACACGCAAGTTATATTGAAGGAATTAAGTCGGCGCGCAAGTGTTTGATAAGTTTCAACACTTAGGCCTTCCTTCTTCTCTTTAGATCTTCCGTTCTAGGTAAGAAATTACCTTATAAGTGTTTCAGAATCTTTGAGAAGAGACTTGGGCATCGGGAGCTTCAATCCGAGTTTCTGGAAAAAGATCCTCTCGAATGGGGGGCCCACAGGGTCTATTTATAGGCAAAATAAGACCCAGGTCGGTTACCGGGCGGTTACCATTTAGGTCGCGCAAGTCACCTGCGCGACCAAGGTAGCCGCGCAAGTATACTTGTGCGGCAGTGGTATAACTTGCGCGGTGGATTTTCTATTGATCCTTTGTTCATGCCTTTGTCGATTTTTCATGTTTTCTTCAAAGGATGAATCACTTTCAGCTGAGATATTCCCTTTTCCGATCTTTAGATTCTGTGACGAAAGGAGCGTCAACAGGATCGTATTACTTCAAATGTGTTTAAACCTCCTGTATAATGTTTAAAATAGTTTTATTAATACTTTAAAAAGTATAATAATTTTTATAACAAATTATATTATCATTCTATCACAACATTTCACCATTTAATTATTATTATTGTGTTCCTTCCATTATCTCAGGTGCATTATTTACACGATTTTCATAGACAGTTTGTATTGTATTTTCTTGTCGTATGGAAATGAAACTCCAAAAGTAGAATTAAATGGTATTCATATGTTTCCAGATTATAAAATTAATCCATAAATCATTTTGGTTATATTGTATGAGGATGAATCATTATATAAATCTTTAGGGATATTTGTTTAGATCATTTTGGCGGTTCTTTGATAATCACGAATTAGTTTCATTGTAAATCATAATATAATGTAAATATGTTAACTAAAAAAACATTTAAGAGGTTATATAATACACTTTACAATATTTTTCAACCGTTAAAATGGTTTTATAATTAGTTTATAAGGAATTATGGAAATTGAAAACACATCATCCACGATTTTTATAAATCAGCACATTAAAGGAGGTGTTTTTATATTTAGAATAAGAGGAAGAGGAGAGGAAGAATGATGCTGGATTTTTTCCATAAAAAAGATAAAATTCAGAATATATAATATTCTAGAGCTTTCATACCTCTTAGATAAGTTGAGGGGAAGGTTGTATATGAAAAGAAAAGGAATTGAAAAGAAAACATAAGAAAACAAAAGAGGATTGTAACCTCTTTATCTCTACTCCTTGAGATCCTCCATAAGGCCTTTGGTTTGGGCCTTTTGGGGAGACCAATAGGTATTTGGCATGGAGAAGAGCCTTAGTAAAGTGATTTTGTATAACATAGAAAATTCTTAAAGCTTGATAGGTGTGAGAGGGAGAGGGGTGTGAGGTTGATATTTATAGTGGAGGAGAGGAGGGGCTTTCCATTATTTTATTATTTTTTAAAAATTCAAGAAATATTGTTGATTCCATGACAAATAAATTAATAAGTGCTTGTGAGTTAGAGATAATTTCCATTTACATAAGCCGTGACTCAATCATGATGCAGAAATTCATTTATTTTGCACATTTCTTAACTTATCGAATTTCATTATTCACTACAAATTCATGTATTTTAGAAAAATCCAAAAAATTCACCTCAACAATTTTTCAACATGTCCAATTCAAAAATGAACCTCATTTTATCAAAATAATTTTCTAAATATGAGAAATTTAATTTTTAATTAAAATCATAATTTATTTGAAAAATGAAAATTTCTAAACTATAACTCATTTCATAACACCTTGAAAATTTAATCAAGGTCTCATAAAATTATCTTATAACCATAAGACAATAAAATAATAATTTATGATTACATTTTATGAAAATACATTTTCATTTAAATTATTTAATTAACCATAAATTTTCATTAAACATTTATGACTTAAAAAAATACCAACACTTATATAAAGATCATATTATCACTTATAAGATGAATTTTTATTATACATTCATTGGCGAGGTTACTATAAATTTAGTCAATTTACTATTCATAAGAGTCATAGTACTATTCATAAGGGTATGTTACTATTCATAAGGTATGTCACTATTCACAAAAAAAATATGTTGTTCCTATCAAACTCCAAATAACATACTAATCAGAACCGTGTATGTCTCTTTTCGAAATTCAAAACACAATTGCAACAAAATTATGTTTAATGGATTGTTTATAACTATATACTTAAAACAACATGTCATTATGTAGAGACTCAATGTATCATGCATTAAATTACATTTATTTGTAAAACTATGGGGTGTTACATTCTCCCCACATTTTGTAAATTGCATCCTTGTAATGTTTCTTTACTTATTGAACAAGTGAGGGTACCTTTACCTCAAATAATTTTCAGATTCCCATATTTCTTCTTCAACCATGTGGTTTCTATATAAAACCTTTACTTAATGGATTAACTTATTCTGTAATAATTTCTCTCTCTGATCAAGAATCTGAATAGGTCACTCTTTATTAGAAAGGTTCTTTTCTAGATGAACTGCTTTTGGGATCAAGACATGAGATGAATCTGGAACATACTTTCACAACATCAAAACACGAACAACATTTTGTACCTGAGATAAAATCAGAGGAAAAGCTACTCGGTAGGAAATTGGTACAACTTTCTATAGGATTTCATAAGGTCTAATGAATCGTGTACTTAGATTTATTTTTTTAATAATATGCATAACACTTTTCCATGGATTTATTTTAAGGAAAACATGATCCCCTACCTCAAATGTAATGTCTTTCATCCTGTTATCTGCATAACTTTTCTGCACGCTCTGAGCTATCCTCATGTGTCACTGGATCATCATAACTATTTCTATCACATCATCTACTAATTATTGTCTCATCAACTTCATTTCCCTGACTTCATCCCAAAATGCCAGAGTTCGACACTTCTTTCCAAAAAATGCCAGAAAAGGTTCCATGTGTGCACTATAATGAGAACGATTATTAAAAGAAAAATCAAATAAATAAATATTTTCATCCCAACTTCCCTAGTAGTCTATTGAACATGCTTGAATAATATCCTTCAATGTATGAATTATTACCTTAGTCTGTCTATCAGATTGAGGATGAAAAGTTGTGCTGAATTTTAATTTTGTGCCAAATGAATTTTGAAGGACATTCCAAAAGTTATAAGTGAACCTGGGCTCATAGTTTGATAAAATAAAAAGAGTTACTCCATGTAACTTGAAAATCTCTTTTAGGTATATTCGATAAAGCTTATCCAATGATATAGTATCTTGAATAGGAAGGAAATGTGCAGATTTGGTTAAATGATCAACAATAACCTAGATTTCATTGTTACCTCGAGTTGTATTTGTTAGTCCCACAATTAAGTCCATGGATATATTTTCCAATTTCCACTCTATAACTGGTAAGTGTTGAAGAATCCCCTTAAGTAACTTCGGCTTTGTTTTGACCTATTGACATGTCAAACATTTCACGGTAAAATTAGAAATATCTCTTTTCATTCCATCCAACCAGTAATACTCTCGAATATCTCTATACATATTTGTTCTTATAGGATGAACTGAAAACATAGAATTGTGACATTAACATTACAATTATTTCTTTAACTGATAATCACAAAGAACACATAACCAATTCTACCTTTTTTTTACTCACCATCTTCTTTATGTTCTTACATAATTTTGTAAGATATAGATCACTTCGCTGAAACTCGAAACAAAATAGAGTAATTTCCTAGACCAAAAACATTCAATAAAATGTTTGTCAAATAATTCAAGAAAGGGTCACATTCTAAATGTATCATGGTTAATGTATCATTACTTTTCTTACCCAATGTATTGGCCACTCTGTTTTCTTTTCTAGGATGGTAATGGATCATGCAATCATAATCCTTGATTTGTTCCAGCAATCTTCTTTGTCTCGTATTTAATTCCTTATGAGTAAATATATACTTGAAACTTTTATGATTAGTATATATTTCATATTTTTCTCCATAGAGATGATTCCCCCAAATTTTAAATGCAAAAACAATAGCAGCTAATTACAAATCATGTGTAGGGTAACCTAACTCATGAGGTTTCAATTGATGTCAGGCATAAGAAATTACCTGATCATTATGCATTATAAAAAAACCAAGTCCCTTCAATGAAGAATCACTACAAATGACGAATTCAGCACTTCTAGAAGGCTGGGTCGGAACTGGAGCATTCACTAATATTTTTTAAATTCTTGAAAACAATCATCACATTATTTTATCCATAATAATTTGACTCCTTTTCGAGTTGACTTAGTTAGTAGGATAGATAACCATGAAAATTATTCAACAAACCACCTAAAATATCCTTCCAAACTAAGAAAACTATGAATCTCGGTTATATTTGTGGGTATTTTCCATTTTTTAACAAATTTTATTTTACCAGGATCAATAGTTATGTCATCCATAGAAACAATGTGACCAAGGAAAGAATTTTTTGCATCCAAAATTCGCACATTCTGAATTTTCCATACAGTTTATTTTCTTTAAATGTTTTTAAAACATCCCTTATATTTTTATCCTGCTCCTTTTTTACTTTTATAATATATCTGGATTCCATCAATAAACACAACCATAAACTTCTCCAAGAACTCTTGAAATATTCTCTTTATAAGATCTATGATTATAGTAGGTGCATTATTTAGCCCAGATGGCATAACTAAAAATTCATAATGACTATATCTATTATGAAATGAAATATTCAGGATGTATGCAACATTTAATTTCAACTGATGGTACATCGACCTCAGGTCAAACTTCAAAAAATATTATTCTCCCTGGAGCTGATTAAACAAATCGTGGATATGAGGAAAAGGATACTTGTTTTTAATAGTGATGTTATTCAAGCCTCTATAATTAATAAAAAGTCTCATTAAACCATATTTATTTTTAAAAAACATCATAAGAGAACCCCATGGGGAAGTGATGGGTTGAATAAATCCTTTATCTAATAATTCCAATAACTACGTTTTTAATTCTAGAAGTTCCATTTATGCCATTGGATAAGGGGGTTTATAAATCGGCTTAGCATCAGTAACTAAGTCAATAGTAAACTCAACATCTTAATTAGAAATAACGACAGGCAAATCATCCAGAAAAACATATAGGTATTCATTTACCACTAACACATCATTAATCTAGATATTTACCTTATCTTACAAAATATAAGAAAGATAACATTAATTTCAATATTTAATCAGTTTCTTAGCTTCCTAATATGTTATCAATGGTATGGATTTATTCTTTTACACAAACTAAAACTCTTTCTAAAAAAACAACTTCTTTTCCTATGCAATCTATCTTAGCATGATAAAAGGAAAGCCAGTCCATACCCAAAATAACATCAAACTCCACTAGAGGTAATACAACATGGTCTATAGGTAAACTCTTTCCACATTAAATGGTATATTGATTCTTCTAATTTATTTTTTTCCACAATATTTCCTCTAGGTGTTTTTAGCATGATTTTTGGTTTCATTTCATGAGGTTGAATTCCCAATATTGTAGAAAAATTCTCCAAAATAAAGGAAAGTGTAGACCCTGAATCAATCAACACATTTGAAAAATCTGTAAAAATGAGAAATGCACCTGATAACACATCATTTTTTGGATAAATATCTACGGAATTGGTTTCAAAGGATTTAACTACACACTTATTCTTCCTATCTTGCTAATTTTCTACCTAAGTGACTAGCTATAGACACACATTAGCAAAATGAACCTATTCTTTATAGTTAAAGCATATCACTATCGGCTTATCATTAATTTTCATATCATTTTTTATTCTCTCATGATACATGTGTCCAAACATTCCACATCGGTATCATTTTGCATAATTTACAAGATATTCACCAGGATGCTTTTTACAACAGTTTGCATAGGAAGGAAAATTGATTTTCTTACCTCCATATTTCTTTGATGAATTCTTCCCCAATGCCTTCAAACCAATCCACTTCTTATTATTGTTATAACGAGGAACAAATGTGTTATAAAACCCCATATTAACTTTTTCAGCACAACAAACAAGTTTCTCTTATCCTCTAAACTCTCATGAAGCCAAATATCTTTAAAAAAATTGTTTCAAACTAGAGAAAAATATATTAATTTTACTATCAAAATCCTGTTTAAAATTTTTTATGTACCTAGCCAGTCTTGTAAAATTCAATTAATATGTTGCCACATAATCATCATATTTATTCTTTAGTTCCAATAATTGTTTCTCCATTATGAGTCTAGTAGTTTTAGGAAAATATTTTTCCATAAAAAGACTCTTAAAATCAACCCATTCTAGAATGTCAAGATCATCACTTTCTCTCATTCTTAACCAGATCCCACCATTTATCGGCTTCATATTCAAAATGATAAGTGTCTAGTATTACATTTTGAATTTCTAAAAAATCCATGACATCAAATATCTTTTCTAGAGAATTGATCCATCCTTTGGCTATCACTGGATCTGTGGTTCCACTGATTGCTGGAGGACGTTGCCTCATAGAATTCTCCAAAAAAACATGTTTCTTCATGGTAGGTCAGGTTCCTCTCTATAATGGATACCACCACCATTTATCATCTAATTCAACTGAGCCCTTGCTTTCAAAAACTGCTTAGTTCTGATTCCCACCATTATAGGCATTAGATTTGTACATATATCAGCCTCTTGGTTCCTTCCTACTTCAGCTTCCCTATTTCTTCTATGGAAAACCATTCTGAATAGACATATATTATATGAAGCAGCATGGTAATATTTAAATTCAATATCATTATAAATCAAAAATAAATTAAAAATTATTTATCATATTCTATTAACATCATCCTAACCCCTAAATTTATCTAAACTATCCTTTGATTCAAACTATAAGGACACATCCTTAAAACATTATATATTATTGAGTTTTATACAAGAACATACATTATTACAAATTGAGGATCATTTTAGGTTTAGAGTTTTGGAAAAGTAATATATAAAACATACCTAACATCCTAGAATCAAACATGTGGATACTACTAAAATGGTATCCATTTTTTCAAAATATAAAACTTTTCAAATAAAACATAATTTCTTTAAAAAATATTCCTGGCATTTAAATTGTATTCTATATTTCTATTATAGATAATTGTAACATATTAAAATCAATTAAAAACATGGGATTAGCACAAAAATATTAGAAAGGTATATAAAGAAAGAAATTGTTAGTCAATTGATAACATAAAACCCAATAAAACCCATTTTATAAAAAACTTGTTAACTTGTATAGAAACATCATGTAGTTTCCTAGGAACATATTTACCATATCACTCTTACAATCACCTTTACACATGGAATAACCATTCTCCCAACTTTCATCTCTGGAGTACCCAACGCATTGGAGAGCTATAACAGGGCTCACCCATCATATTGTGGGCTATAATGGGCTCAACCCAACATATCTTGAGCTATAATGGTCTCAACCCAACATATTCGGAGCTATAATGGGATCAACCCAACAGATCTTGATCTATAATGGACTCAACCAAATATAAATAAGTCCAAGGAATATATAATAGTAATAAATCATCATGAAATTAGGATAAATCACTCATCCATTTATATGAAAAACAATCTTTATTAATTTCATTAAGGCGACTTTTAAAAATATTTTAAAAGGAAATTCTCTTACTAATATAATTGGAGTGATAATTAATAGAATGGAATGGATATGTGTATACACTATAAATAAACATAATACAACATAATATAAACAATAATTCATCACACAAATAATCTCAAATACCATATAATGAATAAAGAAGAAGGTTAACCAAGAGAATGGAAATTCGGTTAAGAATTCCCTTACCATAGGTTCATCTTAATTCAAATGTGTTTAAACCTCATGTATAATGGTTAAAAGAGTGTTATTATTACTTTATAGATGAATAATAATTTTTATAATACCTTATATGATCATTTTATAACATCATTTCACGCTTTAATTATTTTTATTTTTTCCTTCCATTGTTTTGGGTGCATTCTTTACAAGATTTCCATAGCTGGTTTGTATTTAATTTTCTTTTCCAATGGAAATGAAATTATATAATTGGAATGAAATGGTATTAATATGTTTAAAAAATATTAAATTACTCCACAAATAATTTTGGTTATATGGTATAAGGATGAATCATTAGATAAATCTTTAGTGATATCTGTTTATATCATCTTGGTGGTTCTTTGATAATCACGAACCCGTTTCATTATATAACATAATATTATGTATATATGTTAAATACAGAAAATGAAAGAGGATATATCATACTATTTAAAAAACTACAACCATTAAAATGGTTTTATAATATTTTTTGAAGGATATAATAGAAATTTAAAACACATCTTCCACGATTTTGGTAAATTAGTACATCACGGAAGGTGTTTTTAATTTTAGAATAAAAGGAATAGGATAGAAAGAATGGTGATGGGTTTTTTCAAAAAACATGATAAATTAAAAAATATATAATATTATGTAACTTTAATACCACTTGGATAATGTTATGGTAAGGTAGTATAATAAAATAAATGGAATTGAAATGAAAACATGAGAAAATGAAAGAGGATTTTTACCTCTTGATCTCTTCTCCTTGAGATCCTCCTTAAGGCCTTTGGTTTTGGCCTTTTGGTGAGACTATCAATAATTGGACTTGGGGAAGAGCCTTGGTAAGTGTATTGGGTAGAACATATTCAATTCATAAATCTTGAGTGGTGTGAGAGGGAGAGGGGGTGAGGGTGGTATTTATAGTGGAGGAAAGGAGGGGTTTTCCATTATTTTATTCATTATTGTATTATTTTGTCAAAATACAAGAAATAGTGATGATTCCATGACTAAATACAGTAATAAGTGCATGTGATTTCAAGATAATTTCCATCTACACCATTTATGACTCAAGCATGATGTTGAAATTCATTTATTTAGCACATTTCTTAAATTATCAAATTTTACTATTCATAAAAAATTCAAGTATTTCAAAAAAATACCAAAAAATCACCCCAAACATTTTTTTACATTTATAATTTAAAAAATAATCCCCATTTTATAAAAAAAATTCAAAATTTGAGAAATTTGTTTTTAATTAAAATCATAATTTATTCGAAAAATAATAATTTTAAAACTATAGCTCATTTTATAACACCTTGAAAAATTAATCAAGGTATCATAAAATTATCTTAAGACCAAAAAACAATAAAATAAAATTTATGATTAAATTTTATGAAAATAAATTTTTATTTAAATTATTTAATTAATCATAATTTTTTATTAAATATTTATGACATACAAAAATGCCAACGCTTATATAATGATCACATTATCACTTATAATATTCCTTTTTATTTTACATTCATGGGAGAGGTTACTATAAATTTAGAATATTTACTATTCATAAGTTTCATATTACTATTCATAAGGGTATGTTAATATTCATAAGGGCGTGTTATTATTCACCAAAAATTAAGTTGGTTCTATCAGACTACACATATCTTACTAATCACAACTATTTATGTATGTTTTTCATAATTCAAAACACAGTAGTGGAAAAATTATGCTTAAGTTATAGTTTATAACTATCTAATTAAAATAAAGTGTCATTATGTAGAGACTCAGTGTTTCATACCTTAAATTCGATTTATTTTTAAAAGCATAGGGTTTTAAATATCGAGTATAGGATAGAGTTAGTACCCAGTGTCTCCCTAATTTTTATGTCCCCTTATAGGATGGTTCATATGGATTCATTGGATTTATATATTTATATTAGTGATCAATTATAGAAGTGTTTTATTTTTTCCATTGGGTAATTTTGGGGAGATCCTATATTGATCCTGAGAATGACTAATCCTAGTTTGAGCATGTGCATTGATTATCGCTGATTGAATCAAGTAATAGGGAAGAACTATTATCCTCTCCTAAGGACTAATGATTTATTTGATTAGTTGAAGGGAGATAACTATTTCTCAAATATCATTCTTTGATCAGGATATCGTTAGATATGGATGAAGGGTCAAGGTATCCTAAAGAAAAAATTGATATATTTTTACAGAGACATTGAATTCATGGTGATACCTTTCAATGTCACAGATGCCCTATTTATTTTTAAGGGGCTAGTAAAATCATTCTTTTTTGAGTTGTTATATTATTTTTTGGTTTTGTTAATTGATTATAACCTAGTGTATTTGAGGTTATATAAGTATCATGTTGGATATTTTAGATATTTTTTTAGGTTCTTTAATGATTGTTGTATGGGAAGTTTTCCCAGTGTATGTTCAAGATGGGAGAGGTGTATTTACCTAGGAATGTCATGTCTCGATAGGGCATAGTAGTTTATCATTAAAAGATTGGGGAGATTTTTTATTTCATGGATCCCAATAATTTTCTATAGCTTCATCGTTTATTTGGTCTTCAAATATATTATAATTTATTTGTATATAATTATCTCATAATGTGTAAACATTCACAGCTTTGGCCTAGAAGGACTTGGCATTTGTATATATAGTTCATTATTTAAAAAGAATTTGTATGCCTGAAGGAGATGATCAATGATCCTCTCATTTTACTAGAAGAGAAGGGATTCATGTTCGTGGTATTCTATGAAACTTATCCAATTAGTCTGGGATATGTTCTAATGTTGAATCAATTAGTGATATATTATTGTTCTTGGATGTTACATCCTCATGAGGGTATATATTCCACCCTTGATCTTGAGATGGCAGTAGTAGTGTTTTGTATGATGTAGTGATGTTATTATATCCTCAGTGAGTGTTATGTGTTTTTCAAAAATCACAATATCTTAAGGTATATCATATATTAGTGTGATATGAATCTTTATTAGTGGAGGTGGATGGATTTATTATTGGATTATGATATTGATATCTCTTATACTCTAGGTAAAGTAAATGTAATTTATGACGTAATATATAGAAATTTGTTTAGTGATGCTCCTGAAGAGGAATAGATGAGTGGATAATGATGGAGGAGATCACATATTTATATTTTCATATTGAGCAAATTTAGGTGGAGTGTTCCTACACCATATAATAGTTCATTCTTCTTTATTACAGTATAAATAGGATTATTGGTTGGGAAATACTAAAGTGTAGGTGTGGGAGATCATATCATCTTTAATGATTCTCTTCAACGATGGCCTTGGGATGTGGATAATTGGATGTTTTTTAGGAAATATGTTTGTTCCATAAGTGATAAAATATTAGGTGCATCGTGAGTTTCATATCCCACCTCTAGTTTTACATATGAGTATATCCAAAAATTATCATGCTCAGATAGAAGAGTTTTGGTGGTAAAATATGAAGTTCTCATCATCTGTTTCTATGTTAGGTGTTTATTATATTAGAGGATAAACGTGAGTATAGAGTTCTAGTAGGTTTTTTGTAGCCAATGGATATTCCTCAGTGGATGTGGGATGATGTTTATATGGATTTCGTCAATAGTAATCAATGATAACTAGGTGTATTTTATACCAACACATTGATTTTTGTATGATTAATGAGCTTAACACGCTTCTTACCAATAATGGATTCAAGCATGATAAATTATTTGGTATAGATTTATATAGATGTGGTGGTGCAACTTTATGGGGTTCCGAGAAAGATCATATAAAATAAGTATCTTTATTTTTTACCTCAAGACTGTGTAAGATCCTAAAACTTTTTTTTCTCTCAAATATGCCTCCGTGTAGTTTTCAGCCTCATATAGATGTTCATATTGAGTTGATTATCCAGACACTATAACACATGTTTGGAAAATGTGATCTTGATTTTTTAGGTTCATGGTTGAATCATTTTCCTTTTCTTGAGTTTTCCTATAATAATAGTTATCACTAATCTAATAGTATGGCCTTATTAATGGTATTTTATGGTAATACTTGTAGATAAATGTTTTTATTGACTGAGGTCAATGAGTCAATGATTCTTGTACAATATTTGGCGATTATTATGATAGATAATGTTCAAGTGATTCATGAGACGAAGAAGGCTACTCAAAATCATTATAATTCATATGATTATTTAAATAGGATACCTTCATAGAATGAGTTTTGTGATCATGTGTTCTTGAAGGTTTCTTTTCATTGTGGGAAACCCAGGTTCAGATGAGGTAATGGGATTTCTCTATAGTTTTTAACCCTTTAGAGGTGCTAGAGAAATTTGGTGGGGTGGCATATTGGAAAGTTTTTCCTCTTCATATGGATACGATTCATGATATTTTTACTATGTCATAGTTTCACTGATATATTTTCAGTGAAAAAATATCATTAATTTGGATGATTTAGATATAAAGGAGTATGAGATATTCATGGAGTGACCTGTTTAGATTTAGAATCATCTATAAAAAGTGATGTGTGGGAATTTCATTTCTTTATTTCATGAATTTTGAATGAATTGTGTCTTAAGAGAATGAAATTTGGAGAGAGAGTCTCAAATTAAAGCCTAGTATTGAGAGTTTTTTAAAATATTATTTTTTTAGTGACTTTTAGATTGATTATATGGTGATATGATTAGGTTCCCTATTTTTTATTATTTAATACAATCTAATGGAGATATTTTTTAGGAGGTATCTCATGCGGTGTTTGGTGTTAAGGTTTCAAATTTTCCCTCTTAAATTTTGTTTTAATCATTAAGTATGATAATAATTTAAGTTGTTTCTAATATATTGACCCATTTTTTCATGAACCTTTACTATTAGGTTTTGGGGTTTTAAAGCTGTTAGAGTAGCACTTGAAGGTGATTTCTAAGTGAACAACATTAGTATTTTTTTATTTAAGGGTAAAACAGTGTGGTTGGTATTCATTATTCCATGTTGGGTTTGAGGATGATCATGGAATATTATTCAATGGGATTTGACTCTTAAACATGTATCTTGGTGGGTAAAATGAATTTTAAATCAAAGAAAATGTTGAATAGTTGTTATTGTCAATCCTTTTCTACAATGGACATAACCCTTGATATGGTGAAGGAAAAATCCTTGGGAGGGGGAATGTCATTTTTTTCTAATTCCAGGTCCATGCACCATGGGTGCTTCATATAGTGAACTAGGAATAACATACATAGATATTACATCATTTTAGATAAATATTCATCACATTAAAAAAGTACATGCCTGATTAATGTAATATTTTAGTGTCTTTGGAAACTTGGAAAACATTATTCTAGTTTGTTGAAAGATTTTCAATATCAACCGTAAAGATCATCCCCTTTATTACACCTATATAAAACATTTCTTCATAACATAGGGAAATAAAACCTAAAAAATGGTGATCTCAGAGGCTTATTAAGGGTAAAAAGGATATACATAAGTATAATCATGAACATAATGGTATGAGAACATAATAATAACATTAGAATATTATACCATGCATATATAATATTACACACATGATTCAGGGCATAAATATTTAAATATCATAAAACATGAATCATAGAGTAATTAATATCATAAACCATGAAATCATAACATATGAATAAGACATGGAATTATGGTCGTCACATAAACATGTAATATCATTCCCTCTAAGTCAAGGATCATTTCAAAAATATATCAGGGCACTTCATGGTAACTACACCTACTCAGTGGGACACACCACCATCCCCAATCACAGTCATTTCTTTATAAGGGATCATGTTTCCCCATCATCCCATAGTGTATTAGGTTTCCCCATCTTCCCATAGTCAATATAGTTTATCCATCCTTCCATAGTGGATTGGGTTTCCCCATATTCCATTGTGGATCAAGCTCGATGACTTGATTCACATCATTATCTCATGATATATAAATATTTACCCAATTCATTAGAGGGAGATATATGTCCCACTGTCATAACCCATAAACTGATATGGGTTTCATAAACATCATATAATAACCCATAAAATTAATTGTGTATCATAAACATATCCTCATATCATTACCTATGGAAAAGAGAAAGTTCTCATAATCATTCCCTCAAAGAATAACCTATGAAAATAAGTGAGTATCAAAATCATAGAATCCATGGAAGATAAAAGGGTGTCAAAAACATCATTCAATAAAAACAAAAACCATTCAAGATAAAATATGAATGGTATTATTGGATAATATCCACATTAAATATTAAACTATAAAAAATTGTGCCATATTATATTTAAAAGGATTTTTAAAGATCACATGGAACATTTCTTAAGGGAAATAACCATTCTTTGAAAATCCTTTTCATAAAACCATTTCAAAAATCATTTTTTTTGTAAATAAGGCTTTCTAATTTCATTTAAAACATTTCTTGAAAAAAAAATATTTTCCACTCTGATTTTTTTTAAATATAAGTAATTTTGAAAACCTTTTTATTTTAAAGTAGCTTTGAAAAATTATAAATGAAGTTTTAAAATATTTTCAAAACCATTTTCTTTGAAAACAACTAGAAAAATCATAAAGAAATATTTAAAACATTCTGAAAACCTTATTCATTGAAAATAATTTGAAAACATAAAAAACACCTGAATTGATTTTGAAAACAATTTTATAAAAAATGGATCTGAAAACATATAAATAAAAGTTAAAATAATTATATCCTTTTATTTTAAATTAACCATTTTAAAACTTATAAAAGAAGCTATTAAAATCATTTAAAAAACTTTTTGAACATAAAAATTTTTGAAAGCCTTTTTCTTTGAAACCGACTTTAAAATGAAAAAACTTATATAATATTAGGAAAACATTTTGTTTAAAAATAAACTTTTAAACATAAAAAGTAATCCTCAAGTAATGGCAGTTATGATGGAGGGTAAGTCCATACATGATGAAAATGTTTTTGCACCTTCAAAATTTTTAAAAAAGTACCTTGATCAGAAAATGACAAGAAGATTACTTTTTAAAACATTTCTTAAAAAGTTAAAACAAGGATAAATACTTCATTTTAATATAATATGATAATTGTAAAACATTTTAAAAACATTTTTAGAAAACATGGTTTTTTGAGAACACATATTTCTGATCGAAATGAGAAATAAAGTCATGTTGTCATAAAAAAATTCTTAATTATATTAAATATGAAAGAGTGGGAAAATGGTATCATTACTAGGATATAACATTAATATCCAAAGTGTAAGAAACTTAATGAGATTTATTAAGAGATTTATTAGAATATTTCCTCAATAGTAGCATAATCATAAATAATCCTTCTAAACGATTATATTGTAGCAATAAACTCTTACCACTTTGGTAACTTTAAATCATAATCCCCATGAGAGAATAAAATTAAATGAATATTATAATATCATTAAAAGAATAATATTCCTGATATAACATGTAATGGGGATGGTATATACACCTCATAAAAGAATATAAATATCTATAAACCATGATTTAAATATCATATATATTCAGTATAAAAATATTTATAATAATCTATAAAAAACAGATAAATGAAATGAAATACATCGTTCAAGGAGAAGGTAGGTCGTATGTACGCATGAAAGTTGTGTTCGATATCTTGCTATATTGAAAGAAGGAAAGTAAATTGAATATATGTTTATATATATATATGTGTGTGTGTGTGTGTGTTATCATTATAGTAGAATTATTATGTCATATATATCATATACTTTTACTAAACATGTCCTTAATACATTCTATTTAATGTGTGAATGAATCACATCGCTTTGAGGAGGCAGTAGTCCACACATCCACAAACGAAGTTATCATAATAATAAAAATATAAATAATAAATTTATATGTTATATAATAATTAAATAAGAATTAATACATAATATATATCTTATATATCATATCAAAAAATTATTTACATCATAATTACCAACCATGACAAGTAGTAAAGTAAAAAATGAACGACATCATTTCATGAGGTGGTAGTCCGTCGTACACACAAACGGTAAGTTAATTTCCCATTTTATGTAAGTGTGTATAGGTGAAGGTATATCCCATATTATAAGAAAATATATTTATATTTAGGATAATTTTGTTATTATATAATCATGTAACAAGGATAATTGAGTGAGTGGAGAATGAAAATAAAACAAAAGAGCTTGTATAAGGATGTAACCTTTTCTTGGGGTAATTTCTTTTGGTTTGGACCAAACTACTAAATGGTTTTATTTATTAAAAAAGTAAAGCTTCTAAGTATAGATTAGGGAAGTTGGGAGATTATTTTTGGCAGGTTGTTTATGAGCCAAAGTTTCTTAATAGGTGTGAGGAAGTGAGGGTGGCGAGTGCCCTTTTATAGTGGAAGAGGAGTGGAATTCTTGTAAATATAAAAAGGTAAACACTATTGAGAGTTCTCCCATACACAATGTGCCTCCAATAATTCCCCAAATTAGATAAATATTATTAGGTCCACTAGGCTAGATACCCAGAGAGGGGGTGAATCAGGGTATGACATATTAAAACAACTGCCCCTTCTGATCTTGTTTTTCTGTTATAAAAAACCATATTCTCTCTCCTTCCTATTGAAAAGTATGAATAAACCTTAAAGCATGCACAGGACACACCAATTTTCACTTTGTTCACCCTCACTGGGATACATTCAAAGAGTATACACCAACGGTGTGCCGACGTACCAATCCCACTATAAGTGCACATATGTTTACAAGTTCAAAGTGGACTCATTGTACCTCTTGGTTTACAACCACTCACAATTTGATAACTCACTCCTCTCTCAACTGAAATAAGCTCACTTCTTATTCAGAATATCCACTCACATTTTAAAGATCGGTAGGTCACTTTATTATATCTAATGAAATCTAAATCATTAACTTTTGATAGTTTCTCTATTGACGTCGAACTTTCCCTCACAGATGAATCTCTATTTGCACTGGGTGTACCAGGAAACCCCAAATCTTTTGCGCAACCCTTACTGGACCTTGTGCGTAATTCCCTTTCCTTGCACAAAACCCACTTTTCACGCAACACCTCTTTTAAGCGGAATTAACTTCTTTTATGCGCAACTATTTCTTTTACATGCTACCTTTTCTTTATACACAAATACTACTTTTACGTGAAACTCCCATATTTTATGTTCAGCCTTTTCTTTACGTGAAAACACTCCTTTTAAGTGAAAACTATTTGTTTATGCGCAACTCCTTTGTGTAGTCCAATTTCGTGGGTCAGAGCTCATATACTCTCTAAATCTTGAGGTACACCAAATGAGGGGGGTCACTTCATATTTATAGACAAAATCACCCCCTACATGAAAACCCCTCCTTGAGCGCATCATTCAATTCAATCACAAAAAACACATCTTTCGCACAACGTCATTTTTTGTGAACTGATCCAATATTTCGCACACCTCATGCCTTTTCCCATTTTCAAGCTTCTGATCTTGAAACACCTCTTCCACGAAAAACACGAGTACTCTATTTCATGTACCATGATAATATTTCACGCACCATTTTCTTTTTTGTGAACCATTTTATTTTTCACGCACCTCCCTTTTCCAAAAACGCATCTCTCCATTTTCCGATTTTCTGCCCCAAAAATTTGGCAAACACTAGAAAACAGTGCCACCTTATATGTTCTCTTTTTGTGCCGCCTCCAGATCATATGTTATTTTTTTGAGGTTCTTCTATCAAACATGGATAGCCAACAACATTTCTTGAACCTGAAAAATCACCATGTAAACTCTCTTTCTCAACAAATTTTTACATCGTGGTCTTCTTTGTCACAAACACAACATGGAGGCAGACTTTGTCAACAAACACAATCAACTCAAAAATGCTTCAGTGATACATTGAGGGATTTTTTTTCCAAAAATAAAATAGGGTAATTAGTAGGAATATATCCATAAAATGACTTTTTAACATGTTTCTAGGTTATTTTTCAACTTAAGTTAAAGTTTAACCACTAAGTAAGCTCATTTTTACCTTAATTATGGTAATTAATTTTACTTACATTCACTAATATTTTTGATCAAAAACAAAGTTGAAATTATTATAAATTATATTTTATTATAATTGAAAATATGTAATCAATTTTTCAAAATTAAAATTACAGAAGTGGGGGATATTAATTTAATATTAATCCCATATAAGGGATGATAATGAGGGTTTTAATACAAGAAAGTCCAAAATTTTAAAATGTTTTTATATCCAATTTCAATGTGAAATTGGGTCAAATGACCTAAATAGTAATAATTTAAGTATTATTGTTCTAATTATACATTAAAATAAATGTTAATATATAATTTAACTATAAAAATAAATTAGATGAAAAAAATTAGTTTTGAATTAAAATTCAGTATTTTTAATTATTCATCAAAAATGTTACATCTCAAGAAAATATAAAATATTTACCCAAATTAAATTTTGTTTATCCTATTCCAAAAAATGAGGTTTATTTTTTAAAAATAAAAAATTATAAAAGTTCTAAATTTATATTAAAAATGGGTTCTAAATTAAAACGGGGTAAAATTACCTTTTAGAAAAATACATATATCTATTCAAAAAATTAGATTTATTCTCATATTATACCTATAAAATCAATTATATGAGTAAAAATATTATTGATTTAATATATAATATATAAATTTTATTTAAAACATTCATATAAAGTGGTTTATTAATTTATTTGGATAAAATTCTGTTTATACATAAAAATATAGTTTTCTTTGAAAAGTAATTTCTTTATTTTCAAATAGTTATTACATTCATTTATAACAAATTGATAACCAAATAATTAATTTTATATACATTTTTAAATTAAATTTTTTCAATTTAGTTAATTTTATTCATAACTTCCATTCTAACAACTATGTGTTGGCTATAATAATATTTTAATAATAATATTAAAAGTATATTTTGTTCGATAAAACTCAACCTTACATGTAATGAAAGCTATTGAAAAGACTTGGCATTGTATATAATACAATCCGAACATAGTTTTTATTTTAATAGAAGATAATATAAGTGTTTCATGTAGTGCAATATTAACTTGGTGTTCAATATGGAATAAGACAAACATAGTGTTTTTGTATAACAAAAAGTTATTTTCAGTGTTGTGTGAAATGTAAAATATAAAGAAGATTAAATTAATTTGAAAAAAATCAAAAAAATATTAGGGTGTTACAATTACCCCCCCCCCCCCTAAATTGAATTTATAAATCTAAATCCATATGGATTATCAAAGCATTAATACTTGACAATTACTTTCTCAGAAACCTGCATCATAAAAATAAATAATAAAACTTCCTTTAAAAAGGGAATGTTGGAAACATAATGGTTATCCAATGCAACTCATAACTAGGTTTCCATATAAGATAACATATGTGGAAAGTAAAAACATGGGCGCGGAATAAAAGTGCAAATAATAATTGAGATTGATAAAGATCAATAATAATAAGAAAGTGGGTGATCCACAGAAAGTAAAAAAATTCATAAACCATAAATTAAAGAAGTGTGAAATAGGTTATTGATATTATAAAAAATGATGACAATACGATAAACTTTTATTTTAATACCCTTTTTCTAAAGTTGAATAATTTTCATGAGAAGATATACTTACTTGATTTTAACACAATTTCACCCTTTGTTATTCCTTGATCAGTTTACTTTACATCCCATATTCCAAGATGGTAAATTTTTCATTTAAGAATAATTATAAGATCATGATATCCATAAATAGAATGATAAGTCATTCCATATGTCTATATCAAAAAAATGGTTTGCATGGTTTATCCAATACACATAAATTCTCATATGGTGAGATTATACTTTATTTTCCAAAAACACATATGAAGTGTAACATAAACCACTCTATAACTTTGTAACCCTTCTGAAATATGAATGTCCAAAACTTTAGAAATAATTTCACCAAATTTCTCAAAACCAATTTAACAATGATCCCCCAATTCAAAAATTAGCTCTTATTTTCACATATCAAACATGTAAATACCTTCATTGTGTATTCTATTGAAATATTATAATAACCTAAATTACTATAAATACTTATTGAAAACATGCATGTTTCCATGTTCCAAATTTTATTGGATATATTCCATGAATCTAAAAATTTCCTAAAATTCCTCCATGATAATATAGACCACTTTTTCAACAAACCCTTAATCAATACCAGTGTAAACAATACTATCCAAATAATTATTCATATCCAACATATCTTTATCCAAACATCATTATCTCAATATTATAAACATATTAAGTGTTATAATTCCATTAATAATAATTTTACCATGAATATCACCTTTCCATTAAATCAATTTTCATGTCCATCAAATCCATTGAATATATTCTTGTAAATCCTTAGACGAAAACACAAACAGAGAAATCTATATATATTTCATGATTTATATAACATAATTATTGAATCCAAATACATAAACACTTCTATTATTCCACATAATCTTTAATCCATTAACAAGTATTCATCATCTTATTTCATAATACCACCTTCCTAGAATATAAAATCTAGATTTTGTCTTAACATTCATCAAACTCAACTTAATCATGCTTATAAACTATACTATTATAACATCACATACCTTTCATATATCGATTGTAGTATCCTCATAATCAATAGAAAAACCCTTACTTATACATCCTTGTTGAGTAAATTCATGATATTTTCCATTAATGAATTGATCTTCATAATAACCATATTTTTCACACATAAAACATTCAAATTTTGATAATACATTAGTGTGTCTAATATTTACATCCATTATGTTAAATAAACATTTCATTTTACCTTTTTATTTACTTTCTTTATGTCCTTCTTTTCTATAGTCAAAAAATATTATTGTTCCTATGAGAAATTCACTTGGTTGTTTTTTCCTACATTCTTGATACAAAGGATATTGAATGTCCTTTCCTTTGTGGTCTCCATTACCCAAATTCTCAAGAAAAACTTTACTTTTATTCTATGGTGAATCTGAGATTTGATTAAGGTACAAATTGTTAATCATGTTTTGTGTAAACTAATTTTCCATGATTATAATGTCCTCCACACCAATGATCATCCCATTTGGATGCTTTTCCATAAAGTGTCTACCAAATTTATCATTAACCTAGTTCTTTCTCGTTCCCACCACAGACTTAAAACTATAAATCATTGTGTGAGAAACACTTATCATAACATAAAACCACATAATATTGAAAAATTACTTATAGGATGTCTAAATCATGACACCTAATTTTAAATCTAGTATACCTTAGGCTTGTCCTTAGATACATTCCTAGAAATATCCTTAGAAATATCCCAAGGGGCCTTGCTAATGTTTTCCCATTCTAGTTTCCAAAGGTAGAATAAAATTTTTCTTTGAAAACATCTATAGTGGCTCATGCTTAACATACACGGATATTATGTAATTTTAGGAGAATATTAATCACATTAAAAAAGTACATGCCCAAGGACCATAATATTTTAGTTTATTACTAAACTAAGAAAAAATTATTCTATTTTGGTGAAAGATATTCAAAATATCTCATAAATATATTATCCTTTATTACACCTACTTAAAACCTTTCTTCACAACATGGTGAAAAAAAATATAAGAAAGGGGTGAGATTAGATCCTCAGTAAGGGTAAAAAATGATATATGTAAGAATAATCATGAACATAAGGGTATGGTAACATAATCATAGTATTAAAAGATCAAAAACTTAATATCAGAGATCATACACATGAGTCATGGAATAAATATAGGCAGTTCATAAGACATGAATCATGAAGGAATCAAGAGCATAATTTATGAAAATATAACATAGGAATAAGACATGCAATTTTGGAAGTCACATAAACATGTAATATCATTCCATAAAAGTCAAGGATCTTTGCCAAAAACTTATTAGGGAACATAATAGGGAATACACCTTTTGGGAAGGACACACCACAATCCCTTGTCACAGTCTTTTCTTTATAAGGGATTGGGTTTCCCCATCTTCCCGTGGTGGATTGGGTTTCCCCATCTCCTATAGTGGATCAAGCCTGTCAACTTGCTTTCAATCATTATATCATGAGATCTAAATCTTTATCCATTGTATAGGAGGGAGATATAAGTCCTACCCATCACATAATAAAATCATATATACATGTTCCACAAAATAATGAAACATGTATCATGTCATGGCCCATAAAAATATATGGGTTTCATAAACACCATATCATAACCCATTAAATGAAATAGGTATCATAAAAATTTCATCATATCATTTACCTATAGAAAATAGATAGGTCTCATAATAATTTTATCAAATCATATCCTTTGAAAAGAAGTGGGTTTCAAAATTATATTACCAATGGATGATAAATAGGAGTCATAAACATCATTCCATCAAAACATAAACCATTAATGAAAGAATATGAACCATATTCTTGGATAATATCCCTGGTAAAGTATAAACTATAAAAAACTATTTCATCTTAGATGGAGAATGATTTCAAAATATCAAATGGAATATTTCTAAGGTAAAATATCCTTTCTTTGAAAATAATTTTCCTAAAACCGTCTCAAATATGCTTTTATTATAAATAAGGCTTTACAGTTATATTTAAAACATTTCTTGAGGGAAATAACTTTTTTCTCTTTGAAAAATGATTTTTAAAACATAAAGAATTTAGAAAACCCTTTTATTTTAAAATAGCTTTTAAAACATTTAAATTATTCTTGAAATTATTTTGAAAACCATTTTCTTTAAAAACACCTTGAAATCTCATAAATAATGCATGAAAAAAAATTTAAAACATTTTTATTTGGAAATAGTTTCAAAACTTAAAAGAATTCTTGAAATAATTTTAGAAACCCTTTTCTAGAAAATGGATTTGAAAAATTATAAATAAAACTGAAAATCATTGAAATAATTTTCTTTGAAAATTACATTTTGAAAACTTATAAAGGATGCTTTGAAAATAATTTAAAACACTTTTTAAACATAACATCTTTTTAAAAAAAAATTGCAAAAAAATTTAAAATTACAAAAAATCCGGAATATTATAAAGTAATTAAATTTTAATTAAACTTGTAAAATTACAAAGGAATCTTCAAGGAACTGATAGTCCTGATGGTGGGTAAGTCTATACATGTCAAACATTCCTTTTTAAACTTTAAAATATTTAGAAAAGTTCCTTGTTGGGAAAATGACAAGACCATTACATTTAAATAAATTTTTTTAAAAGGGAAAACATGGGTAAAAATATCATTTAAATATCATAAGATAATATTTAAAAAAAATTATAAAATCATTTTTAGAAAACATAGATTTTAAAGAACACATATTTCTCACCGAAAGGAAATATAAAGTCATATTTTTATAAAAAACATTTTCTTAATTATATTGAGTACCAAAGAGAGGAAAATAAGTACCATTGTATGGATATAAAATTAATAACCATAGGATAAAAAAAATAGATGATATTTATCAATATATGGATTATAATATTTCATAAATTTAAGCATAATTGAAAACAATCCTGATAAATGATGAGATTTTAGAAATAAACTCCTAACACTTTCATAACTTTAAATCATAAAACCCATGAGAAAATAACATTACATAAAGATTATAATATAATGAAAAGAATAAAATTCGTTATATAACATGTAAAAGGGACAATATATAAACCTTGAAAAACAATATTGGTGTATAGAAAAATGTGGGTCTCAAAGAAGTAAAATCGAGACAAAACTACCTTATCGATTTAGTATCTTTTGAAACGTAAACCCCGTGAAAGACATATCATAAAATGGATTTCTAAATGACCATAAATTTAATTATAAGTATCCTATAATTCATTAATTTTAATTATATACACCTCACAAAATAAACAAGTGGTTAACATGTCTTGTATCTCATCGATATAAAAAGTGAGATGAGTAAACCCTTACCGTAGGTTTTGATTTTTTTATACATGTTTAATTCTTCAATATAATAAATATAAATTTATTATAAATATATTAAGGAACCATATTCTTATTTATAATTCCATATATTATTTTATTATGACTTTATGTTACCTTTTATTAACAATTCCATGTTAATGTTACATTTCTGGAAATATTCGCTTTGTTTTTCATATACGATTTGACTTGTTATTCTTGATCCTCTTACTTATATAATTATTTTCTTATTTACATAATTTAAAACATGATATAAAATTCATATAAATTCATTATATAAATATTTATAACAATCTATAAAAGATATATATATGAAGGTATGTGTTATATAATAATTCCATAATAATAAATAATTTATAAAAATAATTTATATCATTTAAAAATATTATTTACATCATACTATCCAACCATGATAGGTGGTAAAGAAAAAAATGAACAATATCGTTTCACAAGGCAGTAGTCTTTCGTACACACGAACGGTATGTTTGTAACCCATTTGAGGTAAGTGTGTGTAGGTTTAGGCCAAAAACAAAGCATAAATAATCATATTATATTTAGGATAAATATTTTAATATAAAATAATTTAATAAGGATAATTTAGGGTGTGTAAAATGAAGATAAAACAAAAGATATTGTAGAAGGATATTACCTCTTTGGTTAATTCCTTTTGATTTGGACAAAAGGACTAACTTGGTTTGATTTATTCCAAAATTTAGGATTATGGGTTGAGAGGATGGAATATTTGAGCTTATTTGTTCATGTTTTTGACAATCCAACGTTTCTTGATTGGTTTGAGTGATGGGGTGAGTGTGCTTTTATAGTGGAGGAGGAGTGGCATTCTTATAAATAAAAGAAAGATAAACACTATTGAGAGGCCACCCTTACTTAATGAGCATCCAATATTTTTAAAAATTATATAAAATAGTTTACATAGTAGGAATATATCAACAAAATGGATTTTTGTAAATTTTTATATGTTATTTTTTCACTCAAGTTATAGTTTAACCACTAAGTAAACTTATTTTTACCTTAATCATTATAATTATATTTAATTACATTCACTAATATTTTTGGTAAAAATATAAGTTCTCCTTATTATACATTGTAAATTATTTTAATTCAAAATATATAATCCTTTTTAAAAAAATTTAATCATATAAGTTTCATAAATTAATTTAATATTGATCCCACATATGGGATAAGAAAGCGGGTTTTTAAAGAGAAAACGTCCAGAAGTTTGAAGTGTTTTTATAACCAATTTTAATGTACAATTAGTTCCAATGAAATATATTGAATTATTTTATATATTATTGATATAATTATACTTCAAAACAAAATTAATATATAATTTAACTCTAAAAAAATTAGACAGAAAAGCATATTTGAATTAAAATTTAGTATTTTTCACTATTCATCAAAAAAATGAAACATCAAAGAAAAATACCAAAAATTAACCCAAATTAAATTTTCATATTATATTTCCAAAAATGATGTTTATTTTATCAAATAAAAATTATAAAATAGAAAAAATTTACATTTCAAATGGGTTATCCATTAAAAGGAGGTAAAATTACCTTTTAGAAAAATACATCTTTTTATTTATAAAATTGGATTTTTTTTATCTTATACCTATAAGATCTAATTTAAGATTATAAAAATTATTTATTGAATATATAATATATAAATTTTATTTAAAAATTTAACAAAAAGTTTTTTTAAATAATTTATTTGATAAAAATTGTGTTTGTACCTAGAAATATAGTTTTCTGATAAAAGTAATTTCTTTATTTTCAAATAGTTCTTACATTCATTTCTAACTAATTCATAAAAAAATTATTAATTTTATGTAAATTTTAAAATAATATTTTCACAATTTATTTTATATTATTCATAGCTTCTATTCCAACAACTAGGTGGTAGCTATAATAATATGTTAATAATAGTATTAATATAATATTGTAGTTCTATAAAACTCAAGCTTGTGTGTAATGAAAGCTATCGAAGGGACTTGGTATTGTATGTAATACAATACAAACATATTTTTGTTTTTAACAAAAGATAATATAACTGTTTATTGTATTTAAATATTAACTTGTTGTTGTGTATAATATAAGACAAACTTAGTGCTTTTATATAACAAAATCCATATTCATTATTGTGTGAAATGAATATAAAATAGTTGAAATTAATTCAAAAAAAATCACAAAATATTTGGGTGTTACACTTCACCCAAGTATCTTTTTGTTGTCTTAGTGTAATTATTTAGTTTTCATAGATTTAATTGTGCATAATAATAGGCACATATACCTCCTTTAGGAAACTCGCTTGTGTGAGTACACCTGAATGCCCATATCTTGTACCATATAAATTGCATGAAATTCCTCATATACCAAAAATTAATATTTAATAGCCCCTATAATTTCCTATAAATATACACCTAGGGATCATAATTTGATATATTTTTACACTTTAAGAGGGAATTCATGATAGAAGGAACCTTGTCATGACTTAGTATCCAAACCCCCTTTAAAAAGCATGATTAAGCCAAAAGCCCAAGGGAAATAACCAAAAAATTGATTACTTTTTCACCTAAAGGTTTAATTCCTTTAAAACATAATAGAATATCGTTTTTAACTAGTTCCCCAAAACTAGGGTGAAGGACCTCACATCATAATACAATAGGGTTCCACTCACTTAAATCATACTTGAAGGCTTCTCCACGAGGGAGTACTACTATATAGTGACCCCACTTTTTCTTACATTACTATTACATCATTATAATGATAAACAACATAGAATTATTATATTTTCAAGATACAATGTTATAGTGCCTTGGGAAAATTATGACAATACATAACAATTAAAAAACAAAACAAAAATATTTATTTAATTACTTCTTCTCTAGATTCTTATTGGCCCTTGAATTCTCCTTAGTACAATTAGTCACCTGAGGATATACATCAAACAAAGGGGTAATCTAAAATCCTAGTAATAGGATAGATATTAACATGAGACAATATAACCTGTGGTGAGCATAGTCATTATATCATCATCATATACGTGAGAGGAAGCATTAACTAAAGGTATAGAATGTGACAATTCATAAAAATGAAACATCATGTCTTAGTGGTCAACTACCACATATAATTTAGAACAGAATATAAAATCATTTTAATTAACATTTCACTTTCATAATGAGATACATAGCATTACCCAATTCAAATGAAGTTCTATATAATTATAGGTGCACCCATCATATCATAACATTTACATTGTGCTATACAATTCCAGGTGCACCCATCACATCAAAGCATTTACATTATCGAGCATGCCACATAGAATGTATATAAATACTAGACATAAAATAACCAATGTAGAGAAATTTATTTCATTTCATAATGAATACATTCATAAAAAAAAATTCCGAAATGAAAGAGATAATGAAATACTTGATAAACCTTTAGTGAAGACGAAACAATCTTGAGAAGTAAAAGTTATGTTTTCCTTTGAAAGAATAGTTCTTTTTCAAAAACATTATGATTGTCATAAACAGAATTAGAAAAAAATTTATATCCTATAAAATTTATGATAATGATGAAGAAATTATATTTAATAAATATCTATAATGAAAATGGGGTGAAATATGGAAAACCTAAAGAAAGAGAGTTGGGTTTGAGAATTCACCTTAAATTTTGTCTGAATGATTCCTTCACATTAATATCATTTATAATCACATTAGATTCATTAATTAACAAAAAAACATTTAAAATTTAAGTTTATTCATTATGGTTATATTAAGTTCATTTTTGGTCTTTTGATGAATTATAGAGTTTAATTTCATTATTTGGGAGTGTTCGTTTTCTTAGTTTTCATTATCAGTTTACTTGTATACATGAATGGAAGTTCATGTAAAATGAGGATAAATATCCAAAATTTGATATAGAATGTTATTAATGATCTTTAATAATTTTTAATTATATTATAATGAATTTTTTATATGGTATGAGGATGAATCATTAGATAAAAGTTAATGATGATCGTTTTAGGTTAATTATGGTTGTTTTTCGATCACAATGAACTCATTTCGTTTTATCATTTAGTATTAGGTATATATATTAGTTACAGAACATAAATATGGTTGTAACGTAAATTTTAAAATATTATTCAACCATTATAATGGTTTTATTAAAATATTTTATGGTCTTAAAGGAAAATGAAAGTGCATCGCCCACGATGTCGGTAAATTGACACATCACGAGAGACGATTTCATTTTTAGAATAAGAGAGAGAGAGAGAGAGAGGAGTTTAATGATGGATATTACAATATCAAGATATAATTATAGTAAGATACTAGATTTATCATTAAAAACTATATAGGGGAGGTGAGGAGATAATAAAAATAGAAAAGAACTTGAAAAGGAATTAAAAGAACAGAAAGAGGAATTTACCTCTTGAATTTGTCCTCATTGAGAGCCTCGTTAGGGAAATGTTTTTGGTTTATTGATGAAACCAAGGCCTCCTGGAAGTGGGGGAGGGTCTTATGGAGATTTTTTGTTAGAATTTGGAAATGTATCAAATCTTGAGAGTTGTGAGGGAAAGAGGTGGTGAGGGGTGGTATTTATAGTGGAGGAGAGGGGTGTTTTCTCAATATTATATTCCTTAGTTTATTATTTTGGCTCAAGACTATGAATAGTTTGAAAATTGACACTAAATATAATAAAATAGTTAATGTTAGTTCTATATTATTATGATTAAATTAGTGATGACTCAAGGAATAGTGTAATTAAATTATAATGAATATATATCGTAAATTACCATATTTCACTATTCAATGAAAATTAAAATATTTTAGAAAAAACCAAAAAAATCACCCTAACAATTTTTCAACATGTATAATTAAAAAATGAACTCCATTTTATGAAAATAATTTCATAAATATTAGTAATTTAATTTTTATTTAAAATCATCATTTACATGGAAAATACATATTTTAAAATGATAACTAATTTTATAACTCTTTGAAAAATTACTTAAGGTCTCGTAGAATTATCTTAAAACAAAAGGACTTAAAAATATTAATTAATGGATAAATTTTATTAAAATACATTTTATTTTAAATTATTAAAATAATCATAAAATTTTAATTAAATATTTATGACTTACTAAAATTTAAACACTTAATTAATAATTTCCTAAACTTATAATTAATAAGACTATGATACCATAATTTCATTTATAATATGCATAAATTTTATTCATACTTTCATGGGTGAGGTTACTATTCATTTGGCCGATTTACTATTCATAAGGTTCATACTACTATTCCTAATGTCAAGTTATTATTTCATCGGTGTAAGCTTTTTAACTTCTAGAAATACTTCTTATTTAATTAATTATTCATTTATAAATAATTTTTTATGGTCTCTAAGTAATTTTATGTTATTCATTCTATATCAAATTAAAATAAGAAGGGAAAATTTCCATTGATAAAATTTTGGGTCGTTACATACTATATGGGCCTACCACTAAGGAAACTACTTCACTCTGCCCATAATAGGGTTCTATATGCACAACACACCATACCACTATGGTTAACCCTCAACTAGTCCTCCATTAATAGAGTGACCACTTCACCCTATCCATCACTATAGAAACCTTTTTTCCCATGAAAACTTATAAAATTCCATATTTTCCCAACCTTTCCATTAGAGAGACATTTCTCCCTATCCTATAATTAAGGTATCCACTTCACGCTACCCTATATATGGGGTGGAAACTTCACTCTACCCTATAATTAGAGAAAACATTCTCCCAATAACCCCTATTAGAGGATCATTTTCCTACTATCTTATGACAAACTCGTATGAAATCCCCCAGGGAACCTTGTTTGCTAATGTTTCTTAAACAGGCTAATTAGATTTCCCCAAATTCTTTGTGGGAAATCATAAGTACATTTCAACTCACTAATAGGTGGTAATATTTTAGGCCTCCTCCATGGCCTCCAAGATTATATGATTGAGTCATGCACACCAGTGTGCACCAAATCGATCCTATATTCCCTTTATAAAAGGAATATCTTGGGATTTACTCCTACACCGATAGGACCCTTAGGGTTTTAATGATCATGTACTCCCTTGATAATTAGGGTCCCTATCATGAGAATACCAATAAATCTTCCCATGTATCAATGTACTCATATTGGATATCAAAGTGTTTATTTGTCCCACCTTGTCCACTAAATGAGCCACACATAAATGGTAATTCTTTTTAGTTATAAGCCTAGCTAAGTTCCCTTTCATGACTTAATCGTCAGGATTCATCAACAAGACATGGATATCCATATAATTGCATCTCATTCGTAAGCCCCAATATTATCCTCATGGGTTTATATTCCATATGAGTGTAGTAATCCTTATATCCAAACATTAACCAGTATAAAGTAGACAATTTCATGTCCCTCCTTCATAGGTATAAGCCCCAACCATGTTTCCATTGTTGACTTCATCACCAAGACACATCAATGAGCCATTGAAATCTATATATGATCACCCCATGTGTAATCTCGAACCTCTTCTTCATGGGGACATATTCCCCATGAGTCCAATCATCCTTCTCTTCAGCCATCAACTAGAAGGAGGTAAGAACTTTCATGGGAATCTTCTTAGGTTTAATCCTCGATCCATATTCAAAGGGCCTCTCACTAAGTATAGTCCATAAAATATTACTACTGCCAGAGTCATCCACCAAGTTAGGCATCTCAAGGAATCATATGTGTGATCCCCACACATATCCTCATTTCTTCCAAGCACATGATGGTTTATCCATGCATTATACCCATCGCATTCCTCAAAATATTATAACCTATAAAAGTTAAACACAGTCTAGGTAGCCTACATGTAGGCCCCAATTCTTCCTCGTGAGGATATATCCCTTGGGAACCTTCATCAAAGGGAATAATTCACTAATAGCCTCATATCCTCAATGGGAAATATTCCCTATGAGATACTATATCCTCAAAGGATCATATTCATGGTGAGCTATCATATCCTCAAATGGATATATTCACTACGAGACATCTATATCCTCTCTTGTCAAGTTACTAACAAGCGGGATGAATCAGAAAGGTTCTCCCAAGTTCAATCCCCTCTCAATCATTTATTTTCAACCCCATCACCAAAGAAACATCCAACTCAAATGATGTAAAACTAAATGACTAAGTCCATACCATATGATATTAAACTACATGGTTAGTTCCAATCACACAACATTAAACTATGCAACCCAAAATACATGGGATTTGATTCCTGTTAACTAGGATATATAAGATACCTCTTTTTCATTCAATTCCAACATCCCGTAGTCCCAAGATGCCTGAATTGAAAATTAAATCCACTTAGTCATGTTTTCATGACCTTAAAATTAACCACATTGGTTTCTCTCATGCAACATTAAATGTTAATAAGTGTCCTATTAAGTACCACTAAACTACATGGGTTTATATTACCTTCTTAGGTATATGTTAGAAGCCCCTCCAAATGCCTCAATCATATATCCACAACATCTACTACCACACTAGATAGTGATAAAATCTAGAGTACGGATCTATATATTTTTAAATATATCATAATCAATTTACAAGTAAATGAAATATAGACAAAATATGATATTTGAAAATTTTAACATCAACACATGGATTTAATTAAATCATTGGAATGGTGGTTATAAGTCCCACAATGGTTCTTGGGAATGATTCAATATCATTTATTAAATATTAAATTGATTCATAGTATAAGCAACAATTTCTCCTCAAATGGTTGAAAATGATCCATACCTCGCATCCACTTGATCAACATGAGTTAAATAATGTCCTTGGTAAACTCTTAAAGACCACTTTCCTTTGGAAATCAGGTCTATGTAGGCTCAAAAAAACATGGTCTGTAAACCTTAGAAGTATTCATTAGAAATATAATGGTGGACCAAACATGAAATTTTTATCCATGGAAGTGATCAATCTAGTATGATCTTAATTTATATATTACGTTAACAAGTTTCTTATATTTTTTATCCTATCTGGATAATAAGGACTCAAGACACTTTCAGGACCTTCGAAGAATTATATATAGTTCCCTTCAATCTAAATTGTAACATTTAGGTTCTATTCATCCTATGCTAATCTACTGGTGAGAAATGGCATTCATCATCAAGCTCCTTGGGTATCTTCCAGCTAAGTGTTGAAGCTCCCAAAATGTGCCTTAATGGTGACAAGAGTTGTGGTCTCACCACCAAGGAGGAAATTTTCACTAATTTAGTGTCTTCGATGGTAAGTGACAAACAAGTTGATCTAAGAATTTGTAATCAATGACTACATCCCAATGTTGGAAGTAGATCATTAAATCATATAGAATGCAAAGCCCCAATAACCATTTAATAACTGATGGGTCATAGAGAATCATGTGGTTCCAAAAGACACCACCAACCAATTCAGGAGTCCTTCCCTAGAGCATGAAAATTTTTATCTTCTTTTACCTGAGGAGGTATAAGAGGATGTCTTCAACATCCATGAAACAATTCAGGAGACACATAAAAGGGATCCTACAATCACCCAATGGAAACACCAACACTATACAACACTCACTCCTCAAGAACACATTGAGGATACCATCTAGATAAAACCATACCTATTCACTCAAACTAGGGTGCTTAAGATGAGGTATCTCCAAGGGTAGGAGACCACTGAATTAATATAAAATTACTATATTATTATTACCACAGGAGAATTCATTTATCCCCATTCTTACTATAGAATCTCCTGAGAATATCATTGAATTAATGGAAGGGTAGGATTATGTCATTTTCCACATCTTTCAAAGCTATAGAATAGTCAATAAGTGATGGAATATTATCAATGAAATATTTCATCCACTGTTATGGGGATGGACCATATTCTTACTCGCACTCATATTAAAGTAGATCATAATCACATCTTAATGGGTACTTAGAAGTGGGAACATATTCTTGCTCCCATTTGGGAGGTTCATCAGCATATCTCAGTGAAGAATAAAGAATAGTATCAAGATCATATTCCTATTCCAATTATAGTTCATCGTAATTCCTCAACAGTGACTTTAGAGAAGTCTCATATCTCTTACAATACCCTGTGAACTCAGGATAATATTTATTAAATCACTTCAGAGTAGTATCATGTCCCTATAAATACCCCAAGATATTATTAGCATATTATAAAAATTACTCTAAATAAATCTCACGTTCTTTCACCAACAAGAGAGGATCAATAACATGTACTGGTGATAATAAAAGGCTGGGATTTTATTTTTGACCATGCATATAGATCCTATTGATATATCTTAGTGGAACCCATTAAGGAGTTGGTTGATATTCATATCTTCTCATCGAAAACATTTCGACATATTATGACAGTGATTGAACACCAAAAATGGTATCATATCTATATACCTTCAAACCCTTGTAAGGAATATTTTTATATTCTAGTAATAACCTAAGATATTATTTGGCATATTCTAATGATAGCTAAGGGTTAACTAGGAGGGTTCCTATGTACAAAGGATGTTTACCACACTGTTTGACTCCAATCATTTTTTAGGTTTTGAATATAGTTTCACATCCAAGAAGATATAGGAGATCTCTCTAATGGAATCATATAACCTAGTATTATTCTCATATTCCTACCCCCAATCAATTCTAACATTCTTAAATATCTTCAACATGTTCTGATAGTACCCCAACAATCTATTGTAGTCTCATTTACCAGAGAAATTAGTTCCCATGGAGGTCATCCTCATTGCATAGACATTGAAAATTCTATAGGGCCTCCCAGGATTACCTTCTATAGAGGTCCTCCTCACAGTAATAAATAGATAAACTATGGATCTCCTCCCTATGGTACAAGTTATGATGGTCTACCTCGTAGCATGAACATCAAAAAGTAAGAAGGTCTTCCACTTTCCAACCTATAGGAAGTTTATTATCCCAAATATCCTCCCCATGAATTATAAGCTAGTAACCATGAAGATACTCTAAATGGTGATCATTATGATATCCCACCCCATAATGAAATCATATATCTATATAAAGGACCTCCTTATGTCAAAAACACTCCAATAATGAACTCATATAAAGAGTCACTTGAGATTTTGAGTTTGAAAACACCAAGTGACTCATAACTGATTGGTGACTTATCATCCTAAAAAAAGGATAGTCTAGGATGATTTTCATCAACTATGTCTCCCCTAGATCACTTATTCTATGACATGCCTAAATAATTTCTAAATAAACTCACTTCCCTTTATAAATAATTAAGAAGGTAGACTCTATAGTTGGATCAGGTTAAGGAATATCTCTCTAAGGGTTAAGAGAATTCCATTTTCATGTGGAATGAACTACCTGAATGTAACATATCTGTCATATTCACATTAAGTATTTGACATTACTGATTTATTTTATTTGAAAATCGTAACACACATCATCTATGTTTGATTTAACTTGATTTTTTTATTTTTATTGTTTTTTTAACACCAAAAATAAAGTGTTCATAACTCTAAATATTCTTAATTTGAATATATGAAGATACGATAAGACTACATTCAATAGATTTACAATAACTGTAGTAGTGTTGTTCTAACTTCATTGGAGGATATTAATAAACATTTAGTTCATTAGAATATGGATAAGATAATTATGATGAAATTATAATTGATCCTAATGAATAAGGATTTAAAATTTTTTGTTTTGTTAAAATTTCACTTATAAATTGAACCTCATATTTTTGAATTGGATGAATATATAACATCAATCATTTTTAATTTTTTCAATAGATGAAATTCTACAACTACTTGTTGTCATGAGAGTGATTCCTATTGTATATTTATTTTCAAGTGTTTTGGTATGAGTTTTTGTGTTAATTTTATATTATAAAACTCATAGAATTTATTTATATAAATTTTGGGTTTTTATCCTTTGAGATTAAGGTATTACAAGGAGGAATTTAAAGCTAAATCTGGTGTTTGGTATTATGAGATTCTAGGTTGTTGAATCAGAGCTAATATTAATTTTCTCGATCGAGGGATTTGGGTTTGAAAGATAAATTTTCTGGATTTTGACAGTGGTAATTTTTGTTACACATATACATTCACTTTAATATTTTAAATGGGTTTATTAAAAGTATTTATCTTCTTTTAGTTTTAACACTTGAGGTTTTGAAAATTTATAAGTCATGTTTTCTTACTACAACTCACCACCACCCTTTTAGTTAACTTATTATGGAAATATGGGAAAATAGTTTTGGCCTTTGGTCACACTTAGGTCTATGATAATACAATACGGATGCATACCTCATTTGAAAAAGAACCTTTGGGAGACACTCCTCTATCTCAAGTAAAAACATCATTCTTTTAGTGAGTATACTAAGCACGCCAAGATGATGAGAGAGCTCTATTGTAATATTTATTACTCCTCCTTGATGGATTTAAATCCTAAAGTGAAAAATTAATGGGTTGGCCTAAAATAAGATTTAATAAATTTAATGAAGTGCATCCACCAGATAATTATGGATGCTCTACTTGATATACACATTAGGGATTAGGAATATTGTAGGGATCTATTCATAACCCAATTTATTGGTCATTCTAGTTCATCAAGAACCATAATTTTTAACACCATCACCTCCAGATAGGTCCCAAGATCAGGTGCCACATATTTCAGTTGTCATGTCTAATGAGATCTTGATATTCCTAAAACCAAGAAATGAAATACTTGGTTATATTGAGATATCGATAGTATCCTCCATCAAGAAGCCAAGGTGGTTGAGTAGGCATAACATTTGAGATAATACAAGTCTAAAACCATAGGATGGTCTTCAATGGAAGGTAGATCTCACCCTATAAAGGTAATGAATATAGACAATGCCTGAGGAAAGTCTAGGAAAATCAGTGGAGTTTCAAAAAAAATTCCTTTTCTGATGAAATGGAGAAACACCATCCCATAGGGCTGTGGGGTTTTTTACCACCATCACCGCCCCTGGGATAATAAAATACCAAATGCCTCTAATATATAATGGTGTTAGAACCAATTCAATCCCATCTCACATGGATAGGGTAAATGATATTACCTCCTCCTCCTACTCTAAGAAAATAAATATTCATTGGGATAAGGGATGATCCATAAGATAAATCATTGTAGTTCCTCCCCTTCTATAATCCACCTCCTTTAATACGGGATCACTCATTTAATTTCATTGAATACTTTCTCAAAGTCACCATTTACCAAAAGGGGTTTCTAAATCCTCATTGAGGTTGACTCCAAAATAGTCCGCCAAAATGGAAAATGATAATGAGGATCAAAATTCACCCCTTGGGGAATATTACAAGGGTGTAAAATCCCATTACTACTCTAAGGTGAATTAGGATATTATTTTTTAAAATTTTATACAAAAAAATTAATTAAAATTATTATCAAAACTAAATTCAATCATGAACCTAGCATGGAATGACATGATGAAGATATGTCCACCAAAAATATGGTTCACACAGATGAAAAAGGTGTGAAACTCAGAACCAAACTCTAGCTTAGAATCTTTGAGCTCTACCAAATAATAAACTACTACCTACTCAGTATGATTTATCCAAATAAAAAGGGAAATGTGTGGCAACATTTTTCACCCACCTACCACCAGAAAATTCTGAAACACTTTTTTTAGGAAATTTCTGCCTAATATAAAGATGATTTGGAATAAATAAAGAGGATAAATTTCAAAATATTTAGATGAAAAATTCCTCAAAAGTAAAATTATCAACCAGAAGATAATGTCTCTCCTATGGTAGATTTTTAAAAACAAGGAACCTCATAAGTTGTAAGAGTAAAGTATGATCACCCAACTAGATCTGGGCCCATACCATCATTTTATCTCAACTCAATGGTCAAATAATATCTGGACTTTCCTCCATTTGGGTGGAAGTCATACTAAGGAATATAAATCTATTTTATGTATCTAGAAAACTGGATAATATTGATTTTAATTGAGACCTTATCAATAATGGTTCCTAGATCAACCTTATACTGTTTTGGACCCTCCATCTCTTGGGTTACATTATGGAAGACTTAACTCCCTCCAACTAGAAAATTCAAGTATATAATAAGAGTAATAAGAATCCACTTGGAAAGATCAAACTCAAGACCCATTTTAGTTATCTTATATACAACTTTTAATTAATATAGTTCACCAAGAAACCATCTTCTATGTTTTACTTGGGATTTTTTTTCACCATAAGCATATAGTATTACCATAATCATACCACCAATGCCTAAAATCCTATGTCTTTGGAAAATTTATCATGTTTTATAGTGATAACATCCCATTATATTAATGTGACACCCAATATATAGGTTTATAGTTTTACCGAAGGGAGGGGAATTAAATGGTGATAGGAAATAACCTTCAGATAAACACCCCCAACACCATAGTGGCTAGCCCTATTATCCCATTAAGTGAAATAAACAAGGACTAATTGTTTCAAAACAATAAAATTGTGGTAATAGATCCTAATTTGGGAATACATCATGCCATGTGAGTTCCATTGGATAATAATTCAAAGCATTAAACTACTATAATTTCATACACTAGTCAGTAGAATGTTCACATAGATCAACCACTGATATGAAACAGAATAATATTTCACAATTCATGTGCATCAACTTGGCTCCAAAGAATATTTACCACCAATATGGTCTGAACAATATTTATTCTCATTCAACAAATATAATTATCTTAGACCAAATATATATAAATCTTAATAGAAAAGGGAAATAATGGGTTTTGGGAAAAATTTCCCCATCCTCATGACATCAGATGTGTCAACTACACACATCTATGTGAAAAATAAATGTGGTCATGGATAAGATAAAAATGCCCATAAAAATAATAGCCCTATGTCATCCCTAAAATCTTAAGATTTAATTACATCATCTAATCTAGATGATAGTGAGTAAGAAGGGGAAAATATCTATTATGCCTCTATATTATCTGTAGGACCTAATGATTCTTCATATTTTTATCAAATCTCATAATTCATATTCATTTTATTCTTTTGAAAATAGTGAGGTAAACGATAAAGGAATAGAAGATCACAAATATTACTCTCTGAAATTTTAGGAAGGTGTCTCCACCACCATGGATGAACTCATATGGGTAAATTTGGGTATAGAGTAGGATTATAGGCCAATATTGATTAGTTAAACCTTGTATCCTGAGGAACTATAGATGTATATCTACTTCCTCAAATAGCATTGATATTTTTTTGAACTATAAAGATATTTCTAGTTTGGATCCAAATGCATCTACCCACTATTTTGGTTTTCTAAATGACCATTATGGATTTAAATATGTATATAAAATAATGTGTATGACCCATGACACCAAGGTATAGAATTAAGATTAAAATCTCATAATAACTTCATTAAGGAATTTTAGTACCCAAAATGGCACTCTAAAATTATCCCCATCAAGAAAAAAACAATAAAATATGATTATGTATATATTTTGGGGATCTTGATCAATACTTCCCAATGCATGACTTCTTGATCCTAATAATATTTTAATAATCAAAGTAATTACTAGTTTCTAGAACCTCTCCTTTATGTATTTATATTCAGGCTATACCCAGATCTATATGGCCCCCAATGATGTGGAATTTTCCCCCTTTAAGGCACCCCAATGGGTATATTTATATTAAGTAATTTCTTTTGTATTAGAGAGAATAGTCACTATAAACCAATGCACCATGAAATATATCTTCAATAAATTCCTAAATAATATAGTATAATGTTATGTTAGTGATTTGGTTTTCAATTCTCAACATTATTGTCATCATGTTACTGATCATGATAGAGTTTTTCAATAAACGGTAAGAGAACAACCTGAAAATGAACCCCTTCAAATGTGTATTTGAGATAAATTTAGGAATATTCCTTAGCTCCATGGTATAAAATAACAATATCATATTAGATCTTTAGAAGGAAAAATAAATCATTGATATTCCTACACCTTCGGATCTCAAAAGGAAGAGGGGAATTCAGGGGAGTATGGCCTATATCATAGGATTCATTACCAATATTACAAGAAAATATTTTCCCTTCACGGAATTGATGAATATGATTGTCACCTAAAAGAAAGATAAATATTTTAAGAAATATTTCAATGATATTTAGTAGTATCACATGTTTCAACTAGTTCTAATATCACCAGTGTAAGGGAAGCCTCTCATCCTTTATGTGGATATCTTAGAGAAATCACTCAGTGTAATCCTTGCCTAGAAAAATGATACAGGAAAGGAGAATGGTTTCTATAATCATATAATAACCATGTTCGATGTTGAGACTTGATAAACCAATATCAAGAAGAACTACCTCACTTAGATTTTCACCATACATAAGTTGAAAAATTACTTTCAGTATTAAAAGTTCTATCATATCACTTGTATAGAGTTTCTCAAATATATAACAAATTTCCTAATGTTTAATGGGTGTCTAGAAATATGGTAATTTATTATAAAGTTTTTTTATATCTATTACATGTCTAATATAGTGACTAAAGGGTACAAGTTAGAATATTTTCTTATCGTACACCCTATCCTAGAGAAATCATTGTTGAAAATAGAGCTCCCAAATGAAAATTTTTCTCCATCCATGACACTCCCTCGATATTGGAGATATACTTTGATGGTTATATTTGAATCCTAACTAGAATAAGGATAGAAAAACTAAATAATAACAGGGATAACTTAGGTATTTTTCCCATAAGTGCAACCAAATCATTTTTCTCCCTACTCCTTCCTTATATTAAATGGATTCACAAAAAAATGAGGTAGGGTACTAAGCCCTCGTTGTAGAATTGAATCTAGTCCTTTATATATTGTTGGCCTTCTTAGACATCAAATATGACTCATATTTGGTAATAAATTATATAAATGGTGAATATGACATTAAGATTTTGGATTCACCTCAGAGTTGATGCTCCCACATCCTGTATTCATAGAACACCCAAGATGATGTGTTGGATAATAAAACCATATCCCTGTAAGATCCAAACAAGGATAAGATATTCATCCTCACCACACAACATCGGGTGGCCTCCCCATTCATCAATAATGATATGGAGGTGGTAATTTTTTTAATACCACACTGGATTAAAGATATCTCATATCCATACCAACTCAAACCACAATTGGATAGATGTCCCCCATAGTGTATTTCCTCCAAAGTAAAATTCTTCTTTGGATTCATCTATGAAATAATAGATCTTGAGGTAGGTATTAAATTATATCCTCTATAATAGCCATAATTCTAAAAAGTTCCTCTATAAATGAGAATTTGAGGAAATCCTCCTTAGATTCATTGAAGGAGGAGAAACCCTCACTATTATATAAGAATACCATACTGGTACCTAAAACACCCACTAGTCAATATTTATGATATACCATAAAATTATGATTCTTGGATACTTATGGCCAATAATTATACAAGACTACATGGAATTCATGAAGATTTTTCATGCTTGTCAAATACATTCCAATTTCATCCACCAACCCCCAGAGATGTTGCATAAAACCTGATACTCTTAGTAATTTTTTATATGAGCAATTTACTTCATGGGGCCATATCACCCAGATAGAATTATGTCGTCCAAATATATCCTTGCTACCACTGATTTATTCATCAATTGGGCTGAGGCTATACCCCTCAATAAATTAGGGATAAGGGTTGTCATTAGCTTTATGATGACCAATATTATTACCAAATTTGGAGTCCCTCACAATATATTGATGGAAAATAAAACAAATTTATAATCTTATAAGTTGAAAAATATGTATCAGGGATACAAAATTTAGTCCAACCACTAATCCCACTATCATGAAGTGGTGAACGGATTGATAGAGGCTTTTAGAAAAACTTTTTCTAATATACTTTATTTTTTTTTTTTGAAAAACACAGGAGGTATGGGACATATAATATTTATATTCTTTATGGTATTATCACACCATAACTCATACTAATACACAAGAAACCCCATATTCACTTGTATATGGGATAGAGGTGGAATATACATTGAAGGTAAATTTCCCACAATACACATTCTCATCTCTAATCTATTGGTTGAAGACGACTAGTCTCAATTAGTTGGATGAAATGATGAGAAAATCTTATGCACACTGCATAACCTTGAGATCCATCAAAACTAAGTCTCATGAGAATTCAACAACATGGTTAATCTATGATCACTACTATAAGGAGGAATGGAATTGTCATTGAGAACTCAAATGTTACCCATGAGGAAAACCTCAAAGTTGTAGCTGAATGGGAAGGACCATATGTCATACATAGGTTATACTCCAATAGAGCCCACTCCCAGTTCACAATGGACTGAGATCATATCACAACCACCACCAATGAAACGTTTCTCAAGAAATATTTTTTATAGTTTTGTGATGGACTTCCATAAGTCTATGCTATATGATTATAAAATTCATATCCCATTAGTCTTAGTTTCATGACAATAAAATTTATAGCATATGATTCCTAGCTAAATGACTTTAAACAATAGAGTATTTTATCCTAGTAGTATAAAGTTAATTTGAATGTAATCTGATTCATTATCATATGATGTTGAACTACATGAATATGGACCACTATTCATGACCTTTACAAAGTTATTAGGCTAGTTTACTTGTGGGACCCATATTCTATACATGAGAGTCAAATCAATATAGGAATTCCTATATAATAATCGCATCCTTCATTTATCGGTCTACACTGAGATAAAATTATATCATGATACAAGAATGATATATGTCTTCATTCCCATTAACCTAAGATACATAGTAACACTTGGATCTATCAAACTATGAATAGTCAAAAATGTAGAAAAACTCAACTGCATATCATTGTATGGTCTCATATTCAAACTAAGTATTTTTATATATTATACTCTATGCCAAAATGGAAAATCACTTTTATATGAGAACTATGTGTTGCTTGATTCCCATTATTACAAAATATGTAGTGACGTTCAGACCACTAGACTCAAATGTAAGTGAAATTCTAATTATGCATCAACTTTTTCTCAGTACCAGATCCATCATTCATTTACATTTATTTTTCTCTCCTTTCTCAATAATAAGTAAAGGTGATTGTATTTTTCACATGATCCAAATCATCATAAAACCTCTAAAATGGTTCCTCATCACATGACCTTAAACTTCAAAACATCCACATCCTTGTCACGTTATGATAAAATATATTACATGTGGTATATCTAGACTGATATTAAACTTTCTAAAGAAACCTAATCTACATGTACAAATTTTTATGCATTAGATCAAAATTTATACAGGATCCCTGCCATTTCATTGATCCTTATTCTCAATCCCATGGTAAGATAAAATACCTTTCTTTTCAAAAGGGAATATTATTGTTTGGATCCTTTTAGTCATGTCATGTTACTGCCCTTCATAGTTCAATATTAGCATGAAATCAATACCTCACTTTTGTGTATGATCCAGATCTACATATGATCTCTCCAACATAGTGTCATTTATCCATTAAATAAGGATAAAAAATTTCCCCATATGTAAGAACCTGATCTATAGAGGGGAATATAATTAGATTTGTGTATGTATTTATTCATATTATCTTGGGATATATAGTGACACCTAGATCACATATCTCAATCCCATCTACAAAATCTAATAAAATCCACACTTAGTCTTGATGTATTTTCCCTTTAGTTCATGTTTAGTTTTTACTTAGTGGGTTCAGTACTAAGATGAATGCGAAATTTTCACATGATCCCAACTTACACAGATCTCCAGGGAATATTACTAAATGTATGTCTATAAACTACAAAACACATAACACCTAGTCACATGAAAATAAATGGCATAATATACGGTCCAATATTCATGACCCTAAACTTCTTGGAAGAATCATTTTCATATAACCAAAATTAAAAATTTCCCTCCCCTATGTAAGAGCTCTATCTATATAAGGGTCCCTTTTATTTCCTTGGGGATTCAATAGTTATGTAAATTCTAGAAAAACATTAGTTCATAGTCCACCAAAATCTATGGCTAAAATTTCCCCTTATAAGCACTACATGTGGATTCATTCTTACTAACTCAATATATTTAGTGAAACTTGGATCCTTTATCTTAGTCTCAAACATGAGCCCCCATCAACCTCATTCACCTTACATCCAAGTTTTTAGTGCCTCTCTATTCGCATCAAATTTTCTCTAATAGACTACACACTATGACCCTTTTTAGAATTATGTGTGGATTGACTATTTTTAATATAAGATGCATAGTGATATATAGACTATTAGACATTTCTAAAAAATCCAATCAAATTCCCACATTTTCTCGGTGTCCAAATATTCACTCATTAATTTTGTGCTAAGAAAAGGTTAACTCACTTTGAATGTGATCTACAACAACATAAAAGATACTCCATATAAAGGTACATATCATATGAACCTAAAAAACATGGAACACGAGTCCTCATCGCATGGTGTATAGACTATCCCACTTCACTTTAAACTATTTAGAATAGTCTACCCTATATAACCTTAAACTACTAAAATAAATATAACTTATGTGACCTCTAGTTATAAAATTACCCTTGATGTAAGAGCTTTATCTATATAATCAAAAATTTCAAAATGTTCAATAACTTTCCCCATTTGGGAGATCTCTCAATTTAGATATATTATGGTTATGGTTACATTTTCCTACACCAGTATTGTTATTAACTTTAGAATTGACCTAGATAATTCCCCCACATGAACCAATTAAGTAAAAACTATTTGATTTTACTTCAGGATCAAGGTTTATATCAATTCATGTTGGGTGCACAAACATCCTTTCCACATTACATTAAATAATATGGTATAGTTCCTCATTGTATGACCAAAAACTCCCAAATATCTTTTTCCATATCCCATGATGCTAAACTATATGACATATATTCTATCCATCATGACCTTTAATTTATTATATAAGACTACTCTACATAGCCTAATTCCCTTATATGAGAACCAAATCCATGAAATGGTGTTTGACATTTTAGAACCTAAACTGGGATAATAATTTCCCCTTAGTCCTTAAGAATCCTAGTTTTTGGGATCCCATATTCCAATTTTTATATACACCTGGACATTTCCCAAGATACAATCATATAGAATCATATGTTTCCAATACCATCTAAGGATCTAAATATTACACTCCCCTGCATTTGATCTAAATTGATGTAGGAGATATTCATTATATGAACTATGTATGTACTTATTCTTGTTTTCTCATGATGCATAGTAATGTCTAAACCACGCATTTTGGACCCTCTTACAAACCACTATCTAGATCCATTTCCTTTAATAATCCCTAAGTATCCTAGGGTATTTGAATCCAAGGGACTCCACTTATTTGTAATGTTTGTGTCGCCATATTGAACAATAATAACAAGTGGCATCTTCATCCTAAGGGTAAGGTCCTCTAATCATAACACTCCACTAATAATTGTGTTGTGGAACCCTCTTTTGAACATTGGTTAGTGGTCATCCATTACATACTTTCCCCTATTTTCCTCCAAATTCAAAAAACTTGGGTCATTATTTATATCATTTTCATTCTCAATTCAAGAGGTGTTAGGGGATTTTCTTTTTTTGATTCCCATCTTGGTTTTTTTATCATCCCCCCCACCCTATCAATAGTTTCAGAATTAAATCCTTAAGCTACATGCATATACCGTTGAGGAAATATACAATAGCATTGAGTATTCCAATTCAAGTCAAGTTTAAATTTTCCCTTGTTCAATGGATTGTATCACTTTTTGGTCTAAGAACTATGACCTTAAACTATGTTAACCCCATCTAAGATAATATGTGGTGGTATGTGGCCATACTTAATTCATATCATGGTTTGTATTTCCCTTACTATGTAGATTATTTCACTTAGCTTTTGGTCTACACCCAATGACCCTAAACTATGTGTGATTTCCTTGAGGTATTCAACATTAATGGTGTAGGTATTACATTCCTATAATGTTAACCATTCCCATATCATTAAGAGGACCGTATCATTAATTGTCAGTCTTGAAACCTTAAGTATCATCCTTTTTTCAAGAACTATGGACTTAAACAATATGCATCCCATTTCAAGATTCTCTATATTATCATCAGGTTTCCTCATTCATCTTGGGTTTCATCATTACCTCATTATTGAGACAATCTCACATATTAGTCAAATTTTTGTGACTCGAAACTCTATAACTCAATAGTCCAAATTTCATGACTATTAGACTATGGATGAAAGAGACACAAAAAAATTTAGGATGAAAATTCATAAAGGGAATCCATAGTAAAAATAAAATCTCTACTCACTAAGTCATATATTTTCATGACTTATGCATAAATATAGAGAATAAGAAGAAATAGACACAAATATTCTAGGTATATCCATATGGACATAGTAAAATACAAGCCTTTATCTCTATACCCATTAGTCTAGGAAAAGTAAGATAAATTCCACATCATGTCTATTCACCCAGAATCTGTATTTATACATGGTGGGGAAGCCTTTAGTGAGTTAAAACCCTAATTGGATATCCTTCTCCCTATAATACTACTTCATTCCTTAGGTTTTTAAATAATTTAAAGCCTTTCATAGATATTGATAATGATCAAATTTGGGTCCAAGGGACACCACTACTTGGTAATTTTTGTGTCACCATATTCAACACTACCAACCAGAGGCGTCTTCACCCTGAGTAGAAGGTCCTATAATCTATGTATATCCAAAACACATCACAATGGAAACATTTATTTGAATGTAGTCAATGATTATCCCCTACAAACTTATTCCATGGAATCATTTAGTGATTCAAGTAGTTTGATTTATGATTTAAAAAATTCATAATCTAATTATTCAAGTATATTCGAATTCCCTCAATGTTATACATTCATTCATCATGATCATTTTCAAATAAAGAATATAGAGTCCTATTTATGAGAATTTGATGTTACTCATCGAGTGATCCTGAATTTCATGAAAAGATGGTCTAAACACCATAACCTTAAACTATGTGTATGTCCTTCCAAGATGGAATATACTTTTACTTGTCCATAATTAACATTGGTTCAACACCCATACCTTACTATATAGGTTGTATAATATTTTGGTTAAATACAATTGACCTTAAATATCATTTATATGGTCTAATCATCATGAACCTAAATAATATTAACCATCCTATGAGGTTGTCTATGTTATTGGGATCTGATTTTCTCATTCACATAAGGTATATCTCACCCTTTCTACTAGATAGATTTCTTCACCTTTTCATCCAATCACTATGACCTTCAACTGTCTTCACCATTCCTTGAAGTTTTTTTGTTTTTGATATTGGTCTCCCCATTTAGGTTGGGTTTACTTTAGTAATTTTTATGAATACTACCTATTTTTTTCAGAACTACCTAACCTAAAACAATAGTTACATTATGAAGGATCTGGGAGCAGCGGAAGCGCAGTTGGGTCAGCACCCAAATTTAATTTTTACCATGATCAGTGATTATTCTGGGATCAATATGGCGATGAACACCATTCTCCATGGAATAGAATAAAATATTTAGATAAGGAAGGAAGAGTCCCAAAATGTTTAGAGAGGATCTTGCACATCATGTTTATAATTAATTTAATTCATTTCATAAAGAAGAGGATACCTGGATCTTTGGTATTTTCTTCATTGATGATATCAATTGTCCAGAATGACCCTTCTAAATTATCTCATTGCACTTGCAAGGATCCAAACTAGAATCCCCCTAGCGGTGATCCACACGTGCTCTGATGTCCTCCAATCGACACCTCCCGTTCTCCAAGTGCTAGCATGGCTAAATGAGTGTCTTATTTCGGTCGTTCTTGATTTCTTTTTCTTAGGTCTTGAAGAACACATCTCTTTCTTGATAGGGGTATGAAGAGGATTCGACAGATAAATTGTTTATCTCAATAATTCTCAATTCACTGAGCATGCAGTTTGATACGTGGCACAATATATGTGTGTTTCTAATTGCTGACATGGGGATTCAGTTATAATATTTAATCACATAATAGCAATTAAATACATTCATAACCTTTAAGAAAACCCATGATTTTAATAATAATATTGCGTCATTATTTATGGTGGTCCAACTAGCACAAAATGGAATTATAAATAAAATTATGCGTCAAAAAATAATAGCAGTGTTATTATTATTATAATTTGTTCCAACAAATTAAATAACTATTTACTATCTTGTAAATAATTATTTTACTACTAGACCAGCCTTGGTCTGCTCAAAATCCACTTTAGTTTATTTTACACCTGAATAAATAAATAAATAATTTATTCACTTAAATAAATATTTTTATTTACAAGCTAGTAAATAAATATTTATTAAATGTTCAATAAAAATAAATAAATATATTTTACCCACAATATGGGGAATAAATATTTATTTAATTTATGAAATAATTTTAACTTGAACAAAATTCTTCCACTATCTTGAGAATAATATTTATTAATTAAATTAAAATGGAATTTAAATGAGACCACTAGAAATACTTAGTGTGAGACCCTCTAGGATTCTTTCTCATTGGAATTTGACATGCTTCCTTAAATTTCAAGAGTACTATCTTGAAACGGGTCAAGGAACCAAAGATAAAAAACTTAAAGTTGCAACAACGACATCCACATATGAATTCTCACTGTGTAATATTATCCCTTTGTCTCAATATCTCTTCAATCTAGTTTCAAGATAGTGTCATCAACATTTGTGCTTTATATGATGTTCTTTGACTACCTAAAATAAACTTCTTGTTACAACATGGCCATGGAATTTCACACGACGGTTCTATTTCAATCAAAGGGCAGTGATATAAACTTCCATATATGGAAGACTCAAATCCTTCCTCAACTTTTCCATTAATAACATACCACTCATGACACACCCAGCATACCTTACTTCCCAGCAACTATCTGTGTGACAGTTTTCGTCAGTAAATCAAAGTACACGAGTCGTGACACGTATTAATGATAATCTTAAAGTCTAAGGATCATTACATACACTCACAAATAGAAATATCTAATGACACCAAAACATATAGAATTCCTACGGGCAAGCCTATTCTCATAATAACTTATCTTGGAGATCGCCAAGTGCGAACTTCATGAGAGGAAGTCTCATCTTCTTACGAGTACTCACACCTAACGGTATATATGCTATGTGATCCATCATAGTATATCATCCAACCACAAAACTATATTTAAGAATATTTTCATATCTGTAACACCCCAAGATTTCATAGTGTCTTATTTCTTCAAAATAATTCAATAACTTGCACTACATGCAACACCGAGTTCAATCGCACCATGACTTACCAAACAAGCCATTCAAAAGAGGTTATGAATAGTATTAACTAAAATTTAAACTAATATATGCTTATAATTTTAGAATCCATATTATGAGTTTCTTAGACATAATGCAAGAACAAATTCATTTTCAGTATTGCACTTTTATCAACTTTTAATAGTGAACCCTTTTTAAATACAATATTTTAAACTTTTTGACTAAATGGGGACATCAAAAATTTAAAATGAAATATCCCAAGCTTCCACGGAATGCTTTCCTTTGAATAATACAGTAGCGTGTGTTGTACGCAACTTCGAGTTTTAACACACACCACAACAGATCAAACTAGCCGTTATGAATAGTAATACCAACTTTTTGAAATTTTATCTCTCAAAATGGACTTCATTTTTGGATTCGGAATATCAAATTTAGCCTAAGGTGAAATTTTGGTACTTTTTGGATAACGTTAATATTTTGATGAATAGTGAAAATTACTAAATTTTAATTAAAAACAACTTTTTTAATCAAAATAATTAAAAGTGATAAATAATGAATTTGAGTGGTTTTAAAGTATATTTAGAATATATTTTTACCATTTAATACAATTTTGGTCATTGGATATAATTTTACAATTAAACCGGACATAAACAAGTGTCAATCTTTTGATATTTATTATCTCTTAAAAACACGCTTTTTGTTTTAACAACGGGAATTAATTTTAAATTAATTTTTGCCACTTTTGTGTTTTGAATTTGAAAAATTTATTCCATATTTGGAATCAGGATGTTCAAATTGTGTAAATAGGTAACTTTTATTTTTAGACATTTTGAATAATTACTTCGGTAAATATTTTATTTACCATGGTTAAGGGTAAATCCGGTAAATAAGGCTTAACAAATAATATTATAATAATACTAAATTACCCTAAAACTTGTTCTAAACTTATTGGTTGATACATGTTAGACCATAGGAATCTTTGGGTCGATTTTGGGACCCCATGGATCCACGTGTAGGTGATAGGGACACTTTATTTTAATTAAGTTAAAATAAGTACAAAAATGACATAAGCATATATCTTTTAGAAAACCAATTTTTACATAGGGTTATATATGTTGTATTTTGGACTATAAATATTCATTATAAATCTAAAAAGATTTTCTACATAATGATATTTTATTTATAATTTTTATACTTTATATAATTTAATTTATTTATGACACAATGATGATGTAGTAATAACCATAATAGTGAAAAATTAAAATAATTGATATTATAAATACCCAAATAAATATAATTTGAGACTTTTAATGAATTTCTTTAATTTTATAGGATAATATTACATATTAGGATTGATTTAATTGACTTTTTTCTAAGTAATAATTCTGTTATGAGTTTCACAAAAATCAACTATTGAATAGTGTCAAAATTGACATAAAAGAGTTTTTCAAAAAATATTATATTATTAATTGATATTAAATTCCTAAAAAACTAAGGTTCGGCCAAGAGACTTATATAATAATAGTTGTATCATTAATGGACCACTTGGGGGTCTCTTGGATGTATATTGTAAGTTTATTAACCATATAATATAAAAATACAAAGAGACGTTGTAAAAGTGAAACTAATTAACTTAGAGTTAATACTTAATGATAAGGTTAATATAAGTACCCAAACCTGTAGAAATTATATTGTTTGAGTGGTTTTCTACCCATCCCCACCTTAACATTTAAATAATCCACTTTGGAGCCATTATAAACCGAATATGAATTTATTATAAATTAACATTTCTAGCTTTTCCAAAGGTGCCCCTCACCCCTCTTATAAAAGGGCACTCATCCTTATCATTTCTTCACACCTTCAAAGCCTTTGGGTTCGTCCAAACTCTACCCAAATACTCTCCCAAATTCCCTCACTACAAACTAGAGGCCTTATTTTGATCAGAAAGCCAACCTAAGGATCCCTTTTGATCAAATCAAAAGGAAGAACCCGAAGAAGAGGTAATGATTTCACCACCCTTTTTCAAGTTCCTTTCTTCTTCCACTTATTCTTCTTTTGTTGTTACCATTCTAAAATAATAACTCCAGTATCATATATATACTGTGATTTTATTATAAATATGGTACAACCATATTCACTATTCTATCTATCCTTTGAATAACATGTCACCATACGTGCATACGTACGGCTTACCGTCTCCACATCGTGGTGTAATTGTTATTCAATAAATTATTATTTGGATGGGTATAATAATGATGTGTAACTCATGTAAATAATAAATATAACATGATAAGGATTCTGTATATATGATATACCATCCAATTATATATTATTTTAATATCAAAAGAATGATATTTTCGCTCGTGCGTACGTACGGACTACCGTCTCCACGAATGCGACGAGATTCATTCTGCATCGTATCCATTCAAGTATAATTATCATTTTATGATTTAAGAATGATTTTTAAGGACTTGATATCATTCTGGATATGAATAATATACAACCTATCCATTACAAACATGGCTTACGTAACAAAACATATAAAAGAAAATGATTAAGTAAACACCCGAAACGACGATAATTCTAAGATATTATTAACAAAGCAATGTTAAAAGATCATATATGATATCATATTAATGTATATGATTATTGAATAATTTAATAACAGTTATTTCCCCATTATATAGGAGGTTAACCTACCCCAACCAAGGAAAAGTTCAAGGTAAGGGTTTATTTCTCAATCTCTTCATTATCCGAGGTTGTTTATACGTAATAATCTACTGGGATCTCTTTATCATCCACATCCATGTTTCTTAAAAATGAATTTCAAAAAAAATTTACTATTTACTAAGATATGGGTTAAAGTCATTTATACCCTTGTTTTACTTTTTATAAGAGGTTTATACATTGCCTTAAATGTTTATGCTTATTTTGGAAAGTTTCCGCTATATTGTTATCCTTACTGGGCATTTCAGCTCACCCCTTTTCTATGTTTTATTTTTCCCAGGATGTGAAGAAGTAAGTTATGAATGAACTGTAGGGATATTATGAGGGGATAATAGTGTGGACTATGGAGACATTATGTTGTTGTAGTAGTTTTTCACTTTATGATGTAATGTAAAACTTATGAATATATCTAGTGCTTCCAAGGCTACTAAACCAATTGTTCTTTCGAGATTTGATATTTCTTGTGATCATGATAATGTTATGTAATAATGTACCGACTCTAGGTAACTGGGGTCGGGGCGTTACAATATCACTTCAATTCTCTTATCATAGCGGGGAACTACTATCAACTTGTCAATGCGAAAAATACTCCAAGGCATTATTACACTATAGTCATGAAAAAAATGAAAAATATGTAATAAGATGTTTATTATATTAAATATTCAAGTAATAAAAGTAAAAACAGTTGGTTATAGAACAACAACTCTTAAAAACTACCACTTGGACTAGAGCCAACTGCCTATGAATTTCAGACCGCTAGACCTCACTTGATGATCATGTTTCTTCTGAATCAAGGCTTTAATCAAGGGGTCTTCCATGTTATCTTCCATGGAAATAATTCTCATTGCAACTTCATCTATCTGAGAAAAATCCCTCAAGAGATGATACTTCTGAAGTATGTGTTTTGTCCGTTGATGTGACCTTATCTCTTTTTTGAGATCCACTGCTGCAGTATTATCACAGTACAATGTGATGGGATCATTACTACTTGATATCACATCCAACCCCTAGAGGAATCTTCGCATCTAAACTACTTATTTATCTACCTAAAAATCTATAGTATACTTAGACTATGATGTAGAATTTGCGACCACACTCTGATTTGATCTCTTCCATCTCATTACACCTCCATTAAAAGTGAAGATGTATACCATTTGTGACTTCATGTCATCTTGATCAGTCTGGTAACTAGAATTTTCATACCCTATGATGACTAGTTCTTCATCTCCTCCATAAACTAGGAACATATCCTTAGTATGCCTTAGATACTTTAGGATTTTCTTGACTTCCATCCAGTGGTGGTCACCTGGGTCATCTTGATATCTGTCTACCACACTCAATGCATAGGCGACATCCAGCATATTACATAGCATGGCATACATGACTGACCCAATTTATAATGCTTGTGGTGTCCTTTTCATTATCTTTCTTTTCACATGTGTCTGAGAAAACATTTTCTAGTAAGGATGAATGTCATGTGACACTAGAAACAATCCACTCTTGGATTGTTCCATATTTAATTTCTTCAATATCTTACCAATGTATGTACTTTGTTTTAGGCCCAACAATATCTTGGATCTTTCACGATGGATATTGATCCTAATAATATATGTTGCCTTTCCCAAGTCCTTTGTGGAGAAGCATTGGTCCACTAAACTGTTTGTAGACACAAGGATCACATTCGTTCTTGATAAAACCAAATTTTTTATAGATTCATTAAAATGAATGTTCCATGACCTGGATGCTTACTTTAATCCCTAAATGGATTTATATAACTTTCATACCTTATTGGCATCCTTTAGAGTAATAAACCCTTTAGGTTGGGTCATGTAGACATCTTCTTGAAGGTTACCATTAATGAAGGTTATTTTGACATCCATTTACCAAATCTCATAGTCATGGTAAGAAGTAATGGCCAATAGAATTATGATGGATTTTTTCATTGAAACTGGTGAAAAGGTTTTGTTGTAGACAATGCCTTGATGCTACTTGAATCCTTTTGCAACCAGTCATGCCATATAGATACTGACTTGTACTTCTATGTCCAGTTTATTCTTGAATACCCATTTGAAACCAATAGGCTTTACATCAACTAGAGGATCTACCAAAATACAAATATGGTTTTGGTACATGGAATCCATTTAAAAATTCATGGCATCTTGCCACATGGCAACATTTGTTCCACTTAATGCATCCTTGTATGTTGTAGGATCATTATTATCAACTAATAATGAGTCACCATACTTAGTAACTAGAAAACCATACTGTTCTGGTTCTCTAACCTCTCATGTACTTGTATGTCGTTCTTGTGTCTCTGGAATAGTTTTTTCTTACATGGGGCTTTGTGGAATCTGATCCTATGCCAACTCTTATATATCTTGAGCCTCAACTTCATCGAATTCTATCTCACTCCCACTATCTCTTTTTGATATGTGCTCCCTCTTAAGTAATATGGAATGTCATGCCACTATAAAATTTTTGTCTGAGGGGTTGTATAGGTTTTATCACCTTGTTTCCTTGGGGTATCCTATAAAGGTACACTTTGTGCCTCTGAGTGCAGGTTTGTTACCTGAAGAGGCCTTAAAAAATGCATCGCTTCCACACACATGTAAATTATATAACATTGATTTCTTTCCACTCCCAAATTCATATGGAATACCATTTATCAATTTAGTCGATACATGGTTTAGTATGTGTGCCACTGTTTGTAACGCATATCCCCAAATGGAAAATGGAAGGCTCACATGACTCATCATTGATATCACCTTTTCCAACAAGGCTCTATTCCTCCTTTCACTCACACCATTCCACTAGGGCGTGTAAGGAAGAGTGAGTTGGGATAGGATCCCAAACTCCCGAAAGTAATCAATAAAGTCTTGATTAATATATTATCCACCTCAGTCTGAGAAGAGTTCCTTAATATTCTTACCAAGTTGGTTCTCAAAATCATTCTTGTGTTCTTTGAACTTATCAAAAGAATATAACTTCTACCTGATTAAGAATATATATCCATATCTACTAAATTAATCATTAAAAGTTATGAATTATGAGTACCCACCCCTTACTTCAACTGGAAATGGTCCACACATATCGGTATGAACCAATTCAAGAAGCTCTTTAGCCCTTTCACCTTTCACACTAAATGGGGATTTGGTCATTTTTCCTTGTAAACATGAATGACATATGTCAAGTGGTTTTAGTTTGAAAGAATCTAAATATCCATCTTGATGTAACTTTGTCCAGCTTTTCTCATTTACATGACCTAGTCAGCGATGCCAAAGTTGGGTGTGGTATGAGTGGTGTGAAGTATCATTATTATCGACTTCCATTACATGGTTTTTGTAATCCAACATGGAAAGACCATTGTATAAATGTTCCCTTAGAAAAAAAAATCTATCTTTGTAAAAGAAGCAACATTAATTTCCAATCATGAAAAAAAATCCATTTTCATCTAATCTGGATACATAATTAATGTTTTTAGTAATAGACGGTACATAATAACAACCCTTTAATACCAAGATCATCCCAGTTGGAAACATGGGGTGGTTGTCCCCGACTACTATAGTAGAAATCATGGCTCTATTGGCTACTCAAATATCTAACTCCCCTCTTTCAATATTCTTGAAACTACATGGTTCTTATATTTGGATACATATATGAGCACCACAAGATACATATAATACCCAATTTTTATAAATAGATAGATTACATTTGATAAAAAATGCACCTAAAGATTCTCCTTGCTTCTTAGGTAGGGTGCAGTTCTTCTTCCAGTGGCCCTTCTTGTCACAAGTGAAAAAAAGTGCTTTATGTTCCCATGATTCCCTTTGATGTTCCTTTTCTTGGAAGGGTGTGAATAATCTTTGGGATTAAAGCTTTTTCATTCCATTTCCTCTTATTCACCATAAGGACAGAAGGCTTGTCACAATTTATATCTTTCTCCACATGGAGAATGAGAATAAGAGGATCCCATAGGGACTTCTCAATGTTGTTCGTATTAAAATTAAAAACAAATTTGGAGAAGCTCTGAGGGAGTGATGCGAGAATGAGATCGGTGCCTATTTATTAATGGATTTTAAACCCTTGAACCTATAGGTTCTCAATGTAGACAATGAGATTGACTACATGAGGCCCAGCTAGGGAAACCTCTCTAAGCCTACTCTAAAAGAGTGCCTGGGAGATCTCAAACCTTTCCAATATTTCTCTCTTCTGGTAAAGACCATGGAGGTTCTTGAGCATGCTATAAGAATCCATGTTTTCATGAGACTTCTTGAGAACACTAGAAATTAATTATAGCATTAAACATTGAATGTCAACTGCATCATTCATATGTTTCTCATAGACCCAGAAATCCTCATCACTCACCTCTTTGGTAGGTGGATCAGGTAATGATGACTCCAACACGTAAGACTTCTATTCATGGTGTAGGATAACCCGAAGGCGTTTAAACCATTCTTGGAAATTATTATTGGTGAGGATGTTGTCTTTATACAAAATTGATCACAGGGATGGTGTGGTTAAAGAGCTTTTCATTTTTATTCTGCAATTAAAAGAGTAGATCATTAGTACTTTCTTGATTACATTTTATGAGAAATAATAAATTGTTTTTGTTAAGCCTCCCACTATTTTATTAAGTCCCAATAGCCCTCACCATAGAACTCAGAATGTCAAGTTGTCATGAAATACTAGTTTCAAGGATCCATATTCCCCTTAAAATTAACCCAAAAGGGATAGTCAAGCGATTTGAAGGTATTTTGGTAGGCAGGTCTTTGCCCACTGTGGGCTTGCAACTCCTTGATCTGTTGAGTGGACTCCCCAATCCTGAAATTATGTCTTTGGATTTCCTCAACTCTTGCCCCCAAAATTACACCAAGTCTAACAAGGGATACTCCTCTTGATGTAATATGGTTCAATCAACATGAAACCTTTCATAATGGATTCATGTATAAAATTATGTTTCCCAACAAGTGTTGGTCAAACACATATTTTTATTGAGTTTTTTTCCTTAATCAAGTAATGGAAGACTTGGTCTGACTTAATATTTCATTTGAGGGATTTTTATATCTTATGTGTGAATTTATTATTATCATTATCACATTATTGTTAATATTAAGTGGAACTTACTTAACTGGTTAACCATGTTCTGAAAATATTTACACATAATATTTCTTTATTTTAGTTCCATCATGCATGGTTGTTTAATACATTAATTATGTGATCGCGACAATACATCCATAATGTTAAACCATGAAACTGACCAAAATAAAATAAAGAAAAGGGAATGATCATGAGATTTTCTAATGGTTAGTTTATTTTGCAGTTGATAAGCTAGCCCTAGCCTAGGGGAGAAACACCTTGAACTTTTTGGGTTCATGTTTACAGCTTTCCACATGTCCACCTATGTATCTCCTGTGTGACACCCCGAGCTTCCATGATACACTTCTCATTCAATAATGAAATAGCTTGCATTGTACGCAACTTCGAGTTCTAAAACACCGCGACTAATCAAAGTAGCTGTTATGAATAGTAATAACCACTTTTTAAAATTATAGGAATTTTATATTTCAAAATGGAATTAATTTTTGTATTCCTAATATTGAAATTAGCCTATGTTGAATTTTTTGTAATTTTCTGAGAACTTCCAAATTTTTATGAATAGTGAAAAATACTTAAAACAACTTTTTTAATCAAAATAATTTATAGTCATAAGTTATACTATTTAGTGGTTTTAAAGTATAATTAGAATATATTTTTACCATTTTATCCAATGGTGTTCATTAGAATTAATTTAACATTGAAATTGGACAAAAACAATTGCCAATCTTTTGATATAAATTGTTTCTTAAAAACACGCTATTTGTTGTGACAGCGGGAATTAATTATAAAATTAATTAATGCAACTTATATGTTTGGAATTTTTTAAAATAGACATCATTTTTGAATTCGGAATATCAATTATAGCTTAGGGTGAAATTTTGGCATTGTTCTGAAAAACTTCAATTTTTGATGAATAGTGAAACCACTAAGTGGTAGTTAAATAACTGATTTTTCATTTAAATGAAATATTACCACTTCTGTGATTTTATTTTCAAAAATCCGACATACATGGTTGTCATTAAGAAGTAAAATGTGGTTCAATGAGATTAAAATAATTTTTGGTGAATAGTAACTTTTAAGTTCTTAATCGCGATTAGAGGTAATTAGTGTAGTTTAAGGTAAAAATAATGTTTTAATAATATGAGATGAGATTGAAACATGTCCTACCCTCATTGGATGTGCCATAGACGACCAAGACAATCCATGGGTCAACTTGGGGACCCCATGGAGCCACTTTATTTGGAAAATGACATAAATACCTTTTATTTAATGTTAATGTAAAAAATGACACAAACATGAAATTTTTTACTAAAACAATTTTTACATGGGGTTATACAAGTCATATTTTTGACTATAAATAGTCATTGGAAATATAAAGAGATTTCCTACATCATAGTATTTTTTTTATAATTTTTAGACATTAAATAAAGTTAATTATTTATGACATCATTATGATGCAGCGATGACCTCATTATTTAACGATTTTAATAAAATGAAAATATAATGTAAACTCCAAGGATTACACTTGTCCAAATACTATTGTATGGGTATATTTCGAACCCTTATCACCTTATCCTAGAATTATATAAGTGTGGGACCTTTAGAATCTGAAAATCATTGTATAATAATGTAAACATTCCTTACTTTCCAAGAGTGCCCCTCCTCTCAACTTATAAAAGGCCCCCACCTCTACCACCTCATTCACACTTTCAAAGCCTTTTGTCTCGGCCAACCTCTGCCCAAATACTCCCCCAACTTCCCCCTATTACTCCTAGAATCCTCACTTTGGGCATAATTCTTCCCAAGGAAGCCTTTGGCTCAAATCAAAAAGAGTTACCCGATTTTGAGGTAATGTCTTCTCTAATGTTATTTTGTTTTATTTTGCTTCTCCAACCCCATAAACTCTTTTTATTCCTATATTTTGAAACAAAACCAGTATCCTAAATATACTAGTATGTTTTTATAAGAAGGATTCGAGATACACTTACACACACCTACATCTAATGGTTAAAGAACATACGGTTTCTGTGGATGGCGAATTTCTGCCTCACGAAACAATGATTGTTCAACACTCATAAAACACCTTCAAAGGTGGCCAATAAGATGTCACTATATTTATATATGATATATAATATGTTTATGTTTTCCTTATGCTTCTTTATTTCTCATTTATGGCATACTTTATGATTTCCATTATGGGTAAACGCGATAATTTCATTTTAGGAAGTGCGGACTACCGCCCCCTCAAAGTGATGTGAATCGTTAATGCCATATGTGGGATGTATAAAGGATGGAGTAAATGATATTATATTCTATATTATACAGTAATTATATTATACATTTATATAATTATGATTTCATTCCATTAAATATGAAATAGAAATGAAAGTAGCGTTCATGCGTACGTACGGCTTACCGTCTCCATGAACGGTGCATTTCATTTCTTACCTCTAAATGTTACGTAATATTATGAATGAATGTATATATTGATATATATGATATATATGATAACTACACCATGAATATAATTCTGGATATAATGGATATTTCACCACATGAACAACTTGTAATTATAAGAAGTTTATTATTGACTCAAGTACCAAAGATCGACAAAACGACCGTTATTAACGTAAATAATTACATAATGTTCATAACATTGTAATAAGTGATATAAAAAGGATAATTAAATTGAAAATGGTTCTTAATAAGGTAGATATTAACTCTAGTTTATTATTCAGGAGGTTAAATAACGGTTGAGTCAAGTCGGTCACGAGGTAAGGGAATTTCTTAACCCAACTTCCATTCTTTGGGTTAATCTCCTAATTTCAAATTATGTCATGATATAATTATGTCCTATTTTGTATTTTTACTTTTTTAATGTGTACCTATAGTGAATACACATAATATATCTCTTTTATTTTAAAAATGATCTTTTTAAGGACTTCGTCTCAATCTCCTTTCATTGAGGCATATTTGGTTTTATACACAACTTTCTTTTTTACGGTGTATAAACCCCTTTGACTTTTACGTTTATTAAAAAGGAATCTTTTTTATACGAAGTGTTTTACTAAACGATAAAAAGGGAATGTTTTTCTTTCCGTAAAAATGCGGCGACAACGACTTCTCCGCCGCCGTGACCATTATTTGAGTTTCGGATTCCTCTACAAGCCATCAGTTTTTTTTAATGAAAAATAAATACAAAGTTTTAACTTTCTTTTATTTTGGTATTGAAAATGGTTTTGAAAGCGTTTTTATTATATCAATGTGTTGTATTGAAATCTTGTGATTGAAATGTGGAAATGTTATGTTTCCTTTATTCATGTTTTATGTGATACGATTATGTTATGGTTTATGATATGTTTAAACCTATTCATATGAGGAATGCATTGGACTTAATAAGTGACGGGTGGAGCCTGCTATAGCTCCTCGATGCATCGGTAGGTCTCATGAGACAACTAGATGTGGAATTGGCCGAGGCCCTTTCCCAATTTGATTTGTGGTTTTGGCCGAGGCCTTAATCATTTTAGACGTCTTGGCCGAGGCCTTGAAAAAATGTTTCAGAATGTCTGGCATTATGCATTCCATCATTATTAAAGTGGTTATTGATATTGCATGTGATTATTTGACCAGTAGAATATCCATGTGAATAAGTAAATGGCATTATCTCATTTTAATTTTGCCATATTATGTTGAAGTTCAGGTTTAAAAGGCTTTTGTTTTAGTTATACATTGCCTTAAATGTTGATGTTTATTTATGAAAGCTTCCGCTATATTGTTATCCTTACTGAGCATCTGAGCTCACCCCTTTCAATGTTTTAATATTTTCCAGGATGTGAAGAAGTATTTTATGAATGACCTGCAGGGATAGACAGAAGAGGATATGAGTGTGGACTATGAAGACTTTGTTATTAGTTTTCACTTTATGATGTAATGAAAGACTTATGAATGTATCTAGTGTTTCCAAGGCTACTAAACTAATCGGTCTTTCGAGACTTGATCTTTTGTGATCATGCCAATGCTACAAAATAATGCACCGACTCTGGGTAGCTCGGGTCGGGGAGTTACAGTTGGTATCAGAGGTAGTTTAGTACTAACCTTGGAAGCTAGATTTAGATAAACTCTGATTAGAGCACATAGCCCAAAGAAAGACTTTGAGGATTGGTATAAAAGAACTTCCTAGAATTTTGGTATTATAGAGATTTTCTGAGTTTTCCGAGCAATACATCCCTGTCTGGATACGAGCAGGTAGAGGCGGCTCTGGCATAAATGTACCTAGGGGTAAAACCCGAAAACACCACTTTGAGCTAGACTCGAACGGGAACTGGTGCACGACAACGGGCCTTGCGGCACTGTTGGTTACGACACTCCCGGGGGATATGCTTTGGATAATTCTCATTTTCTTTATAAACCACTATAAAGGGTTATGAGTATATACTTCCTCAAAGAAAACATTTTTATGGATTATATCCATAAATAGTTCAATTTATGTTAAGTATCTTACAAGTATGGAATTATGTATTTTGATTCATAAACTAATATAGTTTATGCCATTGTTTAGAACTGGCGCCTAGTGGAAGGAATGGAAACCGTATCAATGCACGCACTCCGTGTAGGGATTGCCCTCCTGCTCAAGATAATTATTGTGGATCTGGAGATACAACTGGTGCTGATCAACTTATTACCATACTGGGACAACTCACTCAGGTTATGAATAATAACCTTACTCGTATGGAGCACCCTGATCCTCAACGTGGAGGATCAATGTTAGACCGCTTCATGAGGCAACAACCACCAACATTTAATGGGGGTACAAATCCATTAGTAGCTGAGCAATGGATAAACTCCTTAGAGAAAATATTCCATGCCTTGGGGAGTAGCGAAAGGGAGAAGGTTATCATGGCATTTTACCGCCTCACTGGAGATGTCGATCAATGGTGGTCATTGATTCAAAATACAAAGGAAGATGATGACGTATCGAATATGGAATGGAGGGAGTTCAAAGAGCTTTTCTTAGAAAAATACTTTCCTCATGACCATCGAGCAGATATGGAAAGGCAATTTCTGAGTCTGAGACAAAAGGAGGATGAGAATGTCGTAAAGTATGAGGCCAACTTTACAAGGTTGGCGAGGTATGCTGCAGATTATATATGTAACCCAAGATGTAAGATTGATCGTTTCTTTGATGGGTTAAAACCATTTCTCCATAGAGATTTAGTATCACAATCGTTCTCAACATACGAGGATATTGTCTCATGTGCTATCAAGACAGAAAAGGAATTCTCTAAGTCTTATGACAACAAAGTAAAGCAAGAGAAGAAGAGAATGGTGGAACAAGAGACAGATAAAGGGAAAAAGGGGAAGAAGGATTTTCCATTATGTGATATTTGTGGGAATATTCACCCTGGTAGTTGCCTAAAAGGAATGGGAGTTTGTTATAAATGTGGAGAAAAAGGTCACCAGGCGCGTGATTGCAAGGGAAAGAATGAGGCTATCAATGTTGAATGCTACAATTGTAGGGAAATGGGGAATTATGCAAATGAATGTCCTAAGCGTCAGGGAAACTTACCTCAGAAAAGGCCAAGGGATCAAGGAAAATCTTATGCTGTTACTACAGTTGAAGCAGAATAATTAATTTATTGGTGCTTTTGGACTCATGGATTATATTCTGGTTATTAGAATAATGTGATATATATATATATAAGGATTATACTGCAGTACTTTTTGATTTCAGTAAGGTTTTAATATGATTAAGGTAATCATATTTTTAGTATGTGACAAAAAGAGAAACTTTAATTTGTTTGGGGAATCTGATAAATTGATTTTGGAATTAAGAGACCTTTTAGAGAAAGTCTGGAAAGAGGTATTTTGGATAACTATAAAGGTTGGAGTGGATTAAGTTGATCTTTGGATAGTATTATTTAAGGTTAAAAAATTTATGAAGATTATTTTTGGAATATTATAATACTATAGTTTTAAGAAAAGGACAACCTGCAGGGTGGGGCATAACTTGTCGCGTCGGACAAAGCTGCAGGAATCGAACCCACAATCATAGTGTGATAGGCCTTTATTTCCTACCACTAGCCTACAGGAATTCCCTGGTTATTACAATATAATTTTACTAATCTAAATGGTATGTGTTAACATTTGGAACCTTATACAATTAGGATAAGTATAATATTTTTGAGTTCTATTATCTTTTTGTGTGAAAGATGAGTTGAAGGTTGAAACTCTAATTGTCAAGCATAAATATATATATACCTATCTCTTATTCAATGAATAAATTAATTCTTAAACTTTAGTAAAGGGATATTAAAACAAAAAAATGTGTTATCCTAATACCTTATGTCTTGTTGAATGGATGATATTTTAAATCAACATAGATTGAAGGCTTTGAGGCCCTCAATTTGACAGTTGATTGTGATTGATGACCACAATCACTCCCTACATATATTTACGTTTTCCACCAATTATACGTCTCTAATTTCCACCAATGTTCTCCTTATCGAGATCATAATTTGGTGGTGACTTTCTTATTTCCATTTCCCTCTTATTAAGGCTAAATTTTATTAACCTTATTTCCGATTTGGGTTTTCCACAAAGGTATTTTCTATTTTCAACCTTTTATTTTCAAAGAAAAATATCAAATTGCAAGGACGCAATTTATTGAAGGAGGGGAGAATGTAACACCCCGAGCTTCCATGATACGCTTCTCATTCAATAATGCAATAGCTTGCATTGTACGCAACTTCGAGTTCTAAAACACCGCGACTAATCAAAGTAGCCGTTATGAATAGTAATAACCACTTTTTAATATTATAGGAGCTTTATATTTCAAAATGGAATTCATTTTTGTATTCCTAATATTGAAATTATCCTATGTTAAATTTTTTGTAATTTTCTGAGAACTTCCAAATTTTTATGAATAGTGAAAAATACTTAAAACAACTTTTTTAATCAAAATAATTTATAGTGATAAGTTATACTATTTAGTGGTTTTAAATTATAATTATAATATATTTTTACCATTTTATCCAATGGTGTTCATTATAATTAATTTAACATTGAAATTGGACATAAACAATTGCCAATCTTTTGATATAAATTGTTTCTTAAAAACATGCTATTTGTTGTGACAGCGGGAATTAATTATAAAATTAATTAATGCAACTTATATGTTTGGAATTTTGTAAAATAGACATCATTTTTGAATTCGGAATATCAATTATAGCTTAGGGTAAAATTTTGGCATTGTTCTGAAAAACTTCAATTTTTGATGAATAGTGAAACCACTAAGTGGTAGTTAAATAACTGATTTTTCATTTAAATGAAATATTACCACTTCTGTGATTTGATTTTCAAAAATCCGACATACATGGTTGTCATTAAGAAGTAAAATGTGGTTCAATGAGATTAAAATAATTTTTGGTGAATAGTAACTTTTAAGTTCTTAATCGTGATTAGAGGTAATTAGTGTAGTTTAAGTTAAAAATAATGTTTTAATAATATTAGATGAGCTTGACACATGTCCTACCCTCATTGGATGTGCCATGGCCGACCAAGACAATCCATGGGTCAACTTGGGGACCCCATGGATCCACTTTAGTTGGAAAATGACATAAATACCTTTTATTTAATGTTAATGTAAAAAATGACACAAACATGAAATATTTTACTAAAACAATTTTTACATGGGGTTATACAAGTCATATTTTTTACTATAAATAGTCATTGGAAAGCTAAAGATATTTCCTACATTATAGTATTTTTTTCATAATTTTTAGACAATAAATAAATTAAATTATTTATGACATCATTATGATGCAGCGATGACCTCATTATTTAACGATTTTAATAAAATGGAAATATAATGTAAAATACAAGGCTTACACTTGTCCAAAGACTATTGGATGGGTATATTTCGAACCCTTATCACCTTATCCTCGAAGTATATAAGTGTGGGACCTTTAGAATCCGAAAATCATTGTATAATAATGTAAACTTTCCTTACTTTCCAAGAGTGCCCCTCCTCTCCACTTATAAAAGGCCCCCACCTGTACCACCTCATTCACACTTTAAAAGCCTTTTGGCTTGGCCAACCTCTGCCCAAATACTCTCCCAAATTCCCCCTATTACTCCTATAATCCTCACTTTGGGCATAATTCTTCCCAAGGAATCCTTTGGCTCAAATCAAAAAGAGTTACCCGATTTTGAGGTAATGTCTTCTCTAATGTTATTTTGTTTTATTTTGCTTCTCCAACCCCATAAACTCTTTTTATTCATTTATTTTGTAACAACACCAGTATCCTCAATATAATAGGATGTTTTTATAAGAATTATTCGAGCTACACTTACACACACCTACATCTAATGGTTAAAGAACATACGGTTTCTGTGGATGGCGAATTTCTGCCTCACGAAACGATGATTGTTCAACACTCATAAAACACCTTCAAAGCTGGCCATTAAGATGTAACTATATTTATATATGATATATAATATTTTTATGTCTTCCTTATTCTTCTGTATTTCTCATTTATGGCATACTTTATGATTTCCATTATGGGTAAACGCGATAATTTCATTTTAGGAAATGCGGACTACCGCCCCCTCAAAGTGATGTGAATCGTTAATGCCATATGTGGGATGTATAAAGGATGGAGTAAATGATATTATATGCTATATTATACTGTAATTATATTATACATTTATATCATTATGATTTTATTCCATTAAATACGAAATAGAAATGAAAGTAGCGTTCATGCGTACGTACGGCTTACCGTCTCCATGAACGGTGCATTTCATTTCTTACCTCTAAATGTTACGTAATATTATGAATGAATGTATATACTAGATATATATGATATATATGATAACTACATCATGAATATAATTCTGGATATAATGGATATTTCACCACATGAACAACTTGTAATTATAAGAAGTTTATTATTGACTCAAGTACCAAAGATCGACAAAACGACCGTTATTAACTTAAATAATTACATAATGTTCATAACATTGTAATAAGTGATATAAAAAGGATAATGAAATTGAAAATGGTTCTTAATAAGGTAGATATTAACTCTAGTTTATTATTCAGGAGGTTAAAGAACGGTTGAGTCAAGTCGGACACAAGGTAAGGGAATTTCTGAATCGAACTTCCATTCTTTGGGTTAATCTCCTACTTTCAAATTATGTCATGATATTATTATGTCCTATTTTGTATTTTTACTTTTTTTATGTGTATCTATAGTGAATACACATAATATATCTATTTTATTTTAAAAATGATATTTTTAAGGACTTCGTCTCAATCTCCTTTCATCGAGGCAAATTTGGTTTTATACACAACTTTCTTTTTTACGGTGTATAAACCCCTTTGACTTTTACGTTTATTCAAAAGGAATCTTTTTTATACGAAGCGTTTTACTAAACGACAAAAAGGGAATGTTTTTCTTTCCGTACATATGCGGCGACAACGACTTCTCCACCTCCGTGACCATTATTTGAGTTTCGGCTTCCTCTACAAGCCATCACTTTTTTTAATGAAAAATAAATACAAAGTTTTAACTTTCTTTTATTTTGGTATTGAAAATGGTTTTGAAAGCGTTTTTATTATATCAATGTGTTGTATTGAAATCTTATGATTGAAATGTGGAAATGTTATGTTTCCTTTATTCATGTTTTTTGTGATATGATTATGTTATGGTTTATGATATGTCTAAACCTATTCATATGAGGAATGCATTGGACTTAATAAGTGACGGGTGGAGCCCGCTATAGCTCCTCGATGCATCGGTAGGTCTCATGAGACAACTAGACGTGGAATTGGCCGAGGCCCTTTCCCAATTTGATTTGTGGTTTTGGCTGAGGCCTTAATCATTTTAGACGTCTTGGCCGAGGCCTTGACAAAATGTTTCAGAATGTCTGGAATTATGCATTCCATCATTATAAAAGTGGTTATTGATATTGCATGTGATTATTTGACCAGTAGAATATCCATGTGAATAAGTAAATGGCATTATCTCATTTTAATTTTTCCATATTATGTTGAAGTTCATGTTTAAAATTCTTTTGTTTTAGTTATACATTGCCTTAAATGTTGATGTTTATTTATGAAAGCTTCTGCTATATTGTTATCCTTACTGAGCATCTGAGCTCACCCCTTTCAATGTTTTAATATTTTCCAGGATGTGAAGAAGTATTTTATGAATGACCTGCAGGGATAGACATAAGAGGATATGAGTGTGGACTATGAAGACTTTGTTATTAGTTTTTCACTTTATGATTTAATGAAAGACTTATGAATGTATCTAATGTTTCCAAGGCTACTAAACTAATCAGTCTTTAGAGACTTGATCTTTTGTGATCATGCCAATGCTACGAAATAATGCACCGACTCTGGGTAGCTGGGGTCAGGGCGTTACATCCTGGGATTGGTCTCATCTCGGCTCCAACTTGAACCACCTCCTATAGCTTGGGAGTTCCATCCATTACATATTCTTTTAAACTCACACATATGTGAGGAGTAAAAATGGGTTTTACAAAGAAGAAACCTTGGGCATGCAGGCCCTACATATTAATGACGAGAAGGCTCGCAGTCCAACAAATTAAATTTAAATAAATTGGTTAAAAGAAACAACCAACATTAAAAGGTCTTGGTCAAGATCATGATCATCCATACATGAAAAAATATTTACAGATAAATAAAACTATCATTCAATTCTTTGATCGTTCTTGTTTAAGATAAATGATGCTCAAATAAATTAATTATCATCTTTAATTAATAAATATTTTTTATCTTAAACCCTTTTCTAAATTTCCTTGATATTATCATCCATCATAATTTTAAAAAAATCATTTAAAATTATCTTTGTAAATAGTTTGTACCTTGGAGGAAAACTGGTAAAATCCTATTCATAACTACCTAATGAGTAGAAATGAAAATTACATAGATGTTAAATTAAACACATATATATAAAACACTTATCACGTGTTGTAACTCATCTTTACACCTGCACAATGGTACACGTCTCAAGGGTTTGAATAATATAACAATAAATTTTAATAAATTTGTGTAATTTGGAAGAGTACACGGTGTGTAGTTCCAACTACACGGTGTGTACAATTGTTCACCGTCCATCTGAAGTACATGCCCATGGAAACGCTATGTGAGTGTACTTCATAAATCTTTGAAGTAAACAGCATGTCCAGTGGGCTACATGCCATGTAGTTACTTGTTACATAGTCTCCGGTCAGGCAAGCGACGTACAGGGTATAGGGTCCAACCCTAACCTGAAGGGACTACACACCGTGTCCAGTGTGCCACATGGTGTGTAATCCAGAAACTACATTCCACCAGTTCCTTGTCAACACATGGAGTCAATAAGACTTAGACAAACTCCAATGACAAGGCTTGGTTTGGAAGACTAGACCCAGTGCATTGATCCTTTACTACACGGTGTGTACTACTGAATACACGTTGTGGGTTCTGGTGTTGTGTGGCTAAGAACCTTTGGTTCCTTCATATGATATCCTCTATTTTATTTTAATCAAAATTAACAGAAAAGATCATTTCTGTAAGGTTAATGAGAAATGAAAGAGAGGGAACAGATATTAAGATTTATATTTGAAGAATTATTAACTTGAATTGAATAAACTAAATTATTGAATGTGTAAATCATAAATAAAATATTTAAATAATTATAAACTATGATGTAACCACTCTGATACCACTTGAAGCTTCCGAGTGCAGTAGAAGCGCGGTTGCGCCAGCACCCAACTTTAATTTTTTTCCATGATCAATGATTATTCCAGGATCAATACGATGATGAATGCCAACCTCCACATAATAGAATCAAAGATTTATATAAAGAATGAAGATGCCCAAAAACATTAGATATGATCATGTACATCATGTTTATAATTAATTTAATAAATTTATAAAGAAGAGAATACATGGATCTTCGGTATTTTCTTCATTGATGATGTTGATTGTCTAGAATGGCCCTTCCAGATTATCTTATTGCTCTTGAAAGGATCTAAACTAGAATCCCTCTAGTGTTGATCCACACATGCTCTGATGTCCTCTGATAGACACCTCTCATTCTCCAGGTGCTACTGCAGCGAAACGAGTGTCTTATGTCAGTCGTTCTTGATAGATTTTTCTTTGTCCTTGAAGAAAATATCTCATTATTGAGAGGGGAAGGAAGAGTATTCAAGAGAGAAATTTTTTAGTTCAACAATTCTCAATTCACTGGTCATGCAGTTCATTACATGGCATAATAGACGTATGTGTCTATTTATCGACATGGGGCTTTGGTTAAAAAAATTAATTTCATAACAGTAATTAAATGCATTCATAACCTTATACAAAACCCATTATTTTAATAATAATACCACATCATTATGTATAGTGTGTCAACTTCCACAAAAAGGAATTATAAATAAAATTCAGGTTCCCAAAATAATATTAGTGTTATTATTATTTTAATTTGTGGCAACTTTTTAAATAATTATTTACCATCTTACAAATAATTATTTTACTACCAAACTAGCCTTGGTCCGATCAAACTCCACTTCCATTTATTGAACACCCCAATAAATAAATAAAAACTTTATTCTCTTAAATAAATATTTTTATTTACAAACTAGTAAATAAATTTTTATTAAATGTTCAATAAAACAAATAAATATATTTTACGCACAATCTAGTGAATAAATATTTATTTAATTTATGCAATCATTTAAACTTGAATAAAATTATTCCATTATCTTGATAATAAGGCTTATTAATTAAATTAAAATATAATTTAACTACGACCACCAAATCCACTTAGTGTGTGATCCTTTAGGATTATTTCTCGTTGTTATTAGGTGGACTTGCCTAAAGTCCAAGAGTACTGTCTAGGAACGGGCCACGACACAAAAGATAAAGAACTTAAAATCACAACAATGACAACCACATATGAAATATCACTATGTAATGTAATCCCTTTGTCTCAATATCTCATCAGGTAGGATTCATAATAGTGTCATCAACATTTGTGCTTGATACGTCATTCTTTGATTACCTAAAATAAACTCGTTATTACATCATGGCCATGGAATTTCGCGTGACGGTTTTATTTCAATCAAAGGGTCGATATATCAACTCCAATAAATTGAAGGGACAAATAATTCCTCAAATTATCCATTAATAACATGCCACTCGTGATGCACCCAATTACCCTACACATTAGTCTAGATTTAATGACCTTAAACAACCCAAGGAAAGTTCCATAGTACTTTCCAAGTTAAAAACCTGCAAATAGTGTCTTAGATAAAAGTTAAGTTTCCACTCACTAGGCATGAAAATCACATGAACTATAAAAAATAAAGCATTAAAAAATGGCACAAAACCTATCAATTTTAAAACCTATAAATGTAATCCTGATAAAACAATGAGTCCTGAGAAGTTAAGTCTCCAAATCTAAAATTATAGAAAAAGTTACTACCTATAAAAAGGATACACAAAGCATGTGGGGTCTATTATGTTATACTTGAAAAATTAAAGTCAGGCTCACTAGATCCCTAGGTCTAGAAAATAACTATAGAATCCTCATGTTCGTCTCATAAATTGTTTCACATGATCCATAAAAAATACCAAAATATGTATATTCAAGGTACTTGATCCTTTTGAAACATTGGAATCCTCATTTCAAAATAAACTCCCCTATGTGGATGTCATTATTATAATTCACTTACCCTTCATATATAAGTGGTAAAAGCATAGTGTATTATGATGTTACATACACCACTATATTCCACCTGTCTCTACCCATTCATGATCATACATCTAAGATAAAATCATTTCCTATATCCAAGAGGACTAACTTTGGTGTATGGTGATGATAAATATGTCCCTATATTCGTCCTACCTATACCAATTTGTGATCACAAAAACTAGAGGAAATCATCTTCTATATCCAAATGAAAAACCTCTAGTGTGTTTTCATGGTAAATACACTATTATATCCAACTTTACAATACCCATATATGAACACACGTCTGGCAGGAAACACCATTTGACTCAAGCATCTTGGAATCAGGATTTACTAAATCCATTTTCATACAATGTTCAAGTGGGTTTATTTATCTTAGTGTTACTCCTCATCAGTTTAATGAATTATAATGGATCAGTGATTAATATGACATAGAAGTTCAAAAATAATTTGAGGAAGAATAGAAAAGGTTCTTTTAATTCATTTAAAAATAAGGGGAACATCAACAAACTGGAATATATCTTCAATTAACCAAGAAGGAGGAACAAATTGACATATTATAGGTTATTCTCCACTTAGGAATTAATTTCTTTGATTGATTTTTCATATTCATCAATGTGGCCTTGAATCTTGGTCAGCTCTAAAACATAATCTTCCTATGTAGGGTGTAAAATTTTTACCCTGGAAGAAGTATCTTCTCCTCTACTCTATGAATCCTCAAATAGACTTTGTTTCTCTTCCAACCTTACTTTAGAAATTATTTACTCTTAATGGAGGTGGTCTACCATTTTATTCTCTTCCTTGATCAATAATTTTTTTCTCCAACATCACCTCTATATAGAAAGACTCTTCTTGGAACATTTTATAACTGAGACCCATAGAGTGTGCCATCAACTCTACCCAGGAGTGGCATGATCATAACTCCTACACCATCTCCTTATCCTGGAGGATTTACTTTATGACATTATGGATCATTCTATAGTTTAACCCCTTGTATCATAGTGTTGTGAACATATAAATAATTTAGTGTAATTTCCTTCTCATATCATATATAGGGGTCTTAAGAATAAATTTACATATATTTTTACATGCACACTATCACTGGGTATGATAAAAATCTAGAGACTCCTAGTATATCTTAGAGTCTATTTGAGAGACTAAGATACTGTTTGAAATTAGTTCACTTATAGAGAACATTTGACCCATCATCTTTGAGTTCATCGGCACTAAAATCTGTATTAGACTATGTGAACTCTAGAAGTATGGGTGTAGGTATGAAAGCCACTTCCATTGAAAATATTCTTGTGGTACTAATGCACTAGGTGAAATGGAAACACATGCATATATAATTGGGGGTAAATTAAATATAGAGTTTTATGAATACTAACTCATTTTTTTAGAACACTAGCCTCTCCCACTAGTGTCATGTAATCTAGAGGATCCATATTAGAATCTCATAAAGTGGGTTCATCCCTATCCATCATGATAGGGATTTTAGTCATTGATTTTTTCTCATACCATGACACCACAGGAGAATTATCATCACTTTATGTAGTTTGACCAATCATTAGGTATCATCCCTCTTGTATAATATCTACTTCTCGAGTTTTTTAGATAGATATTTCATAGTGGAGTGAACATTTAGGAAGGTAGGATAGATCTTCCCTCTCCAATTCATGATCTATTGACCACTCTATTTGAAGATTTTAGATTTTTATAATATCTTGGTGGTAGATCAAATTAGATAAATTATTTGTATATTTATACATATAAGATTAAAATTTATAACTAATATTTCATTTAAGGGATGATCAAAAATATTTGGAAGAATTTATACCCATGTTACTCCTTGTTGAACTCCCTAAACATAGATAAGGAGGGGTGGGTGTATACTATTGAGAATACATTTTCTATTATGGTTTCAACTTCAACATGAACAATCAAAACTATCTGGAAACACTGAGTTATGAAGGTGTCATGAAATGTTATTCTTGTACTCGGTGATCACACTTGATCCAAATTCCCCTCTACTAGCATGGATTTCCAAAGTATTCATCATCAATATGCCCAAATCCATTTAATATTAACTACAAACCCAATGAAAAATTATCTATATTTATTTCATCCTTGTATTTGATAAATGGATAAGTGGAAAAAGATAGATATACAGTAGTATGTAAGGGGTTCTAGAATGTGTGTGTAGTTTTTTGGGTTACCTTATGTTGATAAAAAGACATTCTCAATTGGTTTTATCTTTATGTATAAAGAAACCCTTTTACGAGACATTGTCTCTTCCTAATATCATATATTTATAGAACAAGAAGTGAGGTAGATAGCTATTTTTCCTTAGGGTGATGTTGTCCATTAGAATCCAATTCTTGTACAATAGAAGATATTTAAATAATCGATACTCTTGATAGTGATTTTATAAAATCCCTACATGGGTAGACATGTGGTTCACACACTACTAATGGTAACCCTATCCAAAATCATCAACTATGTTATAGATATAATAAGTTTCTTAAACAACCAAAATCGTAATTAAAGTACTAGCCATCTAGTTCCTTCAATGGAGTTCAATAGTATATTAGTAAGATAAATCAAAAATGCAGAAGATGTCCCAAGGTGAATATCATTGCACCTAAGGATCTAGCCATACACCCAGGGTGATTCACTCAAGTCACAATGTGTTCTCTTAGGTTACATGCTCATGTTTTTTTTGCTTCACTTATATGAAATAACCAGCACACCCATCTCTTATCAAAACCTTCTTTCATGAGTGCACTTTCATGCTCGTATCTCGTATTGGGGAACTTGTAAAAATTTCATAATGTACCTTACCTTGACGCACCTTTTTCCCTATCCTTTCCTATAAATTGACTCATAAGTGTCCTTATTTAATGGATTTGGAAACTTAAAGAATGACACCATGAGAAAGAGAACATCCAGACACCCTAGTCTCCAAACCCCATTTAGGTAGCTTAATTAAGCCTAAAACCTAAGAAAAATAACTAGAAAATAGGTCAATTATGTAACATAAAGTTTTAAAAGTTTTAAAAATTCATAGGAGACAACTTATTCTCTATTTATATAAAACCAAGGTGAATGGACTTGGGCCAAATGATACAGTTGGGTGCCAGTCACCCAACTCATACATGGAGGCCTCTGAACTATGGAAAACCACTATAGGAGCCTACCACTTCACCCTACCCTAAATGGTGAATCATATTTTCCCTAACCCATTCCACCTGGGTTAAACCTTACCCAAGACACTATTAATAGTTGTCCACTTCACCCTACCCATCACTAGGGAGACCTCTTTGATCATTCCTGCTATTAGGGTTCCATATTCACCCTACCTTTCTATTATGGTGACACTTCTACCTAGCCTACAATTAGGGTAGCCACATCACCCTTACCTCTATAAGGGGTGGTCACTTAACCCTATCATAAAATTAGGGAACCAATTCACCCATGAACCCCTACTAGAGCACCATTTTCCTAATATTTTGGGACAACCCAGTATGAAATCCTCCCTGACACCTCATTTACTTGGTTTTATTAAATAGGATAACAATATTTCCCCAAATTACTTTTTAACACTAATTCTCCAAGATCAACTCACTATTAGCTGGTACTTCTTGATCCATCCTCAAGAAATTCCAAAATTACATGACTAGGTCATGCACACAATCATGAACCCCATCAATCCTATCTTTCCTTGATAAAATAATTCTCCTAGATTTTCCTCTCAGGATAATAGTAGTTGCATGGTATTCAAAAAAATATACTACCATGATAATGTGGGTCTATTTTCTGAAGATACTGATGAAGCTTCCCCTAACTCAAGATACTCATCTTATCTGCTGAAGTGTTGAGGTGGCTAACCTAGTACACTCAATGATCCATGCATGAATGCGCCAACATCCTAAGTATAATCCCAAGACATGTTCCCATTGATGACTTCATTACTAGGACACAACAATGAACTAGGTATATTAATATAAGGAAATACGAGGTGTAATTACCAACCTCTTCCTCATGGGTCTATATTCCCCATGAGTCCAGTCATCCTTCTATCTAAACATTAGTCAGAATGAGGTAGACTCTTGAATCAGCCTCTTTATTAGGTACAAGATTTATCCATGTTCACATTTAAAACTTTATCACCATGATTGATCAATGATCCAAGTACATCCATTTAATTTTATCCTATGTGTAGGCTCCAACCTATTCCTTATGGGACCATATTCCCCATGAATCTAGTCATACTTTTGTCCACCAATCAACTGGTAGAAGTTATATGCATTTATGAGCCTCCTATTAGGTTTAAGCCACAACCTATCTTCAAAGGTCCTCCTACTAGGTGTAGGCCTTAAAATATTACCACTACTTAAGTCACCAGCCACGTTAGGCATCATAGGGAAGTATTTCTGTAAGCTCCCCACATATACTTGTTTCTTCCAATCACCAAACGAGAATCACGTGTGTAAAACCTAACTTATTCCTCAAAGGGACATATCCCCAAAAAAATAAATACTATTTCGGAAACCCACTCATAGGCCACAATTCATCCCCATGTGTCTATATTCTCCATGAAACCTTCTTCAAAGGTCCATATTCCTAGCAAGAATCATGTCCACAATAGGCCATATTCCTTATGTGATGATCCATAAAGTGATTCCCATGTATATGTTGCAATTGTATCTTCTATAAAGGTACATATTCCATATGGTCTATAATATCCTCAAAGGGAAATATTTCCTATGGGTTATGATATACTTAAAGGGAAATATTCCCTACAAAACATCCAAAACCTCTCATGCCAAGTTACTAAAAAGTGGGATGAATCAAAAAATGGCCTCCTAGGCATAACCCCCCCCCCCCCAAATCCTTTTTTTCATCCCTTTCACAACACAATGTCCTAGTTGCATGATGTAAAACTACTTGAAAATGTACTTACCTATAACATATCTTTTTTTAGGTAAATATTTGAAATATATCTAGTAATATTTTCAGATCTAGGTATTGAGGCGGCCTGAGATTATGAGGCTTTATTAGAATAGTATTTATATTATAAAAAAATTAAATATATTAATATCACACACGTGCAGTTTTCCTAAAATAGTGGAATAAATCTCATATAGAGTCATGGATCGGAATCCTAACACCATCATTAAGTCCAGAATAGGGGTTCTACCCTAGGTGTGACATAATCTATATGGGTGTTGGGTTCTCATCTTGGGTGCCATCATGGGCGGATAAACAATTAAATAAATTATTTAATTATTTAATTAAAAGCTAAAAACCAAAATACCATTTATAAATATGATCTTCTGTCCAATTATTATGCTTATCAATATAACTCTAAGAATTTGGAGAGTTCATTTGAAAAAATCATTGGAATAAGACAGTGGATCGAAGAATCTTATCGATACCATAGGGGCGTCTATGCCAACAAAGTTTTTGGATCTCTCCAATCACTATGATATCGTATTTTTCTTTATCATTGACTAATCAGAACTTGAGTTTTGGTATTTTTTGTGTCGATTCATACCATTTTGGTTATCCCATGTCAAATTAAGATCAATTCCAAAAACAAGAATTAATTCATGCATCGATGGTTGACTTATGGTTGATTTATTTTATGATTCCTTACTTATTAACTAATTTATCTCATGGAAATGAATCGATTATAATAAAAACATAACTAAGGTTTGTTCCTCATTTTTTTGTTTTCTCCCCTATTTCTTGGTACATTCATCATTGGAAATTCCTTTGGCTGATAGTTCAATGAATAACCTATATCTAATCATTATGCGGTTGTTCTAAAGTGAAAGGGATCAATACCATGGGTATTGTTTATGATTGAGGGTGTGATCATTTTTTGATGATAGTGGGGGATGAATGAAGTTAGATCAGATCAATTTAGAGGTTCCCCATTCCCCAGTTTGGTATGTAGCGATGGCATGGGAGATGGTGATGGTTTCCCGATCAGTTTGGATGCCGAGAATCAAATCTTCAGAGATGGTAAGGCTCGATCAAACAAGATAGGCAATCCTTAAGAGAGATTGGTGAGAGATCCAAAGGTGATAGTTATGCCATAATTCATATAGAAGAACCATGGGATTCTTATAAATCCTATATTACACAGCATGTAATCCAGAGATTCACACCAAGTGGGACCCCTGGCTATGGCACTAGGGATTCCGAATAAAGTTAAGAATTGAAAACCATGTGTTCCCTACCACACATCGTGTGACCCCATGTTAGAGACTCATTATGTATCCTAGAGGATACAAGGGCATAGACACGACCAAAAACATGATCATAGGTAGGGTACATGGGCAGGATCCAGTACTCTGATGCGTTCCAGTACATGGGCATGGCCCGAAGTACACGAGCACATCCAGTTGTACATAGTCAAGGGATGGAAGCACGCCGAGTTCCATCCCTACCTCTACACACCAGGTACCACTCAATAACATGCTATGTTCATAGAGGTTTATATGGTGTGTGAAACAGTGATACATTGGAAAACAAGGGGTTGGAAAGCCACGTCATGTACCCCTAGTACACATTGTGTATTACTTATGAGGTTGTTTGTAGCCCTAAGTTTCCTCATTGTATACTATTTATGGTTGATAATGGTTCCTTAGTCTATCCCTATAAGGTTAAAACACGTAATTATGTATTTAGAAGAGGATTTTGATCCCATCTATGGGTTCTGATTCAGATAGAGTTCATAGTACCCCTACCAAAGACCTAGATTGGGATCCTCTATGATTCCATTCATAGGGAATTGATCCCCTATCTAATAGACTGATCTAGTAGGGTTGGTGGAATACCCCAGTGGTCCTGGGTGTGATCCCCTCTATGGATAGTCTAATATTCTGAGACTCATTGAGTATATCTTGGAAAGACCACATGAGCATGACCTCTCAAAAAAGTTTCATTAGGGACAACATGGCTTGAGGAGTGATCCCTCCAAGATGAGTTTCACCTAGAATCCTCAAGAAGAATCTAGTGTCTGGTAGTGTTTTTAGGCCTTTTGAGATTGTTTTTATGTTATGATTGTATCGTGGTTTACTATTTTTATGCCTCTTATCTGGTTGACATATATTATGTTGATCTAACTACTATTTATTCTTTGTGCTTAATGATTTTAGGTTATCCTACATGGTATTGTTATTCTCACCCATTTATGGGATCATCCCACACATGTCAAGTCTTATATAGATGAAAATCCATTTTATGGTATTATAGGAGGATCGAGAGTAGGCTGATCTTATATTGGTCTAGAATTACTGAGTTGGTTATCGATTATTTCATTTGATAATAGTCCCCTCCTTCTAAGAAAGTTGTCCTCCTTTGCAATTTTGGTTGGTCTTGTATTTGGTCCTTTTATTTATTTCATTAATTTTTTAATACATTGATTATGAAATAGATGTTTTTCATTCATTTGTATTAGTTTTATGGTTTAAAATTTTAGTATTTTACGATCTTGGAAATGCGTCTATGTGTGTAGGTATTGTAGTATAATTCATCCCATGTGTATGATTTGCATACTTGGAACTGGTTTCTAGCCCCTAGCCTATTGGAGGTAGTCCTTGGTTAGTCACATTGAAAATACTTCTAGCCATGTAGACACAGTAGTTTTTTACATGAAAGAGTAGTATGAGAGAATGTCACCTTAGGATAAGCATTTGGGTATTTTCTATCTGTGAGCTTGATTTTGGATTTATAGAAACCATGTTAAATTATTTTGACTTTTTCTTTCAGTCCATGGTGTCCAGTGTTTTTTAGATGCCTATGTATCCATTCTCCAATACTTTAATAACCTACATGCTGACTCAGTTCATATAGACACGTTTTTTAGGGAAAAAGATTAGTGCATGCATCATATAGGAATATGTTTTTGATTTCCATCTCCTTCTTGAGTCATCTATCCTGATATACTCATTGATCATTATATATCTATTTTATTTCAGGATTCCTCTATAATGATATCTATCCAAGATTTCATTATGTGATCATGAGGATGATCTATCGAATGATCAAGCTTCAAAATAGGGACCTATATAGGAGGTAGTACCCCTATGTGTTTTCCAGTTATTCCAAAATCTATTGAGTAAAAGTTAGAACTGGTAGTACTTGATAAGGATGCATGCATGCTAACTATGCTTCATGAGTTTCAAAGATAGTGACCTCCCAGTTTTTAGGTGAGATAGAAACCTAGGTAACTGAGGACTAGCTATAGATAATAACTCATATTTTTTTCCACATGAGGACACTTATAAATTATATGGTGGTCTTGGTTCTGATTCTTATTCAGTGATCTATTGGGAAATTTTGGAGACTGATGACTCAGTCACATGATGAGACATATTTATTTTGGTTATACTTTGAACATCTATTCGGGTAGAATTTGTATCTGGTCAAATTACAATCAATGTGCATTTAAAATATCCTATAGTTGAATCAGGGTAGTATGACCATGGAAGAGTATTCAGTGAGTTTCAATTACCTCTCATGATACTCCTTATTAATGTTTAGGGATCTATTATTCATAGCATAGACCTTTGAATGGTGATTACAAATTAATATGAGGGTTGAAGTTATATATCTTTCAATTCCAACCTATTCTGGAGTGCATGAGTATTTCTTTATAGTGGTGAGCTTCCTCAAAGAGTAGAATCTCATAGAGAGTGTGGGTAGTGTGCATGTAAGAGATCATACCTCATTAGTTGGTAGTTGATGGTAGTAATAGGGATCCAATCTTTCAATATGCTTCATGAGATGATACCAAGAGAGAGTATCGATGATTCGTGGCTCTTATCGAGGATTAATCCAGTCGAGAGATATGTGGTGCTTCACATGTGATGGTCGGGGACATATTGCTTAGGATTGTCTAACCCATCGTACAAATGATAGAGTAATGGTTGATGGACCTCTGAAACAAAGATAGTGGTAGGTGTAAATAGGTTCATAGGGTATTGTAAGTGGTAGGGGAGTAGGGAGAGTAGTCTTAGGTGGTATGTGATTTGACTTATTTCTACCACCACCCCTAGGTGGTTCACACCAGGCTTTGGGAGCTGGTGGTCATGGGGGGGGGGACATCAACAAGCAGTAGAGGCCCAAAACCCTAAGTCTCTTGAGATTATTATAGGTATGATACAAATTTTGTAAACTATATCAGTAGTACTAATAGAAATAGGTGTGGTCCAATCAGTTCTTGCAACTTCTCCAATTTGAGGATTAGAGACTGTGGTTGAGCCCTTGGCTCAACCTTTGTACTTTTAGACTCTGACTGAAGGTGAATCCAGTATCACTCACTTCATACTATAATTTTACTTGACGCTAGGAAGAGAGAGATTCATGTGAGATCTCTTTGTAATACTGATGAGGCCTTACAATATCATCTTAGGTAGGGATTTTCTATTCACAGTTCTTTCCCATATTAACTATTTTGGGGGAGGATGTGATGTGCCCAAAGTGATGGGATGAGGTTCTAATTTAGGGGTAAAAATTAAAACCAAGAAGATCAGTATGGTATCATATATAGGATGGTGTATCCAATCACTCACTAGTTGGATAGTATGACTCTTGGATCATTGGATGTTATGGGCAATTAGTTTCCTACTATGGTAGAGTATGAAGACATATTTTTTAGGATGTTTTAGGATTACCTTCCCACTGATAGATATAATTTTTCATAAACTTTCACCCTAATATGGCCATTATATATAGATAATCATATCAGATAGATTCCAAAGATATTTGAGAGATAAGGGTGTAGTTAGAGTAATTGCAGAGGAATGACTTCATGAGACACAGTGTTTCCCCATGGTATCCCTTATATTTCTTTCTAAGAAGGTGTACACGAGATTGAGTTTTTGATTAAATTATAGACAACTAAAATAGGTGGACATTAATAATTTTTATCCACTACCAATTATTTATGAACTCTTTGATCAGTTTATAGTAGTATGATAGGTCTCGATGATAGACCTCAGGTCGGGCTATAATCAACTTCATGTATGGGATGAGGATATACTGAAAATGGAATTCAAATTTCACTAATGTCATTGTGAGTACTTGGTGATGCATTTTATCATGAAAAATTCCCTATCAGTGTATATGGGATTCAGTAACTGGATATTTCATCAATTCTTTTATTGGTTTTTGGTGTTCTTCATTGATGACTTCCTAGTGTACATAGTGTTAGAGGAGGATCACATGAGAAACATTAGGATGGTCCTAGATATACTATGAGAGAACCATATTTATGGTAAGTTGTTGAAGTTTTATTTCTAGATTCAAGCGGTCCACTTTCTATAAATTTTTATCTCATATAATAGTGTAGTGATGGACTTAGAAAAGGTTGAGGTGGTGTTAGCTTAAGAGCCACACAAGAGTGTTAAGGAGGTACGGAGATTCCTAGGGTTATAAGGAAATTATCGAAAATTTGTGTTTGATTCTTCTAAGATATAGGCACCTTTTATTTCTTTGACTTGGAAGAGGTAGCCTTTCATTTGGATAGATAAGTATCAACAAGACATTCAAGAGTTACAGTAGATATCGAAGAGAACCCCCATATTGATATTTCTAGATTATGGTGTTGATAATGTTGTGTTCTATGATGTATCAGGGATCATACTTGTTTTTTATGATGTAGAGGAATTTTGTGATTGCTTACAGTTCCTAGTAGTTCAGACCCCATGAGAAGAATTACGTAACCCATAATCTTCAGCTAGTAGTGGTATTTTTCACCCTAAATATTTGGTGACGTTAACTTATGGGTTAGCAGTGTATCATTTATTCTGACCATAAGAGTCTCAATTATAACTTCTCTCAGAAGGATCTTAACTTGAGAAGTAGGATATGTCTAGAGTTCCTCCAGGATTATGACATTGAGATATTCTATACTCCTGGGAAGGGGAACTTTGTGAAGGATTCTTTTAATAGTATATCTTACTCATAGTTCTTGACCAATGCTTTGAAGTAATTATCATTGTGTTAGTTGTCCTTAATGGAAAAGGATGGTGTAACATATCTATAGCATATTCTTGTTACCCCAATTATTCTATATTGTGTTAGGGAGGCTTATCATAGAGATTCTAATTCTGATACCGTGTGTACTTATATCTACGAGACATTATATGGGTGGATTTTTTAAAGTTGAGGAGCATTTCATTCTTTTCAAAGGATGTGAGATGGTATCAATGATATTTGGGGAGTATTTTATGAGGTATTTTCATAAATCCCCCTTAGTGGTAAATCAAGGGGTGTAAAAGATGTAATAGGACCTCTAATATCAAGTTTGGTGGCTATTCATAAAAAAATGTGTCACGGGGTTTGTCTCTATATGCCTCATTTGTCAGCAGGTGAAGGACGATCACTAGGTATTAGTGAGATAAGATCAAACCCTTGAGGTGACAGAGTTGATGTGGGTTGGAATATCAACTGACTTCATGATTGGGATATCATGGATTCCCAGAGGAAACAATACAATCAAGGTTATCACAGACCCACTCACCAAATCAACCCACTTCTTAGCTATATTAGAGAGGAGTTCAGTAGATATCTAGGGATGCCTATATGTGAAGTAGATTTTTTGTATCCATTGAGTTTTGTTGATGATTGTTTCATATTGTGATTCTCACTACCCAACATGATTATGAAGAGTATTTAATGAGGCCTTTGGGACTCATTTGAACTTTATCATAGTGTTTCACCCCCAGATTGATGGACATAATGAGTGGACCATTCAGATTCTAGAGGAAATACTGTGAGCTTTCATGTTATAATTTAGATGTATTGGGGAGGATCACCTACCCTTTGTCGATTTTTCAAAAAAAATAGCTACAATTCCTCCATCATTATGGAACCATTTGAGGTCTTCTATGGAAGATCCTATAGGTCACCTCTATGTAGGTCTGGCCCCAAAGATTCATCACTTATGGGGCTAGAGCTAGCTTATGCTCTAATAGAGAAGTATTAGATCATTCAGGAGAGGATGTGGACTGCATGAGGCCATTACAATTCATATGAAGACCGATGAAAGATTTATAAGGTGTTTAAGGAGGGAGAACATGTGTTCTTAAAGGTCCCACCACATTGTGGATTGAAATTATTTTTTTGGGGTGGAAAGTTGTATCTAAGATTAATTAGCTCTTTCTAGATATTGTATAGTGTTGTATATGTGGCATACAACTTGATCCAACCACTGTAGTTAAACCAGGTAGATGATATCTTCTACATGTCATAGTTGAGGAGTTTTGTCCATGACCTGTCACATGGTATTGATTGGGGTGAGATAGACATCAAAGATGAATATACCATTGTGGAGTACCTAGTAGAGATTGGGGATCAGTTGGAGAATATCCTAGGTTGGTGATAGATTCAATTATTCTGTGTCTGGTGGAATCATGGGAGCCTGCAATAGAGCACCTAGAAGCGGGATACCCAGATGCAAGCTCAGTACCCACCTCTTTTTTAGAAGTATTTTTCACATTTTAGGATAAAAATACCTAATGTAGGGAGAATTTAACATCTCTTATTTTTATTTAAATATTTTAAATATATCTAGTAATATTTTCAGAGCCAATAACTAAGACGAAATGAGATTCTGAGGCTCATTGAATATGATATTGATATTATAAAAATATAAAATATATTAATATCACACATGCACAATTTTCCAAAAATTGTGGAATGGATTTAAAAAATATTATTAGGTCAGAAATATGAGACCATGGTTGAGTCTGAAATATGTTTTTTACCCTAGGATTTACATAGCCCTTATGTGTGTTGGTTGTTCAGATTTGGTGCCATTATGGGTGGATAAATAATTAAATAAATAAATAAATTATTTAATTAAAATCCAAAAACCTAAATATCTTGTATAAAAAGGTTATTGTGTATAATTTATATGGTTATCTAAATAACCAAGAGAATTAAGAGAGATTATTGGAGAAAATAATTGGAGGATGAAAATGGATTAGATGATCATATCGATACTGTAGGGATTTTCTACACCAATGGAGTTTATGGATCTCACCAAGAAGGTCCATTCTTTTTCAGTGTTAGATCCAAATTCAATATAGGGAATTTATTTTTTTTATTCATCCTATTTTGGTTATCCCTTATTTAATGTGGAACAATTCCACCTACAATGATTGATTCATGTGTCGATAGTTAATTTAAATTTAATTTATTCAATTATTCCCTGGTTCTTCATTCATTAATCTAAGATAAATTATTCTAGGTCAACTTGAATATGGTTGAGGTTGATTCTTCTTTGTTGGTTTTTTCTTTTATTCCTCATTTTATTGCAAGTTCATCATTATAAATTCCTTCGGTAGGTGGTTTGATTAATAAATAGAATCCAATCATTTCATGGTCATTCTTCAATGTAAGGGATCAATACTATGGGTGTGGTATTCTATTGAGGGTGAAATCATGGTATGATGACAGAAGATGAAGAATGGAAGTAGATAAGATTGGTTTGGAGGTTACTCATTCCCCAGTTTCTCACACAGAAATGGAACAGGTGATATTGATGGTTTCTTGATTAGTTTAGATAGTCAGAATTGGATCTCTAGTGAGGAAAATGCTCAGATGGATCAGATTTGTAATCCTATGTAAATATTGTTAGTGGATCCATAGGCTATAGTGATCTGATTGTATGCAGAGAAGAACTATGGGATTCTAGTAAATCCTATGTCATATGGAATTTAATCCAGAGATACATGTCATTTCAAACCCATATATTTACCGTTAGGGTACCCACCAAAAGTTAAGGATCACATTCCATGTATTCCCTACCACACGTCGTGTGACTCCATGCTAGAAGCTCATCGTGTATCCAAGAGGATATATGGGAATGGATACGCTTAGGCACATGGGCATGAGTAGGGTACACAACCACGACCTGGTACTCAAACACGGCCCAATACATGGGCATGACCAGAATATATAGTCACAACACAAATTACACGAGCATGCCCAGTTGGGAACCTGCATGGGCTGGTGGTACACCAAGTTCTAGCCTGACCTCTACACATTGTGTACCTATCAATGACATGTTGTGTATGTGGAGGTTTATATTCTGTATGAGATGGAGATACACATTCATACCATGGTTTATCAAGACACACAGTGTACCCCCAATACATTATGTTTACTCTTTCTGAGGGTGTTTAGAGACCTTTTTTTCCTCAGTATAGACCAACAAGCTCCTTTCAGTTGAGATGGTTACACTTATTATGCAATAGTACTATAATAAATCTTTAGCGATGATCATGGCATGCAAGAGGAGATCCTTCAACCCTCAAGTTACACCTAGTTAAGGGAGATGGGTGTGTGAGAAGCTTCCAATTAATGTTCTTAAACTCAGCATGGATGGTTCATGAAACCTTGGAGTAATGTGTGAAGGAAAATTCATCTGAGATAGTAGTGGATCAGTTCATATTGCGTTCATTATTTTTTATGGTCATGGAGATTCAATCATGGTTGAGGAAAATTCTCTTCTCAATGGGATGGAGGTGTGCCACACCAATAACTTATTATTGTATACTATTGAAACTGACTCTCTAGTGATCCATAATTATATCCCAGATAAAGAAAGAACCCCCTAGTCTATTGCTTATCACATTCTGAGATGCAAAAGGTATTTTTATAACCCTGTCATATTTCTTCATTCATTGAGATAAGTTAAAAAAATTGAATATTTTTTAGCCACTATGGAAAGCTAGGCTGCTCCTTGTATAGTTTACACTAGCATGGGTATCTTCCCACATGAATGGGTTAGCCTCGTCTCTATGGATTCCCTTGTATTGCATTACTTTAGACCCCCTTAGTCTATTGTTTCCCTTTTCCTTCATGTTTTTCATGTTCTTTGAGACCTATTATTCTGATTTAATATATAAGTATTTAATTTTCAGATTAGTATAGACCATGTTCAATTGAGTATGGTGACCTAGTCCATCCCTGTGAGGGTATAGTGTGGCATTACATCCTCAATAGATGATTTTGAACCCCTCTATGGGTTCTGATTTGGATAGAGTTTGTGGTACCCCTTTATGAGGCCTAGGGTGGGATCCTCTATCATATCCTTCAAATGTGGGGTTTGTGGTATTGGAATGACCACCACACATAGAAAGTAAATCCCTAATATATGAGAATAATCTAATACGGTTGGTGGCTTACCCTATAGGTAGTAGTGTGATCCCCTATCTAGAAAATGTGATCTTCTAAGATCGAGTGAGTACAACTTGGAAAGTCTAGACAAGAAAAACCTCTCAGATGAGTTTCATCTGGGACAACATGGATCAGGGAGTGGGCCCTCTTAGATGAGTTTTACCTAGAAGAAATAATAATAGTTCTATGTATGGAAGTTTTGGTTGATACCTTTTGATACATGTTTTCTTCTATGAGTAATATGGGTTTATTATTTTTATTTATCTTATCTTGTGGACATATCTTATATTGAGATGAATACTCTCGATTCTTTATGTTTATTAATTTCAGGGTTTCCCACTAGGTATTTTTATACTCACCCCTACATTGGATCATCCCACATAGGTTGTGTCTCATATAGATGAAAGGATATTTGAAAGTGTCCTAGGAGTAATGGGATAAGATAGAGCTTATATTGGGCTAGATAGACTGAAGTGTTTACCAAGTGTTTCATTTGATAGTAGTTCCCTACTTCTGAGTTGGTTAGACTCCTTTTAATTTTCGGTTGGGCTTGTATTTTTTCCAATATATCTTTCAATACTTATTTCGTACTCTAATTATGGAATATATGTTATGAATACATTGGTAATAGTTGTTCTATTTTACATTTCATCATTGTATGGTCTTGGAGATGTGTGTGTGTGTGTGTGTGTCTATAGGTACATTAGGCTAATGCATATCATGTGTGTGATATGCCTAGTTGACATTGGTTCCCAACCCCTATCATATTGGGGTGGGATTGGGATAGTCACGCATTTCTTTCCACTGACCATGCAGGCCCGGGTTGGTCAGGTCATGACATTACAACATGATAGTAAATTGAATGGTACAATCTTGTCATGAAAACATAAACTATGTAACCTAAAATATGTGAGATTTGATTATTGTTAATTATTATACATGGGATTCCTCTTTGAGGTTCAATACCAATATCCCATAGGTTCTACGTGCACTACTTGAAATAAAATTTTACTTGGTCATGGTTGGACGACCTTAAATGGTGACACATTGGTCCTTGTCACATGACCGTAAAAGGAACAACACGTCACGTCAAGTGGAACTGAACTATAAGGTTTTTTATTACCTTTATATGGATATGTAAAAATCCCCACTTAGGCTCATGATCTAAACTTAATAAATTCTACCACCACCAAAGATAACAATAAAAACCAGAACACCCAATTGTGCGACATTAAATGTAGAATAATCATTTAACAAGTAAAAGAAAGATATAGAACACATGATATATTAATATTTTCAAATCATCATATGGTTTTGATCCAATCATTATCATGGTAGTAATAATTTCCACTCTAATGGTTGGGAAGGATTCATGAACATGACATAAATCTTTAAGTGAGTCCTCGAGTAGGAAATAATTCCCCCTCAAATGGGTGAAAATGAGCCCAACCATCCATCCTATCAACCAATGTTCATTCTATGGTGTTACTATTAAAGTCTCAGTCATCATTTTCCATTATAAAGTAAGTTCATATAACTGGGAAGCTATTGGAGTTTTTTCAGAAATAGTGTGACCTTGAATTTCTCTAATGTAGAAGTTTGAAGCTTTCGTAGAGTTAAAAGTTAATTGAGGGTATTTATGTTTTATTTATAAGAATTAAGAGAATAATATAATATTATATAATATTAAATATCAATAGATGGAAAAGTGATTGATCTAAGGGTAGAAGTGTTTGTGTAATATTATTATAGCTCTAAATGGTGATTCTTTCTTCTAACTGTTACCAATGAGAGAGATTGTGAACACGACCCTCTCACCCATGGTTGTTAATTATGGTGATTAGTATAGAGAAATAATCATTATAAACTATATGGTTTCTTATATTTATGGGGAATATTTAAATAACCATAAAATCCTCCAATAAATAACTCACACTCATCCTTTAAAAAGCATCCTATTTCTGAGATATTATCCTAGAATAGATCAGGATGGGATTTTTTTTCTTCCACACACATTACATTAATTTTAAATACTTTAATGAACCAATATTTTATGTTAATTCACTTTTTAAATTTAACTTCTCTGATAGCTTACATTCCAAGTAACGTCGAGCTTAAATAAGCCATGATATACTATTAATATTATTATTTAAAAATACAGTTATCTCCAAGAAATTAAATTGATGGTTATGAATTAGACTAAACAAATTATGAAATTATATAACTGAATTCATCGGTAACCAATTAAGTAGTAATAAATATAAAACTAACTGAATATAAAGTAAATGTTTTTATAAAAACTATTATTATATGCAAAATGAGTTTAATCAAAAGAAATTAAATTAATTACTATCAGTTAATGATATCAATGAAATATATCTACAATATATTAAATATAATATTTAAAATTCATCCTATTTGTTTTCTATAAATTATAGAAAAATATCTCCAATTTTTACACATAAAAAAGTTGTATTTTTCTAAATGCAATTTTGTCGCCTTTTAATGGCGTACTTGCTTTAAAACTAAATTTAGAAACTTCTAAAAATTATATTTGAACAAATAAACATTATTTTAAAAATTATAATCTAAAAATTTACATTGGTTTAATTTTTTGTATTTTTCTGAAATGTTTAATTTTTTTATGAATAGTAAAAAAATCAATTATTTTAATTTAAAACTACATTTTTGTATAATATAATTATATATTTAAATTAAATTTTAAATCTTTTTTAATGTATTAAAAGTTCAATTATACATCAATAAATCCAACTTTTATCATTAAAATTAATTTCACATTGTAATTTGATATAAAAATATTTCAATCCTTTGAACATTTTTACTTTACAAACTTGTGGTTTCATCCCGTCAGTAGGATTCATTTTAAATTAATTTATAAAAATTTTGAGAATTGAATTATGAAAAATGGATTTAATATTTATAATCGTAAGATAAAAATTTATTAAATAGGCCCATTTTATTTTCGGAAAAAATGAACAGTAACTAGTAATTTTTATTACCACGATTAAGGGTAAATCGGGTATTTAAGAGTAAAAATCATATTATAAATATTGTTAAAATCACCCTAAAACTTTTCATAATTTTATTGTATGAGTGGTTTTATACCAAAATCTTCCTTGAGATGATTTTATGGAATCTTAGAGCCACTTGTATAACTTTAAGCCTTTTATAGTGATTAATTTTAAGGAAAGTCAAATGTGTTATACTTATGTTTTTAACAAGTATTACATTTTTAATTTGTGTTTTCTAAGAATATATATTTGACTATAAATATAAAATTTAAATCTAAAATATATATCTTCACCATGGTAAATTACTTTTAATTGTTATTAAATAAATTATTACCTTAAATTCTTACACAATGATGATGTAGTAATTGTTTAGTTAAGGGAAATATCAAATAAACAATATGAAAAATATTAAAATATATATAATTTGAGATAATTAATTTCATCAACGAATTTTATATAAGAACTTGACATATTAGGGATTTATTAAGATTTTTTTAAGTTATATCATGATTTTATATTTCTTAAAATTCAAAGTAATGAATAGTGTCAAATTTGAAATAAATGATATTTGAAAATAAATAATATTTTATCAAACGATATAGAATTTATAAAAATATAAATTTCATAAAACTGATTAATATTAGGTTTAAAATTTCATTCGTAGCCATTTATGGTTTTTTTTCATTTTATAGTAACAATATTGACCCTTGAAGAGTAAAAAACTTTTTTGGCACGATAAAAGTTAAAGGGATTAAATAAGGGTTAAAACAAAAAGATAACAGTAATAATATGACCAAAAGTTTTATAAAAGTTATTTGATGAGATTATTTCAACCCATCCTCATATTATATTTTAAATAACTCACTTTTTATCCATTTTTAATTCAAAATTCATTTATATTAATTTAATATTTAAATAGTTACCAAAAGTGTCCATCACCCCAATTATAAAAGTGAACCTCATCCCTCACTTCTTCACAACACCTTTACCATTATATATCAACAAAAACTTGTCCATTTATCCTAAAAATTTTATAAATGTTCTTTATATTATATTCTTCCAAAAATACCAACCTTAGATCCCTTGAGAATAGATCTTAAAGAAGTCCACTGAAGAAGAGGTAATCATTTTTACCAACTCATCCAAGTTCATTATTTCTTATACATCCTCATTGTGTTTTTTTTCTAGGATAAAGTAATAACTCCAGTATCATATGTATACTGAGATGTTATTATTATTATGGTACAATTATATTCCGCCATTTATCCATCCTACAAAAAATGAAAACACCATGCATGTGTATTACGGTTTACCATCTCTACGCCGTGGTGTAATCTATTTTTCATCACCACCTTACTTAGATGGGTATAATGATGTAAATAATATATATTTATGATATTTATGACATGATATTTATTATTTAAAAATTAATATACCATCCACTTCTTTACTCTTTCACTATTAAGGGAATGATATCATCTCACTTGCGTACATACGGCCTACCATCTCCACAACGCAATGTGATTCATTTTTCATTTTATCCATTCAATAATGATTGTAAAAATGCATATAATGAATAAATATGATATATATATACTTAATATAAGTCTTCATATGAAATAAATATATCCTATGCATTATAAATAGTACTTACATGACAAAATATGCATAGGAAAATGAAGCAGTTAACACACAAAATAAGGGTAATAACAAAATATTATTAACAAAAAGTATAAGAGGATAATATATGATACCATAAATATATATATATATATATATGTGTGTGTGTTTCTGGTATATATTAATAACATTCTTTAAACCATTATACAAGAGTTTAAATCACGTTCAACTAAATTAATGAGCAAGGTAATGGATTTTCTTCTCACTTTTATTTATATGGGATATATGCCTTATTCCCCACTTATTTATAGGGAATGCTGTATATACTAACCCTTTAATATAATATTATGAATACAATTATTTTAATGGTATTTAAAGCTTCATTTGAATTTTTTTGGAATATGATTTAACTTATTACAAACTGGTATAGTTTTATTTCACAATCTCATTATTATTCAGGATTATTTTTGTTTCAGTCTCCACTAGGGAATATTTATCCTCTGTGTCCTTGTTTTCTAAAAAGGTTTTCAAAAAAAATTTATGATTCTACAATTATTTTTTAATTTCATTTTCAACCCCTTTTTATTTTTTAAGAAATTATTTAAAGGTATATTTTTTCGTTTTCTAAACAATGTTCATTTAGATTTTTCCAAATAAAATACAAAAGGAATGTTTTTTAACTTATATGGATTAATCATATTTTCCCACCATCATGACACATTAATTTGTTATAACATCCTTTCAAATATTTCTTAACTACACTCAAATAAAAATTTTATTTTATATTTTCACATCATTTTAAAAATAATTGATTTCCAAAGTGAAAAAGGGTATTTCCCTCAATAATTTTTCAGTTATTTTATTAGATTATTTTCATATATTTCAAAATACTTTGTTGTATCATATACCTTATTGAGTTTGATATCTTATGACATCATCTACCAGATTTTATTTATTGTTTTATGATCAATTTTACTGTGTATGTGCTATTTTGATACCATTTTTGGTTTATGGTGAAAGTATTCATATTTCATATGATAGTTTTTAATACAAATGTTTATGTTGTTTATGTTTCACCCAATTCATATGAGGAATGTATTGGAACTAGTAAGTGATAATAAGGGCCTATTATTGTCCCTCAATTCAATGGTAGGTATCATGAGACAAACTAGAATGGATTTTTTCTAAGGCCTTACCCATTTATTATATTCTTGGTACAAATCCTTGATAACATTAGATTCTTTTCATGAATGCTTTTTAGTATTAGATTATTGGTATAAATCCTTGATAATTTTATATTCTTTACATGAAACCTTGATTGTATTATATTCTTTGTATCAAGCCGCAATGGCATGGTCTAGATGTACATCATTTTTTATTCCATTGTTCGGAGATTAGTCATTGATTTCCAGGTGATTATTCAGTAAGTAGAATTTCAATGGATAAGATTTATTGTTCATGGGATTATTTATATGGAATTCTTCTATCATCTTTTGTTCAAACCATATTAGGATCAATTTTTTAATTAAATGGATTGTGTTTTATTTACTTAACTTTATATAGTTTTTATTTATGATACCTTCCATTATAAACGTACCATTACTGAGAATTTGAGCTCACCCCTTCCTTATGTTTTATTTTTCCACTAGATCCCATGAAGTATATTAGTATTTATATAAAATATTAAACAATGTGGAATAATGGAAAACTCAATTAAATTCTTATTTTATTTTATGTTTTAAAATGTAATGTAGATTTCAACTACATATCTATTTTACCAAGACTATTAAACTATTAAGTCCTTTGTTTGGTGATTCCTTATATCTTATGACAATGTAATCATGTAACCATGGACATTGGGAAATTGGGGTTAGAGTATTCACAATTATTTTTCCAATTAAACACTTTTATTCCATCATATAATTTCTTGATTAAGTGGATAGAGAGAATTAATTAACAACCAAATAAAAAAACTATTGAAATAAATATTGACTAGGATGGAATTCAACCTAGAATAACATAGTTTGATATTTATATAAATAATAGAAGAAGAATTATAAACATTATTGGAACATAATATAATTCAAGGTTGTTCTTCTACTAGATCAATCACTGGTAAGGGTTTAACCCTCCATGTGAAGGAATTCAACCATGGACATTGAGCTCTATAAAATTAGTAAAGAACTATAGTAATTTAATAGTCTGACCCCCTTAAAAAACACAAATGAAGATTTTCATCCAAAATTTACAAGATTCTTATACTTTCAAGTTCATTCCACATGTCTCCAAGATGATCTATATTTTCTCCATGTGCAACATACATTTCTCTTTTGATTTCATGAGTTAAGGTCACACTCCCATGATCTCAATATAATTTCTCTCTCTTAAGAATTGTATAATAGGTATCCTTATTTCCTGATTTGATTTTCTACACAGAAAGTAATATTCTATTCTTTTCTACATCCCTTGTATACATTCCACATGAAATTTTTTAATATTGAGGGGCCTCCAAGATTTAGGTGTTTCTTCACTTTTCTTTTTAGTTAATGGGGTTTGTTTGATAATGTTGATCATGTTAAATGTTGTAACTATATTAGATAGATGATGTAAATTGTGCTCAATTATGAGATTAAATTATAAGGGGAATAAATGTAGAATTTATTTTTACAAAGAGTTTATTGGGTCCAATATAGTGTCATTAAGTGGATGCAGCGGCCATTCTTAGAGGATGTAATATGGGGATGCAAGACTTGAAATGTCATTATAAAAATCATATCCTCGGCTAGTTGATGCATTGAATATTCACCTTATACATAATGTGGGGTACATATGAGAGATTTTTTTATCGGTTGATTAATTATTAGGGGATGATACAAGAAACCATTTATAAATTAATGGACATTTAATTCGATGATGGTTTGAATTCCCAAAATTGAGAGAATTAAAATACTCAATTCATTATCCATTTGACGTATCCTTGGATGTCAATGAAAATTAAGTCATAATGAGTTCATATCCTAGAAAAGGACTTCAGTGTTTTTTTTAGTAGGTTATATTATCCACAACATGGATTAGTGGCTGATGTAGCCTCAAGCTCAGACTCTGTATTGTGTTGATTCAAATGTAGCACAATAAAGTTGATACAAGGTCCATTGAGGATATGGACAACTCTTGAGTGGAAATGTGAGGATATTTTACATAATAAGTAGTCTCAATTGTGAAATCATGAGACTAAATTTACCTAGTGATATATTCTCAAGCCCTGACGTGACCTGCATTGTGTTAGAAATGTAATGTGTATTTCTCACCAAAATATCATTATTCTTCATAAATATGAAACTTCTTTCTTCTCTATTTGAATCCAAAAATAAAATATCACTTTGAAAATAAATGAATCAAAGGATTATATAGAATCAACCTTTCATTTTTTTTTAAAAAAATTTATTGATTGATTAAAATCACAAATTGGAAAAATTAATAAATATTTATCAAATCCAATAAATTGAGGTCTTACACTAAAAACACTATAAAATGATCATTTAAAAAATGTGTGTGGGAATAAATAAAGTTATTTTGAATAAAATATGTTGAATTATTTAAATTAATCACTTTCTCCACACTTGAAATATTACTTTTCCTAAATTAATCGCATTCAATAATCTCTATATGGGTTTTACTTCCTCTTAATTTCTAGCCCTGTGAAAATGAAGGTTAAAGTGAAAAGAAATTGGTTGAATTAAATTCCTAATAATTAACACCTTAAAATTACATCTTAATAAAACTCTTCATCCAGTACCTAATTTCACACTTCTTTGATACATCCTAGAAAATATTTTGATACATCTTCTTCCCCTTCTTCATTTGAGATCAATATTACCTAAATTTGTCTACCCCCTTTGAAATTAGAACTTATGGAATTTTCCCAGGACATTTTTGTGCATAGAAATTATTAGATGAGAGAATAGAATATAGACCTAATTTATTCCAAACAATAGGAATCCCTTGAGGTTGGTTGTGATAATGATTCCCGTAAGTAGGTTTTAGACAATTAGCGTTTAAATTTCTATAACTCTTATTTTACTCTCACACACACTTCCAGGTTATCTAAAAAATTATAAATCAGTTCTCATATACTAAGTTTAATAAAATTCATATAATGTAACAAAATTGAATTTATAAAGTCTCCTTGAGGTGTTAATTTTATTATTTTAGACAAGTTACCCAAGATTGATTTTGAATTTCCATTAAGTTAATACTAAAAATTTTGATTCACCGTAATTCTTTTCAAATAAACATTATTTTTCCAGTATGAAAAAAATATTATATCTCACCAAATGTGAAACTATATCTAGTTCTCATAGTATTCCCCAATTAAGATCAACATGTTTTTATAAAACACCAAAAACAAACAAAACAGAAATAAAAATACACCAAAATGATAAAGAAAATTAAAAAAAATACTTCAAAAATTTCCTATCCTCCACACTTATTTCATGAAATGTACTTAGTGAATCCTTAAGGTTATTAACATTATAATATAATAATTATATGAGGAAAATTTTAACAAAGTAAAGGATATGGATAACCAATTGGGTTTAAATATAAAATGGTCGCAAGAGTTCAATATCCTCTAGTAGATCATTTAAATGGCTCTCATAAAACTTCTTCACTCTCAATACATTTATAGTGAAAAAATAATTTTATCCTTCTTTTCATGATAACAAGTGAACTAAAAGGTATAATATTAGTAACAATTATAGAACCCTATATCCATACTCCCTGATCTAATGCTCATAAATACATACATTATATACTTGATTCGATACAAACTATATATTCTCAGATATAACTATCCCATAATTACATGACTTAAATAAAATATTTCATTTCATACATTACCAAGAGTTATTAGATTTAGAAATTTATAAAATTATGAAAAATAATTAAAAATAATAATCTAATGTCTTTATCAACTAATATATATTTTTCCACTATATAAGAAACTACTTAATCCATAATATATCTTTTACATCTCCCATAAAATTCTCCACACAAGTTGTTCTATTAGAAATATCTATAGTTATACTTGTAAACATAGAATCAGGAAATGGAAAAATAATATGGGTTGAACACAAATTCTTAATAAGTGTAAACAGAAGTGATTACAATCATAAATCATAAGTGATAATAAGATGAGTATAAATATTATGACAGGAATATATAATAAAAAATAATTCCATAATAGAATAAAACTGAAATCATAACACATCAATGGATAACAATAAAAATGAAAAGATCATAAAGATAACAATTAATGGTTCCTTTGTGATGAAATTAATAAATTCATAAAGTTAATTTCATACAATAATCCAAGACCCCATAATCTTAGACATAAGGATCTTGCAATCGAGGAAATATCTTTCTCTAGGAAGGAATACACCAAAATACCCAAACACATTTTTCTTGTGAGACCTACTGATGTGTAAAGATTCTATATTATTTCAATCCTAACACATCACTTTTTTAAGTCCAATGCATTCATCTATGATAAAATGAATAAAAAATACATAATTAGATTAGCCAATAATCATCCATATTAGAATAACAACAAACAAAAAAACAATAATTTTCCCCATTTCAATAAAAGGGATAGAATAATCATAACTTATATAGATAAATAGTGTGGATAGTTAAACAATATATAGTAAACTTTCCTGAGTAATCAATGAGCATATGTATCAAAATAACAAATATATGAATATTCAAGGGTTCCCCAATCAATTAATAGAATATATTTTTATGTCAGTATCCCAAAAGCTAAAACTATATGGGGTTATTTTGTATGGTTAAGTAAATAATTTCCTCAAAAAATAAATATATGAAATATATTTGAACACCCTTTAATCAAACAAATGGAAAACATGGTATTCAAAAAGAAAAGGAATTGGAAGAAATGTTATGTCTATTCACGATGGATGGTTAGGGAAGACAAAGGATGTGATGGATCATATCTTTGATATAAGTGAAAATTATTTAATCCATCCATATAAAGAATCTTTATTATTTAATAATAACATATCCACAGTGTAACAAAGGAAAATTACAAGGATTTTGACATAGATTAAAAACATCCTCATAAAAGAATACATTGAAAGGTATCACATGAGTAGGTATCAAGAATTAAACTATTTCATACAATGAGTTTAATCCCCCGAATTATAAATATGAATATTAATTATATAATAAATCATGTAAAATAAATCCCATGAGTATAAATCCTTTTGAATAAGAAAAAGAAAATGGTGGTGAAAACTTAAAATATCCTTTAAAAAACAATTTTAACATTAACGTAAAATACAAACTTACATGTCACATTCAAAAGTAACTTTTGAATAGGTGAAGTGAAATATTTTTAAATATTCTAATTTTAAAAATAATGTAAAATAATGAATCCATGAAAATGATAACAATTTTTTATAAGAAATATAGATCCAAATAAAAAACATTTTATTATGAATGGAACCATTTTAATAATTTCAAATTACCTTTATTGAAAACCCACATGTAAAAAAGCGTAATAGAACCTTCTTTGTATTAAAACCTAATTTTAAATAAGTGGATTATAAATTACTATATAATAAAATATCAGGTTGGGAGAACCCATGAATGTAAAAAAATATTCATGATAAAACATTATAAATCAATGAAAGGATATTTGAGCTGTCAATATCTCTTTTAGGAAACATACTCCATAAGGTAAGAAATATTAAATAAGTATTTATGGGGTAGGAATATAAATACATATAAAACAATGAGATAATACCATATAATACAATCAAGGATATAATTTAATAATATTATATGAAAAATTTCATGGGAATGATCATAACTAAATAAATGAAAATTGTTTTACCAAAACACTTTTAACTAGGGTGACACTTGAGTTAAAATAAATTTGAAGATAAGAAATTGATTTGGCTTCGTATATCCAAAAATTACAAGTAAATAAAGTATATAATATTCATTGGATGATAAATAAATAGAATAAAATACAAATGAAACATGGTTCATAACATGTAACAAGTCTCAAATAATCTGAATTGAGACCAAGAGAACCCATACCATACTAGAAACATTCAAGTAAAAAACCCAATGAAGGATATGATTTAATATAAAACATTAAATATCATGAAAAATGAGAGGATATTGATATAAAATATTATTGGAAAAGTAGATACACCATCCCAAATAGAACATGGTGTATTATAATAAATCTGTCTCAGTGAATTAATTTTTGATAAAAGAAACCTTTACCATTTATCATCAATTCTACGAACACACTCTAAATTCTTGTATAAAAGACATAGTTATCATAATAACTTGTTTTATAGCCTTTATTGTATATTTTTTTTATAATATTCATTTATTATCATTAATTATATGAATTCTTATTAGTTATTACATATTTAAAATATGAGGTGTAATTAATCTTAATCATTTTGAAAATGTTTCATAAAAATGGTGTTGGTATTACATCAAACCTCCTCTTTATTACACACATAAATGTGATTTATTACATAAAAATAAATTTTGGATAGCTCTAAGGAACTATAGTTCCAGTGCTTTGGGAAATTAGGATCATTACATAACAACTTAGAATATAAAACACAACAAATTTATTAAAAACTTCTTTTACATGACCACAACATTCCTTCTTACTTATAATTTCATGGGATAGCATGACGACATGCATAAGAAAAGGGTGATCTATAAAGCCTGTTAAGGGAATAAAAAAGGCATAATATTAAGAATACAGTACATGTTAGGAAATAGGAATATCAGTGGATCATAAGAGAAACATGAACATTGAGGCATGATATAGCATGATTATCATAACATGGAAATGTAGAAACAACATTTAACATGATATTAGCATGTGCCAAAGATCATTTCACATGTAGCATGAGTAAACCCAAATTGCACTTTAATTATCATGAGTAAACCCTCATTTCACTTTATGTATCATGATACTAATATTTACCCAATGCATTGGAGCGCTATCAGGGTACACCCTTCTTAATCATTTCATTTCATAAATAAGTGTGCCACATGGATCCAATAACATGGATTCATTAAACATAATCACTTATTCCATGATCAATTAATATGTAATTAATACATAAAACTTTATAATCATTAAGTAAATGTGTATAAAGGTGAATACCCTTGATATAGAAATGAGCATGATGTTCACTACACAATGACTTTGGATTGGAAAATCGTGGTGCAATTTCGGCAGCATAAGGACGTGACATAAGAATTCATAAAAATGTTTAATGAGTGATAAATGGGTGTATAATAATAATTATAGTAAATTTATTGTAATTGGGTCATATAGATACAAGTACCAACACATGTAAGGGAATTTAGATTCATAATACAAAATAATTTCTTGAATGTAAATGAGAAGAGATAAATTCCTTGCGGAATTTGATCACGGTAACAGGTGTACATGGGAGGAATGAGAGATAAAGAGGTCACTAATTATTCAAAACAAGGATGGAAGTATGGGGTAGGTGAAAAATCATACCCCAAAATTTTTAATTGAAGAGACAAGGGTATAGAAATATAAAGAAACTTGGACAAAAATGAGAGAGGCAGAAATCCCTTACTTGGAAGTGTGATCCCAAAGGCTTGGGAGAGTCATGAGAGATGATTATTCAGAGTGTGGGGTGCCATAGTAGGATTATAAAGTAATGAGGTCAGAGTTTGGTCTATCTCCAAATTCTTTTAGTGAAGAGGAAATGGGAGACTAGGTGGGTTTATATAGGAAAAGAGAGGGAATTCTTTTTTATTTAGGTTTTAGACACCACACATTAAACTAATAAAAACCACAAACCATACCATTGTTTTTCCCATATTTTTTTTCAAAGGGGAGCTTAAAACATTATTTTACAAGGATAATGGCCTAAATTATTAAAATATTAGGCTTTCTTATGTGGAGGTGAGTCATACTCTTAAGGAAATCAATTTAAAAAGTTAAAATGTTTTATAAGTCTTGGAGGGTCCACTAAGAAACCATAAAATTAACCAAAAAAATATAAAATCATATTATTTTAAAGATAAAACATATATTTTCCAAAAACCCATTTATATTATTTTATTACATCACTATTGGGTCATTATGATTTCATAAAACACATAATATATTAAAACGGAATTTAATTTTCACCCTAAAATTCAATTGTATCAGAAAATTATGAAAAATTCACCATTGGATAATTTCAATGTCCTGATTCCAAAAATAATATTCATTTCATATAAATAATTTTCTAAACCTATGATTTTTTAATTTTAAAATAAAAACCAATATTTATAAAAAATTCATGGGTTTGACAAAAACAGTTTTCAAACCTTAATAAAAATTTCAACTGTAATCATAAAAATTATATGATCATTTATATTTAATAAAAAAAATTTTTGTTATAATATTTTATTAAAATATTATATAATTAAAAAATCCATTAATTCATAAAAATAGAATTATTAATTGAATATTAACTAAAAATACTAATTGTGATTTAAAAACCATTTACAAAGTAACAATAATAAAATGAATGTATATTCTTTATTATATATAAAAATAATGCACATAATCATATTTCTATGTTCTTGTTACATAAACCCTTATAACACCCGCATATGTCTAAATGTTAAGGTGTGTGATGGTGACAGACTTGTAGGGTGGCTTGGATAACATCACTCGGGTGGTAAACTCTATCAACTTCCACTTCTCCTGTAGGCGGTTCCATTCGAGATTAACGTGTTGAAGCTCGGCTTGGGATTGGTCAAGAGAGAAGCCCAATGAAGTCACTTCCTTTCCAAGCTAGAAAAAATGGGATTCGTACAAATCAATTCTACTGGATTAGGCCATTTATTTATTTTTCTAAGTAAATTGGTTTTGTAAAATCCCTATATTTATACAAATCATGTGATCACTTCTCAGTGGATATATTAGAAAAGGTAACAATTCCTAACGGTATTTTGAAATCAAAAATCATAAAACCAAATAAGTGCATATGTTATATGACCATTTTATATAATAAGATATTTAATTATATCAAGATCAATTATCGTTAATAGAAGTTTGGGTCGTTATAGTCTTCCCCCATTAAGAAATTTCACCCTCTAAATTTCCTTATCCCACACTAAAACAGATACAGGTAACTCTCCTTCATCGCTTCTTCTGATTCCCACATTGCTTCTTCAAACTTTTTGTTTCACTACAACACCTTGACGAGGGGAATTGTCTAAATTTGTGTAACTTTTTCCTTAGGATCTAAGATCTTCACCAGCTTCTCTTCATAGGAGAGGTCATTCTCCAATTGTACCACCTCTAGATTGAGTACATGAGATGGGTCAGGTATTTACTTCCTCAAGAGTGATACATGGAATACATCATGTACTTGAGATAAGTTTGGTGGGTGTGATAGTCTATAGGACACTTCTCCAAAGTGATCAAGGATCTCAAAAGGCAAAATGTACCTTGGAATAAGCTTTCCCTTATTCCCAAATCTCATAACTCACTTCCACGGTGATATGCGGAGGAATACTATGTCTCCGACATCAAACTCTAGGTCTCATCAATGATTATAAGTATAGCTATTTTGTCAACTTTGAGCAGCTTTAATGTTTTTTTTGGATGGTCTTAACCTTCTCCACCATTTCCTCTACCATTTCTGGACCTAGGAGTTTTTTCTCCCCAACTTCATCCCAACATGTCAGTGTTCTGCACCTCTTCTCATAAAGGGCTTCATAAGGAGACATTTAGATTCTTGAGTGGAAACTATTATTCTAAGAGAACTCAACCAGAGGAATATGTTGATATCATCCTCCTTTGAAGTCCAATGAGTATGATCTCAACATATCCTCATGTGTTTGGATGGTCCATTGATCGCATAACGATTTACTATTCAAATCCACCCTTACACCGCTATTTTAAACTGGTTTTGTAATGAATATTCAAAATATAATAATAAATTTCACTTTATGTTTGAATCAATGAATTAATTTTTATCACTGTTTAATAGGGAAATTTTACTTGTTTTGGTGTTTACATTGTAGGAGGAGGTGATTTGAAGAGCTCGTGATGCAATTCAAGCAAAATGGGCCAAACTGCACGAGATCCCAAGCATGCATGTGGACAATTATTTGTACTGTGGATAACCTATGCATCCAATTGGGCTTCAAACGGGTGTATGAGAGAAACACAATGTGGGATACATTTATCTAGAAGATCGTGAGGCTTAATTTGTCCATTTAGAGGCCCAAAATAGGCCCACAATATGAAGAAATTACGGGCTGACCAGATTGGGCCACCCTTCTGTATTTAGGCCATAACTCGGGGATCAAAGATCCAATTGGGATAATTCCACCTCCAATGGATAGCTAACTCGAAGGTTCACCTCTCCACCGATGTTTATGACCATTGAACGTGTTTTGTTTAGTAAACCTGCCGGATAAAGAAGGATTAAAAATTATGTCCTAAACAGTGATCTAGTCCCTTAGGCACTTGACCTCTTTTGTGGAAAGTGTGATGTTTTTTCCATAAAATCACTCATCTCTCCAATTATCTCAGGTGGAAAGACGAGGGGTGAATTTTAGACGAATTGGAGAGCTCTCTTCACCAATTTTATTACTCTTCTCCCTCATGTACTTCTAAACCTCTTAGTGATCAATTTGGGTAGTGTCCTTTGTTGTAATCCCAAGCTCTACACTTGTAATATTCATAAGGTAATTTATTTCCAAGTTTGTTATCAATTGTTCTTAATTTATACCATCTAAATTGTTATTTATTTTTATGTGATCAAATACAAATCAAAGGAACAATAATCCACATGCTTCCATGCATAACCCGAATCTTGTGATGATTTGAGTGTGGTTGCCTCTTTCTTCACCCCTCCCTTTCATGAGTATGCAAATGGATTACGTCGGTTGATAAAATTCAGGTTCCTGAGCATATTAATATTCATGTTCTTGTCTTGTGGAATATTTTTATCATTGACAAAAATCTGGTCATCTCATCATGTTGTTGATGTGATTTCTTGATCGAGTTCTGTTTTATACATCGATTCATGTTTGTTCATTTTGAGTAGTTACTGATAATCAATATCATTGATCGATCTAATACTAGGTGGTAACCTAGTAATAACTCACATACCATTACTACTTTTAATATGTGTAAAATCAAGGAATAAATTATCCTTCCCTTTGCATTGAGAGTAATGAAGGATTGAGCATCAAGGGACACTTACCTGGGTAGATCATGATTTCTCCAACCGGTTTCTTTCAGTAGTAATATACTTTCAATTTATATTTTTAAATCAACAAAACCAAAGTTTTATAAAACCCCATTCTAATTTTAGTTTCTTAATTAGAACCTCATTTTTTAATTAATTATTTAAGGATCCTTCGAGAGACAACCTAGGGTTTCTGCTATACTGCAGAAATTCTAGTTAAAAATAAACATGTAATTTGACGTGCTCGACAACGCGATCAAATTTTTGTGTTGTTTCCGGGGAGCCAAGATCATTTTTTCTAATCATTTACTTTAATTTATTTATTTTACATCTTAATTAGTAATTTTTTAAATACCCCACCCCCATTTGATTGTTTTTGTTTTGGTTTTCTTTTTCTATTTTTGGTTATTTTTGTGTGTTCTTCCTTTCTCTTTCTCTCTCTCTCTTCTTCTTCTTATTCTCCATATATCTCTATATAATTCTAAATTATAACATTATATTCTCCATTCACACTTATTAAGTGATTCTATCCATATTCAATCATAAAAAAACAAACTTCACAACTTATTTTCATGACCCGATCAGAAAAAGAAAAACTTCTTGAATTTGACCCAGAAATTGAAACGAAACTTCAGACATAAATAAAGGCATATAGAGAAGGTAAATAATGTAACACTAGGGAACCCCTTTTAGAACCTCAAGTTTCCATAAACCAAAAAATAATTGAACCCAATCAAACCCAAGAAAACATGGTTGCAAATAATCGAACATTAAAAGAACTGACCACCCTGAATGTGCAGTATTAACCTGCGTACATCCAATATCCCGAGGAAGCAGCCAACTTTGAGCTGAGATTAGTACTAATCCACATTCTTCCTAAATTCCATGGTCTTCTGGTGAGGACCCTCAAAAACACCCTAAGGATTTTCACATAGTTTTCTCCACCATGAAACCCCAAAATGTCTCTAAGGACTTTATTAAGTTTAGGGCCATCTCGTTCTCCCTTGATGGTATAGCCAAAGATTGGATATAATATTTTCCTCCCAAAATTGGGGGTATGGAATGACCTGAAAGGACTATTTTTAGAGAATTTCTTCCATTTCTCCCGAACAACATCAATTAGGAAATAAATTTGTGGCATTAGGCAATCACAAGGATATACCCTTCATGAATATTGGGATAGATTCAAACGACTCTACTTAAGCTGCCCCCTCCACAAAATTAGTGAACAACTATTAATCCAATACTTCTATGAGGGACTTATCCCCATGGATCATGGAATGATTGATGCAATAGCTTGTGGTGTATTTGTTGATAAAAATCCTTCCAATGCTCATGACTTAATAGCCTACATGGCTCAAAATACACAAAAATTTGGTACATGAGATATTGCACCGACTCGAGGAGTCAATGAGGTAAGTCATTCATCTATAGAACAAAAGGTAGATAACAATATTTATTAGATGCATACCCTTCTAAGTAAATTAGCTCAAGTTCAAGGTAACTCACAATATACTCTTGTTCCATTACATTGTGGTATTTATTCTGACAATACTCATTTTTCTGACCAGTTCCCACCTCTTCAGGATTCACCCGAGTCTTGTGCAACCATGTTCCTGGGGCATCCATTCCAACAAACACCTCCCTTCAATCAAGAACAATTCATTCCAAATCCAAATCTTGGGTGGCAATTATAACCCCAATATCGACAAGGTGGAAACTCAAGATACCCCAAAAATAATTGGTATCAACAAGGACAAGGTATGCAACCTTCTTATCCTTCAACTTTTCAAAATAATCCTCCTCCTCCTCCCAAATGTGAACCATGCCTCAAGGACATGGTGAAGAAAATGGAATCCGAAAACCTCTAGTTCCAAAAAACCGCACAATCAGCTATTCAAGACCTACAAACTCAAGTGGGGAAATTTGAAAACATCATCGGTGAGCTTAATATGAAAGGTTCTGGACAACAACCATCACAACCAACTGTCAATCTGAAGAAAAAAGGTAATATATGTGTAGTTACACTTCGTAGTGGTAAATAAGTCTCTCCTTCTATTGATTCTGCACAATAGGTATGTCCGCCTCTTGAAAACTCTCTTTCTTAACCCTCAAAAAATTCAAGTAATGAAAAACAATACAAAAAGGGTAATTGAGTTATCATTGATGATTCAAATGAACAATCCATTCCTCTTCTGTTTTCCCAAATACTCTCTAAATCTATGAAGAATTTTGATAATGAGATTGATAATGAAATAATGGAAACATTTAAAAAAGTTCAAGTTAACATTCCTCTATTGGATGCAGTTAAAAAAATCCCTCGATATGCAAAATTTATTAAAGAGCTTCACACCCATAGATTGAGACTAAAGGGGAATGAGATAGTCAGCTTGGTAAGGAATGTCTCTTCCTTGATTGAACTAGAAATTCCAACCAAATGTAAGGATCCAAGTATATTCACAATACTGTGTACCATAGGGGAGACCTTCTTTTTAAATGCTATGCTAGATTTAGGTGCTTCCATTAATGTAATTCCTCATTCCATGTACACTTATCTACAGATTGGAGAGCTTCAACCAACAGTAATTGTTGTACAACTTTCCAAATAAAGTACTACGCATCTAAAAGGAGTGATTGAGGATGTCCTTGTACGAGGGAATAATCTCATCTTCCCTCCTGATTTCTACATTCTTGAGATGGAAGATACCCGAACCCAAGGACATGCTCCTCTCATACTTTTGAATCCATTCCTAAAAATAGAAAAGACGATCATCAATTTTCACAATGGTATGTTTTCCATAGAGTTTGGAGGAGAAAATGTAAGTTTTAACATCCATGAGGCTACAAAACACCCCGTGGAAGAGCACTCCACTCTTCCTATCTATTCGATGGTAGTGCTCTCAAACGATGCACACACACAAAATTCTCTCCTCAACCCATATTCTGATTCATTTTCCTCATCTTGACCCTTGGATGATTTGATTTTTCATTCATGTTCTGATTGTTTTTTGGGTTCGAAAAATTGTAAATTTTGTGCTTTAATTGACGAGTGTGTTCATTCTAAGGTACCCATAACCGTCGATGATTATGAAAATATCATTTCAATAGATTCTCTATATTTAGAAAATAAACATGAGTAGATAGATAGTTTAATGGACCTCAATCCCCCTAAATCCCCCCCTCTATCCAAAAACCACTGGTGTTGGAACTTAGAACACTTCCTTCTAATTTAAAATATGTATATCTTGAGGGTATTGACTAATTTCCCATCATTATTTCCAATAACCTCTCTCCATAATAGGAATCAAAACTGCTTAAACTTTTGAGAGAGTGTAAAAATAAATATGATGTACATTAGATGATATTCCCAGGATTATCCCATCTATTTGTATGCACCATATACTTTTAGATGATGAGGCTAAGCCTATGAGACAATCTCAACACCAGTTGAATCCCACTCTCCTTGAAGTGGTAAAATTGTAAGTCAGTAAATTACTTGTTGTGGGGATCATTTATCCTATATATGATAGAAAATGGTTCAGCCCAGTGAAAATTGTGCCTAAAAATAAGAATAATAGTTGTGTCAAATGAAAGGAATCAATTGGTTCCAACACATGTGAAAAACAGTTTTCAAGTCTGTATTGACTATCGTCGACTGAATCAAGACACGCGGAAGGACCACTTTCCCCTACAATTCATTGACCAAATGTTAGACTGATTGGCATGTAAATCCTATTATTGTTTCATTGAGGGATATTCAGGTTATTTCTAAATCCATATAGCCTCTGAGGATCAAGAAAGGACAACATTTACTTGTCCATTCGGCACATTTTCATACAGAAGGATGTCATTCAGTCTTTGTAATGCTCCTGGTAATTTTCAGTGATGTATGTGGAGTATTTTTTTGAGTACCATGATAGTTGTATAGAAGTATTTATGGATGATTTCATGGTATACAGTTCTTATTTTAATGATTGTTTCAAACACCTAGTTTCTTTCCTCCGCCGCTACATTGAAAAATATCATGTTTTAAATTATGAGAAATGTCATTTTATGGTTGAGCAGGGGATAGTTCGTGGGAATGTCATTTATAATAATCAAATTCATGTTGATAAAACTAAAATTGAACTAATTTCAACCCTTACATATCCAAAATGTGTTCCTGATGTGTGATCTTTCTTGGGTCATACTGGTTTTTCCTGTTGATTCATTAAAGACTTTAGTAAGATTGCACTTCCATTGTCAATATTATTGTAAAAAGATTCTGAGTTTTTGTTTGATAAAAATTTTGAGGATGCATTCAATTCACTAAAAATGAGTCTCACATCACATCCCATCATCCAACCTCCATGGTTGGATCTCCCCTTATATCTTATATGTGATGCCTCTAACTTTGAAATTGGGGAAGTTTCATTACAAAGGGTTGAGAAGGCTCCTTATGTCATTGTGTATGCCTCACGTACCCTTGACCCTACCTAGGTAAACTACACATCCAATTTAAAATAACTCCTTTATATTGTGTTTTCCTTGGAAAAATTTCATTCATATCTTCTTGGGTCAAAAGTGATTGTGTTTTCTAACCATGTTGCCCTTCGATTCCTCTTAAAGAAACCTGAAGTTAATCCCTGCCTCATACGATGGATGCTCCTACTCCAAGAGTTTAAACTTGATATTAGAGATAAGAGGGGAGTATAAAATGTTGTAGCTAACCACATTAGTAGTATTTTTTCACCACTGGACCACCATGATATCTCATTCCTCCCCATTGGAGAATTCTTTCCTCATGGGAACCTTTGTGATGTTGTGGACCTTACCCCCTGGTATGCGAACATTGTAAATTTTCTAGAAACATCTAGGGTCCCCACAGATTTCATAACTTTCTAATACTAGAGACTTAAACATGATTATCAATGGTAAATTTTGGTTGACCCATATTTGTTGAGAAATTGTGGTGACAAAGTAGTTCATCGGTGTGTCCCTCACCATGAGTTCACCTCTGTTTTGATCTTCTGCCACACTTTCGCTTGTGGGGGCCACTTTGCTCTCAACGAACAGCTCGAAAGGTCCTCAACTCAGGACTTCATTGGACAATATTTTATAGGTATACCCATTTATTTTTCAATTCATGTAGTCGTTGTCAATTAACAAGGAATATCTCCAAGAGGAATGAAATGCCCCAACAGCCCATGTTATTCTGTAAAATCTTTGACGCATGGGGCATTGACTTCATGGGGCCTATTCCAAATTCATTTGTATTCATGTTCATATTGTTATTTCTGGAATATGTGTCTAAATGGGTGGAATAAAAGGCTACTAGGACTGATGATTGTTGATTTGTTGTCGATTTTGTGAGGTCCCAAATTTTTAGTTGGTTCAGTTTGCTGAGATACATTATTAGTGATCAGGGTTCCCATTTTGGAAATCTCAACATGAAAAATTTTATTCATAAGTATGGGGTTGATCATAAATTCTCCACCACATATCACCCCCAAACTAACGGACAAGCAGAAATCTCAAATCGGGAAGTTTAGAGAATCTTGGAAAAAATGGTACAACCGAACATGAAAGATTGGCGTTTTCACTTGGATGATGCACTTTGGGCGTACCGTACAGCTTTTAAAGCCCCAATTGGAATGTGACCATATAGAATTGTTTTTTGAAAGGCTTGTCACCTCAAAATGGAGATAGAACACCAAGAATATTGGATTGTTAAACAATGTAATATGAATCTTTCATATGTAGGTGAGAAAAGGAAGCTAAAAATTCAAGAGTTGGAAGAAATTCAACATGATGCAAATGAGAACACACAAATCAATAAAGAGAAGAAAAATTATATCCATTATAGCATGATTCATCAATGTAAGTCCCATATTAGTGAGAAGGTCCTCATGTACAATTCCAGGATAAATCTTCACCTAGGTAAGCTTTATTCCTAGTGTCTCAGTCCTTATATTGTTACTAATGTTTACCCTTTTGGTGTAACACATATTTTGTATGAGAAGAGTGGTCAAAGTCTTACCATTAATGGGAAGCGCCTTAAACACTAATATGAGGATTTTACAAAGAATATGGTGGAGGAAATCCACCTTATAGAAGAAAAATACTAGTGAAACACACCAGTTTTTATCCTTCCTTCTCATATTCTCAATAATTATAGGGTGGACACTAAATATTCTAGGTGTGGGGGGGATACATTACTCAGTTCATTAGTATTTTCATATTATTTCTTCTTTATTCTCTTTTTAGCCTTATTTATAGTATTTTCACTTTTCTCCATCTTTCTAGGTTCATTAGTATTTTCATTGTCTTTCTTCTTTTTTCTCTTTTTCACCTTCTTTATGGTATTTTTACGCCCCCCGCCCCCTTATGGTCACCAAATCATGGAACTTACTAAAAATTCATGTTGAAATTTTTTTATTCCATGTTGTTTTAACATTTTATGAAACTTTTCTCAATTAAGGAATAAATATTTGTATTAATTTAACATCATGGAGTGATTTTTAGTGAATTGGTTTTCTGTCAATGATATAAATGGCTATATCTATGTGAAACCTTTGAGATGATTGATGCCCTTTTTGTGAGTAGTTTTTGGGAAAATAGTGTCACTAATATCTTAATACATTTTTTTCACCAAACCACAAAGTGTGAATATTTCTTACTTACTAGAAGGTAAATATAAGTTTGGTTAATATTTTTCAGCATAAAATGATATTTACAAACGTTTGTTCCTTATCTGATCTGTTTCATTACTGTACCGAATTGACATATGCTTGTGTACCTGATATATCACTGTTTCACACCCTCAAAAAAATTAGGTTTTGTCTTGGGAAGGTCAAAAACTACTCCTCCTCAGCCTTTTATCTTGTTATAACTATTAAAATTTGTTTCATAATGAGATCAAACAAGGGCTGAGGGATAAGTGTGATATTTGTTCCAAATGAAACTTCTGGAAAAAAAACAAAAATAATAAATGAGGGGAGTGATGAAATGTGAAATATAAGGGGATATCTAGGTCAAGAGATTATGGTTTGACTTACGAGAACGTTTAAGTGAGTGCGTCTTGAAATATGATTGCAAAGGATGCAGGGCAGGTTCGGTGGACAAAATCTTTTAAGCTAAAAAATGTTAAAATAACCTATATTTATTGGATAGAAAATGGAAAGAATAGTATGGAATGGTTTTCACACACACATAGAGAGTTAGTGGAATGGTTTACTTTTTAATTCCTTGATCAATTTGGTATCATTAATCTCTTTGAATTTTATTGTGATATGATTTATGAGACTTCTTTTTCCATTTTCACTAGGAATAACTCCTTAGTGTGGTTTGTGTATTAATCACGTTACTTTAAAGAATTTAAATTTCCTCAAATGTTAAAACATAATGATGTTTTGAAAAAATACATGCATATTTTTTGTATATGTTACTTTTCTAGGAGTTCAAATGTTAAGGTGTGGGGGTGTGATCGCAAACTTATTCACTATTCAAATCCACCCTTACACTGCTGTTTTAAACTAGTTTTGTAATGAATATTAAAAATATAATAATAAATTTCACTTTATGTTTGAATCAATGAATTAATGTTTATCACTATTTAATAGGGAAATTTTACTTGTTTTTGTGTTTAAATTGTAGGAGGAGGTGATTTACAGAGCTCGTGATAGAATTCAAGCAAAATGGGCCAAACTGTGCAAGAGCCCAAGCATGCATGTGGAAAATTATTTGTACTGTGGATAATCCGTGCATCCAATTATACTAAAAATTGGTGTATGATAGAAACATAATGTGGGAGACATTTACCTAGAATATCATGAGGCTTAACTCGTCCATTTGGAGGCCCAAAATAGTCTCACAATATAAAGAAATTCTGGCAGTCCAGATTGGACAACCCTTCTGTATTTGGGCCATAACTCGGGCTGCAGAGATCCAATTGGGATACTTTCACCTAACATGGACTGATAACTCTATGTTTCATGTCTCAAAATAATTCCATGACAATTGAACGTGTTTTGGTCTATCAACCAACCATATAAAGAAGTATTAAAAATTCTGTCCTAAACAGTGACCTAATATAGGAGTTCCCCTTTATTAGTGAAAAGGGATGGAATTTTTGCAAATACCTAAAACCTTTCAATAAATAGAAGTAACTCTCAATGAAATTTCTTCCAAAATTATTAAATAGTGAATTAAAGTATATATGAGGTATATAAAGTCCTCAAACACACATTAGAACACATTTCTTCAACATGTTTCAACCTTTTACGCTGGGCTAAACCCTTCTAACGCAAAATTACTCTAACCATAGTAACTAGTTTTTAATTAGTAAATTATCCTGTATGACTAAAACTAAAGTGGTCATTTTCCATACATTGGACCTTATAATTGAACATTTTAAATTCATTTAATAATTTTAAATTTCTAATAGTGATATAAGTTAATTTTAAAATAGTCAATGTATAATGCATTAAAACAGTTTTAGTAAAATATGAGACTTAAGTTTTAAAATATAAAATATTGGTTTAAAATTTAAACATAATATTTTAAAATTTATAATGTTACATATAAAAAATATATATTTTCAAGATAAGGGTTTTTTAGTCTTATTTTATGCATACATCCTAGTGAATCCATAAAATTCGTGTTTTTAACAAAAAAAATGTATTTTCACTATTCACCAAAAAATCAACATCTTAGGAAAAATAACAAAATATTACCTTATGATAATATTGAGTTATAGTGAAAATATGATATATAATTAAAAATTGTTTTTATATGAAAATATATTTTTATACTATTAATCATTCTCATTCATATTTACTATATTTATTAATTAAATTGGTATTAACCAATTATTAATATAAAATATATTTTATCATCATTAATCAAAAGTTTCTTGAAATAGAAATTTATATCACATAAAAATTTAATATTTATAAAAATAAATTTCTAAGAAAAAAATGGTCATACTAGTTATTTTAGATATATCAATATAATTTCATAGGTATTAAAAGGAACCAATATATTCCTTTCTATATATTATTTAGAATCAGTTTCCCCTATTTATTCTAGTTAATTTAATAGATAGGTTTTAATGGGCACACTTAATATTTATATTTTAATCTAAATATACTATGGTTTATTTTAATTTTGGAGTTTTGTGTGTATAAATCTATCGAAAAAATTGACTTATTTAAAAATAATCATATATTAAAATATCAAGGTGTTACATCTCCCCCCTTAAATAAATTACATCCTCATAATTTCAAATATCACTTAATAATGAAATTGGGTGATGTTATTCTTAACATATTTATTATTTGGGAAAAAAAATTCTAATTTGGGATCTACCTTACTCTCTTATATTATATTAAGTCACTTATCTTTCAAAAAAACATCATTAAACTTTTATACAATTATATACTCTGGTATGTATAAACCTGAATCATAAATTCTCCAAAATATAACTTTCCCAAAACCATATAACTCTCTAATACATTAAAACATAGTGAAACCATATATTATTCTATAAATTATCATTATCTTAACCCTAAAATGATATTAACCACTAATTCATAAAGTTGCACACTAGTCGATATATATCATAATCCCAAAAATGAGATATACTTCACCAAAAAATATAGATCACTTTTTAATTAAATAACTAATCAATTACAAGGATATAAATACAATATAACTTTATTTTCTCAAAATAAATTGACTCTTTATTTCCTTAACATCCATAATATTTTAAACCTAAGAGTTTTCCATCCATCACTCATGTGTTTTCCAATAGTTATCCCCAAAAATAAAACATTTTCATAAAGTCACTTTTTAAGGTTATTGATACCATATAATATATGTTTACAAACCTTTGAAATACAAATATTAAAGAAAAATCCTTATATGTTTCACATAATCCACATAACTTTTAGAATATACCATAATATCATCGAAAAATATCAATCTTTAATGAAAATAGCTAAGAGTGTTAAGAATTAATTTCTATTATGATATAAACCTCACTACCTTAGGTAAGAATTAGAAACTCACCTTTTACATCATAAAAACATATAATGGGATTATACACCATTTAATAATGCTCTATTATTTGGTTATAATACCTACTACTTTTTAGGTACATACCTTTAATGGCTTCATTTTCATGATCCTGTTTCAACCAAATATTAAAACCCCAAATGGTTATCATTAAAATTAGATTAAATGATCACATTAATATGAAAAATAAATCCTAATATATATTCTATAATGAAACTCCATTTCATCCTTTTATACTTTCATTTTAATCAACTTTGATATAAATTAGGTTCTCTTATAATTTATAACCTAATTCCTTAAAGTAATTAGGACATAAATCCTTCATAATGGTTTGTAAAGAGTAAGTGATTGAAAAAATTAATATCCCTTGGTAGTTTCTATCTAGGTGTGCAGTATTAGGCCTGATCATTTTCAAATCGAGATAAGATCAAGTTAATCCTCAACCATCCTTTTTTGGGGTCATTACCCAATAATGCACTTGCACCACATCCACATATATTTGATATCATCCAAACAGGGATGTAATTTCTAACAGAATCAAATAACCTATATCTTAGAAATACTTTAGGATGTTATCTTATTCTTATAGTTGTCCCTTAGACTTATCTTTGGGGTTCTCACTAAATTTACCATATCATAATCCCTACATAAAATGTGAATCATTACCTTAACATTAAATCATATATTATCCAAAAGGGTTATATATAAATTTAAAGATATGATAAACCATATATTATCAACCCTTTAATTACTCTCAACAAATATCTCAATCTCCAAATTTATCTAAACCCTACTATGATACCAACCATAGGTCCATGAGCCCGCACTCTCGGATTAGGTGCTCATAAACACATATTTAACATATTGGATTAAATACAAACTATAGATTCCTAGAAATAGAAATCCAATAATTACATGAATTAAATATAATATTTCATAATATTAATTCCAAATACATTTTAGATTTAGATATTTAGATAATTAAGACAAATTTTAAACTAATAAATCCCATGTATTTCATAACTAATATAAATTGTTCAACTATATAAGAAACTACTTAATCCATAATAAGCCTTCAGCATCTCCTAAAAATTCCCCACACAAGCTATCCTGTTAGAAACATAATTTTTAATAAGTTTTTTCATATCTTATGTAAATAGAAATATAAGAAAGGGTGAGTTAAAATTCCCTGTAAGGGTAACATAAGTGATGATAATAATTTATCATAAGACAAGAATAAATATTATGGTAGAAATATATAATCAAAAACAAATTCATAATAGAACCAAAATGAAAGAATAATATATGCATGGATAAAATTTGAAATGAAAATATCACATGGATAACAATTACTAGTTCCTTAGCAATGAAATTCATAATTTTGGATACCTAATTCCATACCAAAATCCAAGACATCAAGATCTTACAGTCAAGGAAATATCTCATTTTGGGTAGGCATGCACCAAAATAGCCAAAAAAAATTATTATGAGACCTACCATTGCATTGGGGGTAAAAATAATTTCATTACATGCTCTTATAGTGTTTAATTGCAAAAAATTCATCATATGACAAAATTAATAAACAATGCATAATTAACTAGGCCAATAATCACCCATATTGGAATAAAAGATACAAAACACCAATTATTTTACCCATTTTAATAAAATGGATAAAATGATCACAACACATACATAAAAATAACATGGGAGGTTAAACAACTGATATTCAACTTTCCTTAGTAATCAATAAACATATGTATTATAATAACAAATATACAGATTTTTAATAGTTCCCTAGTCAATAAATGGAATATATTTTTATGTAATCATCCCTCAAGATAAAATTTTATGGAGTAATGGTATATGCTTAAGTCAACAAATTAACCTAATAAATCGATTTATAGTATCTATGTGAGAACCCTTATATCAAAGGAATATAAAATAGGTTATTCACAAAGTAGATGCATTAGAAGAAAAGATATGGTTATTCATAGTGGATGGTTATCCAAGACAAAGGTAGTGGTGGATTATATTGTTGACATAATTTATCTAGAGAAATAATGTGTATGGTTTCAAAGAAAACATATCCCCATTATAATAAAGGAAACTCAAAAGTATTTTTTCATAGATGAAAAACATCATTTCCAAAGAATGCTTTGAAGAGTATCACACAAGTAGGTATCAAGAATCAAATTTGTGATACTATAATTTTAATACACAAAATTATAAATATATATGTTATATTTATTAGAGGATAAAATATGTAACATAAATCCCATGAGTGTAAATACTTTTTAATATGAACAGTAAAATGGAGCCGAAACTCTAAAATATCTTTTAGAAAACATTTTCAACATTAATATGAAATACCAACTGATGTGTAACATTAAAAAATACCTTATGATAAGGTTAAGTGAAATAATTTTAAAAATTTTACTTTTAAATGAATCTCCAATAATGGATACCTTAAAATGAGATAAATTTTTTCTAATATAAAATTTGGATCCAAATATAAAACATTTGATTATGAAATAAACCTTTTTAATACTTCTAAATTGAATTTATTGAAAACCCATAATGTAAAAAAATAATAAAATCTTATTTGTATTAAAGAATAATTTTCCCATAGATTATTATAAAATATCATATAATAAAATATTAGTGTGGGAGAACCCAATCATGGAAGAATAATGTTCAAGGTTAAACATTATAGCACAAAGAAAGGAGATTTGAGCAATCGATATCACTTACAGGAAACATACTGCATAAGGTAAGAAATATTCAGCATGGATTTATATGGTAGGAATGTAAATCCATATAAAACAATGAGATATTACCACATAATACAATCATGGTTATAATTTACCCAACTTTTATGAAATAATTTAAAGAGAATGATCATAACTCAATGAATGAAAATTGAGTTACCAAAAGCTCTTAACTTGGGTAACACTTATGTCAAAATAAATTTTAAGAAAAGAACATGATTTCGCTTATAATATCCCAATAATTACAATAAAATGAATAATATAACATTCATGGGATATTAAATCAGTATAAAACCATATAAAGGAAACATGGTACATAACATGTAACATGTCTGAAAGAATCTGAATTGAGACTAAGAAAACAATTATGAATTTAAAAACATTCAATTCAAAACCCCATTGAAGTATATGATTTCAAATGAAACATTAAATATCATGAAAAATGAAATTATTATGATAAAATATATTAATGGGGTATTATATAAATCATTCCAAATAAAACATTATGTTTAATAAGAAATATATCTAAAGAAGTAAAAATTTGAGACAATAAACCCTTACCCTTTATCATGGCATCCATAAAATCAATCTAACCTCCTGTATAATGAACATGTATATCCTAATAAAATATTTAATAACCTGTATAATATATTTTTTTCATTTATAATAATCATTTATAATCATTCTATATATCAATTATAGTTAGTTTTTACCTATTTTAAATATCACGTATAAGTATTCGTGATCATTTTGAACTAGTTTTGTAAAAATAGTGTTTTTATTCAATCTTGATAAAAATTTCATAATACATAGATCATTAAAGTTACTATAATATATTTTACATTATATTTATAAATTTATAATTTCATTTCATTGTAGATTTGGCTACAATCCATGAGAATGAAATCGACGATGATCATGTTTCAGTGATTCTTAACGAACAAAAGGAGATTTCTTAATTACTATGTTTAATATTAATTTTACCATTAAATAACAAATAATAATAATAATTTGTATATTTATACCATATTATACCAATAATAAATTTCACATTATCATCCATGATATTAATTAACATTATTGTTCAATTAGGTGGTTAAACTGAACCAAACATGAAAATAAGATGATTTATGGATGATTATATGGTGGTTTAGTTATAATATCATTATACTAGAAGCATGATGATATTATTTAGTATTTATTAGTGTGATATATATTAAATATAATGAATTATAATAATTAATGTATATGAAAGTATTACATAATATAAATATAAATATTTTCTTCTAAGTATGATTATTTTAAAAGATTGAATTAACGATGATCATTTGTTGATCATATCATTAGTAGGTTCTCAAAATTTTAATACCAAAGTCTTAATGATATCATAAAAATAATATATATTCATTGAAACCATTATCAAGAACATCCATGTTAGGCAGTTATGAAAACAAAAATGAAAATCAATTATTCTATGGAGGTTGTAGTCCACACATACGCATGGTTGGTGATTTCATTTTCCATAGAATGGGGAAAAGGAGTAACATGGTTTATAATTTAGGAATATAAAATATGTCATAAATATAATACTTATATATTAAATTACATATTAGGTCCAACCTTGTGAATATGTGAAGTAAAATGATACACATTGCACCGTGGAGGCAGTAGTTCGCACAAAACACAAATGACGGTTTTTTTATTAATAGAAAAGGGGAAGATGGATATTTCTTGTACCATATTTATAATAATATAAAAAATATATTAATGATAATAATTTTATCATTTTAATATTGTAAAATTTAATTATATGAATAATTTTATAACATAAATAAATAGAAATGAGAAAGCATCAGTTAGAAATATATACCCATATTCTTTGATTAACTCCTTTGTAAAGGGAGTTAAGCCTTTGAGGGATGGACTTTTGAAAATAAAAGAACCTCTTGAAGTAATATAAGATATTTTAGGAGATTTTTTTGAATGGTTTGGGAAGAAATAATTGGGTTTTTTGTGAGGGTAAGTGAGGAGAGTAGTTCCCCTTTAATAAGTGAAACAGGATGGTATTTTTATAAATACCCAATGCATTTCAATAATGGGAAATCACACTCAAGGAATGTGGCTCAAAAACTGAGAAATAATGGATTTTGGAAGATATAAAGTCAATAAAGTCATCAAAACGCATTATAAAACTTGTTTTTAACATTTTTTATCCTTTTTCACTAGGTTATATCCTTTCAACCTAAATTTACTCTAACCTCGGTAACTAGTTTTTACCATAGTAATTTATCCTTTATACCTAAAAATACAATGGTCCTTTTTGAAATAATTTTTACCTAATAATTAAAAAAAATTATACATTTATTAAGATCAAATTTCTAAAAGTGATATAAGTTAATTTTAAAATAGTAAATTTATAATGCATTAAAATTATTTCATCAAAAAATGTGACTTTAGTTTTAAAATATAAAATATGGTTTTAAAATTAAAAAAATATTTTAAAATATATAATATTACTTATAAAAATTATATTTTTTTAATCTATGGTTTTTTTAGTTTTATTTTATTCTTAAATCCTAGTTATTCCATACAAGAATTGGTTTTAAAAAATAGTTTTTGTAGTATTCCTCTAAAAATAAATCCTTTCAGAAAAATACAAAAAATTAGTATCAAGATAATATTGACATGATAAACCCAAAAATTAATTTAATTTTATAAAATTAAAAATATAAAAATTATTAATTTAACTTTTCTATAAAAATATGATATATAATGAAAAACTATTTTTATAAAAAAATTGATATTTTATAACATTAACCATTCTCATTCATATTTAATATCATTTTCTAGTTAAATTAGTGAGAAATAATTATTAATATAAAATATATTTTATAATTATTAATCATAAGTTTCTTTAAATAGAAATTTATATTGCATAAAAAAGGAAATATTTATAAAAATGAATTTCTATGCATAAAATGGTCGTATTAGTTATTTTAGTTATATAAAATGAATTTAATAGGTATTAAATGTAACCATTATATTCCTTTATATAAATATTTTATAAATATGATACCTCTATTTGTGCAATCTAATTTAATGACTAGGTTTCAATGTCCATATTTAATATTTTTATTTTTATCTAAATATATTATGTTTTTGCTTATTGATGCATGTGGAGAATGCAATCGAACACATTAACTTATTTCAAGGTCATCATACGTTAAAACATCATAATTTTACCACTATAAATGGTCCTTCCAATCTAGAATGAATTTTTCCGATCATGAATTTCAATATATAGTTATAAAGTAGAACTTTACCTCTAGGATTAAGGTATCTCTTCTATATAATATTTTCATGTGCTATCCTTATTTTCTCCTTAGAAATACTTTTATTCTCAAATGATTCCCTTAAATATACTCTTGTATCTATATCTTATTTTGGTATCCATATTTATTCACATCCAAGTTCATATTATTCACTACCTAACTGGAATTATGCCCAAATTCCATAGGGATGTGATGGATATTTCTATAAAAAAATTATATTGACTCATTCTTATGCATGTCTTATAAACTATTCTATAACCCTATAACGTATATTCTAAACTTTGTCTATGATACTTATTTTTTGGGTAGATAACCCATTTAAGAATTCCTTTAACTTATCTACCGGTTACCTCAACAAACACATTGTTATAGGGGTGGTATGGGGTTAATGTTTTATGGTTAATTCCATATCTCTTCATCAAATATTTCATGATTTAATTGAAAAAATGGGTTCCTTGATCATTGATTATTACCCATTGGTATTCTGAATCTATAGAAGATGTTAGTTTTGAAAAAGGTACAAACAATAATTGAGTCATCAGTCTTAGTTGATTTGACCTCTACCAAGTTAGAAACAAATTTAAAAATAATAAATATGTATGAATATCTAAAAGATGAGTTGGAAGGTCCCATAAATTCCTTTCCCCATACAACAAATATTTTATTAATTTCCATAGGTATTTTAGGAATTTATTTTCTTTTTTAGATATTTCCACTAAACCGGTATTATTAACACCTTTTATATAATTCATAGTAATCATTAAAAATATTTTACTAATAAAATATAGATTCTAAAACTTTATTTTCCATTATTTGAGGTGAAAAGTGGCCTCCACAAGCTAATGTGTGGAAAATATTGAGTATATAGGGTACTTCACTTTTAAGAATACATCTTCTAACCATTTAGCCGCTACATATTTCTCCCAAGATATGGATTATACCCCACATAGAAATTTTATTTAGCTATTAATATTCAAAAAAAAATGTGAATTAAAGAGTGAATGGTTTTGGGAAGTAATAATATTGTTTACCATTTAAGTATACTATGGTGTTTTAACTTCAATCAAGAAGAGTTTATCATTGATAAGGGACTCATTGATGTGTTATTGGTATGAAATTCCTTCCTCGGTGGTGTGTTTTAGTCTACTCATGTGATCTATAACTGGGTTCTTGGTGCCTCTTTTTCTGTGATATCCACATCAAATTCTTGATAAAATCCATCTCACAGGCCTTGTATTATCTATTTTCTTCTTTAATACATACCTAAGAACTGCATGATTAGAGAAAATAATTATTTTATTTTTTAGAATATATAATCTAAGTTTCCTAAGGAATAATAAATTTTAAAGAAAATAATTCTCAGTGGTGGATTAGTTTCTCTAGGTAGATTCCAATGTCTTTAAAGTATAGGTTATCAAAAGAATTTTTTAATAAGTCGATAGTATAAGGATTGGTCCCACAGTATAGTTTGAAACCACACATTTTATCTCAAAAGGGTGTTCGCAATTTGGTGTTTAAATAACTAGTGGTGAATTTATCTTGTTCTTCAGCTCATAATAGGCTTTCCTATAAGAATCATTAAAAATGAACACATTGTATTTTTAAATAAAATTAGATATTAGTAAGCCTATCTTACTAAAATCCTTTATAAACCTCCTATAAAATCTTATATACCCCCAAAATAATCTAATATATTTCACACATATCGGTAAGTAAAATCATTGGTGATCATAACCTTTTATTTTTCAAATTTAATTCCATGTTTTGATATCCACTAGTGTAGAAAACGTTTTTTACGTCACCATTTTTTACGTCGGTTATATAAAACCGACGTCATAATATGTAAAATGAGGTTTTTTACGTCGGTTATTTAATAACCGACGTAAAACCCTGTGTTTAGTACACCTTTAACGTCGGTTATTTTGATAACCGACGTTATTAATAGCGCGGCTTCGTTTTTTACATCGGTTATACATTAACCGCCGTAAAAACAGAAGCGGGGGGCGTTTGTTACGTCGGTTATTCAATAACCGACGTAACAAATGCGGTTTTTGAAGGCCTTTTTACGTCGGTTATAAAATAACCGACGTAAAAAAAAGAATCCGCAGATGTTTTTGACGTCGGTTATGGAATAACCGACGTAATAAAACGCGGATTTTGAGACCTTTATAACGACGGTTATAGAATAACCGACGTAAAAAAAGAATCGGAGGAAGGTTTTTACGTCGGTTATTGAATAACCGACGTTATAAATGTTTTAAAAAAAATTATAACGTCGGTTATTGAATAACCGACGTGATAACTCATTTAAAAATTTACCCAGACCCGTGGATTGTCATTCGCGAGTTTACCTTCGACAGTCGCGACTCGTCTCTCTCGCGCGTAAACCCGAATCGGCTCGTCCATTTCGTTGGTTTAGATTCGTTTTGCGAACATCGTTTCTCATATTTAATCTCCTCGGATCAATCATCTAAACTCGCAGCACTCAGGTAATCCTCCCACTCGTTCGTTTTTTTCGCGGATAGTATATATATGTGTGTTGTGATTTTTTTGTTGAAACTAGCTAAGATTCTTCGATTGCGAACCCTTTTAACTCGTTTTGGCACCATAATCTTATTTATCATCCCTAGATCTATTTGTTCGAGTTGAAATATTGAGTAATTTTATGATTTCACTAATTTTTCATCGTTTTCTATAAATCCCCGAGAGGGTTGGGGCGTGTCCATTTGGATGGGTTGCCCTTTTACAGTTGTTACTACTTTCTTCACACACAACCATGGCATAGGTGCATGGATTTGGGGTCGGGGGTGTCCAGGGGGGTTTACAAGGGGGTGGGTGGGTGTGGGGGGCTGTCCAAGGGTGTGGGTGGGTGTTGGGGGGTGTCCAGGGGGTGTCCAAGGGGGTAGGGGGTGGGGGTGGTGTTTAGGAGGGGTGGGGGGGATGTCCAGAGGGTTGGGGGGTGTCCAGGGGGGTGTCCAAGCAGGTCGGGGGTGGGGGGTTGTGTCCAGGAGGGGTGGGGGTGCTTTCTAGAGGGGTCGGGGGCTGTCCAGAGGGGTCGGGGGTGTCCAGGGTGGTGTCCAAGGGGATGGGTGGGTGTGGGGGGCTGTCCAAGGGAGTGGCGGCCTGTCCAGAGGGGTCGGTGGGGTGTCCAGGGGGGTGTCCAAGGGGGTGGATGGGTGTGGGGGGCTGTCCAAGGGGGTGGATGGGTGTGGGGGGTTGTCCAAGTGGGTGGAGGCCTCTCCAGAGGGTATTTGGGGTTGTCCGGGTGGGTGGGGGGCTGCCCAGAGGGTTGGGGGATGTCCAGGGGGGTGTCCAAGGGGGTAGGGGATAGGGGTGGTGTCCAGGAGGGGTGGGGGCTGTCCAGAGGGGTCGGGGGCCGTCCAGAGGGTTGGGGGGTGTCCAGGGGGGTGTCCAAGCAGGTCGGGGGTGGGGGGTTGTGTTCAGGAGGGGTGGGGGTGCTTTCTAGAGGGGTCGGGGGCTGTCTAGAGGGGTCGGGGGGTGTCCAGGATGGTGTCCAAGGGGATGGGTGGGTGTGGGGGGCTGTCCAAGGGAGTGGCGGCCTGTCCAGAGGGGTCGGTGGGGTGTCCAGGGGGGTGTCCAAGGGGGTGGATGGGTGTGGGGGGCTGTCCAAGTGGGTGGCGGCCTCTCCAGAGGGTATTTGGGGTTGTCCGGGTGGGTGGGGGGGCTGCCCAGAGGGTTGGGGGATGTCCAGGGGGTGTCCAAGGGGGTAGGGGGTGGGGGCTGGTGTCCAGGAGGGGTGGGGGGCTATCCAGAGGGGTCGGGGGCTATCCAGAGGGTTGGGGGGTGTCCAGGGGGGTGTCCAAGCAGGTCGGGGGTGGGGGGTTGTGTCCAGGAGGGGTGGGGGTGCTTTCTAGAGGGGTCGGGGGCTGTCCAGAGGGGTCGGGGGGGTGTCCAGGGTGGTGTCCAAGGGGATGGGTGGGTGTGGGGGGTTGTCTAAGGGGGTGGCGGCCTGTCCAGAGGGGTCGGTGGGGTGTCCAGGGGGGTGTCCAAGGGGGTGGATGGGTGTGGGGGGCTGTCCAAGGGGGTGGATGGGTGTGGGGGGCTGTCCAAGTGGGTGGCGGCCTCTCCAGAGGGTATTTGGGGTTGTCCGGGTGGGTGGGGGGGCTGCCCAGAGGGTTGGGGGATGTCCAGGGGGTGTCCAAGGGGGTAGGGGTGGGGGTGGTGTCCAGGAGGGGTGGGGGGCTGTCCAGAGGGGTCGGGGGTGTCCAGAGGGTTGGGGGGTGTCCAGGGGGGTGTCCAAGCAGGTCGGGGGTGGGGGGTTCTGTCCAGGAGGGGTGGGGGTGCTTTCTAGAGGGGTCGGGGGCTGTCCAGAGGGGTCGGGGGGTGTCCAGGGTGGTGTCCAAGGGGATGGGTGGGTGTGGGGGGCTGTCCAAGGGGGTGGCGGCATGTCCAGAGGGGTCGGTGGGGTGTCCAGGGGGGTGTCCAAGGGGGTGGATGGGTGTGGGGGGCTGTCCAAGGGGGTGGATGGGTGTGGGGGGCTGTCCAAGTGGGTGGCGGCCTCTCCAAAGGGTATTTGGGGTTGTCCGGGTGGGTGGGGGGCTGCCCAGAGGGTTGGGGGATGTCCAGGGGGGTGTCCAAGGGGGTAGGGGGTGGGGGGTGGTGTCCAGGAGGGGTGGGGGCTGTCCAGAGGGGTCGGGGGCTGTCCAGAGGGGTCGGGGGCTGTCCAGGGGGGTTTACAAGGGGGTGGGTGGGTGTGGGGGGATGTCCAAGGGTGTGGGTGGGCGTTGGGGGTGTCCAGGGGGGTGTCCAAGGGGGTAGGGGGTGGGGGTGGTGTTTAGGAGGGGTGGGGGGGCTGTCCAGAGGGTTGGGGGGTGTCCAGGGGGGTGTCCAAGCAGGTCGGGGGTGGGGGTTGTGTCCAGGAGGGGTGGGGGGCTGTCCAGAGGGGTCGGGGGGTGTCCAGGGGGGTTTACACATCGATTTGTTTTATATTTCAAAATTGTTTACATTCAAATTATGATTTTTTTCATATAAACATATATTTGTCTTATCTAAAAAATATATATATTTTTGCTATTTGTTATAGGTAATAATGAGTCGAAGTTGGATTACGGCACATCGAATGAGCAATGAATATGAGGAAGGTGTTGATGCCTTTTTGGAATTTGCTAAACGAAATGTTCCAAGTAGTGACATTTTTTTCTTTCCATACCTGAAATGTCTGAATATGAAGAAGTTGAAAATTAGAGAGATAAAAGATCATCTGATTTGTTATGGTTTCAATCCGAGTTACAACCCTTGGATTTGGCATGGCGAAACTGGACAGAATGTCACTGATGATAATGAATCGCAAGATGGTAACTCCGATGGAATTGAAGAAATGATTCGCGATATTGTAGCAGAACAAATTGAGATAGAACCGACAGTTGCACGTCTATATGGTGATTCCGAAAAACCATTATATCCTGGTTGTACAGATTTTACGGTTTTGTCGGCGGTGTTAAGATTGATTAACCTGAAGGCGAAACATGGATGGAGTGACATAAGTTTTACAGAGCTGCTACAATTGATGAAATACATTCTTTCAAAAGATAACGATCTTCTAGATTCACATTATAAGGCCAAAAAAATATTATGCCCGATGGGATTGGGATACAGGAAAATACATGCTTGTCCGAATGACTGCATTATATATAGGAAGGAATATGAATTTCTGAAAGAGTGTCCTAAATGTGGGACATCACGGTATAAGGTGAAAGAAAAATCACAAGCTGATGTAGAGATTACAAAGCTCCCTTCAAAGGTATTTTGGTATCTTTCTATAATTCCTCGTTTCAAACGTTTATTTGCTAATTCACATGATGCAAAAAGGTTAAGATGGCATGCTGATGAGCGGGTATGTGATGGAAAAATACGTCATCCAGCTGATTGTCCACAATGGAAGAAAATTGATGCCCAGTACCCTACATTTGGAAATGAAATTAGAAATCTGAGACTAGGCTTGTGCACAGATGGAATGAATCCATACCGAACCCTCAGTAGCACACATAGTTCATGGCCTGTTTTATTGGTAATTTACAACCTCTCTCCTGAAGTTTGTATGAAGCGCAAATATGTCATGTTGAGTATCATGATCTCTGGTCCAAAGAAACCCGGCAATGATATTGATGTATACTTGTCACCGCTGATTGATGATTTGAAACTGTTATGGGCTGATGGTATTAGGGTGTATGATTCTTATAAAATGGAATATTTTCAACTGCATGCAGTGCTTCTATTCACTATAAATGACTTCCCAGCATATGGAAATTTGTCTGGATACAGTGTTAAAGGGCATAAAGCATGTCCAATTTGCGAACAAAAGACGTCATATTGTCAATTGCATCATGGGAGGAAAACAGTGTACATGGGTCATCGAAAGTTTTTGCCTATGGATCACCCTTATAGAAGACTAAAAAAGGCATTCAATGGATTACAAGAATTTGATACTGCTCCTCAAACTTTATCCCTAGAATTGTATTTTGAGAGGGTGAAAAACCTTGATGTGACATTGGGAAAGACACAGAAATCTGGTAATGATAGACATATTTGGAAGAAAAGGTCAATATTTTTTGAGCTACCATATTGGAGGTATCATGAAGTCAAACATAATATTGATGTCATGCACATGGAGAAGAATATCTGTGATTCTTTGATCGGAACATTTCTAGATATTAAAGGAAAGACAAAAGATGGGTTGAATGCAAGGTTAGACCTACTGTCAATGGGAATACGTTTGGATTTAGCTCCCACTCCTAAAGGAAGACGAACATTTCTTCCCCCGGCTTGTCATACATTATCGAAGAGGGAGAAAAGTAGCTTCTGTCAGTGTCTTCATGATATCAAAGTGCCTCAAGGTTATTCTTCAAATGTAAAAAATTTTGTCTCATTGAAAGACTTGAAGTTGATAGGTATGAAATCACATGATTGTCACGTCATGATGAAACAAATTCTACCAGTTGCTCTGCGTGGAATATTGCCCATCCATGTCAGAAATACTATAATGAGGTTGTGTTATTTTTTCAATTCAATTTGCAACAAGGCGATTGATGTGAATGCTTTAAACATTTTGGAAAAGGATGCAATTTTTATACTTTGTCATTTGGAAATGTATTTTCCTCCAACTTTTTTTGATATGATGGTGCATTTAATGATTCATCTGGTTCGAGAAATAAGGATTTGTGGACCTGTATATCTTCGTTGGATGTATCCTTTTGAAAGGTATATGAAAATATTAAAGGGATATGTTAAAAATCCATATCGACCTGAAGCCTCCATTATTGAAAAGTATATTTCTGAGGAGGTAGCAGAGTTTTGTACGAGCTACTTGGCTACGGCGGAACACATAGGTTTGCCTCCATCTCGCCATGAACGGGTTAATAATGAGGGAAAGGGGATTCGTGGCTTGAAAGTCAAATCACTGTCAGCTGAACATATGAAGAAGTTAGAATCATACATCTTGAATAACATAGCTGATGTTCAACCGTATATCACATTGCATATTAATGAGTTGAAACAATGTCATCCAAAGAAGAAAGAAATGTGGATTTTGAATGAGCACAACAAAACTTTTTTTCCATGGTTTAAAAAGACCTTGCTTGGTAGATCAGATGTATCAGAGACATTAAAATGGATAGTGGGTGGTCCATCTTTAAATGTGATAACATGGTCCGCTTATGACATTAATGGCTATACATTTCATACGAATGCTCAGGACAACAGAAGTGCAGTTCAGAATAGTGGTGTATTGGTGTTTGCAGAAGCAATGCATTTTTCGAGTGCTAAGGACAGAAACCCAATTTCGGCATCAAGTGCATATTATGGAGTGATTGAAGACATATGGGAGGCTGATTACTTTAAAATTAAAGTTCCCGTTTTTAACTGTAAATGGTTTATCGGTAACAACAGTGTCAGACACGATGAATTTGGAATGACACTTGTTAATCTGAATAGATTGGAAGACACAACTGATTCTTTTATAATGGCAACACATGCCAAACAAATTTTCTATGTAGTAGATCAATCAGATATGCAGTGGGCTGTTGTTTTACAAGGGAAAAACCAATATGTTGGTGAGGATGAATTTGATGAAGCTGCTGATTTATGTGAGATCCCTACTTCCATGGAAAGATTAACAGAACATAATGATGAGTATGTTGAAGACATGGTTTGTGCCATAATGAACGATCACGACGAAGGAATTTGGGAAAACAATCCAACTGTACATTCCTAAAATTACAGGTAACACAAGTTTATTTCTTGTTTACATTTAGTTTTTTCATATAATGTTAGATACTGTAAATTTTTTACTTATTAAAACATGTATCAAACCAAAATGATAAAACAATAAAAACCGTAAAGAGGAGAAGTCCTGGGCGCACCGGCTGGCCGGTGGTGGATCACCGGTTGGCCGGTGGTCCAGAACAAAGCTCTGTCTGGTCCACCGGCCGGCCGGTGGACCAGACAGAGAGCCTTCCTCTCTGTCTGGATCACTAGCGGTCGGCCGGTGTTGAGCCAGCGGCTGGCCGGTGGTTCAGACAGAGAGGAAGGCTCTCTGTCTGGTCCACCGGTCGGCCGCTGGATCACCACCGGCCGGCCGGTGGACCAGACAGAGAGCCTTCCTCTCTGTCTGGATCACCAGCGGCCGGCCGGTGATGAGCCAGCGGCCGGCCGGTGGTCCAGACAGAGAGGAAGGCTCTCTGTCTGGTCCACCGGCCGGCCGGTGGCACCAGGCAGTGGGCAAGTCTACTGCCTGGGTCCTCCGGCTGGCCGGTGAGCTCACACCGGCTGACCGGTGGACTCGGTGAGTCCACTTTTCAGCTTTCTTGGGCCAACTCCTTGGCAACCTTTTGCCTGTGTTTACCATGTTTATCATTGTTTAACATGCTTACCATATTACCAATGTTTACTATTATGTAATTTAGTACACTTTTCTATTTGTGAACTAATGTTTGTTTTTTTGATTTGAAGGAAAATGACAGATCAATCAGTTGATCAGCCACATGATTTTGGAGGTGAGAATATTGGTCATACATCTGGGGAGGAACATTCACATGCTCCTATTACGAAAAAAGAGTTCAAAGGTTGGTAAGCATGGGTGCACACGTTTACCAAAATTATCACTTGCCCGTACGAAGGAGGAGAGGATAGTCATGGAGTTTGATGATGATGATCTTCCTAGAGGTCCAAATGCTAAAGATTTTAAGGGTTTTGTAGCAACTCAGGCTAAGAGCAAAGTAAGCATTCTCTATGATGATTGGAGAAGTGTGGATAAGGCGATAATTTCTCAGCTGTGGGAGAACATTTTGGTAAGATATTTTGCTATTGTTTGACTGTTCTTTAAATGTTTCTAGTATATATAATATTTTTAACCTCTTTTTTATCAGATGACATTTGATATTCCTGACACTGGAGGAGTCAGGAAGAAATGCTTATCGTTGGCTGCTAGGAGATGGAGGGATTTCAAATCAACCCTCTCATCTGATTTCATTTATGGTCATAGGAGTCGTGAGAATCCATGTCGTATATATCCTTTTATAGATGAAGACACATGGAGACAATTTTTTGAAAATAGAAGAAAAGAATCATTTTTGGTAAGGGCAATGTAAACTTTTATAAGCTTTCTTATATAAATGATCTTATTATTGTTTTGTTAATGATTACTTATTCTTAATTTACAGCAAACAAGGAAAGCTCATCAAGAGATCCAATCTAAAAATGTATACCCTCATAGTTTATCTCGGGGAGGGTATGCATTATTGGAAGAACAAATGATGGCAGAAAAATTTCAACAACTGAGAGCTGAGTCTTCAAGCTCTGGAGAGGTGGCCCCTCCATCCCCTCCATCTAGACATGAGAAATGGAAAAGAGGTCGGAAGGGCAAAAAAGGACAATATCTTTCGGAAGAATCGAGACTCGTAGTTGAGAGGATTGTAAGATATCTATTTTATTTATTTAAGTTTACTATTTTCGTCATATATTTCCAATCATTATAGAAATGTTCAATTAATTATTACAGGACTCTCTTGAGGAGAAAAGTTCACAGGGGACATTTACACCATCTGGGAGGGAAGATATTTTATCTGTGGCATTGGGAAAGCCCGAACATCCTGGCCGTGTAAGAGGATATCTGGCAGGTGTATCGGTAAGAAAAGTGTTGCCACGTTCCTCAACTTCTAACGTTGAGGGAGTTTATAAAAAAAATAGAATCCTTGGAAGCTGAAGTCCATAATATTAATGCGACAATGGAGGACAAGATTAGAGCATCGGTGCAGTTAATGTTTGCAGACTTGCAAAGACAATTTCAGGGTGCAGCTCCCACTCCACCTCTCGCAGTAGCTCCCACTCCCCCACCTCAGCCTGCGGACCCCATTTTTGATCCTCCTCCTCCGCCGCAGCTACCTACTTATTGTGAGTTGTATGTTGATGATCCTCAATATCATATAGTTGCATATGGGATGGTATATTGTATAGGAGATACAGTTCATCATCAACAGTTAGAGGTAGAGAATCAGAGGGTCACTGTACAGGATATTATAGATAGATCAGCTCGGATACCATTACCTACAGATGAGGTGACGACAGTTGGACATAGTATCGGCCATTTTTTACTTTGGCCATCCAGACTTCTTCGACTCATTACCATAGAGGTATGGATGTTATATCTTTTATTTTATATTTTTATTAATGTTTTATCATTTGAAAACTAATATATTTTTCAATTTATTTTTACAGGAATACTTCAAATGTAAAGAAATACTGTATAGACAACAACAAAGACAGATAGCTATGACATCAGATGAAGATAGTAGCAGTCTTGACAAATTGTCAAGATATTCAAATTTGTTGGCGGATCATTATGACTTTACAATGGAAGCTCATGTCTGTGGACGTGAACTATGTGTGGGGATTATGAAAACTGATATCATGGAGTTTGTCACTGGAGATAAGTTGGGCATCAACGTGGTGCAAATTTTTATCATGTAAGTCTTAACACCTTTTCCTTGCGTTATATTTATTAAAAATGTATACTTATGTCTGCTTTGTATTAGGTATCTGTATAAAATTTGTGAGAGGAATGAGCTGACAGATGTATATGGATTCGTGGACCCACAATTGATTTCCCCTGAAGCATGTGCATTGGATGAGGAACAAAGAATGCTTTATATTGCTGATAGATTTGAAAAGAATGTAATCACACAGTGTTGGATGATGCCTTTTTGTGAGAGGTATGAAACACATCCCTCTCAAAGAGTTAATTATCTTTTAACATAAAAAACCACTAACGTTAAATTTCCTTTTATCATGGATCATTGGATGTTAGGGGTTTTTTGCCCTAGGGAGAAAACACTTTATTGGATATGCTCTCTCCATGATGATGTGTGAGAAAGTTTTAAGAATATATTGGAAACGTAAGTTTCAATTTCACAATAGTTTTATATATTATAATGAATTTTAAATTTACCCCATTCGTATTATTTTCTAACAGGGCATGGGTCCACTTTTGAAAAAGCGCAAAGAAAAGGAATTTCAAGATCAAATATGTACATGCGAAGGTAAATATCCATTTATAATTTGTACATTTTGATTTATTACATAAAAATAATATATTGAATTTACACTCATTCAAACAGAAATGTCATGAGCAACAAGGCATCATCGAATGCGGATATTACATGTTAAGATTTATGTATGAAATAATAACAACTGGGACAGTTCTGAGTTTTGACCTGGTAAGATTTCCTCTTTCTCATAATATTTCAATTATATTTATTCATTATACACGTTGACTACTATCCTTTTCCTTTGTAGCTTTTTGATGACCCTCAACCCTTTACTGCTGAAGATATCAAACACTTACAAGTGGAGTGGTCAAATTATTTTACAGGTTTGATTGACTTTTAGTTGTTTGTAATGTAAAATGTAATTTTGAATATTGTCAATGTAATTGTGTATTTCATAGTCGTTTAGGTTGGATTTAGTTTTTTTTGAAGTTGACAGTGTAAGTTTTGAATGTTATATAAGTGAATGTTTAATTTTTCTCTACTTCTTGTTTTGGTCTACTGTTGATGGTTTTTCTGGTCTGGATTTTGGTATGGGAGGAGAGGTTCCAAGGGGGTGGGTGGGTGTTTGGGGGGTGTCCAAGGGATATGGGAGGGGTGTCCAAGGTGTGTTTGGGGCTGTCCTAGGGGTCGGGGGGGTGTAAATGAGGTGGGAGTTCTGTCCAAGGGGCCGGTTGGGTGTAAATGAGGGTGGGGGGGCTGTCCAAGGGGTGGGGGTGTCCAAGGGGTGGGGGGTGTCCAAGGGATATGGGAGTGGTGTCCAAGGTGTCTGGGAGTTCTGTCCAAGGGGCCGGTTGGGTGTAAATGAGGGTGGGGGTGCTGTCCAAGGGGTGGGGGGTGTCCAAGGGGTGGGGGGGTGTCCAAGGGATATGGGAGGGGTGTCCAAGGGGTGTTTGGGGCTGTCCAAGGGCTCGGGGGGGGGGGGGGGTGTCCAGGGGTCGGGGGGGTGTCCAAGGGGTCTGGGAGGGCTGTCAAGGTGTGGGGGGGTGTCCAATGGGTGTTTGAGGCTGTACTAGGGGTCTTGGGGGTGTAAATGAGGGTGGGGGGCTGTCCAAGGGGTGGGGGGTGTCCAAGGGGTGGAGGGTGTCCAAGGGATATGGGAGGGGTGTCCAATGGGTGTTTGAGGCTGTACTAGGGGTCGTGGGGGTGTAAATGAGGGTGGGGGGCTGTCCAAGGGGGGGTGTCCAAGGGTTGTGGTGGGGCTCCAATGTGGTGGGGGAGGGCTGGCCAGGTTGTTAGGTGGGTATAGATGAGGGTGGGGTTCAGTTGGGGCTTGGGGGAGGGCTGGCATGGTTATTTTTGTTTGGTTTCTGGTTGCTTTTTGGTGAGAGCAGTGCAATTATTTAAAAAAAAAATCTTTCACGTCGGGTTTTTCTAGAACCGACGTGATAAACCGTTCCCGGGGCTTTTATCACGTCGGTTCTTAATATAACAGACGTGCTAAAAGGCCTGGGAATCGATTTACCACGTCGGTTATTGGATAACCGACGTGCTAAAACGTTTCCCAGGCCTTTTTATCACGTCGGTTATTTAAGAAACCGACGTGATAATAGGCCAGGGGAAGGGTTTATCACGTCGGTTATGACATAACCGACGTGATAAACGATATCCCAGGCATTTTATCACGTCGGTTTAGGGAATAACCGACGTGATAAAGCCCCCCCGCGCATATTTATCATGTCGGTTATTATATGAACCGACGTGATAACCACCGTGATGTTAGGGATATTACGTCGGGTTTTAAATAACCGACGTAAAAAATGTTATTTATAACGTCGTCCGTATTAACGTCGCCTAAAAACCGACGTAAATAATAAAAAATAACCGACGTAAAAAACGTTATTTATAACGTCGTCCGTATTAACGCTTAAGTGAGTGCGTCTTGAAATATGATTGCAAAGGATGCAGGGCAGGTTCGGTGGACAAAATCTTTTAAGCTAAAAAATGTTAAAATAACCTATATTTATTGGATAGAAAGTGGAAAGAATAGTATGGAATGGTTTTCACACACACATAGAGAGTTAGTGGAATGGTTTACTTTTTAATTCCTTGATCAATTTGGTATCATTAATCTTTTTGAATTTTATTGTGATATGATTTATGAGACTTCTTTTTCCATTTTCACTAGGAATAACTCCTTAGTGTGGTTTGTGTATTAATCACGTTACTTTAAAGAATTTAAATTTCCTCAAATGTTAAAACATAATGATGTTTTGAAAAAATACATGCATATTTTTTGTATATGTTACTTTTCTAGGAGTTCAAATGTTAAGGTGTGGGGGTGTGATCGCAAACTTATTCACTATTCAAATCCACCCTTACACTGCTATTTTAAACTAGTTTTGTAATGAATATTAAAAATATAATAATAAATTTCACTTTATGTTTGAATCAATGAATTAATTTTTATCACTATTTAATAGGGAAATTTTACTTGTTTTTGTGTTTAAATTGTAGGAGGAGGTGATTTACAGAGCTCGTGATAGAATTCAAGCAAAATGGGCCAAACTGTGCAAGAGCCCAAGCATGCATGTGGAAAATTATTTGTACTGTGGATAATCCATGCATCCAATTATACTAAAAAATGGTGTATGATAGAAACATAATGTGGGAGACATTTACCTAGAATATCATGAGGCTTAACTCGTCCATTTGGAGGCCCATAATAGTCTCACAATATAAAGAAATTCTGGCCGTCCAGATTGGACAACCCTTCTGTATTTGGGCCATAACTCGGGCTGCAGAGATCCAATTGGGATACTTTCACCTAACATGGACTGATAACTCTATGTTTCATGTCTCAAAAGAATTCCATGACAATTGAACGTGTTTTGGTCTATCAACCAACCATATAAAGAAGTATTAAAAATTTTGTCCTAAACAGTGACCTAATATAGGAGTTCCCCTTTATTAGTGAAAAGGGATGGAATTTTTGTAAATACCTAAAACCTTTCAATAAATAGAAGTAACTCTCAATGAAATTTCTTCCAAAATTATTAAATAGTGAATTAAAGTATAGATTAGGTATATAAAGTCCTCAAACACACATTAGAACACATTTCTTCAACATGTTTCAACCTTTTACGCTGGGCTAAACCCTTCTAACGCAAAATTACTCTAACCATAGTAACTAGTTTTTAATTAGTAAATTATCCTGTATGACTAAAACTAAAGTGGTCATTTTCCATACATTGGACCTTATAATTGAACATTTTAAATTCATTTAATAATTTTAAATTTCTAATAGTGATATAAGTTAATTTTAAAATAGTCAATGTATAATGCATTAAAACAGTTTTAGTAAAATATGAGACTTAAGTTTTAAAATATAAAATATTGGTTTAAAATTTAAACATAATATTTTAAAATTTATAATGTTACATATAAAAAATATATATTTTCAAGATAAGGGTTTTTTAGTCTTATTTTATGCATACATCCTAGTGAATCCATAAAATTCGTGTTTTTAACAAAAAAATGTATTTTCACTATTCACCAAAAAATCAACATCTTAGGAAAAATAAAAAAATATTACCTTATGATAATATTGATATATAGTGAAAATATGATATATAATTAAAAATTGTTTTTATATGAAAATATATTTTTATACTATTAATCATTCTCATTCATATTTACTATATTTATTAATTAAATTGGTATTAACCAATTATTAATATAAAATATATTTTATCATCATTAATCACAAGTTTCTTGAAATAGAAATTTATATCACATAAAAATTTAATATTTATAAAAATAAATTTCTAAGAAAAAAATGGTCATACTAGTTATTTTAGATATATCAATAGAATTTCATAGGTATTAAAAGGAACCAATATATTCCTTTCTATATATTATTTAGAATCAGTTTCCCCTATTTATTCTAGTTAATTTAATAGATAGGTTTTAATGGGCACACTTAATATTTATATTTTAATCTAAATATATTATGGTTTATTTTAATTTTGGAGTTTTGTGTGTATAAATCTATCGAAAACATTGACTTATTTAAAAATAATCATATATTAAAATATCAAGGTGTTACATCTCCCCCCTTAAATAAATTACATCCTCATAATTTCAAATATCACTTAATAATGAAATTGGGTGATGTTATTCTTAACATATTTATTATTTGGGAAAAAAATTCTAATTTGGGATCTACCTTACTCTCTTATATTATATTAAGTCACTTATCTTTCAAAAAAACATCATTAATCTTTTATACAATTATATACTCAGGTATGTATAAACCTGAATCATAAATTCTCCAAAATATAACTTTCCCAAAACCATATAACTCTCTAATACATTAAAACATAGTGAAACCATATATTATTCTATAAATTATCATTATCTTAACCCTAAAATGATATTAACCACTAATTCATAAAGTTGCACACTAGTCGATATATATCATAATCCCAAAAATGAGATATACTTCACCAAAAAATATAGATCACTTTTTAATTAAATAACTAATCAATTACAAGGATATAAATACAATATAACTTTATTTTCTCAAAATAAATTGACTCTTTATTTCCTTAACATCCATAATATTTTAAACCTAAGAGTTTTCCATCCATCACTCATGTGTTTTCCAATAGTTATCCCCAAAAATAAAACATTTTCATAAAGTCACTTTTTAAGGTTATTGATACCATATAATATATGTTTCCAAACCTTTGAAATACAAATATTAAAGAAAAATCCTTATATGTTTCACATAATCCACATAACTTTTAGAATATACCATAATATCATCGAAAAATATCAATCTTTAATGAAAATAGCTAAGAGTGTTAAGAATTAATTTCTATTATGATATAAACCTCACTACCTTAGGTAAGAATTAGAAACTCACCTTTTACATCATAAAAACATATAATGGGATTATACACCATTTAATAATGCTCTATTATTTGGTTATAATACCTACTACTTTTTAGGTACATACCTTTAATGGCTTCATTTTCATGATCCTGTTTCAACCAAATATTAAAACCCCAAATGGTTATCATTAAAATTAGATTAAATGATCACATTAATATGAAAAATCAATCCTAATATATATTCTATAATGAAACTCCATTTCATCCTTTTATACTTTCATTTTAATCAACTTTGATATAAATTTGGTTCTCTTATAATTTATAACCTAATTCCTTAAAGTAATTAGGACATAAATCCTTCATAATGGTTTGTAAAGAGTAAGTGATTGAAAAAATTAATATCCCTTGGTAGTTTCTATCTAGGTGTGCAGTATTAGGCCTGATCATTTTCAAATCGAGAGAAGATCAAGTTAATCCTCAACCATCCTTTTTTGGGGTCATTACCCCATAATGCACTTGCACCACATCCACATATATTTGATATCATCCAAACAGGGATGTAATTTCTAACAGAATCAAATAACCTATATCTTAGAAATACTTTAGGATGTTATCTTATTCTTATAGTTATCCCTTAGACTTATCTTTGGGGTTCTCACTAAATTTACCATATCATAATCCCTACATAAAATGTGAATCATTACCTTAACATTAAATCATATATTATCCAAAAGGGTTATATATAAATTTAAAGATATGATAAACCATATATTATCAACCCTTTAATTACTCTCAACAAATATCTCAATCTCCAAAGTTATCTAAACCCTACTATGATACCAACCATAGGTCCATGAGCCCGCACTCTCGGATTAGGTGCTCATAAACACATATTTAACATATTGGATTAAATACAAACTACAGATTCCTAGAAATAGAAATCCAATAATTACATGAATTAAATATAATATTTCATAATATTAATTCCAAATACATTTTAGATTTAGATATTTAGATAATTAAGACAAATTTTAAACTAATAAATCCCATGTATTTCATAACTAATATAAATTGTTCAACTATATAAGAAACTACTTAATCCATAATAAGCCTTCAGCATCTCCTAAAAATTCCCCACACAAGCTATCCTGTTAGAAACATAATTTTTAATAAGTTTTTTCATATCTTATGTAAATAGAAATATAAGAAAGGGTGAGTTAAAATTCCCTGTAAGGGTAACATAAGTGATGATAATAATTTATCATAAGACAAGAATAAATATTATGGTAGAAATATATAATCAAAAACAAATTCATAATAGAACCAAAATGAAAGAATAATATATGCATGGATAAAATTTGAAATGAAAATATCACATGGATAACAATTACTAGTTCCTTAGCAATGAAATTCATAATTTTGGATACCTAATTCCATACCAAAATCCAAGACATCAAGATCTTACAGTCAAGGAAATATCTCGTTTTGGGTAGGCATGCACCAAAATACCCAAAAAAAATTATTATGAGACCTACCATTGCATTGGGGGTAAAAATAATTTCATTACATGCTCTTATAGTGTTTAATTGCAAAAAATTCATCATATGACAAAATTAATAAACAATGCATAATTAACTAGGCCAATAATCACCCATATTGGAATAAAAGATACAAAACACCAATTATTTTACCCATTTTAATAAAATGGATAAAATGATCACAACATATACATAAAAATAACATGGGAGGTTAAACAACTGATATTCAACTTTCCTTAGTAATCAATAAACATATGTATTATAATAACAAATATACAGATTTTTAATAGTTCCCTAGTCAATAAATGGAATATATTTTTATGTAATCATCCCTCAAGATAAAATTTTATGGAGTAATGGTATATGCTTAAGTCAACAAATTAACCTAATAAATCGATTTATAGTATCTATGTGAGAACCCTTAAATCAAAGGAATATAAAATAGGTTATTCACAAAGTAGATGCATTAGAAGAAAAGATATGGTTATTCATAGTGGATGGTTATCCAAGACAAAGGTAGTGGTGGATTATATTGTTGACATAATTTATCTAGAGAAATAATGTGTATGGTTTCAAAGAAAACATATCCCCATTATAATAAAGGAAACTCAAAAGGATTTTTTCATAGATGAAAAACATCATTTCCAAAGAATGCTTTGAAGAGTATCACACAAGTAGGTATCAAGAATCAAATTTGTGATACTATAATTTTAATACACAAAATTATAAATATATATGTTATATTTATTAGAGGATAAAATATGTAACATAAATCCCATGAGTGTAAATACTTTTTAATATGAACAGTAAAATGGAGCTGAAACTCTAAAATATCTTTTAGAAAACATTTTCAACATTAATATGAAATACCAACTGATGTGTAACATTAAAAAGTACCTTATGATAAGGTTAAGTGAAATAATTTTAAAAATTTTACTTTTAAATGAATCTCCAATAATGGATACCTTAAAATGAGATAAATGTTTTCTAATATAAAATTTGGATCCAAATATAAAACATTTGATTATGAAATAAACCTTTTTAATTCTTCTAAATTGAATTTATTGAAAACCCATAATGTAAAAAAATAATAAAATCTTATTTGTATTAAAGAATAATTTTCCCATAGATTATTATAAAATATCATATAATAAAATATTAGTGTGGGAGAACCCAATCATGGAAGAATAATGTTCAAGGTTAAACATTATAGCACAAAGAAAGGATATTTGAGCAATCGATATCACTTACAGGAAACATAGTGCATAAGGTAAGAAATATTCAGCATGGATTTATATGGTAGGAATGTAAATCCATATAAAACAATGAGATATTACCACATAATACAATCGTGGTTATAATTTACCCAACTTTTATGAAATAATTTAAAGAGAATGATCATAACTCAATGAATGAAAATTGAGTTACCAAAAGCTCTTAACTTGGGTAACACTTATGTCAAAATAAATTTTAAGAAAAGAACATGATTTCGCTTATAATATCCCAATAATTACAATAAAATGAATAATATAACATTCATGGGATATTAAATCAGTATAAAACCATATAAAGGAAACATGGTACATAACATGTAACATGTCTGAAAGAATCTGAATTGAGACTAAGAAAACAATTATGAATTTAAAAACATTCAATTCAAAACCCCATTGAAGTATATGATTTCAAATGAAACATTAAATATCATGAAAAATGAAATTATTATGATAAAATATATTAATGGGGTATTATATAAATCATTCCAAATAAAACATTATATTTAATAAGAAATATATCTAAAGAAGTAAAAATTTGAGACAATAAACCCTTACCCTTTATCATGGCATCCATAAAATCAATCTAACCTCATGTATAATGAACATGTATATCATAATAAAATATTTAATAACCTGTATAATATATTTTTTTCATTTATAATAATCATTTATAATCATTCTATATATCAATTATAGTTAGTTTTTACCTATTTTAAATATCACGTATAAGTATTCGTGATCATTTTGAACTTGTTTTGTAAAAATAGTATTTTTATTCAATCTTGATAAAAATTTCATAATCCATAGATCATTACTATAATATATTTTACATTATATTTATAAATTTATAATTTCATTTCATTGTAGATTTGGCTACAATCCATGAGAATGAAATCGACGATGATCATGTTTCAGTGATTCTTAACGAACAAAAGGAGATTTCTTAATTACTATGTTTAATATTAATTTTACCATTAAATAACCAATAATAATAATTATTTGTATATTTATACCATATTATACCAATAATAATTTTCACATTATCATCCATGATATTAATTAACATTATTGTTCAATTAGGTGGTTAAACTGAACCAAACATGAAAATAAGATGATTTATGGATGATTATATGGTGGTTTAGTTATAATATCATTATACTAGAAGCATGATGATATTATTTAGTATTTATTAGTGTGATATATATTAAATATAATGAATTATAATAATTAATGTATATGAAAGTATTACATAATATAAATATAAATATTTTCTTCTAAGTATGATTATTTTAAAAGATTGAATTAACGATGATCATTTGTTGATCATATCATTAGTAGGTTCTCAAATTTTTAATACCAAAGTATTAATGATATCATAAAAATAATATATATTCATTGAAACCATTATCAAGAACATCCATGTTAGGCAGTTATGAAAACAAAAATGAAAATCAATTATTCTATGGAGGTTGTAGTCCACACATACGCATGGTTGGTGATTTCATTTTCCATAGAATGGGGAAAAGGAGTAACATGGTTTATAATTTAGGAATATAAAATATGTCATAAATATAATACTTATATATTAAATTACATATTAGGTCCAACCTTGTGAATATGTGAAGTAAAATGATACACATTGCACCGTGGAGGCAGTAGTTCGCACAAAACACAAATGACGGTTTTTTTATTAATAGAAAAGGGGAAGATGGATATTTCTTGTACCATATTTATAATAATATAAAAAATATATTAATGATAATAATTTTATCATTTTAATATTGTAAAATTTAATTATATGAATAATTTTATAACATAAATAAATAGAAATGAGAAAGCATCAGTTAGAAATATATACCCATATTCTTTGATTACCTCCTTTGTAAAGGGAGTTAAGCCTTTGAGTGATGGACTTTTGAAAATAAAAGAACCTCTTGAAGTAATATAAGATATTTTAGGAGATTTTTTTGAATGGTTTGGGAAGAAATAATTGGGTTTTTTGTGAGGGGAAGTGAGGAGAGTAGTTCCCCTTTAATAAGTGAAACAGGATGGTATTTTTATAAATACCCAATGCATTTCAATAATGGGAAATCACACTCAAGGAATGTGGCTCCAAAACTGAGAAATAATGGATTTTGGAAGATATAAAGTCAATAAAGTCATCAAAACGCATTATAAAACTTGTTTTTAACATTTTTTATCCTTTTTCACTAGGTTATATCCTTTCAACCTAAATTTACTCTAACCTCGGTAACTAGTTTTTACCATAGTAATTTATCCTTTATACCTAAAAATACAATGGTCCTTTTTGAAATAATTTTTACCTAATAATTAAAAAAAATTATACATTTATTAAGATCAAATTTCTAAAAGTGATATAAGTTAATTTTAAAATAGTAAATTTATAATGCATTAAAATTATTTCATCAAAAAATGTGACTTTAGTTTTAAAATATAAAATATGGTTTTAAAATTAAAAAAATATTTTAAAATATATAATATTACTTATAAAAATTATATTTTTTTAATCTATGGTTTTTTTAGTTTTATTTTATTCTTAAATCCTAGTTATTCCATACAAGAATTGGTTTTAAAAAATAGTTTTTGCAGTATTCCTCTAAAAATAAATCCTTTCAGAAAAATACAAAAAATTAGTATCAAGATAATATTGACATGATAAACCCAAAAATTAATTTAATTTTATAAAATTAAAAATATAAAAATTATTAATTTAACTTTTCTATAAAAATATGATATATAATGAAAAACTATTTTTATAAAAAAATTGATATTTTATAACATTAACCATTCTCATTCATATTTAATATCATTTTCTAGTTAAATTAGTGAGAAATAATTATTAATATAAAATATATTTTATAATTATTAATCATAAGTTTCTTTAAATAGAAATTTATATTGCATAAAAAAGGAAATATTTATAAAAATGAATTTCTATGCATAAAATGGTCGTATTAGTTATTTTAGTTATATAAAATGAATTTAATAGGTATTAAATGTAACCATTATATTCCTTTATATAAATATTTTATAAATATGATACCTCTATTTGTGCAATCTAATTTAATGACTAGGTTTCAATGTCCATATTTAATATTTTTATTTTTATCTAAATATATTATGTTTTTGCTTATTGATGCATGTGGAGAATGCAATCGAACACATTAACTTATTTCAAGGTCATCATACGTTAAAACATCATAATTTTACCACTATAAATGGTCCTTCCAATCTAGAATGAATTTTTCCGATCATGAATTTCAATATATAGTTATAAAGTAGAACTTTACCTCTAGGATTAAGGTATCTCTTCTATATAATATTTTCATGTGCTATCCTTATTTTCTCCTTAGAAATACTTTTATTCTCAAATGATTCCCTTAAATATACTCTTGTATCTATATCTTTTTTTGGTATCCATATTTATTCACATCCAAGTTCATATTATTCACTACCTAACTGGAATTATGCCCAAATTCCATAGGGATGTGATGGATATTTCTATAAAAAAATTATATTGACTCATTCTTATGCATGTATTATAAACTATTCTATAACCCTATAACGTATATTCTAAACTTTGTCTATGATACTTATTTTTTGGGTAGATAACCCATTTAAGAATTCCTTTAACTTATCTACCGGTTACCTCAACAAACACATTGTTATAGGGGTGGTATGGGGTTAATGTTTTATGGTTAATTCCATATCTCTTCATCAAATATTTCATGATTTAATTGAAAAAATGGGTTCCTTGATCATTGATTATTACCCATTGGTATTCTGAATCTATAGAAGATGTTAGTTTTGAAAAAGGTACAAACAATAATTGAGTCATCAGTCTTAGTTGATTTGACCTCTACCAAGTTAGAAACAAATTAAAAAATAATAAATATGTATGAATATCTAAAAGATGAGGTGGAAGGTCCCATAAATTCCTTTCCCCATACAACAAATATTTTATAAATTTCCATAGGTATTTTAGGAATTTATTTTCTTTTTTAGATATTTCCACTAAACCGGTATTATTAACACCTTTTATATAATTCATAGTAATCATTAAAAATATTTTACTAATAAAATATAGATTCTAAAACTTTATTTTCCATTATTTGAGGTGAAAAGTGGCCTCCACAAGCTAATGTGTGGAAAATATTGAGTATATAGGGTACTTCACTTTTAAGAATACATCTTCTAACCATTTAGCCGCTACATATTTCTCCCAAGATATGGATTATACCCCACATAGAAATTTTATTTAGCTATTAATATTCAAAAAAAATTGTGAATTAAAGAGTGAATGGTTTTGGGAAGTAATAATATTGTTTACCATTTAAGTATACTATGGTGTTTTAACTTCAATCAAGAAGAGTTTATCATTGATAAGGGACTCATTGATGTGTTATTGGTATGAAATTCCTTCCTCGGTGGTGTGTTTTAGTCTACTCATGTGATCTATAACTGGGTTCTTGGTGCCTCTTTTTCTGTGATATCCACATCAAATTCTTGATAAAATCCATCTCACAGGCCTTGTATTATCTATTTTCTTCTTTAATACATACCTAAGAACTGCATGATTAGAGAAAATAATTATTTTATTTTTTAGAATATATAATCTAAGTTTCCTAAGGAATAATAAATTTTAAAGAAAATAATTCTCAGTGGTGGATTAGTTTCTCTAGGTAGATTCCAATGTCTTTAAAGTATAGGTTATCAAAAGAATTTTTTAATAAGTCGATAGTATAAGGATTGGTCCCACAGTATAGTTTGAAACCACACATTTTATCTCAAAAGGGTGTTCGCAATTTGGTGTTTAAATAACTAGTGGTGAATTTATCTTGTTCTTCAGCTCATAATAGGCTTTCCTATAAGAATCATTAAAAATGAACACATTGTATTTTTAAATAAAATTAGATATTAGTAAGCCTATCTTACTAAAATCCTTTATAAACCTCCTATAAAATCTTATATACCCCCAAAATAATCTAATATATTTCACACATATCGGTAAGTAAAATCATTGGTGATCATAACCTTTTATTTTTCAAATTTAATTCCATGTTTTGATATCACATGTCCTGGAACAATTTTTTTCTTGATCATGGAATGAAATTTTTCAAAATTGATAAAAATATCCTTTTTAATCTATATTTTCAAAACATTATCCAAATTAGTTAAAAATAATCAAATGAATTCCCAAAAAAAATTAAATCATCAAGAAGCACTTCCATATATCCTTTAGTAAAATTAGAGAAGAGTCGTACCATACATATTTGGAATGTCTCATTGTAATTACACAATCCAAATGGAATAATTTTGTAGTAAAGGTTTTATAAGAATAGGTGAATATTTTTTATCTTGTCTATTAGGGAAAATGGTCACCCAAAAACTCCCTTAAAACCCATCCATGAAGTAATTATAAGTCTTTTATGAATGTATTTCCAATATTTGGTATATGAATAGGAATTACCCACTATGAGTCTGAAATGGGGTAGATGATTATCACCTCTAGAAATTTATCAAATTTATTTTTAACTACTTCTATCATGGTTGTATTGGGTATTAATTAAGGTTTTTTAATAGTTTTATCATCATTTTCAAGAAATATTCTATTTATATAGAATCAAAGGATAAGTCTTGGTATGTCACAAAGACTCCATCCCATGGATTTCACATTTTATCTAAAAATATTAATGATTTTTTGAACTTGGTAATTTTATACATAGATATAAATGATCACTAAAATTTATATTTACCAATTAAGTATATGTATTTCAATTCTAGTGGTGGTGGTTTCAATTCAAGCTTAGGTGGATGAATTAAAGATGGAATCGCTATTGGTTCACTAACCTTAGCCGCATACTATTCCCACACAATAGGTGGAGTATTAGTTTCCTTAATTGAAAATAAAAAGAAAAATCCATCAAGTAATTGAGATTATATCTCATCCTCTTGTTTCTATACAACATTCTCAGGTTTATCATAATAATTTTGCACTAAATTATGAATTCTCAACTTATTACCCAGATTCTAAATTTATTTTAAAATATCATTTTACTCGTGTGTAAGATGTTCAACGCATTGTTTTTAAGTGTAATAATTTAATGTTACTCATAAGGATATTTAATTTAATTAAAAATATTAAATTTTATAGTATTTTCTCCAAATTACATTGTTAATGTACTTTTATGGACATTAACAATGGTCTGTGATATCTTTAAGAATGTAATTTCTAGTATGATTGGTTATTTGGTAGGTTATATTTATTAATACATTTTCATCACATATAAGTACCCTAGAAAAATTAGGTAATGGAATATAACTATCATGTCTTCAAGCACTCCAACTAGAAATTCGGTAGCTTAGTTAGTTAACTGGACTAACACTCTTGTTGGTTTTTGATATATAATCTTTAAAAAAGAAAATACTGAATGAGGTATGACATTTATGGGAGCTCCTAAATCATATAATTAATCTATAATAGATATGTGTCCAATATTACAATGAATTAATAAGGTTTTTTTATTTTTACATTTTTCATACAGTTGTGTTTTTATCAATATTGACACATGTATCCCTCACCTTACTCCTTAATTTCCTTAAAGTATCCTTTTCTTTGTGCATAGTTCGTTAAGGAACTTTCCATGCTTGGGAATATGTTTAAGGGATTATAGTATTGGAATATTGATTTAAAAAAAATGAATGTGTCTAGAATTTACTTTTGGATTCCCTCTTTATATAGTTTCTAATATTGAGTCGTCTTTAAGGAAAAGGGAAGTGGGATGTTTTATTTATTTTTTTATTGTTTCTTAGATTAAATTTTGGATTCCTTGAAATTATTTTTATAATTATATTACTCTTTTTAATTTTTTTATTTAAACTATTTTAGTTTTGGTTTTTGTTCAGGGTTAAATTCATTACCACTACTAGTAGTTACCCAGTACATATTGATTTTTTTTATTTTCTAGTGTTTGAGCTAGAAATTTTCTAAGGTTCTTACACAGTATTTATATTAGCATTCCAAACTAGTTTTTTAATTCCTTTGTTTCATTATTTAATTCCTTTTTGTTTGGTTTTGGTTGTTTATGAACTTGTGGTAAAGATCTATATGAAGGTTAGACATAGGGTTTCATATATTGAAATAGTGATGGTTGTATAGTATGTTGGTTTGTTTCTTAAAAATCTATTGAAAAGGTGGGGGTAAAATGAATTTTTATTGAAATGGTTTTTTTTCTTGGTTATATTGATTTCAAAATCTATCTTCAAATTTCATCGTTGTCTCTCTATCTATTATTGGGATATTGGAATTCTATTTGTTGATAGGAAGCACACAAACACTCAATATCCTATACTTCAACCCTATGGTATGTAAAATAATTTTTCAAAGAACAAAGGCAATAAATGTTAATAGGGTTTGGTTTCTCATTATATTAATTCAAATAAATTATTCTTACTATGTTGGTAGGTTCTTTAATCTTATATTCAAATAAGTTTGAGTTGGTAGATCTTACCTCAGGGACTCCTCTAGTGGTAGTACCATTTTTCCAAATTATTGTGAGTTTTGTACAATCTTCTTTATTAGTCCATTAGATTTTACTAGTGAATTTTCAATTACTGAACCTCTGAATGTTGAATCTAGTAAAAAAATTCATCGTCTAATATACCTTTGTATAAAAACACTAGGAAGTGATATTTCTCAATTTCCAAGAGTGGACAGCTTGAACAAAGTTTCTTGAATCTCTCTAAGTATCCATACAGTCTCTATCCTATGACTTGAATGATTAAATAGATTTTCTTTTCCAAGGAAATTATTCTTGAGTTTGGGAATATTATTTAAAGGAGGATTATTTTAAGTCCATCACACCTTTTAATTTTTCATATTTCAATATTATAAATCCACTCCATGGAAACTTCTTCAAGTGATAAATGGAACAGACTACACTTGACTTATTTTTTTTAACTCCTCTTGGATTAAAAGTAGAACAATCCATGGTAAACTCTTTGATATCATTTTTTTGATCCTCACCTTCAAGTAAATTGAACTTTAGTAGTATTCAGATTAGTATAATTTTTTTATTCAAACTCAACTTGAAAAGTTGAGTGCACAATCTGGATTGATTTTATTTACAAAATTAGGTATATAAGAGTCTATCATGGTCTAATTAGAATTTTATTCTGGGATTTTAAATTCATATTTAGAGTTATCCTAGTTTCACATGATTCTTTTAATGAAATATTCTCAAAATTATTTTATAGATCGTTAATGTTTTTTGGTTCTCTAACTCTAGACAGAGAGGTTCTCTTAATCTATGGATCAGTAGTGAATAGTTGGTTTGTTCAAGATCTATTCATTCACCTAAATCAGGTTTTTAGGTATTATAAAATTGGAACCACCTTCCCTAGAGGGATTCCAAGTTATTCGATTGGATATTACTCTTCACCTATCCACTAAGTGGTCGAACACATGTTTTAAATCGAAGTAAATATAGTATAATGGGACCATGTATTATCTCTATTTAAGGGAGAATTTTCAAGTATCCATAGTGTTAAAATTTAATAGGGGATGTTAGTGTTTATTTCTAATAATTTAGAAGATAATAGAACAACATATAAGAAAAGTATCAAAATATGGACCAGCGACTGATATGAGGTTATGGGTTCCATTATAATGCTATCCTATAACCTAATGGTGAATCCTTATTCTATAGATTACCAATAGGAGATAACATTCTCATAAACATATCACCTATGGTTTCTAGTGATACAGTATTACAATAAAAATTAACCATTATAAACAATAACTTCTTCCTATGTGCAAGGTAATGTTTCAAGAAATCTCTCAATCCTATAATAGAGAACTCACCCTAAACATTATAAGCACCTCCCAATCAAGTGATATTATTATAGGAACAACTAAGGATGAAATTATTTCTTCTACACATGTTTTAATAATCACAAACAATTCACCACTCAATCACATTTGTTTCATTATATACAAACATGATTGATTATTAGAAGAAAATAGATTAATAACCAATGAAAAAACGAACTAATGAAATATATATTTACTATGGTCACATTAAACCAAGTATACCATTGTCTAAAATTGATATAGATAATATAAAAGTAATTAGAAATGTTATTGTACCTAAATAAAATACATGTATTTCCCCCTATTGAATGAATCACTAGTGATGGTTTTATCCCTCCATGTGAAGGAATGCATCCATGGACATCAAGGTCTAAAAAGGTAGTAAAGAACTACAATAATATAATAGTATAAACCACCCAAAAAATCCATAAATAATGATGTTTATAATAAATTTATAATATTTTTCTCCCACATAGTTCATTCTATATGTCACCGAGATTCTATAAATTTTCTCTATATGGAATGTATGGTTCTATATTGATTAAACAATTGGAGGCATCACTTCCATAATGTCAATAGAACTTATCCCTCTTAAGTATCATGCAATAACTATTCTTATTTCACAATTTACTTAGATATAATAAATGGAATATTATATTATTCCCCATATATGTTTCTTGCATTCTATATGTTAATATTCAATATCAAGGGCCCTCCTAGATTTAAGTATTGGTTTCCTTTACATTATAGTTAATATGGTGTTGATTTGATAATACTGGTTATGTTGAATATTGACACTACATTAGATGTATGACATAATCTTCATTGGAGAATGATATTGTATTGGTAGTGGAATGGATATAGTGTTAACTCTTCCTGATATTTCATTGGGTTCATCATAGAGTTAGAAAGTATATTTGAAATCCATTATTAGTGGACATAATGCTGGGTTGTAGGACTTGAGGTGTCATTTGGAATGATTTAGACTTATCTAGTAAACAGGTGTTGTATTTTCCTTAGATGTAATGTCAGTTATGGATGCAATTTTTCATGGATGGTATGAAAAATTCTCAAGGGGTTATGTGGGATACTATTGAGTAGATGAAATATTGTTATGTCTAAGAAATTTTTCATTTCTAAAAATCAAGAATCAAAAAACTTTTTATGTTCTGCCTTCAAGGATTCATTAGGTGTCAATGATATAGTATGTTGGTGTAATTTTTTATCCTAGTATAGGAGTTCATATTTATGTTGGGAGTAGTGGATATTCCATTGGAGTGTACATAAGTTTCATTAGGGGTCAATGTAACCATGGTATCAAAAATAGTATTATGTTGGTGTGGATGTAGTGCTGTAAATTTGACATGAGATCCATTATTGTAACAAATAAAACTCTAGTAACCCAGATCTGGTGGGGTTTTTTACAATGTTATTTACTAAAATAGATCATATTACATGGGATCTAATAGTTTAGTGGTATTAGGAGACTAAATATAAACATGATCCTTAAATTACGTTAAGAAACATAAAATACATCAACTATATCCTTAGATCGCTCTTGGTAATCTTCTTATTTTCCTAGAGAAAATGAAAAAATTAAAGGGGTGAGACCAAATGCTCAGTAAGTGGTGGTATACAATATAATCTAATATGGAATAATCAAGGCATTGTAATATGGTGAGAATAAATAATCAAATTGACGTTTGATAGGAAAAATATATCCATGGAATGCATAATAAAGGGAATAAATAATTACATGGATAAAAATAAATGAATTCATAGTGACGGAATACATAATTTTTTACATCCTAATCAAACTATTCCAAGATATCATAACCATATTGTCAAGGTATTGTGACAATAAATCATATATAATAGGGAATGTATACACCAAATGTCGTAAACTAGTTTTTCTAATAATATATATTGATGCATTGAGGGGAAATATAATTCTGGTCCCTACTCATGACATAATAAGTCCAATGCATCCATCATATGAAATAGTTTTTCTAAAAATACATGTCATAATGTTTAAATGAACCACTCATATACACATTTCATAATATTCAATATTTTTCTGTATAGAAGTAATGGGTATACAAATTATCAAAGTTTCTTCAGTCAATTGAATTAAATGGATATATATATATATGTGTGTGTGTGTGTGTGAATATCCATCAATTTACTGGGAATTAAATGATATTCACAAAATAATGGAATGTACCCTTGATATTTTTTGTAGTAGGATGTGATACTTTCATCGTATATGGGCATTGATAGGAAGCGGTAAATGAATTAAATGGTTGGATACCAACAAATTGACTGAAAAAAATACTCTTGGAAAATGAAGTTTATAGAAATATAATGGCTTATAAAGGAGTAATAATAATCATTAATAGTATTTTTCCTATTCACAATACATTTAGGGATTTGTAATAATAAAAACAAAACAATATTACACAAGGAAATATAAAGGAATTTAAAATACTTTTGAAACATATATTATGATAATGGTTTATAAATACTTACCTTGTAATTTCCCTTCCTAAAATCTTATGAATGAACTCATTTGATCAATAAATATTAGTATATAGAAAGAGAAATTAAGACAAGGGTTTTGGTAACCCTTACATCACTAAGACTCTTAAGAAAAAGTCTTAGGACTAGCTTCAAGATATAAATGGAGATATATTATGAAACCCATATCTAACTAAGTCTCTCCATATAGCTTCATGAGTGGGAAAATGAGGGGAAAACAATTATTAATGGTTTTGGACTGGATTGAAATGTGGTGGTGGGTTGGTATTTAAATAAAATGAGGGAAATTGTTTATTAATTTAGAAACATAGACCATGGACTTTAGGTAGTGTAAAAATTGAAAACCATTGGCCCTATTATAGTTATAAACCATGGTATTTTACATTTAGGTATTTTTTGATTATTGAAAACTTAAGAACTGAACTCCCTTAAATTATTTTATTTTAAATATGGAAAATATTTTTAATCATAAATAAATGTTTTTAAAATCTTAAAATATACTTTAGGATTTGGAAACATCTTTATCGGTTTAGAAAATTAATTATATTATTTTTAAATAAATTATTGTAATGAATAAAAAAATTCATTAAATCCTTTATATTATTTATTATATAATTTTTACATAATAATAATTCATAATTCTTACCCTGTATACATATCATATTTTACTGTTTACCTAAAAAATTGAATATCATAAAAAATTATGTAAAATTTACCATTGGATAATTTTTACGTGATGTTTATAAATTTAAAGTCTATTTTATGAAAATAAATATTTATGTATGAGAAATATAATTATTAAATAAAGAACTTGTGTATTTCAATTTTTTTTCATTTGGAACAAAAGATTTAGAACTCCATTTTAGGGAATATATATAGTTACATTATTATTCATTAATGAATATACATTATTAATAATTAATAATTATATTAATAGAAAATAATTTTATTTATTCCATAAAAACTTATATATATATATATATATATAAGGGTTACATTACTATTACAACGGTCATAAAGGGAATTTATTATTCTAACGGCCTGATTCCGAATGGTCAGATTCCAAAAAGCACCTTTCTCTTCTAATAGTTATATTAACCCTTATATATAAAATTTGTTTTAACATAAAAAAATAATTCATATATTTCCCTCTGTTCTTATGCCATTTAAATTCTATTTTATATTGTTTTATTAATAATAGAAATGTATATTTTATATTTTTCAATATATTTAGATTTTGATCCTATGGAGTTCAAAATTATAGCGATGCCCTATATTATGATATTTTTTATACGACAGGTTGTGGATGTTATTTTGATTGTAATTTTCTAGTTTTTTATTATACTATTATGGTGGAATAATAAAATATGAATTGTGTGATAATTATTATGATGAAGTATTTATTTACTAAAGTGGAATCCCATGTCATGTATTATTCCCCATTTAAATAATTTCTTCCTCAAAAGATATGATATTCAACATTCAATAAATAAATTTTGGTAATTTTTCATCATTTCTTCCTTTAGATCCCATGTTTCATCCTCTAACTTGTGATTCTTCCAATGTACTTTCACTTGTAGAGTTGTCTGATTCTTCATAACTTGAACTCTAATTTCAAGAATCTGGACAGGCTCTTCATTATAGGACAAGTCAAGATCCATATTGATTTATTCAATGTTGATTATTTGTGTTGGGCCTAAAATATACTTCCTAAATAGTGAGACATAAAATGATTAATTCGATTTAGAGAGGTTTTGTGGTAGTAAATGGATGGCTCTAATCTCTCTTAGTCGACTCACTCTCCCCCATAAGATTAATCTCTATGGGATATAGGGTTTCCTTACTTACTCTATTCTCTATAGCTTCTTCCCTACCTCTTGGGGGAACCACTTTTCCCTCAACTCCAAATTTTATATTTTAGATTCAATGTGGTTTATCTCTCACTTGGATCCTTCAGGTGTTGGTGGGGTTTTATCTAATCTTACCAATCTTGTGTTTTTTTATTCTCCTATATCACCCTCTCAAGGATCCTTATTCGTCATGCCTCCATCTATTCAAATTTTATTCTATTCCCTTACCCATTTTTCACCTAGATTTGATTTTTGGTACTGGCCCCCAGTGTTAGTTCTTCCTAAGTCACATTTGGTTTGAATTCTAATCCAAAGTGGTGTTTATAGAATATATTGACCAAGATGAACTCTTCTAGAAATTTCTCCTTATTTTATCATTATATCATATAGATTTGATGGATTTAACTGAATGTTGGATCCATTTGAAGTCTGGCTAATCAGTTTTCTGTTTTTGAGTGGTGAGGTTTTAGTATCAGTTTAAAGTTTTATCATTGGATGTTCTTGTTTTTGGGTTTCACATCCTTATTTATCTTCGTTATTAACTATTTTTACTTTAGTATGTGTGTTCATCCTTAATATATTGGGTTGATAATGGATATTCTCGAGTTGGCGGCTAATCTGATGGTCAATGTTCATGTTGTGGTGGTGCTTTTTCATCTGTGTGGTTTTGGTGATGTGTTTGAAGGTATCATTTCCATTAGTTATATTTTTCAGATTTTTCATAATAGAATATATTATGGATGATGATATGTTTTCCCTTTAATGGTATGAGGTGGTTTTTAGGTCCCAAAAAGTTTTTATTTCTACCAGAGGCTTTTATAGTTTCTTTTACATTTTTAATGGTTTTTAAGGAAATATTTGGCTGGTGTTGATTCTCAAAATATCTCATTTAATATGTTGATGTGGTTCCAATAGTGTGTAAATGATGATGGAGGTGGTGATTAGTAGTGGTGTTCTATCCAAATAGTGACCATCAATAACACATGGACCAAGGACATTTGTCTCAAGCATTTGGGTGATGGCATTGGGATCAGGGGTGATCCAACTAGGGTAGCTACTATTTTGATTTTTAATTTAATTTGAATTTTTTATTTGAAATGTGTTCTCTAGTTTGTCTCTTTACATGTTTTAGTGGATCTTTATTGTTTGGTTGATGTTTAAAAGTTCCCATTTTATCCCTTAAAAGTGGCTAATCTAAAAAAATGACAATAATCCACAACTCTAATTATATATAAATTTTTAAAAGTCCCAATGTACCTAGGACTTATATTTCCCTTATTAACAAGACTTATAACACCCTTTCTTGAAGATATTTTCAAGAATACATGATCCCCTTCCAGAAATTCCAATTTCTTCATAGGATTATTAGCATAGATTTTATGACTATTTTTAGTTTCCTTTATAGGATTTTTAATGTCTTGAATGTTCATAATTTTCTCCTCAATGGGTTATGGACCTTCTAATTTACTTTCCCCAACTGCATTCATATAGGTTAGGGAATGATATCATTTCCCATATAAGTCTATATATAGTTCCATTTGAATGCTTTAATGGAAGCTATTATTGTATAAAATTAATACCAAAGGTAGATATTGGTCTCATGTTCCTTGGAAATCAAGGGATACTGATCTCAACTTTTCCTCTAGTGTTTGGAAAACCCTCTTAGATTTCTAATAGGTTTGAGGATAATTAGTAGTTCTCAAATATATCTAAGTGTTTAGATCCTTCTAAAGACTCTTCTAGAATTTTCATATGAAATGAGGGTAACAATCAAATACAATTGATATCTGTGCACCATGATGGTTCATGAATTTATTAATATATATTCATGCAAGACACTAAAGTGGTAGATATTCAATTATTTCTTGAAAATGTGTATAATTCCAAAATTAATCTAAAATAAACCATATTTCATCATTATTCATAGATATCATGAGAAGTAAAGTGATAGTTTCAATTATAATATATACCCAATTCCTTATCGGTATAGGTAGATATTTCAATACACCATTAGGATGTTTCCTCTCATCTTTTACTTATTAGAACGCCTAGAATATTTATGCATAGTCTGAAATTTCTCCCTCTATGTTATCCCAGGAGAATTTTTCTCTTAAATCCCTATACATCTTGGTGCTATCTTGGTTTACAGAGAAATTTGAGCTACGATCTTCATCTAGAAATTCCCTCTTTCTACTAGGAACTGATTATACAAATAGTCACATTCCAAACATCGTAACCACATCCTCAATGGTGATGTCCTTTAGCACCATTCATAGCTTTAATATTATTTTTGTAGAGACCCAAAGCTTGAAGTACATGGAAATTACATTACTTTTGTGGAATACTTAATACATAACAAGAACCAACACTCAATGACTGTAATATTTTAGTGTATTTGGAAACTCGGAACATAATCTTCTAATCGTGGTGAAAGATCTTCAACAGCTCCCATAAAGATCTTCCCCTTTTTTTTCTTACCTAAAACCTTTCTTTAAATACTGGGAAAAAGAAAACATATAAAAGGATGAGATCAAATGATCAGTAAGGTTAATCATGGAGAAAATAAAACAAATCATATACATTTTAACTTAAAAACATGAACATAATGTTTAAACATCAAGATCTTGAGAAACGACATAAAACATGGCAGTACGTAAGGCATAGATCATAAATAAACATTAATCCTGATAAAATAGCATGGGAATAAAACATGTAATTGTGGAAACCATTAATCACATGTTATTATTTCCATAGTATCCAAGGCATTACTACCAAGACCATTTTAGTTGACAAAGTCCCTTTCTGAATCGATTTCACTCCTCGTTTCAGTCCTGTAACACTGAACCGGATTAACTTACCATTCCAGCCATGTCTATCTCATGAGATATAAATCTTTACCCAATTCATTGAAGAAAGATATAAGTCCCACCCATCTCATAATGAAATCATTCTTACTTATGCCATAACCTAAACATAAATCATTCATCATAACCCAAAGAATAAAAATGGGTTTCATAAACACCATCCCATCATAACATAATCCATATAAAAAAATGGAAATCATTTCATCATAAGAAAAGTGAAACCATGTAAGTCATAGATACATTATACTTTAAACATACACATATGAAATAATTTCATCTTAGATGTAAAATAATTTTGACAAAACACTTGAAATGAATTCTTAAGGAAAATATCCTTTCTTCTTCAAAATCATTTTCATTTCAAAAAATGACAAAAAATTTTAAAAGAAAGGATTTTGTTGAAAATAATCATTAAATATTGTATAGGAAGATTCATGTAAGTAAGGAGTTATTAAACCGTAAGGATCCATTCATGTCGTATAAGTTAAAAAACATTCTCCAAGTACTTTTGTCGGAAAAGTCAAAAAGTTCCTCATGTGGTAAACAAAAGTAAGATTCCTTTCATAACATGTAGTAAATTCCATAAATGGGTAAAAATGGATTTAAACATACATGAAAAAAAAATTAGAGAACATGGGCATGGATGATAACAATAACCCCAGTAAATACTTACGATTAAACAATCTCAGATAAAAATGAGATTGCAAAATTATCCCTTACCTTATGTCCGATAAGATTCGTATGTATCAAAACCTCCTGTATAATTATTTAAATAATTTCATTGAATTATTATAGAATCATATTCATTATTATGATATCATATATGGTTCACTTATGACTTTATATTACCCTTTCGTTTGTAAATTCCATTTTAAAGCAGCATTTTGGGTAAAATCATTTCATTTATCATCCGTGTTTTGACTCGTAATTATTAATATGATTACTTAGATCATGATTACTTAATTATAGAATATAAAATATGATTTATATATAATATATATTCAGAATATACATATATAAAATAGATCTATAAATGGAAAGAAATACACCGTTCATGGAGACGGTAGGTCGTACGTACGCATGAACGCTGTTTTTCGTTTCCTTATTGAATTGAATGGAATTAATTAGATGACATACATATATATATACATAAATAAAGTAGCATTATTATGTCATATATTTCATGATTACTTATTATATATACTTTATAATCATTTTTGAATTGTTAACATGGAAAATGAATCTCATCGCGTCGTGGAGACGGTAATCCGTATGTACGCACGAGCGATGATATCGTTCCCATATTTATTGAATAGAATTGGAGTGGGTGAGATAATATCTTAGAATCAGTATGATGTTATAATAATCATATATAGTTATTCTTTACACCAATATACCCATCCAAGTAAGGTGGTGGTGGAAAACCTGATTACACCACGGCGTGGAGACGGTATTCCGTACGTACGCACGCACAGTGATTTTGTTTTCCGTTGGATGGATAGAAGGTGAAATAGGGTTGTTTAATATTTATAATAAAATATCATTATATATTTAATACTTATGTTATTACTTTATAATGAAATAACTAAAGGAGAGGAAGTAGAAGAAGAAAGAAACTTGAAAGAGTCAGTAGAAGAGATTACCTCTTCCTCGACGCACCTCCTTTAAACTTCTTCTTAGGGCACTAGATTTGGAATTTTTAGAATACCAAAACCTATATGATATAACAAGAGAGGTTGATAAGAGTAAATGTCATGGTTTGGCCGAGCTTCAAGGCTCATAAGGCTGTGAAGAGAAGAGGGAAGGGGTTCCCTTTTTATAAGGGAGGAGAGGGGCACCTTTGGAAAAACTTAAAATATTATTTTATAATAAAGTCATATACGGTTTATAATAGCTCCAAATTGATTTATTTTGAATCTAAACTGGTTATGGGTCGAAATCCTCTCTACCAATAGGTTTTAGACAAGTCTAGGTTACTATTTTAACATTATCATTTAGATTTAACTCTAAGTTAAATAATTTAATTTTTACCGTGTCTTCTTGTTTTTTTACACTATGTGGTTAATAAACATACTATAACAAGCCAAAAGAACCCCAAGTGGTTCATTATTAATATATATAACCTTATCTAAGTAATTTTGCAGAACCCTAGATTTTTAGAAATATAATATCAATTAATAATATAATATTTGTTTTAAAAACTATTTTTGGTTGATTTTGACACTATTTGGTAATTGATTTTTTTGAAAATCATAACAGAATGATTAGTTTGAAAAAAATAAATTGAATCAATACTAACATGTCATATTAACCTTAAAAAATTAGTGGGATTCATAAAAAGTTTCAAATTACATTTATTTGGGTATTTATAACATCAATTATGTTAATATTTCATTAATAAGGTAATTACTGCATCATCATTGTGTCATAAATAAATTAAATTAGTTAATGTCTAAAAATTATAAATAAAATACCATTATATAGGAAATTTTTTTATCTTTATAATTAATATTTATAGTCGAATTTATCTTATGTATAATTCTATATTAAAAAAATTTTAGTTATTAAACTATGATTTTACTTATTTTAACTCTTCTTTAAATAAAATAATAATAAGTGTCTTAATCTAATACAAGTGTACCTAAAGGGTAATAATATATTAATAACTTTGTTTTTGGTCGAATTATAATTATCCAATATAATTATGACATGTTTTAGGGTAATAATAATATCATTTTTACCCTTAATTACCCTATTTACTTTTAACCGTGGTAAAAAAAAGTAAAAAGATAATATTCACCAAAAATTATTTTTATCTTATTGAACCACATTTTACTCCTTTATATTAACCGTGTCTCTCGGATTTTCTAAATTCCACTCACAAAAGCGGTAAAATTAAGTTTTATGTAAATTTTCAAATTCTCCTATGAGGTGGGTAAAAGACGGTGAAAAGTTTAATAAATTTTTTATATATCTAAACATATTATAAAATTACTCCAATAAATTACATTGAACTTATATAGGTATTATGTATCAATTTTGACCTAAAATAAATTTAAATAAAATAAATAATTATTTAAATAAAAACTTGGTTTTTAAATAGTAACCCAGTGTTTTCACTATTCATCAAAAATTGAAAGTTTTCAGAAAAATACCAAAAATTCACCCTAGGCTAATTTTGATATTCCAAATCCAAAAATGAAGTCCATTTTGAAAAATAAAATTTCAAAAAGTGGTTATTACTATTTATAACGGCTAGTTCATAATAATATTATAATAATATCTTGTTTAGTGAAACTTGGTATTGCGTTCTACACATGCTATCGAAGAAGGTCTTGATTGCGTATAATGCAAGCCAAGTTAGGGCTGTGTGTAGTGAAATCCCTGTTTGGTTTTGCGTATAACATAATCAAAACTTATTTCATTTATACATTAAACAAAATATATACTTAATGTTGCGTAGAATAATTTCCACAAAATGAACTTGAATTTGTGTGTAACACGAGCCAAGAATAGTGTTGCGTATACTGCAATCTAATACGGTGTTGCGTATAGTACAATCCAATCTTGGTGTAGTGTATAATAGAAGACATCAAATAAATTAAAAATAATATATCTCATAAAATCTCAGGGTGTTATATTCTACCCCCCTTAAATGAATTTCACCCTCAAAATTCGTCGGGGTTATAAATGGTTTACTACTTGAAAGTTTCTTTCATAGAAACCCACATCATAAAAAGGAATACCAAAACTGAACTTTAAAAACTAAATTAGGAAATGTAACGGTTACCCAAATTAACTAATCACTGGGTTTCCACATAGGAGAACATAGGTGAAAATATGGATACGGAAGAGAAATCTAACCATCATGTTCTGATGGTGAGTGGTAGAGAACATGGCTATGAAAAATCAAACAATCACAAAGCCATAAATTTGTGATGATCTAAGGTACCATCTGATTCATCAGATATAAGAACACTAGGACAACATTTTTGGTTTTCAATATCATTTCCCTAATGTTGAAGAATTGTTGAATTAAAATAAATATATACTTGATTTTGGTACAATCTCATCGTTGTTTGTGCCTTGAAAAATTTCCACTTCATCTCTTAAAGAAATGAAGTTGAATTTTTCATTTGTGAAGTGTTAGCAGATCATGTGATAGAATGATAGGTCATTCCATCTATTTCTATTCCAAAAAGTTTATCACAATTTATTAAATATACGTAAGTCCATCTATGCTGAGATTAATCGTATATGGTTTCTAAAATGGACTTATACTTCATCTATAAAAGTAATTAATAATATAAAACTAGTTTTTACTAACCAGGGACTTCCTATAGGCCAGTGATAGGCGATAAAGGCCTGTCACACTTCGGTTGTGGGTTCGATTCCTGCATCCTTGTCTGACGCGACGGGTTGTCGCTCATCCTGCTGGTTTTCCTTTTTTCTAAAACTACATTATTATAGTATTCCATAATTAATATCGAAAACAATTCTATCCTTAAACAATACTGACTTATGTCCAATATAATCCATTCCAATCTTTAGGCTTATCCAAAATACTTCTGTCCAAGCTCATAGTATAAAGAAAACAATTACTAGAAATGTCATCTTCCGAGCATGTGAATACCATCATTTATCCCCCATATATCATACGATATATATTGTTGGTCAAACTAAAAACATGTGAATACCTTAATCATGTATTCTCTTGAAAAATTAATACTCATTGACTCTTAGTGAAAACATGAATTCTGTAAAAAATTAACACTTTCCACATACCAAAATCCCAAAAAATTTATATACTCAAACTATGATATAACTTTGTCCTTATATTAGTCATAAGCTCATTTAAATTTTTCTTTATTGCTTCATTATGCACATATCATCTTCTTTCCAAAACTATTTCAATCACTTTTCATTATTACTGGTACCATATAATTATTGAAAACCAATACATAGATATTCCAAAATTCCACGATGCCATAAATGAGATTCCATGATACTATTTTTAAATCCCATTACATAAACACTTAATCATTACACAACATCATTGTCATACTCAACATCACAAATAGTGATCGGATGTGAATTCCCTTTATCATTTTCCTTAAGAGGTTGCTCATGTTGATCATCATTAACCCTTTAATTAGGGAATTGATTAGCATAATGCCCCATTTCCTTGCAATTGAAGCATTGAAGTGTTGGTGGTGCGTTCTCTATTGTCTTTTCTTTATTCAAATCATTAGCAACCCTTTTTCCATTACTTAGACACTCATCTACTTAATGACCTTCTTTTCCACACTTAAAACATTTTCTAGTCCCTTTAAGACAATCTCCACCATGATTCTTTCCACACTTTGAGCATAAAGAAACATTCATCTTCTTTTCACCAATATTCTGAGATTTCTCCTTGAACTCCATCTCTAGTTTCTTGTCAAAACCATGAGATGGATATGTAACACCAAATTCCATTTCTTCCTTGATATCACAATGCACAATTTCTTCATAGCTACTGAAGTCTCTTATAGCTAATTCTCTTCGAAGACTTGGTTTTAAGCCACTGAATAATCGATCAACTTTACTTTCTGGTTGGATGATAAAGCCATATGCTTACCTTTAAAGCCTTGTAAAATTATCTTTGTATATACCAACATATTCATCATCCTTTTTCTTAAGCTCAAGGAAATCCTTTTCCATCTTTGTTTGAAGAATAAGAGGGAAGTACTTATTGAAAAATAAGTTCTTGAACTCATCCCATTCCATGGATTCAATTTCATCTCGGGGCCTCGTATTCTTAATTAGAGTTCACCATTTATCTGCTTCACCTTATAAATGGTAAATAGCTAGAATGACTTTTTCATGTTCCAAACAGTGAAGTATGGAAAATATCTTTTCAATGGTACTGATCCATTGTTCAGCAACAAGTGGATCAGAAGACCCACTGAAAGAAGGTGGATGTTTCCCCATGAAGGACTCAATAGAATATTGTTCCCTTCTCTGATCATTTGGAAATCCAGAATGATTCATAGACTGTGTAAGTAAAGAAATAAGATTTTTCACTCCATATACCATCACATTTGGTTGTTTGAGAGGAAAATCATTGCATTGTACATTACATTGATCAACACGATTCCTTCGGGTTCCAGCCATCATCTAAAACCCAAAAAGAACAGTGTGAGAGGCAAAAATTATGCTAGGAAAATAACGTAATAAAGGTGGAGTACCTTCAATATCTAACATCTTAGGTTTAATTATAATTTAGTTACCATAATTCCATGACTATAACCTATACTTATACTTAACCTTAGGGACATCCCTAGACATACCTTAGAAATACCTCTAGGGATCTCACTAAAGTTCTGGCATCCAAGTTTCCAAAGGTTGACTAAACCTTTCCTCTGATACCAACTGTAGATACCCAAAGCTTGATGTACATGGATATTACATTAATTTTTTGTAATACTTAATACATAAAAAGAACCAACACTCAAGGACCATAATAGTTTAGTTTCTTTGGAAACTCAGAAAATAATCTTCTAATCGTGGGGAAAGATCTTCAACACCTCCCATAAAGATCTTCCCCTTTTTGTTTTCTTACCTAAAACCTTTCATTAAATCCTGGGGAAAAGAAAACATATAAAATGGTGAGCTCAAATCCTCAGTAAGGGTAATAATGGAGAAAATAAAACATATCATATACATTTGAACTTAAAAACATGAACATAATGTTTAAACATCAAGATCTTGAGAAACGACATAAAACATGGCAGTACGTAAGGCATAGATCATAAATAAACATTAATCCTGATAAAATAGAATGGGAATAAAACATGTAATTGTGGAAACTATTAAGAACATGTTATGATTTCCATATTATCCAAGGCATTACTACCAAGACCATCATAGTGGACAAAGTCCCTTTCTGAATCGAGTTCACTCCTGTAACACTGAACCGGATTAACTTATCGTTCCAGACATGTCTATCTCATGAGATATAAATCTTTAACCAATGAATTGGAGGGATATATAGGTCCCACCCATCTTATAATGAAATAATTCTTACTTTTTCCACAACATAAACATAAATCATTCATCATAACCCAAAGAATAAAAATGGGTTTCATAAACATCATCCCATCATAACATAATCCATATAAAAAAATGGATATCATTTCATCATAATAAAAGTGAAAACATGTAAATCATAGAGACATTATACTTGAAACATACACATATGAAATAATTTTATCTTAGATGTAAAATATTTTTGACAAAACACTTGAAATGAATTCATGAGGAAAATATCCTTTCTTCTTCAAAATCATTTTCATTTCAAAAAATGACATGCAATTTTAAAAGAAATGATTTTTTTGAAAATAATCATGAAATCTTGTATAGTAATCTTCATAGAAATAAGGCATTATGAAACCGTAAGGATCTGTTCATGCCGTATAAGTTAAAAAAACATTCTCCTCGTACTTTTATCAGAAAAGTCCAAAAGTTCCTCATGTGGTAAACAAAAGTAAGATTATTTTCATAACATGTAGTAAATTTTAGAAATGGGTAAAAATGGATTTAAACATACATGAAAACATTTTTAGAAAACATGGGCATGGATGATAACAATAACCCCAGTAAATACTTACGAATAAACAATCTCGGATAAAAATAAGATTGCAAAAGTATCCCTTACCTTATGTCTGATATGCCTCGTATGTATCTAAACCTCATGTATAATGATTTTTATAATGTCATTGAATTATTATAGAATCATATTCATTATTATGATATCATATATGGTTCACTTATGACTTTATATTACCCGTTATTTTGTAAATTCCATTTTAAAGCAGCGTTTTGGGTAAAATCGTTTCATTTATCGTTCGTGTTTTGACTTGTAATTATTAATATGATTACTTATATCATGATTACTTAATTATAGAATATAAAACATGATTTATATATAATATATATTCATAACATACAAATATATAATAGATCGATAAATGGAAAGAAATACACCGTTCATGGAGACGGTACGTACGCATGAACGTTGTTTTTTGTTTCCTTATTGAATTGAATGGAATTAAGTAGATGAAATACATATATATATACATAAATTCAGTAGAATTATTATGTAATATATTTCATGATTACTTATTATATATACTTTATAATAATTCTTCAATTGTTAACATGGAAAATGAATCTCATCGCGTCGTGGAGACGGAAATCTGTATGTACGCACGAGCGATGATATCATTCCCATATTTATTTAATGGAATTGGAGTGGATGATATAATATCTTAGAATCAGTATGATGTTATAATAATCATATATAGTTATTCTTTACACCATGATACCCATCCAAGTTAGGTGGTGGTGGAAAAACTGATTACACCACGGCGTGGAGACGGTATTCCTTATGTACGCATGCGCAGTGATTTCATTTTCCGTAGGATGGATAGAAGGTGAAATAGGGTTTTTTAATATTTATAATAAAGTATCAGTATATAATAAATAATTATGTTATTAATTTATAATTAAAAAACTAAAGAAGAGTAAGTATAAGAAGAAAGATACTTGAAAGAGTCAGTAGAAGAGATTACCTCTTCCTCGACGCACCTCCTTTAAACTTCTTATTAGGACACTAGATTTGGACTTTTGAGAAGACCGTAACCTCTATTATAAAACTATAGAGGTTTAGAATAGTAAATGGTAGGGTTTGGCCGAACTTCAAGGCTTAGAAGGGTGTGAAGAGAAGAGGAAATGGGTGCCCTTTTTATAAGGGAGGAGAGGGGCACCTTTGAAAAAACATAAAATATTATTTTATAATAAAGTCATATTTGGTTTATAATAGCTCCAAATTGATTTATTTAGAATATAAAGTGGTTATGGGTCTCAATACTCTCAGAAAATAGGTTTTAGATAAGTTTAGGTTACTATTTTAACCTTATAATTTAGATTTAACTCTAAGTTAAATAATTTAACTTTTACTGTGTCTTCTTGTTTTCTTAAACTATATGGTTAATAAACTTAATATAAAAAGCCAAAAGAACCCCAAGTGGTTCATTATTAATATATATATCCTTATCTAATTCATTTGGTCGAACCTTAGATTTTTAGGAATATAATATCAATTAATAATATAATATTTGTTTTAAAAACTATTTTATGTCAATTTTGACACTATTAGGTATTTGATTTTTTTGAAAATCATAACAGCGTGATTAGTTCGAAAGCAGTTAATTTAATCAATACTAACATGTAATATTAACCTTAAAAAATTAGTTGGATTCATAAAAATTTTCAAATTACATTTATTTGGGTATTTATAACATCAATTATGTTAATATTTCATTAATAAGGTAATTAGTGCATCATCATTGTGTCATAAATAAATTAAATTATTTAATGTCTAAAAATTATAAATAAAATACCATTATGTAGGTAATTGTTTTATATTTCTAATGAATATTTATAATCGAATTGATCTTATGTATAACCATATATTAAAAATGTTTTAGTTATTAAACTTTGATTTTAACTATTTTAACTCTTCTTTAAATAAAATAATAATAAGTGTCCTAATCTAATCCAAGTGGACCTAAAGGGTAATATTTTTTTCCTAAGGTTGTTTTTGGTCGAATTATACTTATCCAATAGAATTAGGACATGTGTTAGGGTAATAATAATATCATTTTTACCCTTAATTACCCTATTTACTTTTAACTATGGTAAAACAAAAGTAAAAAGATATTATTCACCAAAAATTATTTTTATCTTATTGAACCACATTTTACTCCTTGATATTAACCGTGTCTCTCGTATTTTTAAAATTCCACTCACAGAAGTGGTAAAATTATGTTTTATGTAAATTTTCAAATTCTCCTAGGAGGTGGGTAAAAGACGGTGAAAAGTTCAATAAAATTTTTATATATCTAAAATTATTATAAAATTACTCCAATGAATTAAATTGAACTTATATAGATATTATGTATCAATTTTGACCTAAAATAAATTTAAATAAAATAAGAAATTATTTAAATAAAAAGTCGGTTTTTAAATAGTAACCCAGTGTTTTCACTATTCATCAAAAATTGAAAGTTTTCAGAAAAATACCAAAAATTCACCCTAGGCTAATTTTGATATTCCGAATCCAAAAATGAAGTCTATTTTGAAAAATAAAATTTCAAAAAGTGGGTATTACTATTCATAACGGCTAGTTTATAATAATATTATAATAATATCTCGTTTAGTGAATCTTGGTATTGCGTACTACACATGCTATCGAAGAAGGTATTGATTGCATGTAATGCTAGCCAATTCAGGGATGTGTGTAGTAAAAGCTCTGTTTGGTGGTGCGTATAACATAATCAAAACTTATTTCATTTATACATTAAACAAAATCTATACTTAGTGTTTCATAGAATAATTTCCACAAAACGAACTTGAATTTGTGTGTAACACGAGCCAAGAATAGTGTTGCGTATACTGCAAGCTAATACGGTGTTGTGTATAGTACAATCCAATCTTGGTGTAGTGTATAATAGAAGACATCAAATTAATTAAAAATAATATATCTCATAAAATCTCGGGGTGTTACAATTTTATAAATCATTTTTATCTTATTTGGAATTCTTTATCTTCTCTAGTAAATATGGTTGGGAAACCTATTGGAAATGGGGTGATCTTTACACTTCACTAATAATTTTCACATAAAAATTTACTAAATAAAATGTATTTTTTATTCTTTTCCACCCTCTTTAGGGATACCACACCACAATCCTTCCTACTCAATGTATAAGCCACCTCATTTTCCTTCCCGGTGGTTGTGTATCAAGCAATCGTAGCACTTGAGTAGTTATAGCCATATCCTTTGTCATATGATTATATTTTTCTATGTAAATATATACTTAAATATATTGTGATATATATATATACATTTATTTGTTTTACCATAGAGTTATTATATCTATATCTTCAAAGAAAATATTATATCCACCAACTCAAGATCATGAGTTTCATAGTTTTATTCACAGGTCTTTAATTTTCATGATATATAATAAATAACCCTATCACTATAGCAGTCACTGTAGCAGTCACTGGAGCAGTCACTGGAGCAGTCACTGGAGTAGTCACTGGAGTAGTCACTACAGCAGTACTGAAGCAGTACTGTAGTAGTTACTGTAGCAGTTACTATTCAGTACTGTAGCAGCCAGAACTATTCACCAGATTTGGGACTTCGGGGCACCGGTTTGGGCCTACGGGTCTCCAGGGCCTTTGGTTCATCAAAGGCCTTCGGTCCACTAGACCTTCAGGTCACGTAGACCATGGATATAAGGCCCCATCCTTAAACCTTACTTAATCTTGAGTTATTACAAGATTACACATTGAAGATCTTTTCGGGTTTAGAGTTTTAGAGAATTAGATCATAAAACTTGCATTACATTCCACATATAAACAAAGTGGTTACATAAAGATAGTATTCTTCATTCCCATCAATGGAAACACATTTAAAATAAAACATGGATTATTTCTTGACACATCCTTGACTCTATCATCTTATCATGTACCTTTCCCTTGACCTGTGAAAAACAATTCGAAAACTTGGGATGAGCATAAAAACTCAGTATTGGTTATAAAAAAACATGGAAAGGAAACATGAGTTCATATATACATAAGAATGAAATCATACTTTACCCATAAAACATAGGCACTTTAACATACCTCATAAAATCATGAATAAATCATAGAAATCATAAGACATAAAGGTAACTTGAGGCATTCATAACATTCTTACGTAGGGAGTAACCCTCTTGGTTACGTTTGGAATACCCATCATAGTATATTCCCTAAAATCTCTTCGGAGAAACCTTAATGTTTCACTCCTTCGCGTTACCCAATGCATTGGAGAGCTATAACGGGCTCACCCGCCCTTAGTTTATCACGGAACCACCCGTCTTCATAATAATTCCCAAGAACCATAACATAATCATATCACATAAAACATGCATAAAGGAAACATAAAATTTCCACATTTCAATAATGAGATATAAATACAACAAATTGATATAAAAACATTATGAAAACCATTTTCAATACCAAAATAAAATAAAAGTAAAACATGGTATTTATTTTTCTTTTAAAAGAAGGTATGGCTTGTAGAGGAAGCCGAAACTCAAATAACGGTCACGACAGCGGAGAAGTCGTTGTCGCCGCATACGTACGACAAAAACATTCCCTTTTGTCATTTATTAAACGCTTCGTATAAAAAAGATTCCTTTTGAATAAACGTAAAAGTCAAAGGGGGTTTATACACCGTATAAAAGAAAGTTGTGTATAAAATAAAATATGCCTCAATGAAAGGAGATTGAGACAAAGTCCCATACCTCGTATCCAACTTGACCCAACCGTTCTTTAATCTCCTGAATAATAAACTTGAGTTAATCTATACTTTCTTAAGAACCTTTTTCAAGTTCATTATTCCTTTTATACCATGTTATGGACATCGTGTAATCATTTAAGTTAATAATGTTCATTTTCTCGGTATTTGGTTCTTAAGTCAAAAATAGACTTCTTACACTTACATGTTGTTAATTTGGTCAAAGGATCATTATATCCAGAATGATATTAATGATTTGGATAACATATGAATCATATATATTCATCATATACATGTATTTATAATATTACATCACATTTAGAGGTAAGAAATGAAATGCATCGTTCATGGAGACGGTAAGTCGTACGTACGCATGAACGCTACTTTCATTTATATTTCATATTTTATAGAATGGAATCATAATGATATAAAGGTATATTATAATTCCAGTATAATATCATATATAATATCATAGTTCCATCCTTTATATGTCCCACATATGGTATTTAACGAATCAAATCACTTTGAGGGGGCGGTAGTCCGCACTTCCTAAAATGAAGATATTGTGTTTACCCATAATGGAAACCATAAAGTTATGCCCAAAATGAAAAAAACGGAAGCTTAAGGAAAACATAAACATATTATATATCATATATAAAAATAGTGACATCATAATGGCCACCTTTGAAGGTGTTAAATGAGTGTTGAACAATCATCGTTTCGGGAGGCAGAATTTCGCCATCCACGGAAACCGTATGTTCTTTAACCATTTGATGCATTTGTGTGAGAGTGTAGCTCAAATAAATCTTATAACAACATCCTAGTATATTTAATATACTGTTGTTGTTACAAAATAATTAAATAAAAAGATTTTAGGGGGTTGGAGAAGCAAAATAAAACAAATGAACATGAGAGAATGAATTACCTTAAAAAGTGTAACTCCTTTTGATTTGAGCCTAAAGGCTTCCTTTGAAAGGATTCTGCCCAAAAGAAATCCTATAGGATTAGGAGAGGGATGTGGAGAGAGTAAATGGGCAGGGGTTGGCCGAGCCAAAGGCTTGAGTTGTGTGTGAAATGAGGTAGAGGTGGGGGCCTTTTATAAGAGGAGAGGAGGGGCACTTTTGGAAAGTAAAGAAATATTACATTATTTGAAAATGTGTTTCGGTTTAAAAAGGTCCCACATTGATATAATTCGTGGATAAGGTGATAAGGCTTCGAAATAAACTCATCCAATAAGTTTTGGACATGTCTAGTTCATAGATTTTACATTATCTTTCTATTTTATTTAAATCGTCAAATAATGATGTCATCGCTGCATCATTATTATGTCATAAATAATTTAATATATTTAATGTCTAAAAATCATAAAAAAATACTATGATGTAGGAAATCTTTTTATCTTTCCAATGACTATTTATAATCAAATATCTGATCTTTATAACCCCATGTAAAAAAAATTTTCCTAAAACATCTCTTGTTTGTGTCATTTTTACTTTAACATTTAATAAAAAGTTATTTATGTCATTTCCAAACAAAACTGTCTCCATGGGGTCCCCAAGTTGACCCATGGCTTGTCTTGGTCGGCCATGACACAACCAATAAGGTTGGGACATGTGTCTAGGTCATTTCTTATTATTAAAGCATTATTTATACCTTAAACTACACTAATTACCACTAATCGCGATTAAAAACTTAATAAGTTACTATTCACCAAAAAATTATTTTAATCTCATTGAACCACATTTTACTTCTTAATGACAACCATGTATGTCGGATTTTCAAAATTCAATACACATTAGTGGTAAACTTTCATTTAACTGAAAAATCAGTTTGCTTGATTACCACTTAGTGGTTTCACTATTCATCAAAAATTGAAGTTTTTCAGAAAATTACCAAAAATTCACCCAAAGCTACATTTGATATTCCGAATTCAAAAATTAAGTCTATTTTACAAAATTCAAATCATATAAGTCACATTAATTAATTTAATAATTAATTCCCGCTGCCAGAGCAAAAAGCGTGTTTTTACAAAACAATAAGTATCAAAAGATTGACACCAGTTTAAGTCTAATTTCAAAGTGAAATTGATTCCAATGACCACCATTGGATAAAATGGTAAAAATATATTCTAATTTCACTTCAAAACCAATTCAAAACATAATCTAATCATATAAATAAATTAGGTTAAAAAACAGTTTTGATGTAAAATGCAGTATTTTTCACTATTCATTAAAAAATAACATTGTCAGAAAAATACCAAAAATTCACACAAGGTAAATTTTGATGTCCCAATCAAAAAGAATAAGTTTATTTTGACAAACATAGTTTATAAAATTGTCAAAATATAGATTCAAAAATGGTTTGCCATCAAATGGCAGTAAAACAATCTTTTAAGAATATTAGTGTATTCCATGCATAAGATTGTATTTATTTTCATTTTAAGCCTCTATAACACTATCTTAATCATTAATAGACATAGATAAAAATATCTATTATTCATTACTTACTTGGGATGTTACATCCTTCCCCCCTTTAGAAAATTGCGTCCCCGCAATTTATTTACTTATCGAATAAATGGGGGTACTTATCCCTCATTGCATTTTCAGATTCCCATGTTGCCTCTTCAATCATGTGGTTTTTCCACAAAACCTTTACCTGGTGAATCACTTTATTCCGTAACACTTTCTCCCTGTGGTCAAGAATCTGGACTGGTTGTTCCTCATAAGATAGGTTCTCTTCCAGCTGAACTACCTCTGGGCTCAAAACATGAGATGGATCTGGCATATACTTTCTCAACATCGAAATGTGAAAAACATTGTGTACCTGAGATAAAATCGGAGGTAAAGCCACTCGGTATGCAACTGATCCAACTCTATTCATAATTTCGTATGGTCCAATGAACCTTGGACTTAACTTTCCTTTCTTACCAAATCTCATCACACTTTTCCAAGGAGAAACCTTGAGAAAAACATTATCACCTACCTCGAAAGATAGATCCTTCCTCCGATTATCCGCATAACTCTTCTGCCTGCTCTGAGCTGTTCTCATGTGTTTCTGAATCAGCTGAACTTTTTCTGCCATCTCTTCTACCAATTCTGGTCCCATCAACTTCCTTCCACCCACTTCATCCCAGAAAGCTAGAGTTCGACACCGCTTCCCATATAATGCCTGAAATGGTGCCATCTGTATACAGGAATGAAAACTGTTATTATATGAAAACTCAACCAAAGAAAGATGTTGGTCCCAACTTCCCTGATAATCCATAGAACAAGCTCGTAGCATATCCTCCAATGTCTGAATTGTTCGTTCTGACTGCCCATCTGATTGAGGATGAAAAGCTGTACTAAAATTTAATTCAGTACCCAACGACTTCTGAAGGCCTTTCCAAAAGTTAGAAGTAAACCTGGGATCACGATCCGATACAATGGAGAGAGGAACTCCATGTAACCTGACTATCTCTTTAAGATAAAAACGGGAAAGTTGATCAAGAGAGAAAGTATCTCGTATAGCAAGGAAATGAGTAGATTTGTTCAAGCGATCAACAATAACCCAGATTGCATTATTACCTCGAGATGTCTTCGGTAATCCAACAATAAAGTCCATGGATATATTCTCCCATTTCCACTTTGGCACTGGTAGAGGCTGAAGCATCCCTTTCGGTAACTGCCGCTCTGCTTTAACCTGCTGACAAGTCAAACACTTCACAGTAAAATCAGCAATATCTCTTTTCATTCCATCCCACCAGTAATACTCCCTCAGATCTCTATACATCTTAGTACTGCCCGGATGAACTGAAAACGGAGAACTATGAGCTTCACATAACAACTCTCTCTTCAACTGTGAATCACAAGGCACACACAATCTCTTCCCAAATCTCAAAATGCAATCATTATAAATGTTGAATTCAGGCAACTTACCTTTCTGTACCAGCTCTACCTTTTTCTGCAACTCACTATCTTGCTTTTGTGCTTGCTTGATTCTATCTGATAGAGATGATCTCACTGATACCTGAAACAAAACAGAAGGACTTCCTGCACCAACAACTTCTATGCCAAAGTTCATCAAATCCTTAACCAAAGGATCACGTTCCAAACGCAACATTGTTAATGAAGCATTACTTTTTCGACTCAAAGCATCAGCCACTTTATTTACTTTTCCCGGATGGTAATGAATTGTACAATCATAATCCTTGATTAATTCCAGCCATCTCCTTTGTCTCATGTTTAACTCTTTCTGAGTGAATATATACTTTAAAATTTTGTGATCGGTATATATTTCACACTTTACTCCATACAAATGATGCCTCCAAATTTTTAAAACAAAAACAACAGCAGCTAATTCCAAATCATGTGTAGGGTAATTTACCTCATGATTTTTCAACTGTCGTGAAGCATAAGCAATTACCTGATCATTCTGCATTAGGACGCAACCAAGTCCTTTCAATGAAGCATCACTGTATATAACAAACTCACCATTCCTGGAAGGTAGTGCCAAAATTGGAGCATTCACCAATCTTCTTTTCAATTCCTGAAAACAATCATCACATTCTTTTATCCAGATAAACTTAACACCCTTCCGAGTTAGCTTAGTCATTGGACTAGATAACCGTGAAAAATTTCTAACAAACCTTCGGTAATAGCCCGCCAAACCTAGGAAGCTACGAATCTCGGTTACATTTGTGGGTCTTGGCCATTCTTCCACAACTTTTGTTTTTGCAGGATCAACAGTTATTCCATCTTTAGAAACAATGTGACCAAGGAAAGAAATTTGTTGCAACCAAAACTCACACTTGCTGAATTTCCCATACAGTTTCTTTTCTTTTAAGGTTTACAAGATAAACCTTAAATGTTTTTCATGCTCCTATTTACTTTTAGAAAACACCAAAATATCATCAATGAAAACCACCACAAACTTATCCAAGAACTCATGGAAAATTCTATTCATTAAGTCCATGAATACAGCAGGTGCATTGGTTATCCCAAAAGGCATTACTACAAATTCATAATGGCCATATCTCGTACGGAACGTGGTCTTCGGAATATCTGCCTCCTTTACCTTCAGCTGATGGTACCCCGATCTCAGGTCAATCTTTGAAAAAAACTGAGCTCCCTGAAGCTGATCAAACAAATCATCGATATGAAGTAAAGGATATTTGTTCTTAACGGTGATATTATTCAAGGCTCTATAATCAATGCAAAGTCTCATAGAACCATCTTTCTTTTTAACAAATAAAACAGGAGCACCCCATGTTGATGTGCTAGGTCTAATGAAACCTTTCTCTAATAAATCTTGCAATTGCTCCTTAAACTCTAAAAGTTCAATTTGTGCCATTCGATAAGGGGGTTTTGAAATTGGCTTAGCATCAGGAACTAAGTCAACAGTAAACTCAACTTCCCGATCTGGTATTATTCCAGGCAACTCATCAGGGAAAACATCAGGATACTCATTTACCACTGGCACATCATTAATCTGAACAGTTCCTTTATTTTCAACGACGTGTGCAAGGTAACATTCATTTCCATCTTTCACAAGTTTCTCGGCCTCTTGATATGTTATCAAAAGTAAGGGTTCATTCTTGTAAACAAACTGAAAGTCTTTCTGAAAAGAAACTTCTTTAGCTCTACAGTCAATCTTAGCATGGTAAATAGAGAGCCAATCCATACCCAGGATAACATCAAACTCTACTAGAGGTAGAACAATAAGGTTTGCAAGTAGGTTCTTTCCACAAATAAGGATAGGAAGATTCTTATAAATTCTTTTTGCCTCGACACTTCCCCCAGGTGTTTTTACCAAAAGATCAGGAGTCATTTCTTGAGATGGTATTCCCATTTTACTAGAAAAGGTTTCAGAGATGAAAGAATGTGTAGACCCCGAATCAAACAACACACTGGCATAATCTGAAAAAACAAACAAAGTACCTGATACAACTTCATTTGATGGCCCGACATATGCTGAAGTAGTTGCAAAGGATTTCACCACCCCTTTCTGCTTGTATTCTAACTGCTTCCCATCACTCAAGCTCTTTGTCGGGCACTCGTTTGCATAGTGACCCATCTCATTTCACTTATAACATTTCACTAACTGTAAATCAAATTTGTTCTTACCTTCACCTTGATCCTTTTCAGTGCAATCACGAGCCTTATGTCCCATCTTACCACATCGGTAGCACTTCCCAGAATTCAGAAGACATTCCCCAGCATGCCTTTTGCCACATTTATCACAAACTGGAAACTTAGTTCTCTTACCATCAGACTTTTTTGAAGAATTCTTACCTTTCTCCTGCCACCTCGGTCTCTTCTTCTGCTGGTTGTTATAGAACACTTGGTCATCGGCAAACTCCATTTCCACCTTCTCAGCACATCGAACAAGCTTTTCATAACTTTTAAACTCTCGAGAAGCTAATGCCATTCGATATTTTGGCTTTAATCCTGAGTAAAAAACGATTGATTTTACTATCAAGGTACCGGATAAAATTTGGAGCATACCTTGCAAATCGAGTGAACCTTTCTTCATAGGCAGCCACTGAGTCTTCCTCTTGCCTCAATTCCAAGAATTGCTTTTCCATCCTAAGTCGAACAGCCTTAGGAAAATACTTCTCAAGAAACATACCTTTGAATTCATCCCAGTCAAGATCATCAATCTCATCAGCATCCCTGATATTTTTAACCATAAACCACCACTGATCTGCTTCACCCTCCAAACGGTAAATAGCAAGACTAACCTTTTGATTGTCTGAACACCCCATGACATCAAAAATATTCTCCAGTGCTTTAATCCACCCTTCAGCTAGCACAGGGTCAGATGATCCTCTGAATGATGGTGGATGTTGCCTCATGAAATGTTACACCACTGACATGTTCCTCTGCGGTTGATCTGGCTGATCTCGTGCATGGATACGACCACCATTTATCGCTTGAGTCAACTGCGCCATTACTGCAACAAACTGTTCAGTTCCAATTCCGACCATTTCTGGATGCTGATTCAGAAGGTCATTTCCTTCTGTATGCCTTCCTAGCACAGCTTCCCTGTTTCCTCTGCGGAAAACCATTCTGAACAAACATGTCTTAGATGAAGCAACATGGTAATCATTAAATGCTATACCATTTCAAAAAAAAAATTGGATAATCATTTAATAGAATTATAACTCCTAAAGTTATCTAAACTGACCTTTGATACCAACTATAAGGCCCCAGCCTTAAACCTTACTTAATCTTGAGTTATTACAAGATTACACATTGAGGATCTTTTCGGGTTTAGAGTTTTAGAGAATTAGATCATAAAACTTGAATTACATTCCACATATAAACAAAGTGGTTACATAAAGATAGTATTCTTCATTCCCATCAATGGAAACACATTTAAAATAAAACATGGATTATTTCTTGACACATCCTTGACTCTATCATCTTATCATGTACCTTTCCCTTGACCTGTGAAAAACAATTCAAAAACTTGGGATGAGCATAAAAACTCAGTATGGGTTATAAAAAAAACATGGAAAGGAAACATGAGTTCATATATACATAAGAATGAAATCATACTTTACCCATAAAACATAGGCACTTTAACATACCTCATAAAATCATGAATAAATCATAGAAATCATAAGACATAAAGGTAACTTGAGGCATTCATAACATTCTTACGTAAGGAGTAACCCTCTTGGTTACGTTTGGAATACCCATCACAGTATATTCCCTAAAATCTCTTCGGAGAAACCTTAACGTTTCACTCCTTCGCGTTACCCAATGCATTGGAGAGCTATAACGGGCTCACCCGCCCGTAGTTTATCACGGAACCACCCGTCTTCATAATAATGCCCAAGAACCATAACATAATCATATCACATAAAACATGCATAAAGGAAACATAAAATTTCCACATTTCAATCATGAGATATCAATACAACAAATTGATATAAAAACATTATGAAAACCATTTTCAATACCAAAATAAAAGAAAAGTAAAACATGGTATTTATTTTTCTTTTAAAAGAAGGTATGGCTTGTAGAGGAAGCCGAAACTCAAATAACAGTCACGACGGCGGAGAAGTCGTTGTCGCCGCATACGTACGACAAAAACATTCCCTTTTGTCATTTAGTAAATGCTTCGTATAAAAAAGATTCCTTTTGAATAAACGTAAAAGTAAAAGGGGGTTTATACACCGTATAAAAGAAAGTTGTGTATAAAATAAAATATGCCTCAATGAAAGGAGATTGAGACAAAGTCCCATACCTCGTATCCGACTTGACCCAACCGTTCTTTAATCTCCTGAATAATAAACTTGAGTTAATCTCTACTTTCTTAAGAACATTTTTCAAGTTCATTATTCCTTTTATACCATGTTATGGACATCATGTAATCATTTAAGTTAATAATGTTCATTTTGTCGGTATTTGGTTCTTAAGTCAAAAATAGACTTCTTACACTTACATGTTGTTAATTTGGTCAAAGGTTCATTATATCGAGAATGATATTAATGATTTGGATAACATATACATCATATATATTCAGAATATACATGTATTTATAAAATTACATCACATTTAGAGGTAAGAAATGAAATGCACCGTTCATGGAGAGGGTAAGCCGTACGTACGCATGAATGCTACTTTCATTTCTATTTCGTATTTTATAGAATGGAATCATAATGATATAAAGGTATATTATAATTCCAGTATAATATCATATATAATATCATAGTTCCATCCTTTATATGTCCCACATATGGTATTTAACGAATCAAATCACTTTGAGGGGGCGGTAGTCCGCACTTCCTAAAATGAAGATATCGTGTTTACCCATAATGGAAACCATAAAGGTGTGCCCAAAATGAAAAAAACAGAAGCTTAATGAAAACATAAACATATTATATATCATATATAAAAATAGTTACATCATAATGGCCACCTTTTAAGGTGTTAAATGAGTGTTGAACAATCATCGTTTCGGGAGGCAGAATTTCGCCATCCACGGAAACCGTATGTTCTTTAACCATTTGATGCAGTTGTGTGAGAGTGTAGCTCAAATAAATATTATAACAACATCCTAGTATATTGAAGATACTGGTGTTGTTACAAAAGAATTAAATAAAAAGAGTTTAGGGGGTTGGAGAAGCAAAATAAAACAAATGAACATGAGAGAATGAATTACCTTAAAAAGTGTAACTCCTTTTGATTTGAGCCTAAAGTCTTCCTTTGAAAGGATTCTGCCCAAAGGGAATACTATAGGATGAGGATAGGGATGTGGAGAGAGTAAATGGGCAGGGGTTGGCCGAGCCAAAGGCTTGAGGTGTGTGTGAAATGAGGTAGAGGTGGGGGCCTTTTATAAGAGGAGAGGAGGGGCACTTTTGGAAAGTAAAGAAATATTACATTATTTGAAAATGTGTTTCGGTTTCAAAAGGTCCCACATTGATATAATTCGTGGATAAGGTGATAAGGCTTTGAAATCCACTCATCCAATAAGTTTTGGACATGTGTAGTTCATAGATTTTACATTATCTTTCCATTTTATTTAAATCGTCAAATAATGATGTCATCGCTGCATCATTATTATGTCATAAATAATTTAATTTATTTAATGTCTAAAAATAATAAAAAAAATACTATGATGTATGAAATCTTTTTAGATTTCCAATGACTATTTATAATCAAATATATGATCTTTATAACCCCATGTAAAAATTGTTTTCGTAAAACATCTCTTGTTTGTGTCATTTTTACTTTAACATTTAATAAAAAGTTATTTATGTCATTTCCAAACCAAAGTGTCTCCATGGGGTCCCCAAGTTGACCCATGGCTTTTCTTGGTCGGCCATGACACAACCAATAAGGTTCGGACATGTGTCTAGGTCATTTCCTATTATTAAAGCATTATTTATACCTTAAACTACACTAATTACCACTAATCGCGATTAAAAACTTAATAAGTTACTATTCACCAAAAAATTATTTTAATCTCATTGAACCACATTTTACTTCTTCATGACAACCATGTATGTCGGATTTTCAAAATTCAATACACATTAGTGGTAAAATTTCATTTAACTGAAAATTCAGTTTGCTTGATTACCACTTAGTGGTTTCACTATTCATCAAAAATTGAAGTTTTTCAGAAAATTACCAAAAATTCACCCTAAGCTATATTTGATATTCCGAATTCAAAAATGAAGTCTATTTTACAAAATTCAAATCATATAAGTCACATTAATTAATTTAATAATTAATTCCCGCTGCCAGAGCAAAAAGCGTGTTTTTACAAAACAATAAGTATCAAAAGATTGACACCAGTTTAAGTCTAATTTTAAAGTGAAATTGATTCCAATGACCACCATTGGATAAAATGGTAAAAATATATTCTAATTTCACTTCAAAACCAATTCAAAACATAATCTAATCATATAAATAAATTAGTTTAAAAAACAGTTTTGATGTAAAATGCAGTATTTTTCACTATTCATTAAAAAATGAACATTGTCAGAAAAATACCAAAAATTCACACAAGGTAAATTTTGATGTCCCAATCATAAATAATAAGTTTATTTTGACAAAAATAGTTTATAAAATTGTCAAAATATAGATTCAAAAATGGTTTTCCATCAAAAGGCAGTAAAACAATCTTTTAAGAATATTAGTGTATTCCATGCATAAGATTGTATTTATTTTCATTTTAAGCCTCTATAACACTATCTTAATCATTAATAGACATAGATAAAAATATCTATTATTCATTACTTACTTGGGATGTTACAATGGAGTAGCCCAGTTCACACAGAACAGGCCCTAGAAGAGGATCAGAGCAACAGGAGTAGCAGCCACCAGATGCAGAGCTAACCGGATTGGAAGAATGAGAGGGTATGGCAGCCGCCATCGGGACCAGGCACCGTGCAGCTTTGTATGGGGCAATGCTAGCCAATTATCAATGCAAGGTGGGGAGCTAAGGCGATCAATGATGCAAGACTCTTGGGAGGGATAGTTCTAGTGGTTTGGGCCTACGGGTCATGTAATGGGCATGGTATGCCTATGGGCCTTCGGGTCAGGTATTGCGGGTCATGTCGGGCCTTGTGCCTTGAGCCTACGTGTCATGTACAGGTTCCCCGTCATCCACTAAAAAAGGGGTATTATCTATAATAAAATAAAAAAGAAGGCCTTCGGGCCATTCGGTGGCTTTAAAACATTATTCACATTCCTTTGACCATGTGAATTAACCAATTTATGTGATAATTTGGTTAACATGTTTTTTAATCAGAAATAATTTGGAAAAAATCATCACTAATAACCTATTAAACCAAAAAAATTATTTATATTATTTATATTTGTAGGTGTTACCCAGAAAGCCCAGTCAGAGGTAAATCCTCTGACCATTTATTAAGAAAAGAATAGTACATGGAACAAGAAACCACAAGAGAACCAGTTACATGTCATAGAATTCATACCCCTCACCATACCCGTGATATAATACTTCCTCTGTAGTAGCGGATTCCCATTCAAAGCTGTCATAATGTTTTAGGACCTTCGCATATTTCTGTCTGAGATTCATCTTATAACAACTCCTTAGAGGATTGCCTAACAGCAGATCTAGTTGACACCGGCTTGGGAAAGTCATAGTAAGCCTTCCTCGTTCTTCCTTTTCCTGGGGGATATTCCTCATTTCCAGATTTTTTCTTTCCATCTTTGACTAAATCACTAAAGGAAGGCCTATCCAAGCCACCACAATTTTCCTTGTCACTGTCCAAGACATCTCCCCATTTTCCAGCAATTACAACTTCTTGACAAACATCAGTCAGAGTCTGACTCTACTCATATTGCCCATTGATATCAATCATCGCAAAACAACGAGGGGCCTCAACACAAACAGTACCAGCATCAAGCTCCTGCCCCACAATATTCTCTTTTCCAATCTGCAAAAAGTCACTGTCCTTCATTGGCGTGCATTCATCCACCTCATCATGACCCAATTCCTGAAAACGGTTGCAGGTGTCCACTGTGATCTGCAGACCACCAACGGAAGCTAGCTGCAACTGAGAGTCTTTACCAGCTGAACAACCAGTGGTGGAAATAGGGGCATGTGGCTCTGAACTCCACGCCAACTCTCCCTCCTACGGTCCAACTTCATTAGCTTTGATCAATCTACAAACATCACTTGCTGCAACATTCTGACCAGAAAAGGTGTTCCCATGCTGCGATGCAAGTCCTTCCTTAGCAGATGCATCCAGCACTCCCCCACTTCCAGACCGAGTACCAGCCCACATATTGAGGGGCATGCCAACAGAAAGTACACCATGTGCTTTCCCATCATCTAGGAACAAAGCCAGCTCATCCCCCTTCTGTTCAGCAGTCCCAATTCTGATAATCTCACTGACAACCCTTCCTACCTCACACTGACTAGCAAAGTTTTGATCATGCTGCAACATTTCTCCTGAAGAAGCAGGCATTACAAGTTTTCCTCCAGCTCCAGCGCTAGGACCGGCCTCATTTTTGTCTATCTGATCCACACCAATATGCCGAGAGAGATCATGTTTCAGTCTATCAAACACCATAGCAACTGTTGGGTTGTGTGAGGCCCGCACCTGTTTCACCATTGAAACAGCAGCAGATTGGTTATGTGAAACCCGCGCCTGCTTCACCATCGAAGTCTCACCCAAAAAAATATCATTTCCATTATTCACTGAATCAGACCCCAACTGTCCTTGACCAGAAGCACCAACAGGCCTCTTCACCGATGTGGCATTTCTCCTGCTTCTGACTCCCCGACGACAGTGACCAGCCAAGTGACCCAGACGACGACAACTTGAGCAGAAATCAACCCAATTCTCAAACACAACAGCTTGCCTCCAGTGGAATTCCTCTCCCATAGAAATCCAGATCCATTCTACTGGTGGCTTCGAGGCATCCACCTCGACACAAATGTGAGGGTTCACTGGATGACTCACAGAAGAAGTGCGTGCATCCGAACACAGGAAACAACCAACCAAATTCCCTAGCATACAATTTATCGCAGGATTTTGGAAAGGTAATGGAAGATTAGGGAGACTTACCCAGGTCACAACTGAAGGGGGATCCCGATTCATACAGAGATCCAACGACCAGCGAAGCAGGAAGAATTTGCATCCATTGCACCGGCGGGGAGCTCTGGACCAACCACTTATCAAGTCTTCCTCTGAGCCAAAATGAATCATCAGATGACGGTTGTCAAGAATCCCTACCACCGCACGTTCCTTCATATCCCAATCACTAAACACAGAGGGATCGAACTCATCAACAGAGGGCCTTCGTAGAGAAAAACGAGCAACCAGTGTCAAATTGAGGAATCCTGATGCCGCAGAGAATTCTGATGAAGAAATTGGAAGCTGAGGGGCCCCAAGGTGGAGCTCTGGAACTTTCGGGCTTAGAGAGATCGATGGAAAATCTGGAAGGAAGTTAGGGTTTGAGAAAGGAACAAATTCCACCCGCGATTCCAGTGGTGGTGGAAGATCACCTTCCCCCCTCCCTCCACAAGGAAGGGGGGGAAACCATCATCGAGCATCAACTAGGGTTTAGCATCGCGAGGGAGAAGGAGCTTCGGCCCCCCACTATAACACATATTCTATCTTTGTAGGTGTTAGTTATTATTCATCCACATTAGTTCTTGAAGATTCTAAAGATATCTCATCATTAGATATAATATATCCAATAAAATAAACTTATTAAATCCAAAATTTAAACTTATTGAATTTCCAATAGAACTCATTTTCGGTGAAGGTCATGAGAAAAGTTCATAAATGGTTCACTTGATCTTTATGGATTTTTTATTATATCATGATATCATCAAAAAATACCACCAAAAATTTTCCAAAATATTCTTTAAAATATCTATTCAAAAAATCCATAAAAACTGAGGGTGAATTAGTTAATCCTAAGTGAATTATTGTAAACTCATAATGTCCTTACTTTTTAAGAAATTTCATATTTAGAATATCATCATTATTCATTATTAATTAATGATAACCCTAATGAAGATCAATATCTGAGAAGTATTAATCACTTTAAATTTTATTAAGAAATTCATCAATACTTGGTAAAGGATAATTTTTATTTCTAACGATGGAATAAATTTCTCTATAATAAATAAACAACCATGTAAACTCATTATTATTTTTTACAAATAGGATAGGGGCTCCCCAAGTTGAGACACTAAGGTGTATGAATCTCTTTATCACATAATTACTATACTTTTTTTATTTACTCCATCAGTTCCACTAGGTTAATTCTATAGGGAGTCTTAGATTTGGGTTTTTAATCAGTGGTGAGTTCAAGAGAAAATTCAACTTCTAAATTAGGTGAATGTCCAAGTAATTCTTTAGTAAATACATCAATAGATTCCTATGAAATAGGTGCATCCTCCATTATTAGTATATAATTACCATCCATATATTTTTATTTCTCTTTTTCTACTCCCATAATTTCATTAATATAATCTATAGGATGTGGTTCTATACAAGGATTAGACAATGAATTATATCCTTAAAAAATAAGTTATTTTATACCACCATCACAAATTGTAACCTTCTTTTCTTAGTAGTGAATTCTTTCATTATACTTTGAGAGATAATTTATCCTAAGGATGATGTAAAAGTGAAAAAAGGGTATAATAGACAAGATTGAAACTGGATAATCTCAATGCATCTTAATATAAACTTCCCATTTTTTCCACAATGTGATGATATTTTTACGAGGATTTTTTATTGAAAGATTTATCATTAATGTATCAAGGGATGATTAAATGTTATTAGTAAACAAATAAGATATAAAAGATTTCATATATCTATAATCAAATAATTCATTATATAAATTAAATTTTTTGATCAAATTACATGTTATCTCATCATTTAGGACATCAATTTATGATGTAGTAATTTCATAAGCCGACCTTTCTCACTTGGCCTCTTTTTAGGTAGATTCCCTTGAAACTTAGGGCATTGATTGGAATAGTGTCTCATATCCTTGAAGTTAAAGAATTAGACGTCAGTGGCTTCTCTCTTGCCTTTAAATTCATGATCATTATATAATTTATGTCCACACTTTTGGACAACTCTCATTTCCTTCAAGAAATTCCCAGGGTTTTTCTTCCCACTATTAGTTTATATCGGTATTTCCACCCTTCCACTCTTCTCATTCACTAATTTATTCCCTATGTGGCGATCATAAATCCACTTTCTATATTTCATTCTTATAAAAAATAAATTTCTTGGATAATTCCTTCTCATTATTAATATAATTTGACATTATATCTTTATATATTGAAATTTTTTTATAGTGTAATTCCCTTTGAATGCTTAGAATTAACCCATAAAATAAGAGATCAATCTTTATTTTTGGATTTTTTCCATAGTCCATACCATGTATTGTGAACCTTATAAATTTATCCTTATAATGGGAAATAACTTCCTCCTCATTTTTTCTTAAATTAATAAATTACATTTTCTTTTCATCCATTTTCTCTCAAGGAAAATAATTTTTAAGGAATATTTCCTTAAACATTTTCCATTATATAATATTTATTTATTCATCCTTATTATTTTGAATCAATTAACACCCTTGATAAGAATCTCCATTTAAATGATATAATTCCAGGATAACCTTCTCCCTTTCACTATATCCTCATGTAAGGAATATCTTTTCTCATGATTTGATCCATTGTCTAGCTACTAATGATTTATTGGATCTATTGAAGGATGAAGTTTGATACCATATTAAGTGTTCCAATGTTGGTACAACATGTTTTAGAGAAATAATTTATTAAATACATGTAATTTTATTGGTTATAACCTATATTTATTGGCCTAATATAGTGATAATTTTCTCATCACAAATATAGGTTTCATTAGAATGATTAGTTGGGCAATCACAACATTTATTATGGGTGTTAACATGATTTCTATTCCTTCCATTATACACGATTTCTAAAAAAATGCATATAATTGATTATTTAATGAATATCACTATGAATTATAAATCATGGAATAGGATTCCTATTAATATTAAGTATTCTAGATGGAATTTCTGTAATATTTTTTCTTAAAGTTTTATTGTCTAACTATGTTCATCTAAATCTAGTTTCTAAGATTTCTATTAAACTTGATCTAATACCAACTATATTCACTCAGACTCTAGTAACCCAAAGATTGTGGTTATTGTATTACCTTAGTATACAATAAAAAATATAATGTTAAATAGGGTCTAAAAGTTTAGTGCTCTTATGATACTAGAAACATACATGATCCTTGCATTACATTTATAAAAATATAACAAATCTTAAATTCAATAAAACATTATTATTCCTTTAATAATATACTTAGATAACTCATATAACTCTTCATAGTTTCTTGGGGGAAAGGGATCTAAAATAAATGAATTCGTAATGTTGGACATCTTAATCATACCACAAAGGCCTCAACCAAGATATGATAATTATATCATAAAGGCCTTATGCCAACACATCATACATAATATGGCAGTTATACCACAAATACCAAACAAATTTGTCTCATGAGACTTATCAATTTATCAAGGGGATGTATAATTTTTTGCCACAATGGTCATATAAAAATACTAATTCATCTATTATATGATTTATTATGGCAAACAGTAAATTTCATTTTGTTAAAATGAAATATTCACATACACATATCTTATAATTCAATAATTTTCTGTTATAAGTAATGGGTATACAGATTGAGAATGCTTCCCCAGTAAATTGAGTTACATGTCTATATATGTGAATATATATAAATACATTTGTAATTATAGGATATTCAAAATGAAATAGAATGTATCCACGAAAATAGTATAGTGTGGTTAAATAATTTCATTATATAGTGGTATTAATAGGAATTATACAATTAATGAAATGGTGTGAGACCAAATAGATGATAAAAAAATCCCAAATTAGAAATAAATTTTATAGTTATATAATGGATTATAATGCTGTTATAGTAAATATAAATAGTAGTTTCATATTCATAATGCATACATCGATTTTTTTCAAAAAAACCAAACATCATTACACATAGAAATGTAAAGGAATTCAAAATTATTTTCAAAGATAAATGATGATAAAGGTATAAAAAAATTATATTTAAATCTCACTTCCAAAATTTTGAGAATAAAATCATTAGATCATTAGAGTTTTGGGCTCTTGAAATATAAATTTATATCAGGTTTTTAGGAACACTTACCTCACTAAGTCTCTTTAGAAAAATTCTTAGAACTAACTTCAAGAGAGAAGTTGAGGTAGAGTATGAAACCCTTATCTACATAAGTGTCATCCCATATCTTTGTGAAAGGTAAAATTAGGGTAAAACCATTCTTGATGGTTGTGGATATGATAGGAATGAGAGGATGGGTGGGTATGTATATCAAATGTGAGGGAATTGTTTTTTAATTTCTAAACATAGCCCATAGATGTTATGTTGTGGAAAAATTAGAAGCCATTGGCCTTCCCATATATCTAAGCCATGATATTTTACATTTAGGGGATATATTTTTACTTCTACAAGTTTAAGAACTAAAATCACTTAAATTATATCATTTTTCACATATAAATTTTTTTTATTAATAAATAATTTTTTAAAATATTAAAATATACTTTAGTCTTTCGAAACATATTTATAGGTTAGGAAAATTAATTTTATTATTTAAAAATTCATTATTTTAATGAATAAAAATATTTTTGATTGAGAAACACTTAATGTTATTTAAAAAAATAAGTTTTACACAACCATGTTTTCATAATGTTATTTAAAAAATAGATTTTACATAATAATAGATTCATAATTCTTACCATATAAATATATTGTATTTTACTATTTATCAGAAAATTCAACCATGCTAAAAATTTATAAAAAAATCAACACTAGAAAATTTCAATGTGATGATTATAAATTTTAAGTCCTTTTTATGAAAATTATTTTCAATATATAATAAATTTAATTATTTAATAAAAATTCTTATGTATTTCAAAATCATACATTTGGAAACAAAAATTTAAAACTCTTTTCTAAGGCATATGTATATAGTTACATTGTAATTAATTGATTAATATACATTATTAATAATTTTTAATTATATTATTATTAAATGATTTAATATATTTTATTATACACTTATATGTATAAGGGTAACATTAATAATATAATGGTTATATAAGAAAGTTCTTATTTTAATGTTCTTATTCCTAATTGTCAAATTCCAATGGTCACCTTACCCTTCCAACAGTCATATTACCCCTTATATGTACACTTTATTCTTACATCTAAAATAATTCATATCCTTCTCCAAGTTCTTATATCATTTTTATTCCATATGTTATTTTTTTCTTTATAATATCAATGTTTCTTTTATATCTGTTATTCAATTTAGGGTATGATATTCTAGAGTTCAATATTATGGTGATTTTGTAATTTTGAATGTAATTTTATAGTTTTTTGATATACTAATATGATGAAATAATATAATGTGAATTTTAAAATGGTTGTTTTGATGAAGTTTTTATTAACTATAGAAGCACCTCATGACTTATAGTCGGGGATATTGTATACTCTTGAGTGTAAACATGAGGATCCATTGGCATAATACATAGTCTCAAGGGTTCAGGCATGAGACTACATTTCCCATGTTATGCATTCATGGGCCCTCACATGACCCATGTTGTCCTGGAAAAGTATTGTGCATTGCTCAAAAAAATCTCAGCATTCTTCATAGATCTAAAACTTCTTCTTCTCTCATTAATTCCCACAATACAGGTTATTCTTCGACATCAAAAATCAAAGGGTTATATAGAATAATCTATTTATATTTTTCATAAAACATGATTATTCAAATATATTCATAAATTTCCCAAATTAAGAAATAGTTATTGAAGCCAATGAATTTAGGTGTTTCACTGAAATCATGATAGAATGATTATTTCAAACATCTATGAGAAAATAAAATGAAATTATTATAAATGAAATATATTAATTTATTTTTGTGAATCAGTATGGATACGACAGTGGATGATTGGTCATTTTTTATTGGATTGTGTAGATCAAGTTGTTTATGGAAATTTTAGTGGATTTTATGTCATAATCATGTTCAATGGCATGGTGGTAGTCATTTTACTTCACATGGACCTTCTTCAAATCTTTATAATCTAAGAGGAAATAAAAAAATTCCTATTTTGGGTGTCATAGTGTGAAATGGTGTGTTCTGGAGAACATTATGTCATGGTCATATCATGAAGATAGGATGAAAATGGTGAGGCCAGTGGAAATTATGTTGTGGTGTATTTTGGTTTGATTTGGGAGATATAGGTTATGGATATGAACTAAATGGGATAGCTCATATTATATGATTCATTCATATTATAAAACATGACATGTATGTGATTTATATCATATAAACTATGTAGAAATATCATTAAATTCATAGAGAAGTTTATTTTGTATGGTATGACATATGTTATAGTGTATGATATGTGATATCGAGTGCATGAATACTACCACATATCCAAAATAGTTTTCCTTTAGTTATTATTCACTGAGATGGATTTTTAATGGCTGGGTAAATGATATGTGATCATTGAAGTGTTCAACTAGTCATATATATACAAATAGGTATACATTATGTAACATATGTTGGATTACAAACATTGGAAGTCTACTCTCAGCCTCTTACATTGATTTAGGTAGAACTATAACTAGGTATAACCTATCTTATTTGTAATTTGGTTGGTATGACCTAAATATTTTAAGCCTAAAATCTATTTTCCTTCCCTATTATCCATTTTTATTTTAATACAATGTTTTATAATGAATTTGTAATTTTGAGGGATCGACTCATTGAATATAAGGATTTTAGTGGTTTCTTCACTACTTGTGGAGGTGAGAGTTTTTTGGTCATCTCTTAGTGGTATTCATCAAAAAGACTACAATGAGATGGATTATATTGTACATGAGGTATGATTTTTTATTTCATGTTTTCCATTTTCATATTGATTAAATGATGATAGATTAAGTATTTTATTAGGTTTCTTCCTCTACAATGAGCATGAGATGTTTTTATAAAATACATCAGCGGTGCATTATGGGGTTGATGTCATTATTCCATAGTGAGAGTCAAATTCAAATTCCTACAGTAAAATATCTAGGGAAATTTAAGTGGGTTATCCATTTTAATGGTTGTGGTTCTTGAACCTCCTTTAACTAAGATTCACCATAACACGGTATGCCTCTCACCACATAATGGTGTAGTCATATGAATTTTATTATAATGTTTTTTATCTATCTTCCCTTGGATCATCTGTTTTACTTTTTCCTGATCACCAGACTCCCTTTGGTATCAATTTTGGTTTATATGGTTATTCCTTGATGGATTTTAGGCCTTATAATTGTGTAATATATATTTTTGACTTCCAGGTGACTTTAACCTCTCTTTTAAACTATTTTTTCTTATTATTATTTCATTAGAAGGTTATGGAAGGGGTTAGGGATATTTTTTCATAGATTTTGGTCAAGGGTTTGATGGAGAATTGTAATGAACCAAACCATAATATCATCTAACCCAGTATTTGAGTTGATTCACCACTGACCTGAAGGGATTTCATGATCCTCACATGATGGAAACTAGTTCTTGAGCGTTAATAAACAACCTTTTGGAATGATTTATCCCAAAAAAAAATATAACAATAATCAAAATTACATTGCAGTAACATGAAAAAATAAATTAAATAATAAAACCATATCTAGTTATAAAAAGACGATACAAAAAATGAAAGAAGAAGAAAAATGTGAAGACCCATCTTCCGATGGTCCACAACCATCCACCATGAACCAATTTGATCTTACTTGGTCAACTAAGTATGAATCTATAAAATAATTTTAAGGTAATAATAGTACCTACTATGAACATAATGGATGCAAACACTAAACAATTCAAGTAGGGTGTGAGCTACAAATCCCAGTAGGGTTTCACCAAAGATTCTATATAGTTACTTCATAAGATGATTGAAATGTAATAAAATATAGTACAATAAGATAGAACAAGGCTTTAAATTTCATAATAGGAAATTAAATCCATTAATATCGTATTACAACAAGATTGGGTTTTTAAAAAAATAACTTTAAACATTTAAAAATCATTTATGAATCAAAAGTTGGAAACTTTCTGTTTCAACATAAAAAAACCAAAAAATTTACTGAAAAGCTTTGAAAACAATTTCACAATATAATATCAGATAAATCAAGGAAAGGTAACAACAAACACTAGATATCAACAAGCTATATAATTTTTAACATTATAGAATCAAGGTTAATCGTCTCAATGAGAATATCAATCGAGAGTGGTAATCAATCAAGAAAGGAAAATTCATTACCAAGTAGTGACAACGAACACTATCATGTATCAACTATAAACTATAATGATGTCATGGTTTAAATATAGATATTATATTTATTATTCTATAGACAAGTTAATCAATAAAACCTCGTTGATCCTCAAGATTAAAACAAGTCTCACGAGTATCAAGAAAACCATGTTCACGCACACCCACTTTCCTACTCGCATGCCTATATCCTAAACCTCTCATATTCTCCATGGATCCACTAGATGAGGTATGGGTCCTCTTGAAAAGAATAAATTTATGTCATCACATCAAACAACCTAGGTTCCCATGACTATTCAAAAAAAATATGAGTGAGATAATTAGGTTATGAGGATTGAAAAGGGAATCTGCATCAGTATCAACATGGGCCCATTACCTCAGTGATTCAATTCATTATCAGTTCACATCTCACCCTCCCCCCCAAGATCCTCAAAGTGAATAATACCATTATCAACACCCATTAATGGTAAGTAGATTAATTAAGTAGGCAACATAAATGGATAATCACAAGAGAGGATCAATAAAAATTTATAATTGGTCCATCAAGAATCATCAATTTCAATTCAAAACATTTTCTTTAAAGAAAGATTCAAAATAGTGACCATACCTTCTTCCTTTTTCAAAACAACAACAAATTACCAAAAAAGCCATTAAAATAAAAATTTCATTCAAAAATAGCCCTAGGGAATCCAAAGGAAGTATTATAATTTAAAATATTGGTAGAAATTTCGAAACACATTTCAACACCATTTTAATTTAAAATAAGGAATTTCACTTTAGAAATTAAAATGTGACCTAAGCCATTAATTTAATCAAACATATTTTAAAATGTCTTTAAAAATGAATCACAGACATCATAGCATTCATCAGTTTATAAAATAGTGAGAGGAATCAATTTCATGATAAATTATTATCATGTCATGTTTAATACATATATAAGAGGATCTAAGAAGATTTCATGAGATATTTCAAGGTAAAAATTCATAGATTGTATGTTAGAAAATAAGAAACATAAATCTATTAATTTCACCAACAAAAATGAATTACAATATGAAGGAACTTCATAAAAACACAAAAATCAATTAAAAAATTTAGAACATCAACTGAGGGATGTGTAATAGTAATAGGATAAGGTTCACACCCCAAAATCAAAGAAAAATAATGGAAAACACATTTATGAATATAACTTAGTAGATGGACACACCAAAATATGCTCAAAAGGATAATAGGAATTGAAGCAGCAAGGGTTTGGGTATTTTAAAAGCACTAGGGCATTCGGATTTGTAGAACTAAAAATCCCAAATTAAAAAAATCATTTAATTTGACATTTTAATGAAATATTTAATGTGGAGGGTTTAAAACATATAAAATGGGAGTTTCAACCTTTAAATGGGTTAAATATTTATTTTCCATGATTTCTATAATTTAAAAATGATAAATGGAATTATAGGTATTGACACTCAACATCATCACATGGAAGAAAAAGTGACAAAGGGAAATGCCTTAGGAAAAGGAAGAGAAAATAGATGAAGAAAGTAAAGATTTGCAAAGGCTCACAAAGTAGATTTACCAAGGTATCGTTAATGACCATCAGTGTGTAAGTACTTGTGGGCCACCCTACTTGTGAGACTAACCAATTTCAGCCAGAGTCACCGATTTTCTGATAAATAGACCCTTGGGGCCTTCATTTTTATAGATGAATTTTGCTAAATGTCGATTTCTACTCTGGTCTCCTTAGTTATTTGATACAGTCTTCTGAAACCTCTAAGGTAGTTTCATAACACCTACAGAGAGGGAATCAAAGGGGGAAAGTGGGACTTAATTCCTTTCAGTGTTAAATATAAAAAACACTTGTGCGACCAGTTCACCCAACCCTATGGATTAAGAAGACTTGTGTGACTTGACCTTTCTCATGTAGGAACCTGTGTGACTTATTTTTCAGAATCAATATAGAGACCCTTTAAGGCTTGAAAAAGTCTTCTTTCAAGTGTATCCAACCAAGTTTGTCATCACCTAATGTGTAACCAATTATACCAAACCTACTTTCATGGAGACCCCTTATATGGTTCTTCTTGGTTCACCCCATCCCTTTAGCATGTACGAGCCTTTCATTAAGCCTCTTTCAAAGACACTCATGGAAAGTCTTCTCCTTCACTGGTTCCCTTTCCAGAAATGGACTGCGTTGAAACCTCCACCAAGACCTCTTGATTTACAAAACCTTAGGGAAATGAACATCAGCATGTATCTCATATGGATTTTTCTTTCTATGGTCATATATTTCTTGCACTTGTCCTACCATAGGATCATGATCCTTGGGGTGGCTGTAGATTTGTATATCTATGGTCACAAGGACCCTCACCCTAGGGATAGTGTTGGGGAGTTCTTGGTCTTTGATTCTAGGGATAGGAATCTATCCTCCCCTTCTCATCACTAAGACCCAAAACATTTGGCTCCTGGTAGGGAGGATAAGGATCAGACTTACTTTTCCCTTTGACAAAGGAAAAGTCTCCCTCATCACCTAGGACCAATCAAAGGGAAACCATCCAAGTGTAAGCTCCTATCCTTTCATTTAGGAGGTTGTAGTATTGATACTCTATAAATTCTTCACCTTCATTCCTTCCTTAAATTATATCCATGTTCAATTTAAATTGAAGAAAGGAAAGCGTCGTATCCATGGCCTCTTCCACCATAGTCATGACCTCTTCTGCTACAGCACCAACCTCTTCCACCAATAAAGTAGGAAAAGTGTGTGTGGTTTTTTGAATATTTCACATCCTGTTGTTTTTCACATTGAGAATGAATCACATGGTCTTATAGGTTTTTAATGATCACAATATCCACACAATTCACCTGAAGGAATTAACTATAATAACTTTGATTCCCATCATAACCATGATACGTAGGAAGCCCACTTAGGGACCGAGCTCAAGGGACATCCTCCTTAGGATTTAACCCAATCATAATTCCATTAATCCAGGTATCCTCCTTATGATTAAGCCCTGAGTTATACCCCAAAACCATCATGATTTAATACATCACTCATTGTCTTATTCATAGGGAATCATATTCAATAATAAGCCTCGACTTAATCCCCTAAAAGGTCCATACTCTCCTAAGAGACTAATCGAAATATGTTCAGTTTTATTCCCATATAAACGAGATATGTATGAAGCCTCCTTGAGGTTCAAAACCAATATTCCAAATCAACCCTCTTCTCTCTGGTCCATATCCCTAGTAGGACCTAATTCAACTCGGAAGCTCATCTTCCTTCCAAGTTCCATGGTTTTCTTAGGAAAAAGTCAAACACTAAGCTTTGATTAGGAACCTTCTACCTACATGTCCTTATTGCATGACACGAAACTATATAGTTGGGTATTTATCACACAACCATAAAGGGTATGATGTGTCACATTAAGTAGCACTAAACTATGTGGGTTCTGATTCCTTTCAAAAGGATACATTGGAATCCCAACTATGGGATTGATCCCAATATCATAACAACTTCTGTCTCCTTGGATGATGATAAATTACAGAGTTGAATTCATCTACCTTGATGAACACAAACTCCAGAGTGCCCCATTGGGTGGCTAGAAAACCATCATTATCGTAATAACAACAAAACAATATATAAGTTGTATATGAGAAGATACCATTGATGTAGAACCTCAAATATATATAGATATATCCATTGATGAAGAACCTTGAATACATTTAGATAATTATAAATTCTGCATATGATAAAAATTGATTGCTAAATTACAAGTTAAACTCATATCATACTTGGTAAATTAATAAATGATTAGTGAACATATCATAAATCTATAAGAGAGTCCTGGAGTAGGAAATAATTCCCCTCAAAAGGGTGTGATGAGCCTAACCTACCATCCTCCCCACCAATGTTAGTTCTTAATAATCAAAGGTCAAAATCACAAATGAGTTCTTTCCTTTGGAAAAAAATTCCCTATGGATAAAGAACCATTGGGTTTTTCCAGTTCCATGAACAAACCCATTGGAAACTGACATGGCCAGATCCTCATCCACATGAAGGATTCCATCACAGACTCAGTGTATTCAAAACTAGGTATATAAGTCACTAGTTCGAGAATACCATCAACATGGTACCTTTCCAACCCTGGAGGTTGTCTGATAGGCCTTCCAGATCAAAAATAACCTATGATCATTGGGTTAGCGATGAACAGTGGTCTAGAAGAAAATGGTTCCCACCACCATCTTCAACAATTTTGGGAGATTTTCCTTAGAATGAAATCACCAATCCCTTAAATATTCTAGGTAGGTCGACCAAGAGGCCACCTATAGCCTCATTCTGAATACAAAGGGTTCCTTCCCAAGGGCTTCTTCCAATAATCACTGTCGCCAACGTCATGCGGTAGTAAAACCTAAACATGATGAGGGTGTTTCCTTTGGATGTATGGTCTAGGTATCTCAGACCCAGGCATTAACGATGGCCCACTGGGGATAAAAACAAACTAACAGGGAGCCTGGATCTATCTTTTACCCCTTCGGAGAAGCCCACCAAACTAGTCTGCTGGAAATTAGTGAGATGGCACATACAACCATCCGCCTTCATTCTACTGGCCTGCAAACTCATCAGGCGGAACACAATCAATCCCATAATTCTAATTTGGTGGAGTATCATAATCAGTAAAATATACCTACCTACACCCATCAAGCTGGCTAGCATCCTCGTTTGTTAGCACACAGAGAATTCTGTCAAAAATTCTCAATGATAAGCATAGGGTAGACTCAACTCTCTACCCCAGCACACGAGTACTATTAGTTTCCATTAAAATTAAATGGAGAAAAATATTATGTACATACCCCTAATCCAGAGATAGAATGGGTGTATATTCCAGTTTTGGCCACTGAAGTCGCCAAAAACATATTGGCAATGGTGAAACGGAAGATACAAATTCCTGCTCATATCCTAGTGACTTGCCATAATATCATCATGAAGGAAATAGCAATACCAGAGGGACATAATCATAACTATATCCCCATAAGAAGTGTGTATCATCAATATATCACCCCGAAGTAGATATATACCTTTTTTCTATATAGGAGGGTTAATAGGCATACTCCCCCATGTCATATGGACAACCAGATTAGGAACATACACCCATTCCAATTAGAGATAATCGGCCTATTCTAGAAGCCACTATAAGGAAGATATATATACCTTCCCATGATAACCACTTTTCCTAGAAATTGGATCCAAATTATTGTAAGAAGGCATCCAAAACAAAGTATTATCAAACATAGTTGGAAAATCAAGAGCTAATTTGTGATTTGGATTTTCTTAATGCTAGAGTTCTTAAGGCACTCAGACATTTAACTGTTATAGATCAAGATCCTACCCTCCCATTACCAAATTATGGGACTAGTAGTAATAATTTTAAAAGTCCTCATCTGAAACTTCCTCATCAAGGATTTCTTTATAAAAAATCAGTCAATCTCGAGATCCTATCTCTTGATGAGTGTCGCAAAAAACCTTCATGTGGATAGAAGACCAAGGTGGAAGAGGGTATATCCCTTGTTGTAATCCACCATGAAGCTCCTCCCCATGAGGGAATTTTCTTATAAAGTTCTCTCCACAGTAGTGATTCTCATTTTCGAGAGAATTCTCTAACTAACAATGTAGTGATGAGAAAACTCTCTTATCTTGAGGCACTTGAAAACACAAGTCTTGTCATATGTGATGCCTTATCATTGGTGAGTGAAATTATTTCTCAACCAGAAGATATCCCAAGTTTATGGTCATTCTTTGAACCATCCTTGGTCCATTTATCTTCCAATGTAATAGAGAAATTCTCTACCAATCTTTCTAATTCTAATAAAGCGACATGAAAATGCCTATTTTGGTCCGATCAAGTAGAGAAACCTCTAGAAAAAGACAAAGAGGATATGTTGAACATGAGGAAACAACTGGAAAATTGTGAAATACTAGTCATGTTTTGTCCTTTTTTCACCTCTCAAAATAAAATTTCATAGATGTTGGTAGAATATTCTATTCATGATATCCACCTCAACATATGGAATACTCTTAATCATCTAAAATCCAATGTATTACTGTATAATGAATATCAAAGTCATGTTAAGTTATTTGAAGGTTTGAAGCATCAAATAGACTTGTAATCTCTCCTACCTTCCTAAATTACAAATATCTAGAAGTAGCAGAGATACCTTTATCATGAATGCCTAAATGAATTAATGAGGTTCTGAAAAATGATCGCAGATACCCCACCTGGTGTTTATACAATAGGATGGGGTACACATGGAGTATTGCATTTCACTGCACTCCAAAGCCAGTAAAGCTTTTCAAAAGTGGCCTCATGCAATTTCAATTACCCAAGCCAATGAAAAAAATGAATTATATTCTTGACCAAATATATTCTCAATAAGAAAAGTAATTTAGTAGCTTCCACCAAAGTCAAGCCCGAAGAGAGAAAGCTATTGAGATACTTTTGCCTCAAGAGTCTAACAACATTGGCCAGGCCTACCTCTTAGAGGATGTCAGCAGTCAGATTATGAAAATTTCTAATATAGCATAATGGATTTCCTAATATGGATATTTAAGTTAGTTCCTTATTATGCACCCATCCAATTTTTGGACCAGAATTTATAAAATCATAAGAGCAGCAACGGTGATATCAACCATAGTAATTCAGGAGCTACCCCAGCCTGTAGGGCTATGGGATTTTTTTATCTAATTATCTTAGTCAATAAACAGAGCCCGAAGGGTTTATAAAGAAGAATAGTAAATGCCCCAGCCCACATGGTAGGGTTTTTTCACATTCAAAATCCCCCCCAGCAGAAGTCATTCTTCTCTCAATTAGGGAAGAATATGAAAAATGAACGAATAACTGAATTATCTAGAGATTCTATTCCATTTATGATAATGTCTGCAAAAAATTAAAAAGGAACCAAAAATGGAATAAAAATGTCTCATGGAGGGCAGAGAAGAAGGTGTTCTCACAAAGATATCGATATAATGCCAGCAATTCATTATGCATCAGTAAATTTCATCAATGCAGTCATCGAAGATCCTCAATAAAATGAATCCAGTTTAGGGGAGTTAGAGGATGAAGTTCTTATTCATAATGTTGTGCACATTGAAGAAAATTAAGGAGGTGTGAATACCCTAAATAATAGGCTTAACCAAAATTTAGATATCACCTCGAATAATCAACTTCCACATCTTTGAAAGTCACCTAATAAGAGAAAAGGTAAAGTTCAGACCATGTGTCACCTTTCCCCCGAAGAAGGCCAATCCTTTTTGTTTGAGGAAATATTTTCTCAGAAATAGGAGGAAATGAGAGATTTGAGAAGAATCAATGAAAAGTTACTCTGATGAAGTATTCCTATCAGATATTCTCTAAAATAAGACCATCAACTCACACTTCTAGTAGGCACACCTAAGTAAAGAGGGTTTGTTGCAACAACTGAAGCAGGAAGGGAATATCCTATCAACATGGGATATCAAACACCAATATATTTAAATCCATTGAAATTAGATTAATAATTCCCTATATTGGGTAAATAGCCAGAGTATAGTCAGGCACATCCTTACAGGCTTGTCTCTATTAGTTACCCATGACAAATACCAGTGGTACCGCCACCAATATTTTTACCAGTCACTGCACCAGTTCAGACTCTATCCACCGCACCAATTATGGTCTTCACTTAGCAAGATATTCCTTGAATTTTTATGAACACCATTGACTCATTAACAACTCTCTTGGAATCTAAGAAAGGATGGAATGAACTGATTCAACTGAAAAAGAAGGATTATCCTGAATGTATAGATCTGATTTCTCCTCCACCAAACTTTGGAAATCCTACATTTCCAATTTTTAATTGGATCAGGGGATCCAGAGAAACACTTGATGAATTTATTCTCTAACTATGATCCCATTATGGGGACACCTGAGGAATAGGAGGTAGTGAAAGTTAGATGCTTCATACAATGATTTCAAGGGTCATTCATTGTATGGTACATGATTTTGTAATCTCGATCGATCACTGGATGGGAAGATTTCCATTAAAATTTTATTTTCCAGTTCAACTCAATGTTGTAGAAGACAATAGTCTTATATATCACAAATATCATGAAAAGGTATAATGAAAGAGTTTCGTATTTTATTTCTTAGTGGAAGGGATTAACATGCTTCTTGAATATACGTATTGCCCCCTTAAGAAGAGTTGTTGCCCATTTTTGTAGAAAATATTCATGATGAGTTGAGCACACAGTTAATCCCTATGAAATATGTAGGAGGGTCTTGGTTTATTTTTCAATAGATGTAAAACTCCATAGTAGTGACTAGATCCAAATCACGGGTAATCCATCAGCTCAAGATTGAAGAGCATGAAAATAAAAAACTACTACAGTTAGACTTAAGCAGACCATGGTACTCGCTCCTACTTAAAATACCTCATCATATCCTAGGGATACACCTCCCGAGAATTAGCATCAATGATCACCTCATCAAGATGATCAAAATTATCAAAGGCAGAGATAGTTTGAGGAGTTGAAAAACAAGTTCTATTCTTTTTGAAATGACTTAGTCCCCAGCTACATCATCTCAACTTTGGAAAACAACTTAGTTTAGTTGCCAAGTCCAAATAAACCTAACAAATAAAGAGACAAGGAGATCCCAAACTATTTCCCCTTAAAATATTGGGGCACCCCATCCATGAGTGTTTTTTAAGGACCTCCTACAAAAGATGGTGGACTCTCAGCAAGTAAATATGAAAAATTCACTAACCCAGGTAGCATATGTTATTATTACTGATCAAGAGTAGGAAGGTGAGTGGAAAGAAGTCGAAAGTAAGAATTCCTAGAATTTTTATGATTGAATGGTTAGGAAAACAGTCAAATGAGCTCATTCCATTCAACAAACACAATTGAAACAGCAGACAGTGTCTCAGACCACTTCTGCTACAGTAAAGTCATCTTCATCAAAAACACAGTCCTCTAAAGGATAGCCATCAAAGAAGAAACATTGATGGAAGAATGAGGAGAAAATGGAAGAATGTGAGTTTTTATCATGGCTGAAGTTATCTTTGACCTTAGAGTATTTCATACCAACCTTCTCAAAAACACAGGTACCACCCCACCAAATGGCACAACAAGAATCTCCCTCTCAGGCAGAATCTTCATTATATGAAGAGTTGATCTTAGGCTATGTTAATGTTATTCACTTAATGGATCCCTATGTGAATGATGATTCTGATTATAAACCTGATTTCCCTTCACTTGATTTGGGAACTGGGGGAAGAGGTTTTCAAGGATATAGGGGAAGATGTGGTTGTGCTACAAGCCACTACTCCAACCACACCCTTGATCAAACTATTTATCTAAGAGAAACTCATGAGAGAGACCTCCAACAGGCTCAGTAAGAACAAGGGAACTCCCCCATAGATTAAAAATTATACCCTAACATGATCATTTTAGAAGACCGATTATAGGCTATTTCACCACCTCCTAGGAAAGTGGGAAGAGCTAGGTGACCAAATCCACAAAGATCAAAAGTAATTCTAGCATCTTACCCAAAAGATGGTACATACACATCAGGAACATCATCTCCCATGGAACCTACAGATGAGCATCTCTATATTGGAAAAAACAGGCCTTTAGATCAAAAGTATGATTTTTTAAAGCAACTAGCCCAAGTTTAGACTAAGTTATCAATCCTAGATGCTCTAGGTTTTTCAAATTACCTATGGGAAGCACTCATTGAGGATTTGTTAAGTCCTTAAGATTTTGAAGTTGAGGTTTTTACTGTGGAAGTTTACAGTATATTTAATTACACAACAGAATTCCTTGAAATCATTTCTTTAATGGACTAGTATGAGGATGATATCATATATAGACACATCATACCCTTGCACCTGTCTGGAAAGATTAATGAAACTGACATTGGAAGAGCCTTCATTGATAATGGCTCAGGAGTCAATATCATTCCCATACAAAAACTTCACTGATTGGGACTCACTTAATCCCACATGTATCCCACCACTTTGATGTTATAGGGTTACAATAAGAAAGAGAAAGAACCACTTGGAAAGTTTACACTCAAAACTCAGTTTGGAGATCTCATATCTCATTTAGAGTTCAAGTTTTTCTGGTAATACATTGATTTCAATGTTCTTCTCGGAAGACCTTGGCTACATCATCATGAGGCCATTCCTTCATCGTACCACTAGTGTCTCAAATATTGCGTCAATGGTCAAATTGGTAGATTACAAGGTGATAAGTACCCATTACAAAGTTGTGAATCTTAATGCATGGATGTGGAGTTCTACCACACAAGGGGAAAAAATCCATAGAAAATGATGTTACTAGAATCAATGATCTGAATGGTCTGGAAAAGATCCCATATAACCCATTCAAGCATCTCAATAAAGATTACATGTTTCCCATTAATAAAATTCAAAGGGTTGACCCAAATACAAGAACTCATTCTATGGATTCCATAATGTCGGTGGTGGAAACTGAAATTGATAGCACGGGAGGAATCCTTGACTCACCAAGCAGTGATAAAAGCCTAAAGAGAGATGTCTTCATTCCATACATTGATCTTCAAAAATTCTCTACCTTATCAGATAGGCTAGAATAATTTATCGTACTTATGGAAAAAGATATGGATTCTGATTCCAAATCCATCATCTTTCCTTAAGAGCATCAAAAATACCCTTCATCATCAGTTGGGTCAGATATGGTTGCCACATTCTTTGGGATGTCCCAATACTGACTAATCCTCTAACTCTGAAAATATTACTACATCACCCAACCTACAAGAATAGGTAGATAAAGTAACAAATGAAGAAGATAAAGAAGTGGAAGACCTCATGGATTCCCCTACAGAACTTGATGAAAGTGTATCAACCACTATAGATGAACTCAGAGAAATAAATCTGGGTACAAAAAAGATCTACTCCCCACTCTCATTATTGTGTCCATGACTTATAAAGAGAAATAGGTGTATAATTCCTTTATAAAAGAAACATCGGGAGTTGTTTTCTTGGAATTATATTGAAATGGAAGGACTTGGCACTAATGTGGTCATCCCTCATTTGGGTTTTCTAGAAGAACATCGGGGATACAAGTAGGTAACAAGAAGAACACACTCGACTCATGCCTCTAAAATTGAGGGTAAAGTCGACAAGATTATCAAATATGAATTCATTTGAGAGGTGAAATTCCCAAGTTGGTTAGCCAAAATTTTCCCTATGAAAAATAATAACAGAAAATTTATATTTTTTATTGGTTTCAGATATCTTATCCAAAATTTTTCTAAATTTGACTTCCCAGTTCCAATTACAGAACTCCTAATTGATGAAATAGCTAGATACCATGGCCTTTCCTTCATGGATGGCTACTCTGGATATAACCAAATCCAAATTTCCCTAGAATATGAGTAATCTATCGCCTTAATTTCACCTCAAGGCATATTTTACTATTGGGTAATTCTCTTTGGCTTGAAGAATGTTGGTGCGACATACCAACGTGCTATGCATCACATCTTCATACCCTTCTTGGGGAAATTTTTTGAATGCTATGTTGATGATTTAGTGGTCAAATCTAGAAAATGTTCTGATCACATGACTAACATGAAGACCATATTCCGCAAGATTTGACAGTATAATATGAACATGAACCCCTTGAAATGTTCCTTCAGGGTAACCTCAGTAAAATTAATCGATTTTTTTGTATTCCATCACAACATCAAAGTTGGTCTCGAGAAGACAAAAGATATCGTTGGCATGTCACATCCTACAAACTTGAAAGAGTTGAGAGGAATTCAATAACACTTGGCCTACATATGGTGGTTCCTATCCAATCTAGAAGGTATGTTTTTTCCATTCACCAAATTGATGAAGTAGGGGTTCACTTATCAGTGTACCAATAACTACCAAGAGGCATTTTATACCCTCAAGAAATACCTCTTGAGTCCACTCGTATTGATTCCACCTATTGAAGGAAAACCACCCATTCTTTATCTAATATCCTTGGAGTGATCACTGAGCACCTTCCTTTTACAAAAGAATGATGTCGAGAATGAAAAAAACCTTTACTATCTTAGTCAAACCATGCTCAGTGCAGAGAATCAATATTTAGATATTAAGAAGAGTTTCCTAGCATTAATCTTTGCAGTTGAAAATATTAGGAACTACCTGTAGCATCATGAAGTTCACTTGGTCTCTCACAATAACCTGCCCAAATTTTTCATCAACCATCCTATGTTGACTAGATTTCTAGCATGGTGGGAAGTTATTCTGCAGTAGTTTGATATACAGTTTATGCCTCAGAAAGTAGAGAAAGGCCAAGCCTTGGGAGACTTCTTTGCTGAGCACCCACCCGTGGAAGAAACCTCATTGAATACTGAACTAACTGATAAAGATATATTCTATATTCAAGACAGTCCCCAAATGTGGTAAATGTACTTTGATGGTGCTTCTATAAGTTCAACAGGTAAGAGAATGGAAGACCCTAAGATCAAAAAATATGGGTTTGGAATTGTACTTATCTCCCCAAAAAATATTGTGTTTCCATATTCCTTCCTGTTATCATAAGTTGGTACCAACAATGAGGCAAAATATTAGTCTCTCGTTATAGTTCTGAAATTGGAACTTCAAGTACCGGTGAACCACTTGGAAGTGAAGGATGATTTAGATTTGATAATCAAGTAGAAAAAAGGGATTATTCCATCAAAAAGGAAGAGCTAATTCCCCTGTGTGATTATGTCTGAGGGATAATGGAAGAATTTAATTTAAATCAAAACTTGACTCACGTCCCACAATCATAAAATTCTTAGGAAGATTTTTTTGAAAATACATCTACAGCTTTGGAAAATGAAAATCGGGATGAAACAGTCATCAGCATTTCCCATCGCTAAATGGTTTCACCTTTTGTTTCGATAATAGGAGAGGAGATCAATGAAATCAGTCACATCCTTAAGCCATATATACCAGATAAAATATAGAGTACTTACACTGAAAAAAGTTATAAGATAGAAGATCAGGCGATGAGTGGCTAATTTCACTCTTTATGATGGTCCAAATCACCAGAAATTACTCTACAAGTGAGGCTTTGATGGATTCCATCTCATATCTGTTGATGGAAAAGAGACTACACATACTATGGGAGAAGTACATGCATGATCCTATGGTTCCCACCAATCTGGTTATAGACTTTCTAATCAAATCTAAAGGCCTGGATACTTATATCCTTCGATGACGCAAGATTGCACAGAATTCACCAAAAAGTTTCATCCCTACCAAGTGCATTCCAATTTCAGTCATCAATACCTAGACTTAATACATATATCTAAGTAATCCTGGCCATTTTCTACATGGGGAATGGATGTTTTTGGAACATATCCTCCAGTTATGGCTAAGAATTTCATGTACATCCCCACTACTACCGATTTCTTATCCAAATTGGATGAGGTAATACCCCTTAAAGAAGTAAGAGCCAAAAGCATTGTCAGCTTTTTCAAAACCAAAATAATCAACATATTTAGTGTCCCTCATACCATATTGATGGAAAAAAGCTCCAAATTTTGTTCTAAAGAGGTAGAGAAGCTATATCAGGATAACAGTATCAAATTAAACCATTCATCCTACTATCATGCGGCGATAAATGGAAAAATAGAGGCTTTCCGCAAGATTCTATCCAAAATACTCTAAAATATGGTGGATAAGGATAATAAGTCTTGTCCTGATAAGATCCCACATGGTTTATGGGCTGACAAGACTATAAATCGTACTGCCACACAGTCAACGCCATACTCATTTGTATACATACACTTATACAAATTAGGTCTTTAATAGTGCTAAAAATTGCCTTTAACAATACTAGAGAAGCACTGACTACTTGAGAGAGGTTAAAATATCTAGTCTTTTATCAGCGCTAAAACATTGCTGAAAAAGGACCATTTATTGGCACTTGTAAAAATGGACTTGGAGTCATACCGGTCACACTGTGCATTGGATTGAGGGGTGGTTGATTCATACACATCTCAAATGACTTATGGATCGTTTTCCTAAAGTATCAAAATAATTCAAATGAGTTTTCTTGGTTTTGACTACGTCGCTAATCTTTTTTACTAAAATGTCATTTTAAACTGGAAACATGCACATTGAATCATATCATTCATATTGTGTGTCGGTTTTATGTGATACCAATTCCTACACATTAAAAATTACTTATGAATCATTATCTTAAACTATAAAGACAATCTAAGCATGTTTGCTCTGTTTTCAGTGAGTGAAACTTTTGGAACTAAAGTTCTGATTTTAAACTTATAACGGCCACATTGAGTCATATCAGACACATTATGTATCGAATTAAGATAAAAATGATTCCTACATATCATAAATTACTTATAGATTATTTTACTAAAGTATCAAAACAATATGAATGTGTTTTCTCGGTTTTGAGTAGGTGAGTTGTCCTTTTTACTAAAATTGATGCCAATTTTAAATAAAAAGACATAATTTAAGTCATATCAAACACACTGTGTCTCAGATTGAGGTATGGAAAATTATTTCATGTCCCAAATAGCTTATGAACTGTTTTTATAAAGTTTCAAAACAATATGAATGTGTTTACTTAGTTTTGAGTACGTCACGTGTATTTTTTACTAAAATATCATTTTAAAATAGAAACACACACTTTGACTCATACTGATCACATCATGTATCGGTTTGATGTGAGAATAGTTACTACACATCAAAAATTACTTATGAATCAATATCCCAAATTATCAATAAAATAAGAGTGTGTTTACTTGGTTTTCAGTGAGTGGCATTTTTAACTAAACTAACAATTTTAAACTGATAACAAACAAATTGAGTGATATTGGGCACACTGTGCATTGTATTAATGTTCAGTTAATAACTTAATTTCAAAAATGACATATGGATCATTTCCCTAAAATATCAAAACAATCTGAATGTGTTTTCTTATTTTGTAGTAGGTTAGTTGTCCTCTTTATTAAAAATTGATGTCATTTTTAAATAAAAACACACACTTGGAGTCATATCGGTCACACCATGCGTAGGATTGAGGTATGGATTATTCCAACATATCTAAAATGACTTATGGATCATTTTACTAATGTATCCAAACAATATGAATGTGTTTCATCAGTTTTGAGTAGGTGAATTGACCTTTTTACTATAATTGATGTCAGTTTGAAATAAAAAGACGCCCTTTGATTCATATCAGGCACACCATACATCGGATTGAGGTGCGGATAATTATTACACATCCCAAATGGATTATGGATTGTTTTCATAAAGTATCAAAACAATAAGAATTTTTTACTCAGTTTTGAGTGTGTCGCATGTCTTTTTTACTAAAATATCATTTTAAACTAAAAATACGCACTTTGACTCATACCAATCACATCGTGTATTGGTTTGATGTGATACTGATTCCTACACATCAAAAATTTCTTATTAATCAATTTTATAAATTATTAAGAAAATCTAAGCATGTTTTCTTGGTTTTTATTGGGTGATATTTTTTGAACTAAACTATAAATTTTAAACTGATTACAGACCCATTGAGTCATACCGTCTACACCGTACGACGGATTGAAGTGTATTTGATTCCTATATATCAAAAATGAATTATGGATATTTTAACTAAAGTATAAAAAAATTAATGTGTTTTATCATTTTGAGTAGGTTAGTTTTCCTTTTTATTAAAATTGATGTCATTTTTAAAAAAAACGCACTATAGGTCATACCAGTCACACCATGCGTTGGATTGAGGTACGTCTGATTCTAACACATCTAAAATGACTTATGGATCGTTGTAATAAATTATCGAAACAATATGAAAGTGTTTTCTTGGTTTTGAGTAGGTGAGTTATCCTTTTTACTAAAATTGATGTCAATTTTAAATAAAAAGATACAATATGAGTCATATCGGTTACACCGTGCATCAGATTGAAGTATGAATAATTCTTAAATGTCCCAAATGGATTATGGATAATCTTAAAAAAGTATTAAAAAAATATGAATATGTATACTCAGGTTTGAGTACGTCTGATGTATTTTTTTACTAAATTTTCATTTAAAATTGGAAACACACACATTGACTCATACAGATCACATCATGTATCAGTTTGATGTGAGACTGATTCCTATACATAAAAAATGACTTATGAATAAATTTCAAAAGTTATCAATAAAATTTAAGCATGTTTTCTTAGTATTACTTGAGTGACATTTTTTTAACCAAATTGTCGATTTTAAACTGATAATGGACATATTGAGTCATATCGGGCACATTGTGCATCATATTGAGTTACAGCTAATTACTAAATGTCACAAATGACTTATGGTTCATTTCCATAAAGTATCAAAATAATTTGATGTTTTTTCTCATTTTTGAGTAGTTTAGTTGTCCTTTTTTTAAATTGATGTCATTTTTAAATAAAAAGATGCACTTGGAGTCATACCGGTCGTACTGTGTGTCAAATTGAGGTATATCTAATTCCTACACATCTCAAATGAATTATGGATTATTTTCCTAAAGTATTAAAATAATATGAATGTGTTTTCTTGGTTTTGAGTAGGTGAGTTGTCTTTTTTACTAAAATTTATGCCAATTTTAAATAAAACGATACACTTTGAGTCATATCAGGTGCATTATGCCTCATATTGAGGTATAGATAATTCTTAAACATCCCAAATGGTTTATGGATAATTTCTATAAAGTATAAAATCAATCTGAATGTGTTTACTCATTTTTGAGTACATCACGTGTTTTTTTACTAAAATTTCATTTTATAATGGAAACATGCACTTTGACTCTAAATGGTCACAAAATGTATTATTTTGACATGAGACTAATTCCTACATGTCAAAATGACTTATGAATGAATGTTCTAAATTATCAATAAAATCTGAGTGTGTTCGATCAATTTTCAGGGAGTGAAAATTTTTAAACTAAATTATCAACTTTAAACTGATAACGAACACATTGAGTCATACCAGGCACACCGTGTATTGGATTGAGGTGAAACTTATTCCTACATGTCACAAATGACTTATGAATAATTATACTAAAGTATCAAAACAATATGTAAGTTATTTCTAGGTTTTGAGTAGGTTACTTGTCTTTTTTTTATGAAAATTGATGTCATTTTTAAATAAAAAAGATGCACTCATAGTCATACCGATCACATTGTGGGTTGTATTGAGGTGAGGCTAATTCCTACACATCTCAAATAACTTATGTATCATTGAAATAAAGTATCAAAATAATTCAAATGTGTTTTCTTAGTTTTGAGTATGTCACTTTTTTTACTGAAATGTCATTATAAACTTGAAACAAAAACTTTGACCTATATTGATCACATTATGTATTGGTTTTATGTGAGATTAATTATTACAGGTCAAAAAGGAATTATAAATAGATGTCCTAAATTATTAATAAAATCTGAGTGTGTTTGATTTGTTTTCAGTGAGTGATATTGTTTGAACTAAACTGTCAATTTTAAACTCATAATAGACACAATTTCCTAGAATAATAATTATTTATAATTAATATAATTTAAAAATTATTAGTAGTAGTAGTATTTTAGTTTCATTAGAAAAAATTGTATTATATATATATATTGAATGATATATTGTATATTTAAATAAATTTAAAAATGATAAATAATATACAGATATATATAATTATATTGAAATAAAGTTACTAATATAATACATATATATATATAACATATATATATAATATTTAGGTAGATTCACTTTATTTATCTATCTATTCAATGAGGACTGACCTCCATTTTATAGTTTTTTATGGTGGAAGGTGTGAACCACGTTCAAGTTTATTGTCTATCAAGGTAAGTGTGAACGAAGTTCACACCTACATTGACCTATTTTTTCGATCATATAAAATCCTATCATTTTTTAATAAAATAAAACCTATTAAAAAGTTCAAGTTTTATAAAAAAAATAAAACAATAATCAAACAATTAATTTATTAAAGTTTTATTAGGATCCTTGTGGATAATTTGGAGGATAAAAATTAAAGTAATTCATCATTAACTCTGCATCCACGTCAAATAAAATAAATTAATTTCAATAACATATACTAGTAATCTGAAATTACAGTGTAGCAAACGAAGACCCTGGGTTGTGTAGCACTATAGGTACATATTCTGATTCTTCGGTCTTCACCATCTCCATTTCTTTCCTGCCCTTCACTCTATCATTTCTTTGGTTGTGTGAATATTTTCTATATAAGGAGTTGATTTAAATAGATCCATCTAGTTAATAACTAGTGTCAATAGTGTAATTATCACAAATGGGAAACATTTACCCTTTTATAGAACATAATGAAGTACAATTTTCATCCTCATCAGCTCATCTCTCGAACAGTTATCATTGCATTTTGTTGTTTGACACACATTCTCCACCTCTTCTAGACATGCACCTATGTTTCTTGAAATACTCTAAGTAGTAGTCATCCATTGGAAGACTAATGATCAAAGTAGTACAAGAAATATAAGTTCATTTCCAAAAGATATATGGGATGAGTCTCATGGAAACAAAATGTGATGATAACTATTTGAGAGATAAAACAGATGATGATGAAAAAAGTACTTCATTGGGTTCTCTAAAAGGGGAAATGCCTCCCATTTTTTGAGAAATACACCATTGACACTAGTTATTAACTCGATGCCTCCATTGCCACAAACTCATTCCAAATCAAAGGTCTACACTGCCATAGAAATGATAAAGTGAATGGAGCGAAAGAAATGGAGAGGGTAGAGATGGAAGAATTAGAATATGAAACTGTGGTGTTGTGAAATATAGGGGGTCTTGGGTTTCTACAATGTAATTTCAAATAATGAGTGTATGTTAAGGAAATTATTTTATTTTATTTCACATGGAGGCAGAGTTAATGATGAATTAATTTCATTTTTATCCTCAAAATTATTCACACAGATCTAAATAAAACATCAATAAAATAATTTCTTGAGGTTTTTTTAAATGTTTTTTCGATAAAATGTGACCATTTTGAATTAGTTTGACTTTATTAAAAATGATAGTATTTTATATGATTGGAAAAACAGGTTGATGGAGGCTTGTACCTCATTCACACTTACCTCGATAGGCAATAAACCAGAATGGGGTCCACACCTTCCACCGTCAAAAACTAAAAAATGGAGGTCACTCCTCATTAAATACATAGATAAATAAAGTGAATCTACCAAAATATTATATTTATGTGTTATATATGTGTGTGTATTATATTAGTAACTTTATTTGAATATAATTATATATGTGTGTATATTATTTATCATATTTAAATTTATTTAAATATACAATATATTATTTGATATATATATATATATAATACAATTTTTTATAATGAAACTAAAAAATACTATTAATAATACTTTTTAAATTATAATAATTAGAATAAAATATTATTCTAGGTAATTGTGTATGAAATATAATTATTATTATTCTATAAAGTTTAATTATTTTAAAAAATTGTATATATAGTTATATAATTTTATTATTTTGAAAGTAACATGAGTTTACAATATTTTATTGGTTATTTAAGGATAAATTATATTACTATTAATTAAATGTGTATATAGACCTAAAAAGTATATATATACATAAAATGATGAATACCTAAAAAAATCTCTAATATATAGAATTTGATAACTTTCATTCACTGAGGATATGTTCCCCCTTGAGACTCACATTAAACAGCTTATTCATTGCATGGGTCAGTAGAAACATCCAATTGACTCTGCCCCATTGGCCCTTCACTAACACCAAGCTTGAAGACCTTCTCGTTGTCTCTAAAAACTGAAACCAGTTTTTGTTCACAGTTCTTGGTCCGTCACCTACTAGCAGATGTAGAATGACCCAATTTCTTATGGGAACCGCATAAATTGACCCATGATCCAAACCACAAAACCTACTTGCATAAAAAATCTTGCCACACTTTAATCTCAATATAATATGTAGGCACTCTCGATACATCAAAATCTATGCAAATTCAAGGAGAAACAGGGTGAGAAACTGACAAGGTTATACTATTAGTACATAAATATCTACCAATGAGATTCCCTAGCATTTGTATAATCAATGGATTTTGAAATGGTAAAGGGATCTTGGGGAAACTAACCTAATCGATATTGTTGTAATTTCATGCTTCATATGGAATTAATATGACCACTTGAAAAGATAGAACTAGAAGTCATTACAACTACGGGGGGGCAATGGACCAAGCCCTAACCCAATCTTCCTCCAAAGAAAACTGAATCATGATGTTCCTTTTGATTAGAAGACCTACCATTTCTCGATCTTAAAACCCCCAAGACTTTAAGATTAACCTATAGAAGGTTTCCATCGAAGGGCAATGGTGCTTAAAATGCACAATCAAGGTGAGATTAATAAGAGCCAATGTCATGTTGTACTCCGAGATTGAGATCAAAATATTTGGAACACCATTGAACAGATCTGGGACCTTAGGGTGAATAGATTAAGGGAAAAGTGGGAGAAAATCAGGGTTGGAGAAAGGGGATAATTAATGGGAAGCACCATTTAAGGGTTCATAATAGGTTAGGCTTTTTTAATTAGATTGAGACACTTTTATCAGAACCTATTATTTATGTGCTGATAAAAGGTATATTTATCTGCACTTTTTTAGCATTTATAAAGGTAGATCTTTATTAGCACTAAATTTTTAGCACTAATAAATATTACTTTTATCAGTGTTTTTTTTAACATTGATAAAGCCTCATCTTTATCAGCACTTATTACTTAAGCATTGATAAAGGATTTATAATAATAATATTAATATATATATATATATACTTAATCAATATCTATAAATATAAATATAGTAATTATATTCCTAATTTAAATATATTTATTATAATTTTATAATTATTTAAATGTATAATTATTTATTTATAATTATATAAATATTTTTTAAAAAGAATATCTATATCATTATATATATTCATATAATTTTATATTTATATTTAATAAATATATATAAATATAAATATGGTAAATATATTCATTATTTAAGTAAATTTATTATAAATTTAATAATTATTTAAATATATATAATTATTTATTTAAAATTATTTAAATATATATATATTTATTTATTTATAATTATATAAATACTTTTAAAAAAGTATTTATTTATTTACATTTATAAATATATAATTTTATAAATATAGTATGGACATTTTTAAATATATTTATTTAAAAATATTTTTTTATAAATATTTTTTTATAAATATTTTATTATAGATATTTCTTTAACATTATTAATGAATATCTAATGTTAAGTGAATGCATGTTAAAAGTGAGTGAAATTGAATAAATTAAAAATAAGTACACTTTAATAATATTGAAAAAATGGGTAAGGTAGAAGTTAACCATACAGTTCAACTAGGGTGTAGGACAACTGAATAGATATTTATGTGAATATTTGAATCACCGTAACTTTCATCAGCTTTTAGCAATAGAATGTTATATTTCTTGAGAGCTCATTTACCTAACTATGAAGTACATGCCCCCAAATATCCTTGCCCCCAAATATCCTTGCATCAATTCCTCACATAACAAGCCAATCATCCAAAGGATGCCACTATTTGGCTATGTAGCATATTCCCTGGCTAAAATTGCATAAAATATCCCCCATAAATAGTTTCTCAAATAACGGTAACTTTGTTCTTGGAATAGACCTCCTCTAATTCCATTCATCCATTTTCCCATATCACTCTTAGGATTCAATAATATCCAAATCATAGATTATAAATTTCTCCTTCTATACTTGAATACAACAGCATATTCCTAGACAGATTATTGAGAAATAGAGAACCATCAAACCTTCGATCAAAGCTAAAGGCCTTAAATAAAATCTCATAATGTGTTTGTTTCATCACTTGAAACTACACAACATAATGTCCTTACCGCATGACTTTAAACTGCACAACCCCCTAATGTCCTTACTACATAACTTTAAGATGAAAAGAATAATATCATAAATCCCCTTTCTGACAAATTTTTCCCTCCTTCACACACCAAATTCATGTAGAAGTGGATTCTCATTCATGGCCTATGTCGGCACAGATGGCCCCTTTTATACTCAGAAATATTTCCTTAGTAAATCCACCCACTCTGGTCTTGAGACGTCCAAATATTAAACTCCCTTTTTCTATCAGTAATAGAATTTCAAAATTCCTAGGAACTCCTTTACCTGACTAGGATTTACATTCCCCTGTTGGCCTTGCATATTTTCCCACATAATGGGTCTGTCAGCCTAAGGATACCACTATTTGGCTATGCAGCACATGCCCTAGTAGGCCCTTTATAATACAGCCCCCATAACAAGTTTGTGAAATAGAAAAAAAAAATTCTTTTAAGACACCTCCTCTATTCTTATACTTCAAATTTTTTATTTGGTGACCATAAAAATCATGACCCAATATTCCCCTTAGAAGTATCTAAAAAATATATATCGATAAATTCCTAGCCATTAAAGCCTTGTTTGGGTTATAATGTTAAAATTCATGGTCAAATATATTTGACCTAAAATGTTAGATTTATTATTCTGACATGCATGACTTTAAACTACCCAAAAAAGACATAACACTCACCAGGTTGAAATCCCGTAAAGGGAAGTCTAGTTAAAAGTCGAGTCTCGGCTCGCTATACCTACACTCTATATTGTTTAGGCAATATTGAGTGATAAAAATTTAAAAGTAAAAAATTGTTAGACTGAAAACCAAAAAAGGGTGGCCTAAGAAAAATCCAACTCTCACCTGCTAAGTCTCCTCCATATTGATATTAGGAAAGAATTAAGGTGATGACATAGAAGAAAAAACGTTTATAGGGTTGTCCATACAATCCTAGTAATAGTCAAACTATGCTCACTAGTCTGCTTGGATTAGGTAAAATTTTAGAGTACCTCCCATCCCTATCCTTTTATTAAGATTAGATGATATGAAAATGTAATGCTATGAAAATTATCCTTGACATTATGATTATAGAAAGAAATCAGGGATGAAGAGATAGATGATTAGAAAGAAAATTCATTTCATTTATGAGAAAAAAACCCTATATGAACATCCACAAATTGGAGTCTCTATATCACAATTTACAAAAGGCCCTAGACATAACTTTTCATTTGTTTAACATCCTCTTGATACCCATCAACCACTTGTTGTAGTTCAGTCACCCAAATAGCCTTAGTCTCCTTGTCATGATGAAGCACTTTCGTGGTATATTCAATGGCCTTTTCCCCTTATTTTTAGGATTCTACTAATGATCAATAATGTTTTTTAAGTTACCATGTAGTAGTATCCAACTCTTACTGAAGATGTGACACTTGAACAGTCATCTCTTTGATTTGTCGATTGAATGTTGCCAACTTTGTGATATGACTGGACTCAGCTTGAGATACTACTGCTCAAAATTCATCAATGTTATAAAGCAGTTAGGATTTTATCATATCTTATTGAAGTTTTTTCTCTTCCAGTATCCTTTAAATGATCTCCTTCATCGCAGTGTGGATTACACGGTAATCAAAACCACTGAATCCCAACATGTAGAATAACACTGAAATCTGTGGGAATTGTGAAGATAGTTCCTTGAGTGGTGTCTCAGAGATAATATTTCATATATCTCACCAATCTTTTCAAAGTCTAATGTGGGGAGCACCGTGCAACTTTGTTCTAATTCAAAATCACTATCATAAGGAGGTATGTACTATGGGATTAAAAAACTTAAAGAAGTGTCATGTTCTTATCCCTCCCTGACAGTTGTTTCCTTGCTTCTCGAGGATGGTTGAGGTGACATGGAAACCTTACCCTCAAACTTAGACATAGAAGCTGATAAACCTAAATGATGAATTAAAATCTCTTTTAGATTCAAAATACTAACAAGAATGGGGAACAATCACAATAGTTGGTGATCCTTACCCAACAACAGATCAGCTGCTTGAGAAGATTCTTCCCTAGCATTCCCAACCTTAGTAGTTTGGGCTTTCATTTCTTGTTGAGGCGTACATCCTTGGGTATTCTCGGGACCATCCATATGAACCTTGGGAAAACTTTTTTATTTCAAGGTTCGCTTGAGTCGGCTCCTCCTCAATAGTGTAATTGAGAGTGATTTCAAATCCTTCTCCATGAACCATTACTATAGTAGTTTTTGTGGATGGGGATACATATTTATACCAATTATGATTAGATAACTGGGCATCAAAAGATTAATTGGATAGAAAATAAATACACACATCCATTTTTTTATATATACAATGCCCAAAATTCTTATAATTCAGTAGAAATATTTGTATGTTCCAGTATTTTATCAAAATACATTCCAAGAGTCATCATGGACTCTATTGAAATCCCAATCCATGTGTTAGTCTCACCCGTGGGAACACTTGTAATGGTTGGTTCATGACCCTCCTCTGACGACTTTAGACCCCAAACAACCTCCTTAGTGGCATCTGCAGGGTCATCATTAGTCATCGTAGGATTTTATGGTGCATGTGATGAACCTAAAATATTAAAAAAATGGAATCCATTCGTTAATATATAGCTTCTTATGAAGTGATTCTAACATAACAAGTTCCTCCTATCTTCCAGAAGTAGTAATAGGAATGGTTCCAAGAGAATATAATGTTTTCTTTTTCTTAGATTCCTCTTTAACCAAAGTGGTAATTTCATTGGATGAGATCTGCACTTGGTCAGAAGTTACCTCCTCAGTTTTCTAAGGGTCATTTGTAATTTCCTTGAGGTAAGAAACAGAATTAGTTCCTACAATTCCAAGAATTTTTAGTAAATTATTTGGATGTTTTCAAAATTTTTGATGTTAGAAAGACTTACCACTACTAATGAAGAGTTTAGTCATAGATTTCTTTCTTCAATGTACCTACTTCTCCATTTTATTCAAATGAGTACTAGCATCATAATCTCTAAAAATAGTTATTTGAGACATAAATTTTCATGGAATCTCATCCTCTATGGCCTATCATCTTGGAGATATTTCTCCATATTCAGGTGGTGATTTAATAGCCCTGATCAGACTGCCGCCAAGGATATACCATGGTGACAGAACATTAGGTGATTTTAATTTAGTCAGCTACAAATTAAAATGGTATTTCCCCAAAAAAATAATTCTTTGAATAAATTTAATGGAAAAGCATAAAATTGTTTAATAATAAGAAAATTTACATCTTCAGGATCAACAAAATCACACCATTCCTAAAATGATGAAGGATCAATCCCTTCAGTAGTGCCACGATCTATCGTTTTCTTCACTCGTTCTATATTGGGGATTGAATATTCAGTTTCATATATGAGAATATCTAAATATCAGATATATATTATTACTTAAATAGAATTATCCTCAAAGAAAATATCATATGAGGCTCGAAGATATCATATCCCAAGAATATGCAATCACTCACATAGAAGCTCCCACATAGTTTCAGCATCCAAAAATGAGTTCTTCCATATTTTAACTACCACAAGTCATATATAGTCTAAATACATTCTATCCTTCAATAAATATGATCATTTATTCTTAAATCTAATGGGATTCCCCATTCCTATCATCACGGATGTTGTACAGGAAATCAAAACCTGATCCTCTTCTTGGTGGTGACGACTAGACCGCCTTGGTACAAATTCAATTGGTGATGATGGTGTATCCCTCTTAATTCTAGTAGGTGGACTATATTATGCACGAGGTCACTTTGGAAAGATAGGATCCTCATCATCCTCTCCCTCTAGCTCTGATGACTCGGACTCTAAATAATATGAAGCACCTTCCAAATGAGAATGTTCTATCATACTCCGCCTCTTTACTCCAACCTGAGGAAAAACATTATTTATTACCCCTTCTGGTTATGATAAAATCCAAGTTTCATCATACTAAATATTCAACTTACTTTCTTCATCATCCATAGGTATATTGATCATTTCCCCTTTATTTTCCATATCCATCATCAACCATAATTTTTGATCCACCATCAGATGTTCTTCTAGTTTAACATGCACTGGAGGGGATATAATAATATTTTTAATGAATTTGAATTGTTGTGAAAATTGATAAGGAGCATAGGCATCACATGTGATTTCATCATCAATCCTGGTTTCCAATACACCATCCTGGAAATCTGGAATATATGAACTTAGTGCTATGATGGTCATCCCATCATCGAAAAACCTCCCCATAGGTAGATTCTCATTAGGAAAGAAGTTTAAATCCATGAATAAACTCAACGCTTTCTAAATTTCATGATGTGTTAAAGATAAGGGTGGAATACTAGAGAAGGTATGAATGAATGGTTGAAATGAGCTACCAAGTACATGGATCCCACTCTATATAGCATAGGTTCTGAAATTAGTCATGATCCATCCCCATAAAACCTGAAATGGTCTTGTAGTTAAGAAAGGAGCCTTCCCTCCCTGAACTTGAAACAAAATTTTATAAATCTTTTCTAGAATAAGGGTATCCAATCCCCCCGTCTTCTTCTCATCCATCTTGGCTTCTATAAAAAATGTTTCTAGCCTTATAACACCTTTAGATTCATGTACTAGAAACAAATAAATAATTAGCTACATATCCAAAAAAAACCCATGAGATGTTTCTTCGTAGGAATTTTGGGGATGATCTCATATCCCCATGTGTTAAACTCTACTTTTTCTATCATTGTCCAAAAATTGGTTAGTGTGATTCTCTTTTCGACCATGGGACAACTCATTGGATACTTGAACTTGGGGCCTTTCCCTTTATCCTTTAATAAAATACTCATCCACTTCTTCAGATGAATATCCCCCTTTGCATGGGGATTTTCCTTCTTGATTTTGAAAGCTATATTTAGTAGCTCATGTGCCAAAGTTAGAATCCATTCAGCATCATTACATGTTGCCTTCGGGGGGATGAATTCATCATACATACCTCCAAGGATCGGAGCTCCATAAATCTTATGAACATCCCATAATTCTCCATACGTAAAATAGAAAGAAATCATCTGTGGACTCCACCAGCTCAGCAACTCTGACACAAAATCATCATTACTATACATAGAGGTATTTCCTACCCACACAACCTCATATATCCCAACACCTTCAAGATATTTATAATCTCTTCACAATTTTTGTGTACCCAGTATTCCCACATCCATGTGGGATTAACAAGCCCTTCTGGGAGATAGTACCAAATTTTCATTTGTCACTTCGATTTTTCTATTTGTGAATCTCGAAAAGTTGAAGAATAACAGTGCAGCTTTATTTTGACTGTATGTGGTTTTAGATTTAGAGCACACTAGTTGTGATGCAAAACATAGGTTGTGTCCAACGTCCCATCATTAATATATTTTCCCACACCAGAAATGTTGGTAGATGAGAAGTTCTAATAATCTTGAAACAAATATATTGGGAGATAATTCTTCAATTCTGGTGTGGGTAATTCTCATAGATGATCGTAAATGTAAAATAGAAAATAATTACTCTTCATAAAATCATGGTGATACTTCTTTAGATAACCAATCAAATAAAGAATGTTGGTATCACAAATATCATAGTAATCATGCCCTTGGATTTTTATCATCTTCTTAGTTTTCTTGATAGCCAACTCATCTATAGTTATGATCTTCTTGGGAACCATAAAACCTGCAAAGGAATATAAAATTCATTTTAAAGTAGGTTTATTTTGAAAAAAAATTAAAAAAATGATAGAGGCATTAAGGTGCACAAGTGAAAGTTCGGCGTGCAAGAATGTCTCTCCACATGCAGTGTGAAAGTTTATCACTCAAGTACGTACTATATCTGCATGAATGAAATAAAAGCGTCTCCATAGAAAAGGATTTCATGCGGGGAGCTCAAATTTCTAAAATCTCAAGAGTTTTTTGCTAAAGTGAAGGGCCTATATATAGACGTTAAATTATACCTACATGAAGAGATGGTGTGATAGACCTATGTGACCATCTAATCATGAAAACTTACACAACCCATCTTACTTTTACATCCCTTTTTTCCTCTAGATTATACCCTTTTCTTAATTTTAGATCCAATCCTAAGGGGGGGCTTTTGTTCACACTTTGTTTCATCACATGGATAAAAAAGTGACAAAGGGAAATTCCTTAGGAAAAGGAGGGGAAAATAGATGAAGAATGTAAATATTTTTAAAGGATCACAAAGTGGTTTTCCCAAGGTAGCCCCAATGACTATTGGAACACAAGTATATATGTGCCACCCTGATTTCATGACCAACCACCTTCCCCTAGGGTCATCTATTTTCCTATAAATATACCCTGGGGGACTTCATTTGTAAGGAAAAAATTTCACAAAGGCTTATTGATGCTCTGGTCGCCCTAGTGCTTCGATAAAGTCTTCAAAAACCTCCAAGGTAGTTTCATAATACTTGAATAGAGGGGATCAAAGGAGGATAGTGAGACTTAAGTAAATTCAATGTTAAAAATAAACAACACTTTCATGACCAGTTTCCCCAACCCCTAGATTAAGAAGACTTGTGTGACTTGACCATCCTAAAATTGGAACTTGTGAGACTTTTTTTTGAGAATCCCTGTAGATACCTTGGAAGGATTGAATAAGGATTCACCAAAGTGAACTCATCCAGGTTTTTTATCACCTAAAGTGAAACCAATTCACCCAAGACTACTTGTTTGGAGACCCCTTGCACGGTGCACCCCTTGCGCATCCCTCCTTGGTTAACCCCATCCCTTCAGCCTCTGTAAGACTTTAATGAATCCAATTTCAAATCCACTCATGGAAAGGATTTTCTATCACTATCTCCCTTTCCTGAAAGGGACCATGTTGAAACCTCTATTAATACCTTCTGATTTAAAAAACCTTAGGTAAAGGCACATCAGTGTGTCTCCCATTTGGATTGTTATTTATACAGTCATATGTTTCCTGCACTTGTCCTACTAGAGGATCTGGATCCTTGGTGTGTCTACAGATGTGTATATCTATAGCCACGTGGACCCTTACCCTATGGACAGTGTTTCAGAGTTCCCGGTCTTAGATTTCGGAGATAGGAATCTATCATCCCCTTCTCGTCTATAAGACCTAGAGTCTCTGGTTCCTAGAAGGGAGGATAAGGATCGCACTTTCTTTTCCATTTGATAAAGTAAAAGTCTCCCTCATTTCCAATACCAATAAAAAGGAAACCATCCTGGTGTAACCCCCTAGACATTCATGTATGAGGTTGAAGTCTTGATCCTATCTAAATCCTTCACCTTTATTCCTTCCTTGAATTGGATCCATGTTCAACATTAATTGAAGAGAGGGAAGCATTATAGACACGTCCTCTTTCATTGTAGCCACAGCCTCTTCTGTCATAACCCCAGATTCTTTCACCTGTGAAGGAGGAAAATTGTGTGTGGTTTGTTGAGTCTTTCACATCCTCTTGTTTATCACCCCGAGTATAACTCACATGGTATTAGATGTTTTTAATGATCAAAAAATCCACACAATCCACCAGAAGGAATGAACTATGAGAACTCTGTTTCCCACCATAACTGGGAAATGTAAGATGCCAACTTAGGTCTCGAGATCAAGGGACATCCTCCTTAAAATTAAATCCAATCATAATTCCATTAATATAGGTATCCACCTTAAGAGTAAGCCTTGAGTTAGACCCCCAAACCATCATGAACTGATACATCACTCATGGTCCCTTTCACAGGGCGTCCTATTCAAGAATAAGCCCAGAAATAATCCTCTTAAAGGGCCATACTCACCTTAAAGACTTATCAAACTTTGTGGGATTTGATTCCCATCCAAACCGGATACGTAGGAAGCCTCCTTGAGGTTCAAACCCAACATTCCAAATCAACCATGTTCTCTCTGAGCCATATCCCTAGTAGGGTATAATTCAACTTGGAAGATCATATTCCTTCCAAGTTTCTCAGGAACCTTAGTCAAAAGTACCGTACAAATCATTCACCATGGACCTTCCACCTAGATATCCTTACCATATAACATTAAAAATTTTGGTTGCGCCATTATCAAATGACCTTAAAAGGTATGATGTTTCCCATTAATCATCATTGAACTATGTGGGTTCTAATTCCTTTCCCGAGGATACATAAGAATCCCATATATGGGTTCAATCCCAACATCATAACCACTTTAGTCTCCCAAGGTGATGATAAAATCCCTAGTGACATTAGTCTACCTGGATGACCAGAAACTCCAGAGTACCCCACTGTGTGGATAGAAAACCATAATCTTCATAATAAAAAATAAAGAATCTATATGCCTTATATGATAGGATACCATTGATGAAGAACCTCAAATACATATATATATCTCTATTGATGATGAACCTCGAATACATACAGATGATTATGAATTCCTCATATGCTAATAATTGATTGATAAATTAAAAGGGAAACTCATATCATACTTGGTAAATTAATAAAGTTTTTGTGAATATATCTTAAATATATAAGAGAGTCCCAAAGTAGTAAATAATTCCCCTCAAAAGGGTGTGATGATCCTAACCTTCCATCCTCTCAACTAATGTGAGTTCTTAAGCATGATAGTTAAAAATCCGTAATGAGTGCCTAACTTTGGAAAGTTGGTCCCTATGGATATAGAACTATTGGGTTTTTCTAATTTCATGAACAAACCCTTTGGAAACCATTTGGAAATAACAATTTCCCTTATGAATTCACAATTCTGAGGGAAACAATAAGTCATGCTGGGGGAAGAAGAAATGAAAACCAAGTTTCTCTTTATTTTTCTCCCAAAAAGAGTAATATGTAAGGGTTTCATGATTTTACCCTTATAAAAATCTTAAGTGTCACGTATGGGTAAACTTGCCCATATACACCCTTTGAAAAAGAGGGACTATCCAAATGCACCTCACTTTACTCATACGCAGTAGCTAGGTTACCCTCATGTAACCATTGGAAAAGCCACATTACCCTTACATAAACTTTAAAAACTCAAGGCTACCCTTATGAAACTCAAACATTTCCCATATTAAATGGTATTTTTCCATTACATAGTGATTGTTTCGGTGCGGATGTGCGTCGGGTTACGCTGTTCCGCCAGGACGCGTTCGCGCGTGCACCCGTCAACCCGAGGGGATGGGCGCGCGGCTTGTGGTCCCGCAGTCCCGCTTTCCAAGGGCGGGCGGCATCCGTCCCTTATTCAGGGGCGTCTGCTCCTTGATCGAAACCGGGATGATGGGATGTCGGCTCCTCCTTCCTTGGACGTCTCCTCGGAACTTGTCGCCTAATCCGGGTCTCCCTCATAGACTTAAGAATGTTCGTGAATCTCGTTCCCGGCGCCATATCTTCATGGACACCGGTTAATTACGCTGCTTCCGCCCGGACGTTCCAAGGAGTCTGGGCGGGGCAGCAACCTGCGGTGAGAAGGCCGGGTGGCTCTGGGTGCTGGGGGCGTGTCGTAACACTGCGGCTCTGCACATCTGTCTTCCGTCCCTAATAGGGCTTCTCGAAGGCATGATGGCCTGAGGCATCCCGTACTAGGTGCGGGGAACTGTGTCACCTGAGGTTTTCCTCAGCTTCCCGTGTTTAACATGGGGTATGCCGCGAGTTTAACGTCCAGCGGGGACGGCATCGGACCGATCAACACGAAAAGTGGATCAGATGACAGAACCCCTTGCGGGGAACCTCCGACGCTGGGGCCAGCACATGGGCGGCTTCCCAAGTAACGTGGAGTGGAGTGAAGTGGCATGACCCCACCGGGATGTGGCGGCCCGGGTAAGGATCAGGATGGATGATGAAGTGAAGAGCTTGGACCCCAGAGGGGCTTCCTACGTACCGCGCGTTAACACGGATCAAAGTCAACGTAGTTCGGGCATACAGTTTAACGTCATGCTGGACGTCGGCAAGCCGACTCACGAAGAGGTCGAGGCCGCCGGGCGGAGGATTGAACCGAACCACCTCGCACGGAGGGGGATGGAACGGCCGGGTGGATCACAGTTTCACGTCATGCTGGACGATAAAAGGGGAAATGGAAAAGTGGGGCTGTGGGGAGGCACCGTGGAGATACACACGGGCAGTCTCCCACAGGGGCGGATTCATAGGTGAATCAACGCAAGCGTGAACCCTGGAGGGGTCCACTGATGGACGAACCGACGTAAATACGACCGGGACGACCAGGTGGTGGGCTTGGACCTCAGGGAGGCTTCCTACGTACCCTGTATAGAAGACAGGGATCAAAGTCTACGTAGTTCATTCTGTCAGGACTTACGCACTTGGGGCAGCCCGGATGCTGCAAAACTCAGTTGGAAGGGACTTGGACCGAAAGCAGAAGACACCTCGATCCCAGTCAGACCCTCTACTGGCTTCGGCAGAGGGGAGGCGCAATGGAGATACACATGTGCAGCCTCCCACGAGAAACTAGGGGTTTGTAATACCCTGCCCCCGTAGGGAAAAGCCACTCCCATTAAATCGTCCCTAAAGAGGGGCAATCCCGACATCCCTGCAGGGACGAGCGGGTGGGGGCCACATCCAAACCGGGGGGACCCTGCGTGCGGAGCACGGGATCAGGTTGCGGACGGTTTAGCGTCTTGCCAGACGAAGTACAGTTTAACGTCATGTGTTGAGGACGAAGCGGACGGTTTAACGTCTTGCCGGACGAAGTACAGTTTAACGTCATGTGTTGAGGACGAAGCACTTGGCAGTTTAACGTCTTGCAGCGCGGACGATGGGGGCTAGGCAGTTTAACGTCGTGCAGCTTGGACGGATGTGCAGTTTAACGTCATGCTGGACGAATATGCAGTTTAACGTCATGCTGGACGTATGCGCAGTTTAACGTCATGCGGGACGAATGCGCAGTTTAACGTCATGCGGGACGAATGTGCAGTTTAACGTCATGCTGGGCATAGGTTGCCGGACGATGGGTGCATGTCACTTCGCACGAACCTGGAGGGCCGCACGGGAAGACAACGCACGGTGCGGGCACCCGGGATGAGAATCATCGGGTGCCACACAGGCGGGTACCCTTAGGAGGTCAACGGGGACGACCCTGGCAGATTGCGCGCAAAAAGGAAGCTTTGCGCGCAATACTGCGGGCCGGCGCGCAATCGGGGCGGCTGGCGCGCAATTGGGCCAGCGCCTTGCGCGCGGATGCTTGAGAATGCTCACACCGGGCTTCGGATAGCGCGCGGGGGCAACGGCTCATTCTTTAACGAATGGCCACTTGAAAGAAGGGGGGTGCGCGCAATCAGGCCGGATTGCGCGCACCCCGGGGGCAATTGCGCGCAAGCGGGTTCTTTTGCGCGCAAAGGCCTTAGGGTGAGTTTTTATTCAAATGAAAGGAGCCAGCGGGGATTGCGCGCGAAGGTGGACCCCGAGGCTTTCTTGCGCGAAAGAAAGGAGGTTACCTGAAGTTCGTCATTGCGCGCGGAAGGGGTTGAATTGCGCGCACGAGAGACGTTTCGACTTCCAGCAACCCTTGAAACGTTGGGGGTCGCCTTATATTTATAGGCAACCCCGGGCGCGGAATCCAGGGTGCGAGCGCGAAATTCTCCTCGCGGGCGCGGAATCGGGCGCGGCGCGCAAGGGAGTCGCGCGGACCAGCGGCGCGCAAAATTGCGCGCCGGACCGGCGCATTGCGCGCATCCCGGGGGGTTTGCGCGCGGAACATCACCTTTGCGCGCGGGCCTCTGAAATTCCGCGCAAGGCCTCCGGGCCCTCCGAAACATCCTTCCGACTCCAAATATGACCTCACTTTCCGCATCCGGAGCTTCGTTTGGGAACAACGGACTTTTCCGGCGTCTACAAAAGCCCCCCCTCGGAATCTGATCGGCGAGAGGTCGCAACGATCGGGTTCCGAGGGAGACGCCGGAATGCCGAAGTCCTGGGCGAGGATGGGCGTCCGCCCGGCGACACTGGCGATGGCGGGAGCCATGGCTGCCAACAAGAGATACAACCTCGGGGTCCCAGTACTGGCGAGGCTGTATGCCATTTTGGGACGCATCTCACGAGGGGGGTCGCCACGAAGGATCTGTGGGCCCTTTCAGTTCTTCCACGGCTGGGTGGCTGCTCACCTCGGTGGGTACACGTTTCCGAACGCCATCATTCCTCCGGGCAACGGCCTGCGACCCTCCCTGCTGAACATCGCGGGGGTCGCTCCGATGACCCTAAGTGAGGAGGGCGTGCGGATCCGGATTGGCAATCATGCCAACTTCAACTTCAGTCCGTTCCCCACTCCCGTTGGCCAAATGATCGACAACGGACAGGGCTCGCTGGAGCAGCATGAATACTTCCTGAACATGCGGGGCGGGGTGCTCGTGGCTCGGATCGACGGGAAGGTGATCTGCGAGCCTTACGTGCCGACCCGGTTCGCCAGGCAGTTCGGGTGCCTTCAACGGATGCCGAAGAGGGTATTCACTGCTGTCCGGGAGGAGACGAACCCCGGCGTCCTTCGCCAGATGTGGCTGATGTTTGCCGCTTTCGGCTCTGGCGATGTCATCACTCTCCCTCCTACCGGGATCGACGCAGGCTTGGCAACCGAGTATGCCGAACACTGGGCCATCGCGTACCCTGAGGGGCTTCTACAGAAGCTAGTTCGACGGCTCGAGGCTACCCGTGCGGAGACCGGGCGTCAAGGAAGGAGGCGAGGCGCCGCCACACGGGGGAGAACGGAGGCGCGCCAAGCAGCGGAGCCGGCGCGGGCAGGGACTTCGGCGGCGGGCGCATCGCAGGCTGCCGCCACGACCTCGGCGCCCAGAGAGGGGGCGCATGCGTCGGTCGGGGAGCGGCCCGGGAAGCAGGTGAGGCGTCTGCTCGAACCCTCCCACGATGCGGTCTTCCCGGCGCTGTGGTCGGCCTGGATGACCCTGCGGCAGTCACTGGGGACCGACGTCATCTGGCGAAAGATACTTAGAGAAGGAATCTATCTGCCAGAGGTCGGGCGCCTCCAGATCACCGACAGGGTGGACTTCAACCGGCAGTATGCGTATCTGACGGCCATGGACGAGTACGCGCGCCAACGTGGTCAGCGCGCGGAGCCATCCCTTCTGGTGAAGGTGATGCTCGGTCTCGAGCCCGCTCCGGAACAGATGCCGCCGGAAGAAGACGACAGTAGCAACTCCGAGGAGGAGGAGGAGACGGGGGAGGATGAAGGCTCCGAGGGAAGGTCCCATCGGGGGAGCCCACGGGAGAGCGGCGAGGTGGCCGGCTCTGACAACGTTGATGTCACTGAGCTCCTCGAGGTCCGCTTCTATCCCTACTCAACTTGCTTCATCCATTCTCTTATGCAGCTTCTAACCCGTTTCTCCATCCTTCTCAGGAGCACACGGATGTCGGTCAGGCGTCCTCAACAGGAGTAGGAGAGGCGCCAGCAGGACAAGGCGGGGGCCAGGCACCCATTATCGAACTGTCAAGCGCTAAGGGGTCCCCTGCTGCAACTGTTCCTGCGGCGACCGGGGTAGCGGAAGATGACGTTCCGAACTCCCGTAAGTCTCCCTACTTTACTGCTGGTGCTTGCCATTGACGATCCGTGACTAACCATGGCATGCCCCGCGCAGTGATCTCAACATTGGAGGCTCCTCGGGTTGCCGAACCCGGGCCATCTACGAGTGGACCAGTGGTGGACATGCCGCCTGCTCCGGAACAGACCTTCCAAACCGAGCCGGCCCCACCAACTGCTGATCAAGGGGCTCCGGACATCGGCGGTGCTGACATCGGAGAGAGGTTGGGGACTGACGAGGGTGTCAGCGCCGCTGGGGAGAGAGAAGAAGGTTGCCCGGATGTTGGGGAACCTATCCCTCGTGAGGACCTCCCAGGGGCGGACCCTGCAGCAGACCTGCTGGCTGCCTTCCCTGCTTACCGGCCTGCCGACCCCGAGGAGATGGATGACTCGGACGCGGAGGCGGTCGAGGATAGCCGGGTAACGCGACGCAGGGGGTGGAAGTGCATCCAGCGCTTCCTCAAGCGAGACCCATCGGAATGGCTGGGGCGCATGGGATCACTTCAGACCTGGCTGCGCTTCCTGTGTGCCGGGGGAGCTGATGCTCAACGCCTCCATCTGACGGTCCGTGATTTCATGGCCGAGAAGATGCGCGAGAGCCGCCGGCGTGCCGACGTCGCACAAAGTCGGGACATGTCGGAGAGCACGCAGGCGCTCATCGCGGCAGAGCAGGAAGTCCGGCGCCTCGAAGGGCAGGCGGCAGAGAAGGAGGCCTTCGTCACAGCATGTACCGAGCTTGTGGAGCAACTATCGGCACAACTGATCGACGCTCAGGTACAGCTGACGGAGGCGGGCCAACAGATGGTCACAATTCAAGTCGAGCGGGAGCGTGCACAGGCCAGAATCGACGAACTGCGCGCTGCGACCGCCGACGAAGAGAGAGCACGCAGAGAGCGAGAAGCAGCTCTGGAGGCCACCAGCCAAAGGGTAGCGGCATTAGAAAGACTCATTCAGCACGCTAATCCCTAAGGGCTGTTTTTTGCCATTCCCAGAACATTTGCTTCCGCTACTTAATATTTTGATCCACTTGTATGAATCGCCATATTTATCTGCGTCTTTTGGTTTAACATGCTCAACCACAAATTGTCTCGCGGGAGCGTTAACCAAGCTTCAGGCACCCATAATTGGACCTGGATTTCTGGAGAAAAGAGGGAAGTCATTCCTAAGAAAGGAGACCTCAGGCCTAATCAATGTTTCATCCCCCCAACTTGTTCCAACACACGAGCGGGACAATGCTAGGGGCGTTGAGATTTTATCCGAACATAGGGAAATGAGAAAGGGTGAATCGCGTGTCCCGAATCTAGACATCCACAGCGGTCGGCCTTCCAGGAAATGCCCGAGACGGTAGGCGGACAGTGGATCGACCATAACAACTGCAATAGACGGACCGAAAAAGGCCATCATTCATATTGCAGGAGGCGGACCACATGTCATCATGAATACCGCTTTGGGGTTCCTTCGGACGCAAGGGTGGAAATCCCGATCAACAGGGCATGCGAAGCGTGGGGCGAAGTGACGATTTGTTCGGACAGAATCCAACGCTCTCAAAATTGCGCCACCGTGGGGGAAGCGTATTAGGCGGATGCACTAATCTGGCCGTGAATCACCTCAATTCTCAGACAGCACCTCTCTGACGAGGAAACCGTCGCTTCCCATCCTTGCGATGGGGCACCCCGAGCTGAATCGGGGAGAATATCACAACTGCACCGCTCTACCCGAAGTCAGGCCAGACGGCCGGCGGCGAGGAGGGGCGGGACTTAGCGATCCCTGAGGCTGGACCCGAGTCGAAATGCCCGGGCGTTCCTACGTACTCCATCAGGCTGGAGATCAAGCCACACGTAGTTCTGAGAGTGCAGTTTAACGTCATGCAGGACGTAGGACCCCATTTGGGGAGATCTTAGTTTAAGGTCGTAGAGCTCGGACCATGGGGCTAGATCTTAGTTTAAGGTCTTAGAACTCGGACCATAGGGCTGGAGGATCTTAGTTTAAGGTCTTAGAGCTCGGACCATAAGGATGGAGGATCTTAGTTTAAGGTCTTAGAGCTCGGACCATAGGGCTAGAGGATCTTAGTTTAAGGTCTTAGAGCTCGGACCATAAGGGCTAGATCTTAGTTTAAGGTCTTAGAGCTCGGACCATAAGGGGGGGTCTTAGTTTAAGGTCTTAGAGCTCGGACCATAGGGCTAGAGGATCTTAGTTTAAGGTCTTAGAGCTCGGACCATAAGGGGAGATCTTAGTTTAAGGTCTTAGAGCTCGGACCATAAGGGGAGATCTTAGTTTAAGGTCTTAGAGCTCGGACCATAAGGGGAGATCTTAGTTTAAGGTCTTAGAGCTCGGACCATAAGGGGAGATCTTAGTTTAAGGTCTTAGAGCTCGGACCATAAGGGGAGATCTTAGTTTAAGGTCTTAGAGCTCGGACCATAAGGACCTCAAAGTACGCCGCATCTGGTCATATCCCCTGGACATGCGAAGATGCACTGAGGGATAGTGTCAAGAGTGTCGAGTTTTCGCCTGGTCAGAATGGGAGGTGGGAAATGTGAATCATGCGGCCATTCACTCGAGGACCGGGAGCACCGGCGTGACGATATGGGAGTACTGCCGACCGTGGCGGAAAAGCAGCATCAATATCGCACTAACCGTTGGTGGAATGAGGCAGCAAACGAGCATCGACCGCTCAATCGCAGGATTCATATCGATTTGCTGCCCAAGGCCATTGGGGGTACCGGCCCGAGTCGGTGGGAGAGCACTGAGGCATTGTGTCCGAACCGTTCACGGGGGCTCCACCCAGGGCGTAGACGATGGGTCCGAATGAAAGGGAGCACGAAGCCTGAAAAGTGGAGGAAACCTGACCAAGCGGATCCTGACCCTCCTGGCAATAAACCAGAGTACTCTTGACACCGGTGGACCACGGCAAGGGGTCGGGGAACACGCCTTGAGGGTGACCTGAAGGCGGCGGATTCCCCAGAGAAGGGGGAATCTCTAAGAGGTGGGGGGCTGGACCCGAAGTTTCAAACATCCGGGCGTTCCTACGTATCCCATAAGGATGGGAATCAAGCCGCACGTAGTTCTTGAAGCGCGGTGCAACACAATCGGGCACCAGCGCGGGGAAGAGTGCGGGTCTGACCCTCGCACACAAAAGGAGCGGCATTTGATATTTCTTGTTTGTCCTTAAAGATGAATGGTTTTTCTTTGTGCGGCGACATGCCCGTGATTGAGAAATATCTGGCGTCGCCACAATAATCAAGCCATGGAAGGCATTGATGAATGGCGTGGTCATTAACCAGCGCCCAACATGAGTGTCCCCTGAGGAGGACATCACGATGCAGTGCCGTTTCTCGTCGGGCGGCCAAGACGATCACAGTTTACGGTCGTGTGGTAGGACCAGACAACACAGTTTAAGGTCGTGTGGTTCGGACCAGGGAGGAATCCGCTTATTGCGGTACGGCGGACACGGCGGAGGTGGGAACATACCCAGCCCTGCGGTCACGCACGATTCCAGGAGAAGAGTCTTGGGATAGGGGTCTGCATATGTCCATCACCCGAGGGGCAGAGATGCTAGCCTCCAGATATACTGGGCCCAGAACGCAATTGTTCGGGCGACTCCCTCCTCCTTATGGGGACGAGGGTCCAGCTACGCATGGCCCTTAGGGAGGATATCTGCATATATCCTTGGTGCTCAGATCATGGGAGCCTCGAACGACATCATTACCCTGGTTGGTCTGCCTAACGTGTAGAGGCGTACCGGAGGTCAGTATGAAGAGAGTGTCAAGATTCCACTACAACGCACAAAGGCGGAGTGTGATGAGGACTGCGCAACCAATGTTCAGAGCCTGAGAGAGCTGACATGGCGATCAAGGACGTTGCTGACGCATTCGCAACACAACATCCGATCGCGTCAGCCTAAGACGGGGCAAGCAAACGAGCATCAACCGCTCAATCGCAGGATTCATATCGATTTGCGGCCCAAGACCCACCGGTAAATCGACCCGGAGCGGTGGGAGAGCACTGAGGCATCGTACCCAAACCGCTAACGAGGATCCCTTTGAGTGAAGGCTCGAACAAGAGGAAGCGCGGGGCCTGACAAGCAACACAGGACTTGTCGGGATTGAATCTGACACTACGAGTCATAGACCGAAGCACCCAAAACATGTTAACAGATCTCCGGAAAGGGTCGGAGGACTCACCCTGAGAGCAACCGAAGGGGGGCAGATCCCCGTGATCAACCAAGAGACAGGGCTGGACCTGAGACGCAAGCGTCCAGGCGGTCCTACGTATCCCATAAGGATGGGAATCAAGCCATACGTAGTTCTGGAAAGGCAGTTTAACGTCATGCAGGACGATGAGGGGTGTGAGGTAGTCCCACACACGGGGGAGGCGTACGGCGCGGCCAGTAGACCGACGTGAGTGAGGACATAATCCCCCGCTCACGCGATACGCCTCACACAAAAAGGAGGGGAACTGGGGCCAGAGGCCCAACGCGGGATAGAGATTCCCGGGAAATGGGTCTGGGCCTGAAACATGAATGTCCAGGCGGTCCTACGTATCCCATAAGGATGGGAATCAAGCCATACGTAGTTCTTGAAGTGCAGTTTAACGTCATGCAGGACGATGAGGAAAAAAGAAGGGGGGAGCAGAAGGCATCCCCAAACGTGGGGGGGGCGTACAGCGTGACGAGCAAACCGACGTGAATGAGGGCATAGCCCCGCACTCACACCATACGCCGCACACCCGGGGGCAACTGGGCCAAGGGCCCGAGATGGGATGGAAATTCCCGAAGGATGGGGCTGGGCCTGAAACACGAGGGTTCAGGCGGTCCTACGTATCCCATAAGGATGGGAATCAAGCCGCACGTAGTTCTTGAGTGGCAGTTTTACGTCATGCAGGACGAATGCTGAACAGTTTAACGTCTTGTAGCTCGGACGTAGTGCAGTTTAGCGTCATGCAGGACGAAGTGCAGTTTAGCGTCATGCGGGACGAAGTGCAGTTTAGCGTCATGCAGGACGAATGCTGAACAGTTTAACGTCTTGTAGCTCGGACGTAGTGCAGTTTAGCGTCATGCAGGACGAAGTGCAGTTTAGCGTCATGCGGGACGAAGTGCAGTTTAGCGTCATGCAGGACGAAGTGCAGTTTAGCGTCATGCAGGACGAAGTGCAGTTTAGCGTCATGCAGGACGAAGTGCAGTTTGGCGTCATGCAGGACGAAGTGCAGTTTAGCGTCATGCAGGACGAAGTGCAGTTTAGCGTCATGCAGGACGAAGTGCAGTTTAGCGTCATGCAGGACGAAGTGACACTCAGGCAAAGTATTGCTTGAGGAACCTAGCGTTGGTGGGAGGAGTGACACGCTCACCATCCATAGTCGCTAGGGAGTACGCGCCATTGGGATAGACCTTGTGGACAACAAAAGGTCCCTCCCACTTGGGCTCCAACTTGGGCGGCTTCCTGCCGGGGATCATCGGTGCTCTTAGGGCTAGCACTAGATCACCCTGCAGGAAGGAGCGGAGGCGAACCTTCTTATTGAAAGCTCGAGCCATTCTGCTTTGATGCCTCTCCAAGTTGTGCAAAGCGCGAAGTCTATTCTCATCCAGTGCTTCCAACTCGACCAGACGGGCTTCAGCAACTCTGTCCGGCGCTTGCTGGTCGTAGACCGCAGTGCGCAAGGACGGTAACTGGATCTCGATGGGCAGGACGGCCTCAGCTCCATACACCAGGGAATAAGGGGTCATCTGGGTGGAATTGCGAGTCGTCGTCCGATAAGCCCAGAGGGCGTTGGGGAGCTTGTCCGGCCAACTCTTCTTGTTCTGACCAACCATCTTTTGCAGAATGTTAGAGAGGGTTTTGTTAAACGCCTCGATCTGTCCATTCGCCTGCGCATGATAGCGAGATGTATGGTTCGAGCGGATGTTATACCTGGCGTACAACTTCTTCAACTCGGCTGCTCGGAAATTGGTTCCGTTATCCGTGAGGATAGCGTGAGGCACTCCAAATCGATAGATGATGTTGGAGGTCACGAAGTCAGCGATCGAACAGGATTTGACCTCTCTGAGCGGAATCGCTTCTGCCCATTTGGAGAAGAAGTCTGTGGCGGTCAGAATGAACCGGCACTGGCGAGCTGTCGCCGGCGGGTAAGGTCCCACAACGTCCAGTCCCCAGACTGCAAAGGGCCAGGAATACCTTGTGGTATGGAGAGGCTCCGGCGGCCGATGCACAAAGTTCGCATGAACCTGGCACGCATGGCACCTCCTGGCGTACTCGATGCAGTCATGGATCATAGAGGGCCAGAAGTATCCCAACCTCCGAATCTGGTGGGACAGCTTCGGCCCAGTCTGGTGGGCGCCACATGAACCAGCATGAACCTCTTGCATGACTCGTGGGATCTCGACTCCCTGAAGGCAACGGAGGAGAACACCATCAAACCCGCGCTTGTAGAGGATCTGCTCCAGACCGGGACTGCTCTGGAGGACAAACTGCGATGCGCGGCGTCGAACTCGCTCGCGCTCGGCCCGATCTGACGGGAGAATGCCATGTTGGAGGCACTCAACCAAAGGCGCCCTCCAATCACGGGCTGATTCGACTGCTATATCTGGGGTACTCGGGGCTCCGGGCATAGGGGCAACCGTGGTGAGGTTACTTACCAACGGGCCGCGATCTTCTTCCGGGATAACGGGAGCGATGAGCCTGCGGCGCGTCACGCGGACGATCAGGCTGTCCTGTTCAGGTTCCGCAAGTGACGCAGCCAGGCTGGCCAAAGCATCTGCTCGACCGTTCTGCGACCGGGGAACATGGACAATTTCCGGCCGAGAAGGGAACCGGGCCATCAGAAGAAGGGTGCACTCCAACAATGGCACAAGTTCCGGCTTCCTGACAACGTAGTCGCCATTGATCTGCTTAACGACCAGCTCGGAGTCCCCTTTCACACACAGATGGGGCGCGTCGATCTCGAGAGCTAACTCGAGTCCGGTGATGAGGGCATGGTATTCCGCCTCATTGTTGGTACAGCCCTCTGACAACAGGAAAGAGTATGGCAGCACGGCTCGCTCCGGGGTAATGAAGACGATGCCCAAGCCCACTCTATTGAGCTTAGGATTATCGAGTCTTCTACCGGTGGGGCTCCGGGAGGCACCGTCAAAGTGCATCTGCCAGCATGGATCGGCTCGATCAACCGAGAGAATGGTCTCATCAGGAAAGCCTAGATCCAGCGGCTGATCCGCGGAGGTCGGGTGAGCGGCCAGAAAGTCTGCCAACGCTTGCCCTTTGATGGCCTTCTGAGACACATACCTGATGTCAAACTGCTGGAGAATCACAGCCCACCGCGCTAGACGGCCAGTCAACATGGGTCGGCTCAGGATATATTTCAACGGGTCTACCCGAGAAACCAACTGTACCTCATGGTGCTGCAAGTAGTGCCGTAATTTCTGTACGGCAAATACGAGCGCCAGGCAGCTCTTCTCGATGGGGGAATACCTAACCTCCGCATCGAGGAGCATGCGACTGAGGTAATAGAGGCTATTCTCTGTTCCCTCGTTGTTCTTTTGGGCGAGAAGGGCACCCAGGGACCGTTCCAGGGCGGTCACATAAAGGACCAGCGGCTTTCCGGATACGGGCGGCATCAGGACCGGAGGTTGAAGCATGTACTGCTTGATTTCCTCGAAAGCGGTCTGACACTCTTTATCCCATACATAGGTGGCACCTTTCTTCATAAGCCGAGAAAAGGGCTTACACTTGCCGGCCAGATTCGCGATGAATCGGGGTATATAGGCTAAGTGGCCTTGGAACCCTTGCAGTTCCCGGACGGTACCCGGGGGAGGCATCTGGCTAATCGCCCTGATTTTCTCTGGGTCGATCTCGATACCCCGGTATCTTACCACAAATCCAAGGAACTTTCCGGAGGTGACCCCAAAGGCACACTTCAACGGGTTCATCTTCAGGCAGCGAGACCGGAGGAAGCTGAACACTTTCTCAAGATCTTTGAGATGGTCCTGACGCTGGCGCGATTTGACAACCAAGTCGTCGACGTAGCATTCCACCAGTGTGCCGAGGATTGGCTTGAATATGCGGTGCATCGCCCGTTGATAGGTGGCACCTGCATTCTTCAGGCCGAAGGGCATGACCCGGTAGCAAAAGGTACCTTGGGGGGCCCTGAAGGCAGTGAACTCCTCATCCTCAGGGGCCATCCGAATTTGGTTGTATCCGGAGTATCCATCCATGAAGGAGAGGGCTTGGAACCCTGCCGTGGCATCAATCAACAGCTCTGTCACTGGAAGGGGAAAATCATCCTTCGGACAGTGGTGGTTGAGATCGCGGAAGTCGATGCAGACTCTAATCTGCCCGTTCTTCTTCCTGACCGGCACAATGTTGGCCAGCCATTTGGGGTACTGAACTTCCCTCACGAAGTTGGCTTTGATAAGCTTGTCAACTTCGGCCTCAACCATGGCACCATGGGATGGGTGCATCTTCCTGGGAGGCTGCTTGAACCCGCGATGGTTCGCCGGGAGACCAAGGCGGTGGACGGCTACCTGAGGATCTAGCCCCGGCATCTCGTCATAGCCCCAAGCGAACACATCACGGTGCTGCCTGAGAAAGTCCACGTACTGCTGCCGCTCCTCAGAGGGCATGGCGGCACTAACCAACGTGGGTCTTGGATCGGCCTCGGTTCCAAGGTTCACCTGTATTAACTCATCGACCGTGGCGGGGACGCCCTCCTCAAAGGCTGGGGGTGCGTCTTCCATGTCCTCTCCACTCGGGGAGGGATCGTCCACGGGAGAGACTGCGTTGGCAACTGCATTGGGGCTACCAGATCCTGCTGGGCCACTGGTGCTGGCGCGGGCGGTCGCGGCCATCTCATCAGGAGACTCGCGGACCGTCAAGACCATGGCGATGTCCAACCGGTGAATCGGGAGGACGTAAGCGTCATCCAGACTTGCCCAGGGATCGCTTGCAACAGCGACAGGCTCAACCTCACCTGCCAGGATCTGCTTATCCTTGCTCTTGTAATAGTCCGCGTCCAGATAGCGGGCTTCACATGAGGCAAAAGGAGAGGCATCTCCTTGAAGCACGCCTACTCGACCATTAAGGGAGTATTTAAGGCATTGGTGGTATGACGAGGGAACCGCCGCGTGAAGGTGAAGCCATGGCCTGCCCATCAATGCGTTATACGCAGTGTCCTGAGAGACTACCATGAATTCGGTGTTGGCAACCAAGTCACCGAACTGGGTCTTCAAACGTATCTTGCCGACCGGGGTTTGCTCGGTGCGGTCGTACCCCTGGATCCTGAGGTCGGAGGGAATCAAGTCATCCTCAGACAACCCCAATCTCCGGAGCGTCCGAGTTGGAATCAGGTTAATCCCGGACCCCGTGTCGACAAGACAACGCCGGACTTCAAGGCCATTGAACTGGCCAGTGACATACAGCGGACGAATGTGTCCCTGTATAGGAGGGTCTTCATCCTTACCAGAGAACGAGATAACTGCCTGACATTCGGCGTCCTCGATCGTTTCGGCGTGAAAGGCCTCTGCAGCCGCAACCTCTGTCTCAAACTGGAGGGGGCTCTTCAGGGCTTCAGCGAGTGCCTCGCGCATCTCAGATGACATGCGCAGAGCCTCAAGGATGGAGAGCCTTGCTGGGATGTCGGCCAAGTGCTTCAGGACATCATACTTTTTGGCCAAGCGCGAGCTCCTGGTTGCAGGAGGTTGCTCTGCGGTTGGTGGCATGACGGGCCTTACCGGTTGGATCGGCGACCGACTGGTACTTGGCGCATCTCGTTGTTCACTGGTCGCAGTCCGGGAAATGGTCACCGTACTGGAGTCAGGAGGCCGGGATGGACTTGTGGCAGGGCGGAGCTGGTCGCGACGCGGCTGAGGCGGTTCTGCCTGGTCCCACACCACAAACAGTGGCGGAGGCGAATCCGTCATCCCCGAATGGGGGGCCTGCGCACGCTGAGCTCGATCTTGAGCCTGCTGCCTAGTCTCAGTGGCGTGCACGGCCTGGCCGGAGGTACCGATGGCTGTGCCCCGGCGACTCCTGCTGCTGCGGTTCTTCCGACGGTGGCGACGACCGGGGACACTAGGGAGGTCCACCTGGTGTTCTTCAACGTCGGGAACCGAAAAGGGATTTACCAGCTCGACGGTGTTAACCGAAGCGTACCCAATACCGTCATCGGACGAATCATCCATCACCGGGCGGATCCGAGGAGGGACCCCCATCTCCGGGGGCATGAAATCGCCGAGAGTACGGGATAGTGGCGGAACCGGCGGGGCGCGCTCTTCCTTCTTGCGCTGCCGCCGTTTGCTCCTCTTGGAAGAGGCAGGCTGGGACGACGATGCCGAAGCAGCACCCGCGGATTCTGGGGGCTCAGGCTGATTCAAGCGCGCACGGATGATTCCATGGGCGCGAATGGTCGTCTTGCGGGCCATCCAGTTATTGTACTTCTGGGATCCGCGGTCGGAGACCAGCTGCCATTCTTCCTCATCGCCACCATCGTCATCTGATCCCACGAACACGCCCGCTACCTGTGCTGGAGCTGGGCCCAACCTGATTACATTGTTGTTAATCTGGTCTTGGAGCCAGTCCTTAAACACATAGCACCGCTGGATGGTGTGCCCCAGGGCCCGATGGTAGGGGCAGTAGCGGGGGTTATCTGTGAGATGTGCCTCCTCTGGCTTCCAACACTCAGTCAGTCGCACAATCCTCTGCTCCAGGGCGCTCCGGAAATAACCGGGGACCTGATCCTCATGGAATGAGTACGTCAGGTGTCGCGGGCCCCTGGGAGCGCGGTCTTGACGAGGGGCTGGAGGGGCCTGCCGAGGAGGTGGACCCTGATTATCTCGCCTAGGTTGTGGCGGTACATTACGCGGAGGGGCCGGCCGGTTCTGAGGCTGCCGTTGCTGGGCCGGGATCTGAGCCCGTGGAGGCGGATTCCTGTGAGGCTGCGGAGCTGGCCTCACCGGCAGCAGCTCCAACGGCCTGGGAGCCTCTATCTGGGCCACAGCAGCGGGCTCAGCCCTGCTGGCTCTCCTTGCAGGAATCATAGGAGGCAGCGGGTGTGCCTGGCTGGCCAGTTGCAGGGATTCCTCAAGACGTTGAGCTTTGTCTGAGAAGTCCCTGAACCCTCCGGGGTAATTCTGAGTAATCAGGGAAGGGACCAGCTCGGTCTTGACGTTCCCGACGCACATTGTCAGCAACTTCTCCTGAGTCAATGGCATGTCAAGGGAATACGTGAGACCCTTCCATCGGGCGACGAAGTCCGCGACTCGCTCATCAGGCCTCTGCTTGCACTTGAAGAGGTCTGCGATACTCGTCTTCCGGGTCGTGGAACTGAACTGGTAGAGGAACTGTCTACGGAGGTCCTCCCAGCTGGTTACCGACCCGACGGGGAGCTGGCTGTACCAGACAAATGCTGGCCCTTCCAGTGTCTGAACAAAGCAGCGAAGCTTAGCGGCCTCCTGCTGCGCCGGAGTCCCCAACATAGGCCCGCACCTCGAGTTGAAGTGGGCTAAATGCTGTGGCGGATCTCCAGTCCCGTTGAAGGGGGCGAAAGTGGGATTCCCGAATCCCGGAGGCGCCGGCATGTCATCCACCCATGCTGGGTAGGGCTTGCCGTCCGGTGGGATCGCCACCTGCCGAGTCTCCAAGGCTTCCAAGCGGGCAATGAGTGCCGCCATCGGATCGTCCGGACATGGGTTCCAGTCCTGGCGAGGATCTCTAACCACGAGTGCATTGCATGGCCCTTCAATCGGGTCGTCGACCGGGTCGTCGAACTCGGCAGCTCGTGGGATGGCGGGCGGAGCGGCCCTTGGGGCAGCGGGAGGAATCCGAGCGGGATCTCTCAGGTAGTCACGCCGCTCGGGAGGGTGTGGCGAAACATACCGCGCCCTCTTGCCGTAGGCAATGGCCTCTCTCCTGTCGGCGAACACGGCGTAATCACGGTTGCCCGGGAGAGTCTCGTCGAGGTGCTGTTGTTCCGGTCCCTGTTGTCCTGGCCTAGGATCACCATAGTCAGGCCGCCGTTCTGCAGCGCGCTCGGCGAGGAGCTGGTCAACCAGCTTCTTCTGTTCGGCGAGCTGCTGACGTAGCGTAGCCTTCTCGGGATCCTCCTCTGCCCTCTGCATGGAGGCAGATGGGTCGGCGGGCCTTATAGCCTCGCTGTGCTCTTTTCCTTTGCTGACGTTTCGGCTCAACGTCAGTGCTTCAGTGGGTGCGGGGAGCCCCAGGAGGTTCCTCTGATGACGAGTAACTCTCACTGATGGGTCTGACGACGGCTTTTCTTCGGGGGGGAAGCCCCCGTCGAGAAGTTCCAAGTCGTTCCCCTCTCCCGACAGGTCAGCCATATTGACCGTTCCTGTCCCTGGGGATATACCCTCAGGGCCACCCAGCGAATCGGGCTGTCGGCGGATCACACTGAAGCGTAGGGCAGCGTACTGCCCCCATCCACGGATATACACGTGGGGAGTGGCTTCCTCGATAACTTTGCGGAGTACTTGAAAACACTCAACGCATCGTTGTTGGAGGGCCTCGTGGTGCCCAAATGACCCGGGGTGCCGAACCGCGGGGAGCATGGCCAGGTCAATTTGACGGCACTGCTCACCAATATCCTCCAGGTGCGCTTGACTCCCGGGGTATGGCATTTGTAGGCGGTGAAGACAGGAGCGAGTCTCCCGGAGAGTTCGGCGGAAGCATTCGAACTCATCCGGGGTGAGCGATTCGGGTGCATCAAAGCCCGGTCCTGCGACTGGCCAAAACTTCTCAGGGAAGTGGCCCTCTGCAAGGACGGTCCAGAAGCTCCACGACTCAAACTCGGGACCCAGATCTCCTTGGTCCTCTTCCATGGCTGGGAACGGACGGGGAACTGGTAGTGGTGCCGAGGCGGGCCGCCGGGTGGACGGGCTGGCCGGCGGTGAATACGGCGAGCAGGCCAATTGGCCTCCATATCCCGGGCCTCCCCCTGAGGGTGGCGGTGCCCCAGCTACCACATCACGATAGGACGGGCCGGCGAGCGAACATCCTGCCGTAGCATCGGTGCTCGCCGAGGGCGCACCAGATCGTGGTTCGACCGTCGGTCCCCAGAAAAAGTCTCCGGCTTCTCTGATCGAGACGGAAGGCACTTCCGGAGGGGCCGGTACCAACCGCAAGTTTGATCCTTGGGGGTCTACCTGGCCCTCGTTACTCCGGATATACCGTCGGAGAGAAGCGGGGATCACATCGATCTTGCTCTCGGGGAGCACGAGGCTGACGTGCCGCATTCCTACCCCTGCTCTTGACTGGCGGGATTGGGGAAGGGGCTCTGTCGCCGAATCGTACTCCGCCTCTGAGTCAGAGAAGCAAACCGGTCGGATCTCTGTCCGGAACTCCGTAACATTCTTCCCTCGGCGTCGACGCCTTGCCTTCCTGCCCCTGGGTGGTTCTTCGGGGCAGGGCTGATCTCTGTCCTGGCGTCCTCCGGCCGCACTGGTGCTGGGGCCAAGAGGACTGGAAACCAAGGTGCGAGGGGCACCGGGACAGATATCAAAGGGGACGCGGGGAGAGATGATTCCGGGCGGGCCTCCGGGCCGAGATCGGGAGGTGGGATGACCCATGCCTCTTGGATCGGCCACACGGAGTAGCCCCTGTTGGTGAATAGCGCTACCGCGAGGTGGTCCGCGGTGGCTACTGTCTGTACCAGCAACCGGGAGAGTCAACCCAACCTGCCTCTGGGGCGGTCGGGGCCTCGATCCGGGTCGGGCATAGAAGTTCCCCTGCTCAGGATGCACAGGGGCCTGGCGACTGGAGCCAGCAGTGGCTCGGGCCAGTGCGGCCGCTGTTGCTAGAGCCCCAAGGTGGGCATCCTCTTCCGCTCGCGCCCGACGTTGGCGTCGAGACAGACGAGTCGGGATGAGCGGCGCGGGCAGGTGGAGAGCCTGTTCTTCGATTGGAGAGGCCTGGCGGCGGTGTCGCCGTGGCCTGGCGGGAGCCCTTATCGTGGATCCCTGGAGCGGACCTCGGATAGGGTAGTCCCGGGCATCTTCCACTTCATCCGCATAGGGAAGGGAACTGTCAGAGCGCTCCGGGGATAAACTCCCGAAGCGATTGGACGTTGAGGTAGGCAGTGGTGCCTCCCTGCGCGGCCCTCGGGGGCGGCGGTGGTGGCGAGGCGCAGCCTCCTCAAGGTCTAGGCGAGCCATGTCCCTAGTGGGGATGACTCCCTCTTCCTCGTATCTCCGCACCAGGGTGTTGATCACCCTTCTCTGGATGACCTCCGCGGGGGAGAGAGGGCGTGGTCGTCCCGCAGTTACGGCTGCTGGGACGACTGTGGAACGGGCAGGACCGCGCGGAGTAGCCGCGTCGGTGTTTCCCCTGTCCCTGCGCCAGTGGGCGGGTGGCGATCGGGCACTAGATCGGGCGACCTGATTTCTGCAAGCAGGGAGAATGACCCATTAACACTGACAGGAAAAAGGAATCGACAACCAACCATTAGCGCCACGACGCCTTCCGTGGGGGGAACCCAGGCCCTCGACGTTGCGAGACGGAGTGCCCGATGTCCCTTCCCCAGCCCCTGGCGGGTAAGACTGAATGCTTGGCCGGGCAACACGCCGGTCTTCCAACACCTCTGAAAGCCATCGGTCTTCGTATCGAGGAGAAGAGATTCACGTCGGGTTCACCATTTTTCTGTTTCGGTGCGGATGTGCGTCGGGTTACGCTGTTCCGCCAGGACGCGTTCGCGTGTGCACCCGTCAACCCGAGGGGATGGGCGCGCGGCTTGTGGTCCCGCAGTCCCGCTTTCCAAGGGCGGGCGGCATCCGTCCCTTATTCAGGGGCGTCTGCTCCTTGATCGAAACCGGGATGATGGGATGTCGGCTCCTCCTTCCTTGGACGTCTCCTCGGAACTTGTCGCCTAATCCGGGTCTCCCTCATAGACTTAAGAATGTTCGTGAATCTCGTTCCCGGCGCCATATCTTCATGGACACCGGTTAATTACGCTGCTTCCGCCCGGACGTTCCAAGGAGTCTGGGCGGGGCAGCAACCTGCGGTGAGAAGGCCGGGTGGCTCTGGGTGCTGGGGGCGTGTCGTAACACTGCGGCTCTGCACATCTGTCTTCCGTCCCTAATAGGGCTTCTCGAAGGCATGATGGCCTGAGGCATCCCGTACTAGGTGCGGGGAACTGTGTCACCTGAGGTTTTCCTCAGCTTCCCGTGTTTAACACGGGGTATGCCGCGAGTTTAACGTCCAGCGGGGACGGCATCGGACCGATCAACACGAAAAGTGGATCAGATGACAGAACCCCTTGCGGGGAACCTCCGACGCTGGGGCCAGCACATGGGCGGCTTCCCAAGTAACGTGGAGTGGAGTGAAGTGGCATGACCCCACCGGGATGTGGCGGCCCGGGTAAGGATCAGGATGGATGATGAAGTGAAGAGCTTGGACCCCAGAGGGGCTTCCTACGTACCGCGCGTTAACACGGATCAAAGTCAACGTAGTTCGGGCATACAGTTTAACGTCATGCTGGACGTCGGCAAGCCGACTCACGAAGAGGTCGAGGCCGCCGGGCGGAGGATTGAACCGAACCACCTCGCACGGAGGGGGATGGAACGGCCGGGTGGATCACAGTTTCACGTCATGCTGGACGATAAAAGGGGAAATGGAAAAGGGGGGCTGTGGGGAGGCACCGTGGAGATACACACGGGCAGTCTCCCACAGGGGCGGATTCATAGGTGAATCAACGCAAGCGTGAACCCTGGAGGGGTCCACTGATGGACGAACCGACGTAAATACGACCGGGACGACCAGGTGGTGGGCTTGGACCTCAGGGAGGCTTCCTACGTACCCTGTATAGAAGACAGGGATCAAAGTCTACGTAGTTCATTCTGTCAGGACTTACGCACTTGGGGCAGCCCGGATGCTGCAAAACTCAGTTGGAAGGGACTTGGACCGAAAGCAGAAGACACCTCGATCCCAGTCAGACCCTCTACTGGCTTCGGCAGAGGGGAGGCGCAATGGAGATACACATGTGCAGCCTCCCACGAGAAACTAGGGGTTTGTAATACCCTGCCCCCGTAGGGAAAAGCCACTCCCATTAAATCGTCCCTAAAGAGGGGCAATCCCGACATCCCTGTAGGGACGAGCGGGTGGGGGCCACATCCAAACCGGGGGGACCCTGCGTGCGGAGCACGGGATCAGGTTGCGGACGGTTTAGCGTCTTGCCAGACGAAGTACAGTTTAACGTCATGTGTTGAGGACGAAGCGGACGGTTTAACGTCTTGCCGGACGAAGTACATTTTAACGTCATGTGTTGAGGACGAAGCACTTGGCAGTTTAACGTCTTGCAGCGCGGACGATGGGGGCTAGGCAGTTTAACGTCGTGCAGCTTGGACGGATGTGCAGTTTAACGTCATGCTGGACGAATATGCAGTTTAACGTCATGCTGGACGTATGCGCAGTTTAACGTCATGCGGGACGAATGCGCAGTTTAACGTCATGCGGGACGAATGTGCAGTTTAACGTCATGCTGGGCATAGGTTGTCGGACGATGGGTGCATGTCACTTCGCACGAACCTGGAGGGCCGCACGGGAAGACAACGCACGGTGCGGGCACCCGGGATGAGAATCATCGGGTGCCACACAGGCGGGTACCCTTAGGAGGTCAACGGGGACGACCCTGGCAGATTGCGCGCAAAAAGGAAGCTTTGCGCGCAATACTGCGGGCCGGCGCGCAATCGGGGCGGCTGGCGCGCAATTGGGCCAGCGCCTTGCGCGCGGATGCTTGAGAATGCTCACACCGGGCTTCGGATAGCGCGCGGGGGCAACAGCTCATTCTTTAACGAATGGCCACTTGAAAGAAGGGGGGTGCGCGCAATCAGGCCGGATTGCGCGCACCCCGGGGGCAATTGCGCGCAAGCGGGTTCTTTTGCGCGCAAAGGCCTTAGGGTGAGTTTTTATTCAAATGAAAGGAGCCAGCGGGGATTGCGCGCGAAGGCGGACCCCGAGGCTTTCTTGCGCGAAAGAAAGGAGGTTACCTGAAGTTCGTCATTGCGCGCGGAAGGGGTTGAATTGCGCGCACGAGAGACGTTTCGACTTCCAGCAACCCTTGAAACGTTGGGGGTCGCCTTATATTTATAGGCAACCCCGGGCGCGGAATCCAGGGTGCGAGCGCGAAATTCTCCTCGCGGGCGCGGAATCGGGCGCAGCGCGCAAGGGAGTCGCGCGGACCAGCGGCGCGCAAAATTGCGCGCCGGACCGGCGCATTGCGCGCATCCCGGGGGGTTTGCGCGCGGAACATCACCTTTGCGCGCGGGCCTCTGAAATTCCGCGCAAGGCCTCCGGGCCCTCCGAAACATCCTTCCGACTCCAAATATGACCTCACTTTCTGCATCCGGAGCTTCGTTTGGGAACAACGGACTTTTCCGGTGTCTACAGTGATTATCTACCATTATGTAAACCTTATAAAAATAGGGTTACCCTTATGCAGTGTTATAATTACCCTTAAGCAGTGCATATTCAAAGAGTATTACCCTTATGTAGCCTATATAAAAATGGATTTATGCTTATGTAATTTCTGAACTATCCTTATTTAACCTTTGAAATATTAAGGTTACCTTTATGTAGTGTCTAAGGTTCCCTTACACAGCACATAAACTCAAGGGAATGCCCTAATTTAGATCATTGAAATTAGAGGTTACCTTTATGCAGTGATTGGTACCCTTAAAAAGAAGTTGTTCCTTCAACATACCCTTACAAAGCTTAAGGAAACTTGGTTTTACCCTTATAAAAGTCATAGAAAAGGTAATAAACCTTTATGAAACCAATATAAAAGAGTTTTTACCCATATGTAACTGATGTAAAACCACTCTACCTTTACATAATCTTCATAAATCACAATTTACTCTTATGAAACACATAGGTCCTTTGTAAGGGTAAAGTTTACATCAAAAATTATTATTATTATTATTATTATTAATTTCATAAAATGGATTATAAAATAAAACCAAAAAATGATCATTAATTATGATAAAAAAAAGTATGCTATAATTCTCCACACCATAAGGATTTCTTCCAATATAAATTTTTCAATTTGAAAGATATAAAAAAATACAAGACCAAAATAATTCCCGCACTCAACCTATGAGGTGGATGGTTCAAGAAACAGAAGAAGGATTACCCAAAATTAGACACCTGGAACAACTCCAAAAACAACACACATTTTAAAAAAAACCCAACAACATAAATAGGAATGAAAAAACAAACAAAATGAACCAGAGACCTAGAGTAGGTCTCCCCACCATTTAAATATTCACCAAAATTATGGAGTATAAGGAAAAAATCCATCAAAACACCTATCCTAAACTCAAATAAGTGAATTTGATCATGTTTCATAATGAAAATTCCATGTGCTGAAACTAAAGCCTCAAGAAATACCGCATCTGAAACACCTCAATGATTCCAAAAAGAGTCAACACTCTAAATATTCATAAATGTTCCAAAAATCCATAATAAAGGAATTGAAATGATAATTATTTCTACCATGGTTATGTACTTGGTAGTAACCTAAGATTTTGAATATTGAGCCTCATAGCTTGATGATCTCATCAAGTAAAACACTAGTATCTCTAGGTCCCTAGTCCATTAAAAATACACATCATCCTAGTTACTCAGGTATATTCCAAAGGAATTTCCAAGTCCAACCAGAAATATCTCAAAATAGCAAGACCATTTCAAAAACAAGGAACTATAGTCTCATATGGGATATCATACACCATTTAAATATTAATCTCTAACCATCAAGGAAAAAATAGGAGCATACCAAAGAACAACAACCAACTGAAAGGTGTCTAACACCAACTATAGGGAGAGACACATAGAAAGAAGAAATTGTGTGGGATTCCAAAAGATAACAACCCCAAAAATATATAGGTTCTCAATATAAGGTTACATTCCATCCCCAAGATCACAACAACATCAAGGAACAAAAAAAATTCCAGAATAAGGATAACTAATAAAAAGTGAATATCCATAAGGAACAGTAACATAGATCTCAAGAAAATAAAACCATCTTCATGATTACAACCAAGGTCAAAAAGAGAACATCCAAAAAAACCCAAAGAAATCCACAACAGATCCTTAGAATAAGAAAGTATCCAAATACTGATTAGCTAAAATAAGGAAACTAAAACATTCTTCACTCTAATGTTTGGAAACAACAAGCTAGATCAACATCAACCCCCGTTGGTAGCTCCTCCATTACATGAAAAGATTCACTCTAAGGCCTATCGTTAGAGCCCAATTATCTTTAATAATCTACTTTCCCTTATTTAAAATCTAATTATCCCCAACCAAAACATTACCTTTTAGTAGCCCAACTTATAGAACCTCTTAAGATGATCCAAAGGTCCACACAGTTTACAAACTCTCAGAGCTTTCAAACATGAATTTTTAGAATGACCAGGTGCCCCATACTATAAGAAGATTAAATTCCTATTATTTCCCCAATAATAATATCTTTTTTTTAAAGGTTGGGGTCGAAGCCTCAATTTATTATTAAAGCAAAGACCTCTTTAGAGGGTAGAGGAAGACCCAATACATACCCTGAAGGCCCAAGGCCAAGTGGCCTAAATACAAGGCTTGAAAGCCCATTTTTGGCCCAAATAACCCTTTGTGAATAGTACTGCTACAGTACCCCCTGCAGCTACAGTACCTATTACAGTACCCGCCACCGCTACAGTGTCCTGTAACAGTTCCTCCTCCGCTACAGTGCTGCCGCAGCAACAGTTCCACCGCTGCTATAGTGTCTGCTACAGTGCCCCCGCTATAGTGCCCTGCTACAGTACCCTTCTATAGTGCCCCGCTACAGTTCCCTTCGTGTCATTTTACTAACTCCACTTTAGCTAACAAGGCCTTTCTAAGAATCTCTATATAAGAGGTTCAATGGGATATTGATATGATAATCATACGGTATAGGTGAAGTATTTTTCTGAAATAGATATCCTTAAGTCTGTTATCACCAAAAATATTAGTTGAGAAATATACCAAACTTGAGAATTTCTTGGCATACTCCATAACTGATAGCTCACCTTGACTAAAACCCAAGATCTCATAATATTTATCCTTACTCACTTACTTAGGATACTACTACTAAATAAAGATTAACTTAAAGATTTACCAAGATGTTATTTAATATTGATAGGAATGAATTACAACTTCCCACCACTCTCAACCAATTTCCTCAAACATAGAGTTGATAGAATTGACCCTTAGAGCATTAGGAGTCTTGATAAAATCAAATATCTCCTAAAATTATTCAAGAAATTTCATTTATTCATGGGAAACCCTAAAAACTCCATAAGAAGGTGGATTATGATCTGAGAAGACCTGGGTGGGGTCCAAAGAATGGAAAGGCATTATCTCCACCACTTTATTCGAAATCTAGGTAGACACATCAACTAGAGACGCCACTTTTGAAAAACATGAAGGATTACTCCAAATACCAGACCAATAAAAAAACTTTCTATATTACTTGAATGACTTTATAGGACGCATTTATAGACATCATGAAACAAATTTTATCAAATAAATCATAAAACAAATCCTTAGACAAAATTAAAACAACCTACAAACAACTTTTATCAAATCATCATTATCTCAAAGCACTCAAGATTTCCCAATTTATAACACATTTCACTTTTCTTTAAAAGGTTAAATCTTGATAAAAAAAATCATAACGATTTCAAATATTCCTTTACCATCTCATGGAATTTCTTTAATGGTTTCAAAATAGTTAATCCGTTTTCAATTTCAAAACCATTTCCTTATTAAATACATTATAAACCAAAATTTATTCTTCAAAAATTCTTTTATCACATCACACAATAGGATTTGAAAATTATTTTTCCCAACCAATATTACTGTAAAAACATGCCTTTTGGTAATTGAAAAAACTTTTCAAAGAACTCAAATAAAACTTTTTAAAATTCAAATTGTGGTTTTCAAAAAATATTTAAAATCATAACCAAAGGGATTAATGTTGAAACAATAATACAAGAGAATGAAACAGACCACACCCAAAATGTCCATTCAAAGAATGAACTCTCCAAAATAACCTCACATGAGTGTAGTAATTTTGGAAAAAAATGGACAAGGAACCAAGTTCATGTTAGAGTATAAATATGCATGGATTGGTTGAATAGGCTGGTAAATCATGAACCAACCTCAAAACTATTCCTGGATTGAATTAAATATCAGTCACACTAATTCCTCAATGTTTACCAGATCATGAAGGTACAATCCGATTCTATTAATCTTTCCATTCAGACCCAAAAATCATAAGATATTACAAAAATTAAAGATAATATCATAGGGAATATGAATATCAATTATCATAAGGAAACAAATAAATCAAAATAAAGTCTCAAGTCCAAAATTTCACTAGTATCTCAAGTCTCACTGTGAATAGGTGGTCATCAAGAACCCACTCATGAACAACCTCTTGAGTCTCAACATGTTCTTGATCTCCTTTCTACCAAAACTCACCCCAAATGACATAATGGATTATAAGGAAAAGTGGTTTCTTTTAATAAAAGGCTACCTTCAATACCATTTTTAACAAACCAACCTAGACTAATATCTAACCTAGTATCTGAGCTAATTCACTACTAACCTAAATGGTTTTCCTAATCCTCATAGGGTGGAGAATAGTACCCAAGTATCAAGAAAAAAAATTGGAAATTATTTCCCCCAAAAAAAGATAACAATAATCAAATTAACAATACAAAAACGTAAATATAAAAATTAAATGATATTACCATATTTGGGTATAAGGAAATGATACAAAAACTAAAAGTAGAACAAAACTACCAAAACATGTCTCTCAGTGGTCTATGGCCACCCATCATGAAAAAAGTTGCTCATACTTGGAAAAATGAGTATGATTACATAAAATAAGTTGAAGGGGACATGAGTACCTTCTAAGAACATAAAGGTTTGAAACACAAAATAGTACAAGTAGGGTGTGACCTACAAATACTAGTAGAGTTTCACTAAAAATTATACGTAGTTACTTCATACGATAATTAAGAAGTAATAAAAGAGGGAAAAATAGATGATAAGAATTTACATTATCAAATAGGAAGATAAAACCATAGAGATCATATTATAGCAAGATTGAGTTTTAAAAATAGATCTTTAAAGATTTCAAAATCATTTAGGAAAAAATTATGGAAACATTCCATATCATCATTCAAAATCAAAAAAAAATTCTAGAAAATATTTGAAAACCATTTCACAAGATAGAGTTTGATAAATCATGAAAAGGTAATAAAATGCACCAAATATCAATAAGTTTTACAATATTTAAAACAATAGATTAAATGTGTGTCTTATTAATAAGTATATCAATCAAGAATGAAAATCAATCAATAGATCAAACTCTTGTGTCAGGTAATGACAATTAACACTATCATGTATTGAGTATCAAGTATATCTATTTCATGGTTTCAACCTAGATATGATAGTGAGCCCACCATAGATAATAAAATCAAAAAATATTGACTAATTTATGGGTTAACATCAAGTATCATAGGTCTTAAGAAAACCAATTCCATGAAAATTCGCTTTATTGGCCACACATCTATATTATGGACCTATTATGTTCTCCATATATCCACCAGATGGGGTGTGAGTCTACTAGAAAAGCATAAATATATGTCATCTCATCCAACTACCTAGGTTCCCATGACTAATCAAAAATAAAGTTAGTGAGATAATTAGGTTTGTTTCCCAAGAAAATCATGTTCTCCCGACGATTAATAGTAGGGGTTGAGTTGTGTGCAATCATTTGCATTAGGTTAAATATTTATGAATGGTTTCCAATAGTTGTATATCTTTTAGGGACCAACTTTCTAGAGACAGATTCTCATTGAGGATTTTGGACAATGATGCTTAAGAACTCACATTGGTCGAGAGGATGGAAGGTCATGGTTATCATACCCTTTTAGAGGGAATTGTTTCCTACTCTAGGACTCTCTTATAGATTTAAGATATGTTCATGAATCCTTTATAAATTCCCAAGAATGATGTGGGTCACCATATAATTAAAAATCAATGATTTTCATGCAAATAATTCTGAATCATCTGCACGTATCTGAGGTTCTTCATCAATGGAGATATGTGTATGAATCCTAGATTATCCATCAATGGTATCCTCTTATGTACCAATTAGATATTCTTTGTTCATTATGATGATGATGATGGTTTTCTATCCACACATTGGGGCACATTGGAGTTTATTTTCATCCAGGTATATTAGAATTGTTTTGATGTTGGGATAGGACCCATAATATTTCTTCCTGCATATCCTCATGAAAGGAATCATAACCCTCATAGTTTGGATCTAATTAATGGGACACATCATACCTTTTGAGGTCATGTTACAAGGAAAAAAACATGTAGTTTATCATCATGTGGTAAGGAGGTCTAGGCAGAAGGTGTATAGTTAAAGTCTAGTGTGAGACTTATACTAAAGCGGCCCAAGGAACATGGAAGGAATATTGATTTCTAGGTTGAATGGGACCCTATTAAGAATGTGACTCAGAGAGATTATGGTTGATTTGGGTTGTTGGGTTTGGACCTTAAGGATGCCTCCTATGTATCCCTTTTGGATGGGAATCAAATCTCATGTAGTTTGGTTGTGAGAACCTACACCTATGGAGGCCCTCAGTCTTGTCTCACAAAGGAGTATAGCCCTTTGGGAGGATTATGTTGGGGATTATTCATGAAAATTATTCTTGGTAAAAGGTTAAATGATGGATTTCTTGACTCATCGTAATTTTGGGGTTTGGTTCAAAGCTTACTATTATGGAGGATCTTTTATTCTTTGAAGTTTTGTTGGGACTTACTCATTATAAAAATTCCATAAGGTTTGATTTAGGGGGATTAATCCTAAAGAGGATTCCCAAGTGAATGGGTATTATAATTGGGGATTTATCCTAAGGAGGATTCCCATGGATTAGTTTTATTTTGGGCTTACTCCTGAGAAGGATTCCCAAGGATTAGTATGATTGGGGATTAATCTTGAGGAGGATGCCTAGTTCGGTTGGGAATTACACCTAAGAAAAATATCCATATTATAGAAGGTTGGGGATGAAACTTGGAATAATTCCTATGGAATATTAGTATTGGGGCTTACTCCTGATGAGGACACCCATTGACCTTAGGCCTTAGGTAGGCATCCTATGTATTCTGATTATGGAAGGAATCAGAGTTCTCATTGTTCAAAAATTTCTGGTCTTACACGCTAAGGTTTCCTCTGGGTGGGGGATCATGTGGATGTCATGACTATCATAAAACTCAAATCCCATGTGAGTCGTGTTTAGTCTGAGAGACTATAGGAAGAGGAATATCTGAAAAAACCACACAATCTTATTTTCCTTGGACTTGGATATATGGATTTTAGGACTCATGCCTGGGGACACACTCTGACTGTGTGGAATTTTTTATCATGGATATCCCCTAATACAACATGATTTAAGCTGATTTATGCTTTAATGTGATGGACAAGATGATTCAGAATATTTATCAAACCACATGACCCCTCATCTACTAGTGTAAGAGGTTGGAGATGTGGGAGAAAGAGAAGAGGACTCGGGTTCTCATCCCCTCTCTATCCCGATAGCCAAGGGGTGAGGAGGAGTAAAATTTAAAACTACTACCAGAAAGTCTAGGGGATTACTCTATTATGGATTCCCTAAAATTGGTTTCACAGTAGGAGAGGGGGATGTCATTCCATGTCAAAAGGAAATGAAAGTATGATCCTCACCCTCCCCACCTGGAATCGGAGGCTCCAGGTCTTAAAGACAAAAAGGGGCGGACAAGATCCTAGCCTTTGTATTCAAGGAAAGGAACTCCCTAACACCACTCTTAGGGTTGAGTTCATCGTAAATATGGGAATAAAAATAAACATGCAACCTAAGGACCCTAACCAACTAGTTGGGCCAGTGCAAGAAACCTCTAACCATAGGAATAAAAATCCAAATGGGAGACATGCTGGTGTACCTTTCCCCGTGGTTTTTTGATTATGGAGGCTTCAGTGGAGGTTAAAAATTGGTCCCTCTCATATAAGGGAGCCAAAGAGAAAGTATTCCTACCATTGGTTGCTATTAAGAGGAATCATTGAGGGGATAAAGCAGGTCTTGGATTAAGTGGAAAAAGTGACTCATACAGGGCCTAAGAGAAATTGGAAGTTATTTTCATAGGGGTGTTTAGGCCTGTCCTATCTAGATATTCCTTGTTCATTATACCACTTAGGAAACAAAGCTTTTTTGAGGCTTTAGCCTATGCACCATGGGTCTCCTCGGGTGTCATTTAATGGGTCTCGTGCAAGTTCCTGATTAGTGAGAGGGACCTTGTGTAGGTGGTTTTTCAGTAGTGGAGAAGGGGTCCTCATGCATGTATCCTATATTTCAAACCCTGAAGGGACTTTTATATCCCTTATATCCCTAAATTCTCTCTTCTCTCGAGTTTTGGAGAGCTACTTGAGAAATTTTGGAGACCTGGGCGAAGGGGTTGTGTGGCCATAGATCGGGGCTTCTTCTAATTTTTTTAGTTGTGAAAATGAGGAGCCTAATGGTCCTATTTATAGGAAACTTGGGGACCCTAGCCAAAGTATTTTTTCTATGAAGGTCTTTTTCATAGATATTTGGTATAGGTACCCGGTGTAGGGGTGTCCTACCCCTTTGGTGGCACATAGGGGGGTTGTGCGGCCCTCCTAATGCATAGGTGTGTGTGTCTATCCAGGGTTGGGAAAGTCCTTTGATTATCCTTGGGACTCTTTTGAACTCTAACATGCTTAAGGTTCTCTTCATAATCAATTAATGCCTATTGAAAAAACATAGCATCAAAAAAATCCCCCCCCCCTCAAGATTGGATTCAATCGAAAGAGGAGGGTGTATTCCTGAGGTAAAATATGGAAAATATTATGAAGGATGTTTCAGTGAATCGTGGTAGTCTTCAGTGTCGGGTTGTACCATAAGTCTAGTGTGTAGGTTCCTAGTGAAAACTAGGTGTGCAGATCCTTGGTGCAGGCCAAGTGCGCAGATCTCTAGTGCAGGCCAGCAATGTCTATAAATACCACTTACCCCTTTTTCATTTTCCTCAAATTTTAGTTGTGTGATTTTTTTCTCTTGTCGCATAGGTAGTCTACACATCTCTACAGTGCTTCCATTTTCATGAAGGTCTCCAGAATGATTTATAAAGGTAAAACCTCATGAGAACTAGTGCTGCACAAATTTAGATCTTGACAAGAATACTTTCCAAATGTCCTGATCGAGGGGCTTGTGTGTGGCACCTTGTTGAAGGGACTGCATGTGCGACCTGGTTTAAGGTATTGCATGATTTCCTTCCTTTTATAAAATTTATAATTCCTCCAAGTAAAAATATTAACTTTTTTATAAGACAATATTTTAATTGATTGGGTAAACTTGATTCTTTATTGTAGGTTTTCAATGGATGCTTTGATGAATTCCACTAAACAAGTTGTTTCACATTCTTCTTAGATAATCAAAGTTATTGGGAAAATTTACTACGACATGGTTGAGTATTCTCTTCTGTATATGGTTATTTGTTTCACCATAAAAACATGAGTACACATGAAACAATTACCTTTCATTATATGGTAACAAACTTTTGAGGGAATCTACCATCCCTGGGGTCCAAAGTTATTTCTTGAATTCTTGGTTTGTGAAGAACACCAACTGACCTTATTCCAACATCTCCTCCAAGGGTGTTTATATTAAGGAAGGGACAATTCCTATTGGTTGTTTTATGAATCATAGAAATTGCACTCTAGATCTAAAATATCATATCCAAGAATCAAGGCCTCATTTTTATGACTCCTCCTTCTGTGCTTCACAGATAGATCAAATGGAAGGGTAGAAAGATGATTGGGACATTCTCTCTGGAGGGGAAGTCAAGCCTAAGTTGATGTGGGCATAATGGGTGATCCAAACTTTTTGAGAATTCAAAAAATAGCTTCAAGATGTCTATATCTATGAGGTTTTTTGGGAAGGGTAGGCCTATGTCAATAACAACCTTGATATCATCCCCGGACAACTGGGCTGATGGAGTCCGCAAACAAATCCCTTCAACTTGACTCATGGTGAATTGGTCATTAGACTATAGGATATCTTACAAATTTTATGGGGGCCCTTTCATGGGGAAATGTATGACGAATTCAACCCACAGAAGACAATGTGGGATGACGCTGAAAGGACGTCATTGTTGGCTCATGATCTTTTCAAGGTGGGGTAGAAATTATAGGAAAAAGATCCTCATCCCAGGTCTGAAATCCTTTCGGGAACGTGGATGTGGGATTTCATTGAATCGACAGGAGAAGGTCCCACTTGTGGGCACCCTAACATAAGTCCCACCATAGAGAATCAGGGCACTCCTGGCACATTTTGGTCTATGCTAAAGAAGGGTCAGTATACTCATTGGGGTTATAAGGTCAACCATAAGGTTGATGTAAAGAAATACCCGGGCGGATTCCTTGATATGTGGATAAGTTTTTATCTACTTCCAGTATTTGAGTACAGTGGCAGTGTGAGGATAGGGACTTTTGTTATAGTGGCCAAATTGGAAGAGGCAATGTACATAGGGTTGGTTTCCCCGATATTAGAAATAATTTACCATTGTTTTGTGCATACATACAATGATAAGGCCCTTTTTATAATTTAAGCATCATTTCAAGTGATATGGGGGTGGATTTTAGCACACTTCAGTTCATATGTGGCATTGAGCCTAGTTAAAATCCCCAATAGTTGATTCCGCCCATTTTTTCAGGTTGTCTCTTCAATCTATCCTTTGAACCTAAAGTATAATGAGGTGTTGAAGATGCTGAATTTTTCAGGGGAATTTATCTTCTTTCTTCATGGTAACCCACTGATAGGGACATTTTCCGATAATGGTATAGAAAATAATTATGAGTTGAGTTCATACATGAAATCCTTTAGAGATAGCATACTACTAGCTTATATTGATAGTGAGCTCATCTTTGAGGCTTATTCTCCATATCGATCTGTACACCAGTTTAAATGTGTTCAAAATTCAAGAATATGTCCCGTACATATGTTAGGCTATAGAAACATTCGATGGTAACCTGATATCTTTGGATCTCTGGGGCCATAGAGGTATCCAAAATTTCGATCACTCTGTCATCATTGTACGTGTCAATCAGGCTGGAGGCTGGGTATTCCTTGGCATGGATCTCTTCCTATCCTCTAAGGGTATTAGAAAAAAGAATTTATATCATTATTTTTTAGGATGAGAATCTCCATAAAGATAAGGAGGATACTCTTACACAAATGGATGAGCTACGAGAATCTGTAGTCATTGATCGGGGTATAATTCAACATCTCAAATCCTATGTCGAGGGTAAACAGTAAAATTAGTAAAAGAGGCTCCATAATGTGGAAATTTCCTTTCATTTCAAAACATAAATGAAAATTACTTTTATTCCCAATCACTTGTATATTTATCCCTGTTTTCTTTCTATTATTATAACATAAGATTGAAGTTTATTTGCATAGAAAGACACTGTTTCATCAGCCGGACGTAACCACAGTGATAGGGATGTAGAAATTCTCTAATTTTTTTCTAAGCTATAAGGCCTATAGAGTGTAGTTTGACTGTTTCTAGGGTTTTATAGAAAACCCAAAAAGCATTGTGTCTTTTATGTCATCGCCCTAATTTTTTCCTAAGCCCAATATGAAGGAGACTTAGCGGGTGAGACTTGGATTTTTCTCAGACTGCCATTTTTTGATTTTCCTTAAAATTAGTTTTGTGATTATTTCTTTCATTTCTCCATGATTGTTTTCCTAAACCACATGTAGTGTAGGATGAGTGGGATAAGACTTTAATTTTTTCAGATTTCCCTTTGTGTTATTTTAATCTAGTGAGTATTGTCTCTTTTTTGGGAATTTTAAATTCGTGCTAACCAAATTAATGAGACTGGTATTTTAGGTTGAATACTTTTAACAAAAAGTTTTAAAATAACAAACCAAACCAGGCTTGTGGTCCAAGAATGTTCTGACATTTTTCAGATACCTGATGGGGTATCTTGCGACATGGTTTTGCAGTTTCTGAAACTAAAACAAGACATTCGGGAATAGAGGAGGTCTCTCCTAATAACTATTTTACCATCGGTTGAAACCCCCTTTTTTGGATATTTTATGAAAATCCTATAGGGGCATGTTACTGCATAGTTTAATAATGGAATCCTTTGGATGCCAGGACCTAAAATTTATGAGTAACATAAGTGAAGCCAACTGGGGAATGTTACAGAAAAGTTGGACAAAGTAATTCTTATGAATTTTGAAATTCTATCGCTAATGATTGAGGTTTATGAAGATTTATATTTCTTAAGACCACAATGGGTGGTTTTTTCAAGGGTTAATGTCTGAGAATGAAGGTAATATCTATATTGTCATTGGACATTATAACAAATTGAGTCAAGTTACCCTCAAACTTCACACCTGACCCATTCTATCACATACCCAAAGGTCATTCCTGATCCCATGGGCTAGCGACAAGCATTTGGGAATCAAACAACAAACAAGAGGGAACGATGTTTCCCAACCTGAACAAAACAAGAGACAAGTATATACAGGAAGTAAAAAAAAGAAAAAGAGGAAGACTAATGAATATATGTTATAACTATAAAAATTCAACATAAACAAAATAACTGAAAAAGTAGCCGAAACTCCATGAGACAAGTCCAACTACAAAGGACTGGAACCAAACAGCTACTAAAAATGATGGCATAAATGAACTCTCAACATCACACCACCAGCTACCCAACCTAGCTAACACGAAGCATTTTGGCCTCACTGTGGCAACATTACTTTCCCTGAAATGGAATACATAAAAAGGTCTACCCACCACTGAATAGGTTCACATGGTGTGATCTAACAATCTTAATAGGATCCCACCCAGGTGTTCCATAACAAGTATTTGTATAACAATTCATGTTTACTGAATTTAACTAAAACATGGAATGATAAGCAGTAAAGAAGTTTTATAGAAAACATTGTAAACATTTCCATTTTTATCACAATTATAAACCAAAAGAAGGTATATCAATTTAAAAAGAAATTTTCCATATTATCTATCACAAGAATAAACGTGAATATCAAATCTAAAATAGTCCAAATCCAAGAAATATGAAAATAATAGTAGCAAAAAAAGAATTTCCATAATTTCAATGTTTGAAAAACCATTTCAAAACCATTTCAACAAACCCTTTTCACTACTTTGAAGATACCCCATTTCATTCCATTTCTCAAAAATTAAGTAAAACTACTTTCATTAAAAATATCATTCTGACACGCTCATAAAATCATGCCAATTTCATACCAATTTATTTTTAAACCAGTTCACAAGAATGAAACAATACAAATTATCAAACACAGGCCATAGAAAGAACCACCTACCTCAAATATCATGTCACACATGCCCGCAATAGGATCCACTAAAGACAAAAACCCAACAATGTCAATGAAGGCCCTAAAATAGAATCCACATGTATTAGGATTGATTAAGTTGATAAATAGGGTTGGAGTAGGAGATAAAATATCACATACCTTGAAAATGAATGTCTGTTACACCATAACAAACAAAGGAATGGCCGACAGAATGAGATCGCACAACAAATCTTGGAAAAATACAAGAAGAAACACCAACTTAGACCATCAAATCCGATAACACAACCCAAGGGTGATATCGCGATCAAGGAAAGTAAAGAATTTGAAAGATAACTAACCTGGAGAGATGAACCACAATTGTAAAAAAGATGGAATGCTGAGAAGATCGATCCAGAAGGAATGGTGTCTCCAAAAATTGTCAGAGAGGAGTTTCAGTTCAAGGGAAAAGGAAAACGGGTGATCAAATGGGAACCAAAAACTTGATCGGGGGCCTAAAACATCCCTACTTGCGGAATTACACAACATGTAATTCCTTTAGCCTGAATTTCCCGAAGGCCTTCTTTTTAATTTTATTATGGATAATCCCCCTTTTAAGGGTTGAATGGGAACCTGTACATGACCCGTAGGCCCAAGGCACATGGCCTGACTGACCCGCAATACATGACCCGAAGGCCTAGAGGCATACCATGCCCAATACATGACCCGTAGGCCCATCCCACTTGAACTGCCCCTCCCCAGCTTCTATGTCATTTATCACCTAGCTCCCCACCTTGCATTGCAGATCGGCTAGCATTTCCCTATATAAAGTTGTACAGTGCCTAGTCCCGATGGCGGCTGTCATACCCTCTCATTCTTCCAATCGAGTTAGCTCTCCTTCTGGTGGTTGTTACACTTTTTGCTCTGATTCTCTTTTGGGGAATGTTATTTATGAACTGGGCAAATCCATGGTCTACGTGGCTCGAAGGCCCTGTGGCCCGAAGGCCTTTGATGACCCGAAGGCCCTTAAGACCCATAGGCCCAAACCGGTGGCCCGAAGGCCCAAATCGGGTGAATAGTTCTGACTGCTACAGTACCAAATTGTAACTGCTACAGTAGCCCAAAAATTCACCTCCACGTGGTTTTGAACATGGGTCTATTGGATACCAAGCAGGATCCCTTACCACTCAGGTACGGGCTCGTTGGCATGTGTAATTCCTTTACATGTTGTGAAATCCACGGTGTTTAAGTACACTGAGAAATCCATCGCCTAGTATTTAAAATCCATTATTTGAAACATTCATGACATGTAAATCCTCTTCGTGACATGTAACCCTTCATAGTGTGAATCCTTTCATAACATGTACTCAGTAACACTTACACATCATGTAACCTAGTTACTTAGTATAAAATCCTCTTGCATCCTACAGAAAAAGTTAGTTAAAGCTAAGAGTCCAACAAATCTATGACTTCACCATTATTGGTATCCTCCTAATTCCTTGTCGGTCCTCTACAAAAAATTGGAAAAATGAGAACCATGAATATGTCAAGGACATACCTGATAGATCGGTAATGGGATGTTATAAACTCTCCACCAGAAAAAAATTTCATCCCCGAGAAGTCATGTGGAATAAGTAATCCCTAGAAAAATATGAGTCCACTGCTCCCTCATCAATGACTCACATTCCCAAGTCTCATGAGAATTCTATCTTTTTTTCATAGAATTCTAATCAATATAATCTACTTCTCACACAAGTCTTTCACTTGAGATTCAATGATCTCAACTGGTTTTCTAGAACAGAAACATCTAACTCTAACTCAATTTATTCCCAACTCATAATGTGATTGGGATCAAGGTGATACTTCCTAAGATGATACAAGGGGAAAAATTGTTAATACCCATTAACTGAACCAGTAATGCTAACCGATAAGCAACCAATCTAAGACACTCAATGACCTCAAATGGTCCAACATAACTCAAATCCAAATTTCCCTATTTTCCAAGTCAACAGTGACCCAAATGAGGAGAAACTTTCAAGAAAACCCAGTCACCAATGGAAAACTCTAGAGGAATATGTCTTCAATCTGCATAAAAATTCTGTAAACTCTAGACTATAACCAGATGTCGATGTACATATTGAAACTTCACGAACATCTCTTGAACCAAACATAGTCCAACCAAAGCTAATTTTCTCACCTCATCCCAACAAAGAGGTGATCTTCAAGGGCTAACATACAACAACTAAAAAGGATACATTTTTATCAATGACTAATAACTATTATTGTAAACAAACTCAACTAGTCTCAGATGACTATCCCTTGATCCATTGAAGTCAAGAACACAAGCATGAAGAATATCATCTAGAATATAAATTACTCCCTCTATCTGATTGTCTGTCTGTGGAAGGTAATTTATGATCAACTTGACCTGAGTTCCCATTTCCACTTAGAGATGCATCCATAACCTTATGGTAAACCTAGTATCCTTATTAAAAACAATGGAAAAAGGACTCCCATGTAACCTCACAATCTCCTACACATACAGCCTACCCCGATCTTCAACCTTAGTAGTATCCTTGATTGGAATGAAATGAGCAGACTTCATCAACTGATAAACGACCACCCATATAGAATTATTCCCTCATGAGTCTGTGGTAATTCAAAAAATATCCATGGATACCTCATACCATTTCTATGTCAGCATTAGAAGAGGCTAAACCAAAACATAGGCTTTCAAGTGCTCTGTCTTTATCCATTAGTAGGTGTAACAACAAGACACATAATCTGCAATGTTACACTTCATACCCTACCACCAAAGTCATCATCTCATGTCATAATTCATCTTCATAGTTCCTAGATGAACATCCCACAAAGATATATGAAAATTAAACAAGACTAAACTCCTCACAAATACTGTGATGACAACTCGATCCCCATAGTAGAGTATACCATCTGAAGAAAGAGTCCAACTAGAAACGGTCTCCCTACTGTAAAGGCATTCTCAAACTCTACTAAAATCATCATTATATTGATGAATATTGAAAATAGACTCTAAGAGATATGATGATAACTAAAAACTGGTTGGAACCATACCAGAAACATCCACCTGAGCATCTAGGTGCAACTGAGAAAAAATCCTCATAAGGTTACACTCCTCCTTTGATTCTAGAACATCTTGTGATGTTAATTTCCTATTAAGATCATTTTCAATGACGTTTACCTTCCCTAGGGGGTAGGTGATATCAAATTCAAGATTATGAATATATTATACCCATTGTCTCTATCTGATATTTAAGTACTTTTAAGGAAATATACAACTCAATATCTTATGATCATAGAAGACTATGAACCTTTCCCCCAAAAGATAGTGTTGCCAACATTTAAGTGAAAGAATAATTGCAACAAGATATAAATCATGAGTGGGGTAATTATTCTCATTTGGTCGAAGATAACGAGATACATAATCTACCACATGGTTATCCTTTACAAGAATGCAACCCAAACCATCACAAGAAGCATCACAAAACACCATGTACCCCTTAATAGGATCAGGTAAGATCATAATAGGATCCAATGTCATAAGTCATTTCAGTTCATCAAAAGAAGACTAGAACTTCACATCCCAAGTGAATTTCATCACTTTCCTGGTAAGAGTAGTCAAAGGTGATGCCATCTTTGAGAAATACTTAGCAAACCTTTGGTAGTATCCAATTGGTGAGGACTCCTAAAGTGCATCCAGGAGACCCAGGATCAAATCCAGGTAGAGGATAATTTTCGGTACTGTAGAAGTACTGTAGTAGGAGTTGTGCAGAACTGTAACAGGGACTATGAAGAACTGTAGCAGGAACTGTGCAGAACTATAGTAGGTACTGTAGGGGGAACTGTAGCAGGAACTATTTGGGACTGTAGCAGCCGGGAATATTCCCCCATTTGGGCCTTCGTACCACCGATTTGGTCCTCAAGTACTTTAAGGCCTTCGAGACACCCAGGCCTTCGGGTCAGTATGGACTTCGGGCCACCTCAAGACCTTCGAGCCACCTTAAGTGCATATGCAAACCAGATAACCTACAAAGGAACAAACTTTAGAAGGAGGAGGAGCAAGGAGCTTTCACCATAGCCGAAGCTAAACAGATTACAAGAATGAGAGGGTTTGGAACCTACCATTGGGACAAGTCTGTGCATGCACAAAAAAATCCTAGACGAATAGCCATGTGAAGGTGGAGAGCTGATTTCACAATGAAGATGCTGGGGAGGAGCAGTTCCTAGTAGTAAGTCTGGGTTGTATGTAATATTGGAAACCTATAGGCAATGAATTCCTCTAAGGCCTACGAGCCATGTAATACTTACACCTAAGGGACTTGTAATGTTTCCACCTCACCCCTTAAAAGGTGGACTATCAAAAATCAAAAAAAATGAAGTCCTTCGGGCCATTGGAGGAAGATCCAAATTTAAAATACATTCTATGGTTACTTCTATAAAAAAACAACATTTAACTTCTCTGGATCAACTGATTGGCTAGGTTAAAAAATATTGTTCCCTAATAAGTTCACTTCTTGAATCCATAAACTACATTTAGAAATTTTTTCATAAAAATAGTGACTTCTTAGAATTTCAAGAACCAAACTCAGATAGTTCTCATGCTCATGCTCAGATTTTGAATAGACCAAAATTTCATCTACTAAAACTACCACAAAAGTGTCAAGATATTGATGGAATATATGACTCATCAAATCTATAAAACCTGAAGGAGAATTAGATAGACTAAAAAGAATCACAAGATATTCATAGTGTCCATACCTACTCCTAAAAGTTTTCTTTAGTATATCAGACTCTCGAAATCTGAGATGATGATAACATGATCGAAGATCAATCTTAAAGAACCACTTTTCCCCCTTTAAATGATTAGAAAAATAATCCACATGAGGGAAAGGATATTTGTTCTTAACCATTACCAATATCAACTTCTGATATTCAACACACAATATAAGTGAACCATATTCCTTCTTGGAAAAGAGCACAGGGGATGCCCAAGAAAAAACACTAGGGAGAACAATACCTTTTCCCAATTGGTCATCTGGCTGAATCTTGAGCTCTTTCAGCTCTGTTGGTGCCATATGATAAGAAGGTATTGATATTGGCTACGTACCAAGCACCATGTCAATAATAAACTCCACCTATATCTCTAGAGGAAAACGAGATAAGTCATCCAGGAAAATGTCATAAAACTCCCAAAGAACAATGAGAAGATAAAAAATAGAAGAAAATTCATCGGGCTTAGATGCAATAGGATAAAACAAAATTCTGAGCTATGGGTGGGAAGGCCCTGCACGACCTGACCTCGGGTCCCACTCCCCTTAAAACACACAAGATCTCTCATCGAAAATGATAAACATAACACACTGATGGTAAAAATTAACCTCATCTCAGCGAGTGACAATCTAATCCATAAAAATAATGATGTCAAATAGATCTAGATCAAGAATGAGAAAATCCTATACCAACTTCGTATCATCTATCATTAATGAACAAGGACACCAAAACCCTTTCTCTCTATTCTTTCTAAGAGGTGTCTCCAACTCCATTACAATGGTCATGAGTTCCATTGGATGTTTAAGCATATCAATAAAACGTGAAGATATAAATGAGTGGGAGGCACTAGTATCAAATAAAGAAATTTCTAATGAGGATGCAATAATGATAATACCACTCACTATCGCCAGATAGGCATCAACTTCCACTGGGCACTCATCTACTGCATGAAAGTGCTTCACTCATGAGGATTGTAGCTAGATCCCTATATTCCTTGAAGCTTTTGACTGCACCGTGGTATCCTTTGGAGCTGATGAACCCTGAATATAATAAGGCATAGTCATAGCCTGATAGAAACATTGTAAATGACCAACACATACATAGTTTTTTCACATCTTTGTGGATATAGGACAAAAAGATCCAGTGTTTCCAACTTTTACACACTAATAGAAAGTCCTAGGTACACTGCTAGACATAACAGATGGTGTAGAGGAGGCTCACGGATGATACCCACTACCACCACTTCTGTGATGATCCTACCACATCCACTTTTTCCAATGCATGCCACTAAAGTTTCCACTAGATGTAAAAGAAGGTTTGGGAAAACCAACCTTTCCAACCATATCCATCTCTACCATCACAAATATATCTACCATCTCTGCATAGGTAGATAGTTTCAATATAAACACCTATGATCTAGTATCTGGATGCAAACCATGCAGGTACTTTTGGGCCTTCAACTGGTCATTCTTCACTACGTCCGAAGAAAAATGGACTAGATCAAAAAATTAGTTAGTGTATTCCAATACGGAACTCTCCCCCTATTTTTAAGATAATAACTCCATAGACTTCACCAGTATTAGTGACTATGGACAAAAACTAATAGAAGAACATGGTTTTGAAAACCTTCCAATCCAAGTTCATGTGTTTATATTCCTAGACCATATACTCCCACCATCGCTTTCCATAACCCTCAAGCATGAATGTTGCACACTTAACCCTGATATTATTATGTGTATCCAGAAATTTGAATATTTGATCAATCATATCCAGCTATTCCTCCACCTATTGATTTTCATTCATTCCTTTAAAGGATGGTGGCTTCTTGTATAAGAATTGTCATGATCGATCTCTCTCTCCTACAGCTTCTGGATATACCTCAACAATTGTGTTCTAAACTCATGGAAAATCCTGATCGATAGCATTGACTACCCGTATGATAGTATTGATGAGATGATAATCTATAGGGGCATTCCCTTTTGGAGCATTGGATACACATTCCTGAGGAACTTGTGGAAGATGTCTCGGAGGTATACAGCTGCATACTGAAACATAAGAATGATCATACAATAGTACAAATCTCAGTTCAAACCAGAAAACCCATAAGTAGAAACTAATATTTAAAACCAAACCCAACACTAGAGACACGTATCCTAATTTCCCATGGAAACTTGAGTCTTGTTATGAAAATAGTTGGCCAGGCACTTATCGCAACATACATCTCAAGTCCTGACAATCATATATCTAGTCTAACTGATGTCCCAAGATAAGAACTATTGAGGACAAACCTCCTATAATACCAAATTATAATTAATTAACCCGAGTTACCCTCAAACCTGGAACTCGACCCATTTCATCACATACCCAAAGGGAATTCCCGATCCCCATAGGCTGGCGATAAGCACCCAGTCATCGAACATCAAACAAGAGGGAATGATTTCTCCCAACCTGAACAAAACACAAATCATAAATATACATGAAAAAAAACAGCAAAGTACTAATGAATATATTCCATAACTATAAAAATACATCAAAAATAAAACAACTGCAAAAGTATAAAAAACACTAAGAGACAAGTCCGAATGAAAAGGAATAGAACCAAAGAGCTACTCAAAATTATGGCGTGGATGAAATCCTACCATATCACCACCATCTACCCAATCTAGATGACACAAAACCTCATCGCCTCACTGTGGCATCATGCATTTCCCTAAAATGGAAGACATACAAAGGTCTACGCATGCCTGGAGAGGTGCACAGGGTATGAGATAACAGGTTCAATAGGATTCCACACATGTTATACCCCGACCCCAGTTACCCAGAGTCGGTGCATTATTACATAACATTAGCATGATCACAACGGATCAAATCCCGAAAGACTGATCAGTTTAGTAGCCTTGGAAGTACAAGATACATTCATAATTTTTACATTACATTATAAAATGAAAAACAACAATAACATTGTCTCTATTGACCACATTCATATCTCTTAGAATATCCCTGAAGGTCAGTCATAATATACTTCTTTGCATCATGGGAAAATAAAACGTAGAAAGGGGTGAGGTCAGATGCTTAGTGATGATAACAATATAGGAGAAACTTTCATAAATAAGCATAAAAATTTAAGGCAATGTATAAGACTAAAACACAAGCCTTTTAAACTTAAACTTTAGCATAATATGGAAATGATAAATCAAATAATTCCATTTAATTTTTCACATGGATATTATACTAGTCGAATAATCACATGTAATATCAATATCCAATTTCATAATGATGGAATGTGTAATGTTGGACATCATAACCATGTAGTCAAGGCCTCATGCCAAGACTACAAATAAGATTTTGTCAAGGCCTTGTTCCAAGACACAAGTTTGTCTCATGAGACCTATCAATGCATTGAGGATCTATAGTGGGCTCCACCCATCACTTACTAAGTCTAATGCATTCCTCATATGAAAAGGTTTAAACATAACATAAACATTCCTATTAAAACTAACATACGAAATTTCAATACTTTATCCATAAACCATGAATGGTATAAAAATAACACATCCACAATTAAACCTATCCCAAAACCTTTAATACAACATGGAAGATTGTATCATAATAATTCAACTTCAAACAAGTGTAAAATCCATCAAAGGATGTTGACATAGTTTAAATCAAAACTATTTGAGAGAAAAATATATTTCTATTTTGAAATCATTTAAAAGTCAAATAATTATAAAAGAAATAATTTATTTTGAAAATATTCTTATAAGCCTGTAAGGGAATCTTCGATGTTTTTATAATGGCGTAAAATGGCATCACTCGTCGTATAAGTTAAAAAACATTCTTTCCTTTGAAAAGGTCATAAACAACCTTGTTTGGAAAACGACGGAAATATTACTTTATAAAAATCTTATAAAAAGTAAAACAAGGGTATAAATAACTTTAAACTATAGTCTAGGAAATAGTAAAAATGTTTTTGAAATACATTTTTTTTAAGAAACACGGATGTGGATGATAAGGAGGCCCCTGTAGATACTCACGTATAAACAACCTCAGATATGTAAAGAGATTGTAGAATTAACCCTTGCCTTCTACTTTTACTTGATTGAGGGTATGTTAAACTTCTGAATTATAGTTAAATATTTTTTATTAAATTATACAAGAACCACATTCATCAATATGATATCATATATAATCTTCTAATATTGCTTTGTTAATAATATTTCAGTAGTATCATCATTTCGGGTGTTAACTGATTCATTTTCCTTTATATGCTTGGTTATGTAAGTCATGTTTTGTATGGATAGGATGTATTTGTTTCATATACATAATGATATTAAGTTATTAGCATTATTTTTAATAATAAAATGAAAATTATTCTTGAATGGTTACGATGGGATATGAATCTTATCACGTTCGTGAAGACGGTAATCTGTACGTACGTACGAGCAACAATATCATTATATTGATGGTAAAATCGTATGTAATTGAATATTATATCATATATAAAGAATCATTAACATGTTATATTTATTATTTACATCAGTTATACTCATTATTATACCCATCCAAATAATGAAGTGTTTGAATACCAAACTACACCACAACGTGGAGACGGTAAGCCGTATGTACGCACATATGGTGACGTGTCATTCATAGGATGGATAGAATCATGAATATGGTTGTACCATATATATAATAACATAATAGTATGTACAAGGTACTGGAGTTATTATTTTTGTATGGAAACAAAAAATAAAGAGTAAGTGGAAGAAGAAAAGAACTTTGAAAAAAGGTGGTGAAATTATTACATCTTCTTCGGGTGTTTCCTTTTGAGTTGATCAAAAGGGCTCTTTAGGTTAGCTTTCTGATCAAAGTAAGGCATCTAGGTCGAAGGGAGGGTATTTGGGAGGAAATTTGAGTAGGTTTTGGCTGATCCAAATGGCTTTGGCGGTGTGAAATTAAGAGAAGGATAAGTACCCTTTTATAAGAGAGGTCAGGGTCACTTTAGGAAAGCCTTGAAATATTATTTTATTATACAATTATATTCAGTTCATAATGGCTCAAAAATGATTTATTTTTAAGATAATGTGGATATGGATAGAAAACATCCCAACCAATAGGTTTTATATATGTTTAGGTCACCATATTAACCTTATCTTTTAGATTTAACTCTTGGTTAAATAGTTTAACATTTATCATGTCTCCTTGAATGTTTATATTATATGGTTAATAAACTTATTATAAAATGTCAAGAAAACCCCAAGTGGTTAATTATTGATATATATAAACTTATCTAAGTCCTTTTTTGGAGCCTTAGATTTTTAGGAAAATTATATCAATTAATAATATAGTATCTTTTTTAAAAATTCATTTATGTCAATTTTGACACTATTTGGTATTTTGTTTTCATAAAATTCATAAAAACTTTATTACTTAGAAAAAAAATCATTAAATAAACCCTAAAATGTCATATTAACCTATAAAATTCATTTAATTCATAAAAAGTATCAATTTACATTTATTTGGATATTTATAATATCAGTTATTTTAATCTTTCATTAATATGGAAATTATTGCACCATCATTGTGTCATAAATAAATTTAATTATTTAATGTCTAAAAATTATAAATAAAATACCATTATATATTAAATCTCTTTATATTTATAATTAATATTTATAGTTGAATTTATCTTTTGTGTAACCCTATATTAAAAATGTTTAGTTATGAAAATTTGAATTTTAACAATTTTAACTCTTCTTTAAATAAAATAATAATAAATGTCCTAATCTATTCCAAGTGGACCCAAAGGATAGTATTTTATTACTAAGGTTGTTTTTGGTCTAAATACACATATACAATAGAATTATGACATGTTTTAAGGTAATTATAATATCATTTTTTACATTTAATTACCCTATTTTCTTTTAATCGTGGTAAATAAAAGGCAAAAGTTACTATTAACCAAAAATTATTTTCATCTTATTGAACAACATTTTACTTACTGATGACAACTGTTTCTCTCAAATTTTTTAAATTCAATTCATAGAAGCGGTAAAATTACGTTTTATGCAAATTTGCAAATGCGCCTAGAAGGTGGGTAAAATACAGTAAAAAGTTCAATAAAATTTTATATCTAATATTATTATAAAATGACTCTAATGAATTACATTGAAAATATATAGGTATTATTTATATATTTTTATCTAAAATAAATTTAAATAAAATAATTAATTATTTAAATAGAATTTCAGTTTTAAACAATAACACGGTGTTTTTCACTATAAATCAAAAATTGAAAGCTTTCAGAAAAATAGAAAAAATTCCCCCTAAGATAATTTTGATATTCCAAATCCAAAAATGAAGTCCATTTTGAAAAATAAAATTTATAAAATTTCAAAAACTAGGTATTACTATTCATAACAGCTAGTTTGGTTGGTCGTGGTGTGTTAAAAATCAAAGTTGCGTACAACGCAACTTATTGTATTATTCAAAAAGAAGTGTACCATGGATGCTTAGGGTGTTACAACATAGGTGTTACATAATATGTCTTTGTATAATAATTCCTATATTCTCAATTTAAATAAAACGTGGCATGATAAGCAGTAAATCATTTTTATAGAAAACATTCTAAACTTTTTCCTTTTTATCATAGTTCTAAAACAAAAGTAGGTATATCAATTTCAAATCATATTCACCATATTATCTATCACAAGAATCTACAAGAATATTAACTCTAAAATAGTCCAAATCCAAAAAATATGAAAATAACAGTAGCATCATAAGCATCACAATCATTTCAATGTTTTGAAAACCATTTCACAAAACCATTTTCAATGATTTGAAAATACCCCATTTTCATTCCATTTTTCAAAAACCAATGAAAACCACTTTCATTTGAAATATATTTCCAATACACACAAACAATCATTCCAATTTCATACCAATTTATTTGTAAACCAATTCACAATAATGGAATAATATATTTAAACAAACACAGGATAGAGACGGAACCACCTACCTCAAAGCTTGGGTCGCACACGCCCGCAATGGGGTCCACAAATAGAAAAACACAGCGACATAAATGAAGGTCCTAAAATCCAATACACACATCTTGGGATTGATTCAATGGAGAAATAGGGTTGTAGAAGGAGAGGAAATATCACATACCTTGAAAGAAATGCATGTTGCACCATGACCAACAAAGGAATGGCCTCCGGAACGAGATCACACAATGGATCTTGGAAGAATACAATAAGAAACCCCAACTTAGACCAGTGGATCCTATAATATAACCCAAGGGTGCTATCGTGATCAAGGATAGAAAATAAGTAGAAAGATAAATTACTTGGAGAGATGCACCACAACCAAAATGAAGATGGAATATCAAGAGGATCGATTCGAAAGGAATGGTGTCTCCAAAAAAATGTTGGATTGAAGTTTTGATTCAAGAGAAAAGGAAAAAGGGTGATCAAATGGAAAAAAACCAAGTGGTTCCATAAAACATCCCTGATCGGGGAATTACATTATGTGCAATTCCTTTACACATCGTGAAATCCATGGTGTTTAAGTACGCCGATAAATCGGTCACCCCAACTTTAAAATTTGTTATTTAAAAAATTCACAACATGTAACTCCTATTCACGATGTGTAAACCTTCACAACATTAATCCTTTCACAACTTGTACACATTAACACTGACATTTCATTTAACCAAGTTACACGACATGAAATCCTCCTGCATCCTATAGAGAAAAGTTAGTTAAAGCTAAGAGTCCAATAAATCTATGAATTCACCATTATAGGTATCCTCCCAATTCCTTATCGGTCCTCTATAGATAATGGGAAAAATTATAACCATGATGAGGTCAAGGAAGTACATGATAGATCAGTAATGGTATTTTACAACCATGAATGGGAAACCTCCCCAACACGAATTTTTCTGAGTGGAAGAGGGTACATATTCATAGATGATCGATGTCAGGGAAAGGACCCTTTCTAAAAAAGGTTAAAGTATCATGTAGTTTAATTTCATGGGATAAGTTCATTGACCAGGAAGTATAACATCTTACAGTGAGGATGTTTTCATTCATTTTAATTTCTTATGACTAGGAAATCATTCTACAGTTTAACATCTAGTGAATTGACTTTATGATATACAGTTTAATGTTATACAAAAAGGAAATTATTCTATGAAGTTTAAAGTCATACATATAGGAAATTAGGGGCTATAATTTAAGTTCTTTATCTTTGAACTAAAGTTTGATGATTCTCTGATTCTTGGTAATCATTTTGGAAATGTGTTTTCATAATTAGGTGTGAGAGTAGAAATTTCCAAGCAGTGATTTAGGGATCATCAGATCTAAAGAGTTGTATGGGAAAAGGAATTATAGTGTTAGAGGTCGCTCCTGAGGAAAAAGTTATTTTTTATTTACAAACCTATTTTTGGGATGTTTTATGAAAATCCCACTAGGGAATATTACAGCATATTCAATAGTGGAATCCCTTGGGTGAAAACCCTATTTTGTGGGCTAATTTATGAAAATCCATCTTGGGAATGTTACATCATAGCCAAGAAAAGAAGTCCTCATGAATTTTGATATTATATAGCTAAAATCTAATGGAAGTTTGTGGAGATTTTTATTTCCCCATGCATAGAGTTTGGTTTGTGGGATGAATGTACTTGAATACAAATTGGTAATTTCAAGTCAAAACTACCAAATAATTGGGAGAATAGGTTCTATATATAGATCTAAATTATGAATTGGGAAAATTGTGCCTATAGTTTTCGGTCATACCAATAGGACCGTAATATTATAGAAAATAGTGGTGATACATGTATTGTTAAGGAAAGGTCCTTCCATATACTTCGGACATAAAGGAGGAAATTGTAAACCATAGTCTTGGAGATTTTAAGATTGGGAGAAAGGATAACAAACAAGTATATAAGTAATGACCATAGAATACATTGAATCATGGGTCTCAACATAATGTTTTCAAAGATTATGAGGATAGAAGAGGCTTCTCCCAAGGGAAAAGTTACCGCTGGTCGACAAAACCCATTTTATGGGTTGTTTTATGAAAATCCAACTGGGGCATATTACAGAATAGTCAAATAGTGGAACCCTTCAACTGATATGCCCATTTTGTGGGTAACTTAAGAAAATAAAACTAGGGCATGTTATGGAATAGTCAGGCAAAGGATTACTCAGGTATCATACATTCTATCACTAAAATCTGAAGAAATATTTTGAAGATATGAAAGTGTTAATGATTAGTTCTATGATGTTTGTAAAGGATATGTCCAAGAAAAAAGGAATTGTTTGGACCGATATTGTCCCTGATTTTAGAGTCCCTTACATGGATCTGACTCATATGTAGAAGGGGACATCTATGTTTCCTTGGAAGTCCCCTTGATAAGGGGGCCTAAATTAAAATCTCATGTACAAATCATTGTTTGTATGTGGAATAGGAGTAATTTTTATTTACCCTATGTCTATAACTATTAATTAAGGCCCAAGTATCACTATGCATCTCATTATAATGAGAAAAAATCCATAAATAGTTCTTAGGGTACCATGTAGTTTAAAATCATTGTGTCGGGACATTATCTTTGTACTATAACATCGTATGGTAAGGGCGAAGGTGACATGAGATGATCATGGATAAACCGGGGCATAGAACCTGGGCATCATGATATATCGTATTGGAACAATAATCAAGCCACATTTAATTCTAAAATTATGATCCCACACACTGATTGGGTTCATGTGTGGATGAAATGGGGGGTTTGAATACGGGTTCATGCATAAGGTGATAAACCTGTATTGGATCATCTCATATAGGTCTAACTCGTATAAGTGAGAGTGGGGAAATTTCCCATATTATGTTGTGGATGGGCCTAGTATTGAAGATCTAGACTTTACTAAGTATCTCATCAAAATGAGAATCAATACATACGTAGTTCTGAAGGAAATCGTGCAGTTTATTGTCATGTGATAAGGACATATGTTGTTCCCTTTAAGGTCTTATAGTTGGGACCCTAGTAATAACGACACAAATTGATATTCCTTAACTACATAGGGATCTCCGTTACCAAAACTCTTGATCCCACATGAGCTATGCTCGGTGTGAGAAACAAAGAGTGGAAAAATATTCTTCCACAACACAAAGGTAACACAAGTGAAGAATATGGAAATTTAAATTATATGGTGGTTGGGCCACGATATATGATTCAGGAATCATTAAGTAACTTTTAATGGTAATAATTGTGCCATACATATTTCTTTAAGTTCCATGTAGTTTAAATTCATGTGGTCAGGACATTAGTTGTGCAGTTTATCATTGTGTGGTAAGGAAAAAGATGAACTGATGTGAAATGGGGGAAATGTTGTGGCTGGGTCCAAGGATGGAAATATGGGTGTCATTATATACTCATGGGAATGAGAATCAAGCCACACATAGTTCCTGGGAGGTTTCTTGTGCATGTCTAATCTGTACATAGGGAGTGGGAAATGTTTGATTGTGGATGGACCTGAGTCTAGAGATCCATGCATCATTACGTATCTCATTGGAATTAGGATATATCCACATGTAGTTATCAAAAACAATTCCCCACATCAATCACATTTTACATGGGGAAATGGGCTTTAGTATTTTCTAAAATTATGGTTGGTCCCAAAACATAAGGTCTAGGAATCACCATTAATCTCATTGTAATGAGAATAAAGACATATTATTTGAAAATTTTCTTTGTAAATATCTAGTTTTTACATAGGGAAAGGGGGAATTTTTATTTATGGTTATGGTTAGACCTGCTATTGAAGATTTGAGCATAACTACATATCTCATTAGGATAATAATCAAGACACATGTAGTTATTAAATAACTGAGTAGTTTAACATCATGTAGCAATGACATTGATTGCGCAGTTTAACATCTTGCAGTGAGAAAATTGGTCACCTAACATGAGATAAATATTGTAGCTGGACCATAGGACAGGACCCGAGTGTCACTACATATCTTGTCAGAGCAATAATCAAACCAAACATAGTTCTTGAAAATATTCCCAATGTCGATCTTATTTTCACACAGGGAAAATGGGCTATATATTTTTTGTTTTATTTTGACTTGGGATTAAATATTTGGGTGTCACTATATATCCCATTAATATGAGAATCCATTTTCACATAGTTCTTGAAAAGATCGGGCAGTTTATCATCATGCAATGAGGACATTGGTTGTGTGATTTATCATCTTGTGGGAGGAACATGATAATACTAGAACTTATGCCTATAAAGGAGGACCAAGTGACACTATGGAGTGGAAATGATGTGAGTGGGGATTATGCATGGGATATACTCTTCTTTTTACCTCATGTATGGCTAATAGGGCATATAGACCTACTGAGGGGTTAAAGGGATGTGATTCTGACCTACACCTGATATAGAGGCCTATTTTTAGGGTAACACGAGGAGTATCACAACTCGTGGTACTTTAGTTGGTTTCATAACAATAAATAACAGGGATGTTGACCATTCAGTTTAATGTCATGCGGTGAGGATGAATGGTGTCTTTCAGTTTTAAGTCATATGACTAGGAACTTATGTTCTGTATATTATCATCATCTTACAAGGATTATGATACCATGTAGCTTGGAATTGACGTTATTTCATGCCTTTTAAGTTTCTATGAAAAAATACCAACTATGCAGTTTAACATCTTGTAGTTGGCATGAACTCTGTGTGATAACACAAAGTATTTATTCAGGAACATTGCACTGGTTAGGGTTGTAATGAGCTCTCCCTATAGTGATATCAAGTAATAAGCTTCATTATAATGGACCTTGTGTATGGAGTAAGGTCCCTCCCACTTTGGTTCAAGTTTTGGTGGTTTCTTTCCTAGTATCATTAGAGTTATAAGGACCAGTACCAATTCTCCCTAGAGGAATAAATAGAGGTGAACCTTATTGTTAAAGGTTCACTCTATACTATTTTGATAGAATTCCAAGTGATGTAAGGTATGAAATGTTTTTTCATCCAGTCACTCAAATTCATCCAATAATTTTTGGGATTTCTCTTATATGGATAGCTGATCAAATATGGTAACACGGGGTGATGGAAACATGGATTCAATGGGAAGGACTACTTTTGTTCTGTATACTGATGAATACGAGGTCGCCTATGTATCAGTATGGTTTGTAGTACTATAATCCCAAAAATTATGCAATATCTTGTTAGGAAAATACTTTTTATCTTTATACACCATTTTCTATAGTATGTTTTATAGATTATTATTTAAATCCTCTATTTTTCTATTAGCCACTACATAGTAGTGGGATGAATGGTTGGATTTTATATTGTACTCCTGGTATAGCTTTTTGACCTTAGTGGAATAGAAATTGGTGAAATTTTCTATTAGCATAATATGAGGGATGCCAAATCTGGTGATGATGATATATTTCACAAATCAGACGTTGCTTTTGGACTTGACTTCTTTGAGGGGTTTTACCTTGGCCCATTTGGAGATGAAATTGGTATTAGTTAAGATGTATTTGAATTTATTGGTTATAGCTAGAGGGTATGACCCCACAACATCCATTACCCATACGTATAATGTCCATGAGTATTTGGTTGTATGTAGAAACTCTGGGGGTTGATGGATGAAGTTGGAATGCACGTGGTAGGAATGACACTTCTTGGTGATTTTTGTGAAATCCTACATCATTGAAGTCTAGAAGTAACCAAGAAATCAAATTTGATTGGAAATATTATACCTATATTGATGGTCACCACATGATCTAGTGTGTACTTCATCAAATCCTCATTTGTAGAGGACTTTTTGGTTATTTGGGCCATCATAAAGAATAAAGTTGAATGTTTGTCGTCATATTTTATCTTCCCCGGCTCTATCTGGTGGGAGTAATCCATTTTGGAGGTAGTCTATGATGGGAATCATCCACCCAATGGTAGGAACATATGTATCGGGGATAGGGCTGACTTCATTGATATCCTTCGTTCTGACTTAAAGAAAAGGTGAGACCATTTAGTGAGGTGCAATTGTGATGATTGTTTTATCCTAGTTTGGATATGCTAGTGTCATAGCTACATTTTCCAATCATATTCATGGGAATTTTTTGATCTCGATATGTGATTCAATTTTCGCTCTAAGTGGAATTCTGACATTAACCCTCAGACATAGTAAAGAAGGGGGTCATCTCTTCTTTTCTAATGGGGTAATCCCCATTGATATGTTTGATTTAAAACTTTGAATCTCCTTTCACTACTAGATGATCCACTAGTATTTCTAGTGCTAGTTTTAGATGTATAATGAGGTCATGATATTCCACATTTTTGTTAGTATATCATTCTGATAGTAGGAAGGAGTAAGGTAAAACTAGCTTCACTAGGGAAATGAGCATGATTCCTAACCCAACTTTGTTAATATTAGGGTCTTTCATTATCCTCCCTATTGTGATCTAGGATGCTCCATAAATATATATTTCCCACATTTGTGGACCACCTTGAATAAAGAATATATATTCATATGGAAATTCAGTATTTTATGATTTTGTTTCATTATATGGATGTTCTGTAAGGAAATCTACAAAAGCATGTCCTTTAACTACTTTTTGAGGCACAAAGTGTATATCTAATTGCTACATAATATTTTCCCATCATTCCATACATCCTGTCAATATAGGAAAGTTGAGGATAAATTTGATTGAGTTATTATGAGAGACCCAGTAGACCTCATGGTGCTATAGATAGTGCCATAGTTTCTGATCCATGAATATTAACTCCAAAAATCTCTTCTCGATATTTGAATAATTAGTATTAACATCGAGCATGGTTCATTTGAGATAATAAATGTTATTTTCATTCCTGATATCATTCTTTGGTGCGAGGAATGCACCCAGTGATCACTCCAGGGTCATCGCACATAGGATGAGTCTATTTCCTTCAATAGGTGGAATTAATACCAGTGGACTCTGGATGTATTTATTGAGGTTGTCAAATACTTTCTGACAGTCGTCGTTTTACTGGTATGTGACAACTTTCTTCATTAGTTTGGTGAAGGGAAAACACTTACCTATAAGGTTTCCTATGAAGCATCAGATGTAGGCCAGGTGTCCTTGAATTTATCTCAACAATTTAAGGTTTCAAGGATGTGACATGTTAAGTATATATTTTTTTATCATGTTTAACTTCGATGTCGTGATGGTGTATGATGAAACTAAGAAACTTTCCTAAGGTTACCCCAAAATCACATTTCAAGGGGTTCATCTTCATGATATGTTGTTGTAGTTTGTTGAACATGGTATCCAAGTTAGCTAAGTGTTCAGAATGTTGTCGTTACTTAACCACTATATCTTCAACATTTTATTCAACAAACATCCCTAAGAAGGGTTTAAATATGTGATGCATGGAATGTTGGTATGTGGCACCATCATTCTTCAAGTAAAAGGGAATTACACAATATAAGAATACTTGTTAGGGGATTTGAAAGTTCTGTCTTCTTTATCCTATAGGGCCATTTAAATTGGGTTTTACCTTGAATAACCATCCATGAAGGAGAGGACTTGGTAACTCTCCTTTTTATCAATTAGGAGTTCTATGATTGGCACTAGGAAGTCATCTTTTGGACAATGCTATTTGAGATCTTTGAAGTCGATGAAAACTATAATTTTCCCATTTTTATTCTTTAATAGGATGATATTAGCTTACCATTTTGAATATTATACCTCTTGGATAAAGTAAACATTGATGAGCTTGTCCACTTCAAACTCAATTTTGGAGGTGTGAGATGGATGCATCCTTCTGGCTACATGTTTGCATCCCTAATGATCTTATAGAAAACCCAAGTGGTGGGTGGCCACCTAGGGGTTCTAGGCCTTTCATCTTTTTGTAATTTCAGGTAAACACATACCAATGTGGTTTCAGGAAGTATATATATACTGTATATAGGAATTCATTGACACATAGCTCAAAGTGGTTGTGGATCTTCCTTTTTAGCCATATTTATTTCTCTAAGTTCATCAATGATGGTGGAGACACCTTCCTAAAATGTTGGAGGGGAATTCTTCCGGTCTTTCCCTTCTTCTTTTTCCACATGCTTTACCTCTTATGTATTTTTCTGGGAAGTAGGTGATGGAGCAAAATTCTAGGATCTAGGGAAGGATTCACTATTTGAACATCTGGAAGAGGAAGCAACCATTTCTAGCCCAATTGATGGAATGATCCTTTTTTGAGCTCTGAAGAGGAGTTGATGATTTGGTAATGATTAGTTTTATTTTATACCATTTTCATGACAAATTTTTCAGTGTTATTAGTCTCAGTTTTCAAAACTAAAATCATAAAAGTTTCTAGATGAGTGCTTGAATTTGGGCCCAACCATTAAATTTGATTGATGGGAAGCATGTACTCTATACTGAGCTGGTTGAAATAATTAGTTGGGATTATCTCCATACCATTCATGGATTGTATTTGAGTGATATCATTAGCTATGGACTATTTTCCTCCCTTGTGGTAGAACCCTAAATTGATGTGTTGTGACTCATAGGATTTCAATGGGTATTTGTCACCATGAAATGTACTAATTTGTCCATTGATGTAATATTTGATGCATTTGTGGTATAAAAAAGGAATGGTCGCATGATAATGTAGCCAAGGTATTCCTAGAAAGACATTGAAGGCTATATCCAGCCTAATAACCATAAATTTAGAGTCAAACACAAGATCCCTGAACTAAGTACAATGTTTGATTTTTCCAATAGGATTTTTCTCATTCTTGTCATAACCCTATAACATTAGATTGGAGGGGGACAAGTGAGATTCATTGAAACCTAGTTGATGAAGTGTCCAGATTGAAATGAGGTTGACTCCTAAACCGTTATCTATGAAGGATCGTTGTATGTCAATGTCATTTATCCAACTGGATATATACAGGGTCCTAATGTGCCCCTATATGACAACATCTTCATCCTGGTATGTGAAGGTAATGATTTTGTGGAATTATACAGGAACATTATCTACATGATACAACTCAGTAGTATAAACCTAAATATCAAATTCACATGTACTTGATAAGGCCATGATAATTTCTTCTCAGAGATCTTTTGATAGACTCGGAGCATCTAGTATTGACAACTTGTCCTAGACTTGGGCTAGTTATTTCAAAAAATCATACTTGTGATCTAGAGGTCTATGTTTCAAAACATGAGGATTTTATTTCATATGTTCTTTGGGATATGATTTCCATGATGTATATAGACCATATCTTTTAATATGAGATGAAATTACTTCTACCCATGGTGGATTAGGTCGGCTGGGTTTTCCTACATGTTGAGGTTTATTAGGTGATGACATATCCTCTAATAAATCTTCTAGGATGATTTTTTCAGGGAAGGCCCTTTCATGCATGGGGTTATTACCCCTATTACTATTGAGCTTTCCGTATATCTCACCCATGATTTTTGGTTGTTTAGATAGTTTGAGCAGGGGAATGGTTAAATTAGTGACTCCTGGAATGACTAAATCTTCCCCTGTATCCTCAAATCTGACAGTCTCTTCACCCAGTTCCCCAATAAAATTTAGGAAATTTGGGTTCATAACCATGCTCATCATCTGTGAAGAGATCCATTAAGTGAATAATGATAATGGAAATGAAGATAAACTCCTTGTATGATGGATATTTCATCTGGTGGGTGGACCCTTGTATTGTTTGGTAGGGTGGTGCCCGTGATTCTAGGGTTCTAGGAATGAAGTCCACTAAAGTTAAAGACAACTTTAGCTTTGGTGTAGGCACATATTCCTACATTTTATTATTACTCTTATAGCCATGTTTCCTTTTGGAGGACTAGATTTTAGAGGACTGAACTTCCAGTGAAGTGGGTTGTGTGGTAGTAGAAGCGGTCGGGGGTTTAGTTTACTATTTCAACTATGATCAGAGAATATCATTAGTTTTTTTATCATTTTTCTAAAAATACAGTCACCAAAATTCTACATACTCTTTCTCTTAACTTCTTTCCATTCATTTTCCCCCTCTAGATCAGTGTAAAAAAACATAAGAAACCAGAGTAGACTAATTTTTTAGCTTCACTTGACCAAAGTACACAATCTTTCGTAGGAGGCCTTTGAAAAAAAAATCTTGGATGTGGTTCCCCATTACTTGATGGAAGGGGAAATAGTTTGGGGGATCTTTTTCACCTTCTTTTCTAGGCTTCCTATGCTTGGGAAACTTGACCAAGTTGTTTTCCAATATCGAGATGAAGTAGTTGGGAACTTGGTCATTTCAAAAATAATATACCTTGTTTTTCATCTCCTCAAGTTGTTTCCACCTCTTCTCTCTTTGATCATCCTAATGAGGTGAGAATTGTTCCTAACACTCAGAAAGTTGGATCTTATGATATGGTGTGTTCTTTAAAGTGGGATCATGTATAGAGGCTTGCTTAGGTGTAACTGTAGAGACCCATACTTGATGTACATAGATATTAGATAGACATTACATTACTTTTGTGTAATAATTAATACATTACAAAAATAGACACCCAAAGACCGTATTAGTTTAGTGTCTTTGAAAACTCAGAACATAATCTTCTAATCATGGTGAAAGATCTTCAACATCTCCCATAAATATCCTCCACTTTTTTTCTTACCTAAAACCTTTATTTATATCCTGGGGAAAAGAAAACATAAAAAAGGGTGAGCTCAAATTTTCAGTATGGGTAAACATGGAGAACATAAAAACAATCCATAAACATTTGAACGTAAAAACATGAACATAAAGTTTAAATAATCAAGATCTTGAGTTGTGAAATAAATCTTGCCAGTACGTAAGGCATAGATCATAAAGGAACATTAATCATGATAAAATAGCATGGGAATAAAACTTGTAATTGTGTAAAACCATTAATCACATTTTATGATTTCCATAGTATCCAAGGCATTGCTGCCATTACCATCATAGTGGACAAAGTCTATTACTGAACGGTGTTTACTTGTCGTTCCAGCCCTGTATTACTGAACCAGATTTTACTTTTCATTTCATCCATGTCTATCTCATGAGATATAAATCTTTATCCAATTCATTGGAGGGATATATAGGTCCCACCCATCTCATAATGAAATCATTCTTACTTGTGCCACAAAATAAGCATAAATCATTCATCATAACCCAAAGAATAAAATGGGTTTCATAAACATCACCCCATCATAACGTAATCCATATAAAACAAATGGATATCATTTAATCATAAGAAGAATAAAACCATGTAAATAATAAATACATTATAATTGAAAAATAATCATACTAAATAATGTCATCTTAGATGAAAAATAGTTTTGACAAAACACTTGAAATTAATTCTTGAGGAAAATATCCTTTCTTCTTCAAAATCATTTAATTTTCACAAAATGCCATTCGATTTTAAAAGAAAAGGATTTTGTTGAAAATAATCATGAAATCTTGTATAGTATGATTCATGAAAATTAGGATTTATGAAACTGTAAAAATCTATTCATGCCATATAAGTTAAAAAAACATTCTCCTCGTACTTTTGCTGGAAAAGTCAAAAAGTTCCTCGTATGGTAAACAAAAGAAAGATTCTTTTCATAACACAATGTAAAAGTCAAATAGGGGTAAAAATGACTTTAAACATACATGGAAGAATATTAAACACTTTATGAAAAACATTTTTATGGACATGGATGAAAAAATATAACCCCAGTAAATACTTACGTATAAGCAATCTCGGATAAAAATGAGATTTGCAAAATTATCCCTTACCTTATGTCCAATTTCTTCCATATGTGTTTGAGACTCCTTTATAGTGGGTTTAAACATATTATTAAATTGTAACATAACCATAATAATATTTATTATATCATATATTATTCACTTATGACTTTATATTACCCGTTATTTTGTAAATTTCATGTTAAAGCAGCGTTTTGGGTAAAATCGTTTCATTTATCGTACGTGTTTCGACTTGTTGTTCTTGATATTATTACTTATATCATGATTTAATTAATTACATAATGTAAAAATTTATTTATATATAATATATATTCAGCATATAGATATATATGATAGATCAATAAATGGAAGGAAATACACCGTTCATGGAGACTGTAGGTCGTATGTACGCATGAACATTATTTTCATTTCCTTATTGAATTGAATGGAATTAAGTAAATGAAACATATGTGTACATAAATACAGTATAATTATTATGTAATATATTTCATTATTATTTATTATATATACTTTATAATCATACTTTAATGGTTAATCATGGAAAATGAATCTCATCGTGTTCGTGGAGAAGGTAGTCCATACGTACGCACGAGCGATGATATCATTCTTCTGATATTAAAATAGTATATAATTGGATGGTATATATTATATAAAGAATCATAATAATGTTATATTTATTATTTATATCATTTATATTCATTATTATACCCATCCAAATGATGAAATGTTTTAATAACAAACTACACCATGACGTGGAGATGGTAAGTCATACATACGCACGTGTGATGACTTTTTCATTCATAGGATGGATAAAATAACTAATATGGTGGTAAAATTTTTATAATAACATCATAGTATATATATTATATTGGATTTATTATTTTATAATGTAAACAACAAATAAAGAGGAAGTGGAAGAAGAAAGGAACTTGAAATAAGTTGTGACATATTTACCTCTTCTTCGGGTTCTTCCTTTTGATTTGATCAAAAGGGCTCCTTAGGTTGGCTTTCTGACTAAAGGAAGGCCTCTAGGATTAATGGAGGACAGTTGGGACAGTATTTGGGTAGGTTTTGGCTGAGCCAAATGGCTTTGGAGGTGTTAGTTAGAGAGAAGGTGGAGTGCCCTTTTATAAGAGGGGTGAGGGGCACCTTAAGAAAAACTTAAAATATTATTTTATAATAAACTCATATTCAGTTTATAATGGCTCCAAAGTGACTTATTACGAGGCTAGGATGGGGATGGGTCGAAATAATCTCAAATAATAGGTTTTAGACAAGTTTAGGTTACCATTTTAACCTTATCATTTAGATTTAACTCTAAGTTAAATAATTTAACTTTTACCATGTCTTCTTGTATTCTTACACTATATGGTTAATAAACTTACTATAAACTGCCAATCTAACCCCAATTGGTTCATTAATGTCATATATATTATTATATAAGTTTTTTGGCCGAACCTTATATTTTTAGGACCATTATATCAATTAATAATATAATGATTTTTTAAAAACTCTTTATGTAAATTTTGACACTATTTGGTATTTTGTTTTTTTAATTCATAACAGCATTATTACTTTGAAAAAAAATTCATCTAAACAACTATAATATGTTATATTAACCTATAAAATTAGTTTGATTCATAAAAAGTCTCGAATTACATTTATTTGGGTATTTATAATATCAATTATGTAAATATTTCATTAATAAGGTAATTACTGCATCATCATTGTGTCATAAATAAATTAAATTATTTAATGTCTAAAAAAATATAAATAAAATACCATTATGTAGGAAATAATTTTAGATTTCTAATTAATATTTATAGTTGAATTTATCTAATCTATAACCCTATATTAAAAATGTTTTAGTTATTAACCTTTGATTTTAACTATTTTAACTCTTCTTTAAAGAAAATAATAATAAATGTCCTAATCTAATCCAAGTGGACCCAAAGGGTAATATTTTATTCCTAAGGTTGTTTTTGGTCGAATTACACTTATCTAATAGAATTAGGACCTGTGTTAGGGTAATAATAATTTCATTTTTACCCCTAATTACCCTATTTACTTTTAACCGTGGTAAATAAAAGTAAAAACTTACTATTCACAAAAAAAAAATATCTTATTGAACCACATTTTACTTACTGATACCAACCGTGCCTCTCTAATTTTTTAAATTCAACTCACAGAAGCGGTAAAATTAAGTTTTATGTAAATTTGCAAATGCTCCTAAAAGGTGGGTAAAAAACGGTAAAAAGTTCAATAAAATTTTTATATATCTAAAATTGTTATAAAATGACTCTAATGAATTATATTAAACTTATATAGGTATTATGAATCTATTTTTACCTAAAATAAATTTAAATAAAATATATTATTATTTAAATAAAAAGTCGGTTTTAACTAATAACTCAGTGTTTTCACTATTCATCAAAAATTGAAAGTTTTCTGAAAAATACCAAAAATTCACCCTAGGCTAATTTAGATATTCCGAATCCAAAAATGAAGTCCATTTTGAAAGATAAAATTTATAAAATTTCAAAAAGTGGGTATTACTATTCATAATGGCTAGTTTATATAATATTTTAATAACATATCGTTGTTTAGTGAAACTCAGTATTGCGTACAATGCAAGCTATCAAGGAAATTTGTTATTGCGTGTAACGCAAGACAAGAATAGTGTTGCGTATAATAAAAGCTAATATGGTGTTGCGTATAGCACAAGATAATCTTGGTGTAGCATACAACACAAGACATCAAAGAAATTAAAAATAATATTTCTCATAAAATCTCGGGGTGTTACAGTAACTATAGCAGCCTCTGCTTCCCTTGACTTTTTCCTTGAGTTGATGGAATTACTCAAGACTTGGATTTTCTCTATCTAATGGAGTCTTACACCCTTTGATAAATTGTGGATAGGTCCTAAAAACCTCCTATGTATTTCAAAGGGATAAGTGGCATGTGAAACTCACCAAAAATATTAACTATACATATGGGTAACAACACTTCTTGAGGGAGTGGTAGGTTCAAGAAGTATGTCAATCCTTTCCACTCAGTAATGAAATCCAAGACTCTTTCATTCTCCCGATGATTATATTTTGAGAGTTTGAAGACTATTATCTTCTACAGTGCCGAGTTGAATTGGAAGAGAAACATATTATAGAGTTATTCCCACCCTGTGATTGACTGAGCCTATAAAATTGTGTACCACACAAATTTTGGTTATTGTAGTTATTTCATGAAGCACCTGAGTTTCACTGCCTCATTTTGTCCAAGGGTCCCCATCATGGGATCACAATAATATATGAAATGTTTCATATGATGCTTTGGGTCTCCTGAGCCATTGAATATTGGAAATTTAGGGTTCCAAAAGTTTGGTGGGGGAGATTTAAATCTATCCATTCAGGATAAGGCTTATTTTCTAGCTATATTGGTGCATGTGGTTCCTCCATGGAATCCAATCGAGTTGTTGGTTACTCAATAGTGTTCATAAGAATTAGTGGAATGTCTGGATGAGACAAATCCTGAATAGGTGCAGCATCTGAAGCCTGAACAGGTGTGGTAGTCAGATACTGAATAGGTTTAGTGGCCAGCTGGACCATTGGTATCAGCACTATTGGTATTTTCTATCAGTATCCTATAGGGGTAGGCTTATAAACATGTGCATGGCCATGTTCTAGTTGTGTACCCAATAGAGGTAACTCCAAATCTACTGTCGTGGGGTCCATGTATATTGGTGTTTGGTATCCCACATTGAGTGAATGTTATAGATCTACTTCAATTGTTGTAGAAAACCCTATTTGTTAATGTGCACCAGCTAAAAGTGTGAGTTTAGGATCTTTTTATAGAACATATCCATAAGAAATATTGACTTGGAGTAATTCTACATTGAGTCTTCTCAATTCTTTCATCTTTTCTTCTTGAAGAAATTATCTTTACTCTAATGAAAGGGGATTAACCTCCTTGGGGGGAGGTGTGGTACAATTTTACCTTTAACCTTTTCCCTATTTAATTCCTTTTGAGGGATTAATTATGGATTGTATGAGGGAATAACCAGATTCATGGCAGTCCTCTAGTTTTGGGTAAGAAAACCTCCTTCAATTACTTTGGTGTAGACAACATTATGAACTGATAATTTCTCTTATGAAACCTTATCCAAATTGGACTCATGTTCTATATAATTTGCGAGGGAAATGTTTATTACATTCACTGATGAGAAATGCATTGCAGTCATTATATCAGTGTCTCTACGAGACTATCTTCTTTTATGCCCTCCATAAGACGTTTCTCTCTCCTTTTAAGTTTCTCTAGGAATCGTTAAGAGAATAGTAATCTAAATAGAATCTCTAGAAATTTTAGTCATTCATGTCCCTAGTGAAGGTAAAGGATCATATAATGGGATGAACTGAGAGGATATATTCTACGACATTTTCCTTAATTAGGAGAATATTTATTCCCACTGAGGTGGGGGTTATTGAGGTGAAAAAAACCCCATACCTAATGGATTAGGCTCTTACCATTATTATTTCAAAATACTTCAGGTCTAGTTTTATAAAATCAAGGGTTGGGTTAAAAAACCCCTAGCTCTATGGGTTGGGGTTACTCTTGAACCGTCATGGTTGCTACTAGCACAGCTTCCCTTATGATCTTATTGAATTTTTTTATGAACATGGGTTGGGTGAATCATTAGTTATGTACTTAGATCAACCATTTTCTAATATCATTTCACTATTTCAAACATTTTCATTATTTGATCATGGAATTTCACTAAATGGGAGACTTGATTGATATTCTTAAATTCCTAATGAGAAAGTCTCTCAGTAGCCATCTCTCTTCTGGCCTGACATCAGTGAGAGTTAGTTGGGATCTATTTTTTATCACGTATTTGGTTATGAACATATTATGGTAGTTTAATTTTACCTGGAGATATAACATTTCATGATACAACCTTTAGCGGGATTTTTGGTTAGGTAGCATAGTGAAATGTAACACTCTATATGCACCCCATCCTTTGATATGAACACCAGATGGGGCATTGGTGATCAACTATCACAACCTCATTAATGTGATATGGCAAATGTGTTGAATAGATCCTTGTTGTTTCTTAATATTTTGATTCCATAAATCCAAGAGAGTCACCAAGTCAATTTGGCCTTACAACCCTTATATTACCTTAACGTGACATAGATATTCATCATACGGTAATACTTTTTATTCCAAGTGATGAAGATTTTCCCATATATTGAGGAAGATTTCATGCACTCAACATTCCCAAAATTCCTTTAGAAAGTTTTATTGAGGGGTGGTCAAAGTCTATAACACGATTGGTATGTCATCTTTATCCATTTATTTCCTCATGTTTAGCATGTCTTCTTCATCGTTTTCTAGAGTCTCCTCTACCTGGTCTGACCAGAGTGGACACTTTTCGGCCACCTTATCATAAGTTGTGAGATTGGATGGGACTTCCTCTATTATGATGGAAGTTAGGTGATCCAAAGGAGGATCAGATAATGAACATCACCTTGGGATGTATTCTGGTTGAGAAAGAATTTCACTTGCTAATGAAAAGGGATCAGACATGACTGGACTTGTTTTCTCAAGCGCCTCATGGAAGGAGGGCTTTCTCAAAACTACGTCGCCAAGGTGCTAATTCTCCTGAAAATGTGAAACACTAATACAAATATAAATTTTATAGTTAACATCTTCATGGGGAGTGGTGATTTACTCCTTGATATTCTGTCCATGCAGAGGGCTACTATGGATCTCATCAAGAGATAGTCTCTCAAGATCTATCATATTGTGGTTATGAAGTAAGCCTTCATGGTGAAGTGTCTGAAGAGGACCTTCAGAAGTACTACTACTGATCCTGTAAATTTGTAATAGGAGAGTAGGATATTAATCTATCAAAGATAAGCATCTAAGGGCTTCAAGAACTCTAGTATTAATTTGATATGGATCATAGATTAGACCTTAGTTTTCCAATTTTATTTGGTGAGGATTCTTCTTGGATGCCTTCTCATAATCAACTGGGGCCACTTGATTTGGGGAAGCGGTCTTCATGGGTAAGTGTTTGAGCCTGCCTTGGAGTGACCATTAGGATAGTCCAATTAACTCTAGCTGGAGCAGGAGTATGTTCCTAACCCAGTTTTCCGTATAGTATGGGGTATATTTCCCCATAACCATAATAAACATGAGTAGAGGTGTGTGTATGATCTAGGGTGAAATGTGGATGAGCCACCCCACTTATGGGTACGGATCTATGTGTCCATCCCTCGGTCACTACTATCATCACCATTATAATGTCTTAGAAAATCTATAGGATGTTTGTAGGGATTTTCATCTTCCCTTTCACCATTGTAAAGATATTCTTGGTGACTTTAGTGATTATAATATAATATAATCCCATTTTTTATCTGGGGAAGGTGTATGTTTGTGATCATGTACTTCCTTTCTTATCTATAGATACTAATAGTACTTGTGTGTGGGGGTGGAGAGTTGGCTTTTCCCCCTACTCATCATCAAGACTTTCTGACTAACTTCTTCGGATGCTACCGGAAGAAACTACTAGCAGGCTTGATAAATACAAGAAGGTGTGCATGCTTGCTCACAGCTTACCATAAAACATGGTTGGTGGGCTTCTTTGAGTGTTTCTAGGTGAGTCTTATGGAAAGATTTGTGGTTGTAGGAATGTTTATGTTCCTTCTCATGGTATACCGCTGGATTTAAATAGAGGGCTTCCATGGATTCCTCTAGGAAAGTCTTCTTGCTGGTTGGATTAAGGCATATGGATGTATGTTCCCACTCACATTTATCCACTAGAATTTATTTTCAGATTCATCAGAGGGGATAGGGGTGTGGTCCTACTCCCAGGTGACTATTTTATTCCCTTAGTAGGTCATCTTTCATGCCTGGGTCTGGGTTCCTTAGGTCGGTCAGCTATGGACGGAACCTTCATCATGTAGAGATATTACCACCACGCGGCGTTGGCGATGATGATTACTGGAAAGAGACCTTGAGAAGGACCCCTATGTATTCTAGATGATGTTGTGTGTGGCCTCTTGATCCACCTCCCTAATATAATGGGGGGATTTGTTATCATGTTCCTAGGATAATCTCTTAAAATGGTTGAAGACAGTGGTCATCACTGTTTACTTCAGGACCACCAGTAGTTGCTGACTAGATTTCCAGTGGGCCATGGTCAGATGGAGGGCATGTTGGGTGGCCTCTAGGTTCATGATTGTACCATTATGGTGGTACTCCTAGACCATTGATTTTGAGGCCCAGCAATAAGGAGGCTAGGTTTGTGATGGAATCCTCTGCAAGGATGAAGATCCAGCCTGAGCTTTAGTCAAGGAATGTGTTGGTGAAATATAAAAGGACGCCATTGGATTGAGGGATTTTTGAAAAGAAGTTTCTGAGTATATGACAAACACAAATAATAAATCCCATCAAAGTATCATCTCATTTGAATGAACACATTCTTGATTTATTATCTTGTTTGGATCTCTTTCATTTTGAGAGATAAAGGGGAATGATAGGTGGGTTATAATATCATATTGGTTAAGGATTCATGTCAAGTTCACCATTTTATATTTCCAAAAAATCATGTTCACCCAAAGATCGGTTGTGGGGGTTGAGTTGTGTGTAATCATTCATGTTGGGTTCACTATTAATGAACAATTTTTAATGGGTTTGGTCCTAGAAATGCAATCTCCCAATGGTTCTATATCTTCAAGGGACCTTCTTTCCATGGGTAGGGGCTCATTGGGGATTTTGGCCAATGATGCTTAATAACTCACGTTGGTCATGAGGATGGGAGGTCGGGCTCATTACACCCTTTTAGGGAAAAAATTTCCTACTTCGGGGCTCTCTTATATATTTAAGATGTGTTCATGGATCCTTTGTTAATTCCCAAGTATGATGTATGCCACCCTAGAATTAACAATCAATTATTAGCATGTGTAGAATTCAGAATCATCTATATGTATCTAAGGTTATTCATCAATGGAGATATATATATATATATATATATATATGAATTCATGGTTCTCCATCAATGGTATACTCTTATATACTGATTATAGATTCTTTTATCATTATTATGATAATGCTAGTTTTCTATCCACACAGAGGGGTGCTCTGGAGTGTATCATCACCCCAAGAGATGGGGGTTATTTTGATGTCAAGATCAAACCAATAAGATGGGGTTCCAACATATCCTCATGAATGTAATCATAACCCTCATAGTTTGGTTTTGATTAATGGGACACATCATACATTTTAAGGGCATGTGATAAGTACCAAACCATGCAGTTTATCGTCGTGAGGAAGGACTTCTAGGTGGAAGGTGCCTAGTCAAAGTTTAGTGTGGGACTTATACCGAAGCAGCCTAGGGAACCTAGAAGGAATATATATTTATAGGTTGAATGATACCATACTAGGAATGTGACCTATATATAATTGGGTTGATTAGGGGTGTTGGGTTTTGACCGCAGGGGTGCTTCCTACGTATCTCATTTGGATAGGAATCAAAGCACCCATAGTTCAGTTGTGAGGACCCTCACCTATGGAGGCCCTTAGGCTTGTCTCACAAAGCGGTATTTCCCTTTTAGAGGATTAAGTTGGGGATTTTTCCAAAAAATGATGTCCGGTAAAAGGGCCCATGAGGGATGTCTTGACTCATGGTAATGTATGGTTTTGGTTTGGGGCTTACTTTTGAGGAGGATGCTCGGATTGTTTGGAGTTTGGTTGGGAATTACTCTTGAGAAGAATTCTCTAAGGCTTGATCTAGGGGGATTACTCCTGAAGAGGTTTCCCTAGTGAATGGGGGTTATGATTGGTGATTTCTCTTGAGGAGGATTCCCGTATATTGGTTTGATTTTGGTATTAATCCAAATAAGGATTCCCAATGAATAGTATTATTGGGGCTTACTCCTAAGGAGGATGCCTAGTTTGGTTGGGACTTACTCCTGAGAAGAAAGTCCATATTGTGGAAGGTTGGGGCTAACACTTGGAATGATACCCATGGAATAGTATGATTGGGGATTACTCCTAAATAGTATTCCCATTAAGTTCAGGCCTTAGGTAGGCATCCTATATATCGTGATTATAGCAAAAATTAGAGTTCTCGTAGTTCAATAATTTTAGGGATTACATGTTAAGGTTGCCTTCAGGTGGGGGCATGTGTATATCATGATTACCATCAACCTTTAATCCCATTTGATTCATTCACATTGTGAGAAACAAGAGGAATCGTAAGATCCCAAAAACCACACAATCAGCTTTTCCCTAAGGTTAGATACATAGCCATGAGGGCTCATTACTAGAGAAGCACTCTTAAGGAAGGTGAGAAGAAGATCCAAAATAAGGTTCTCTGTCAAAACATGCATATGACTATGTGGACATCATGATCATGGATATACCCTAATCCCACATGATTTAGGATGCTTCATGATTGAATGTGATAGAGAATAGTAATCAGAATATCCTAAAAACCACACGACCCCTCCTCCGCTAGGGGAAGAGGCCAAGGGTATGGTAGAGAAAGTATAGGAATCAAATTCCCATACCCTCTCTAACTCAGTTTCCTAGGGGGTGAGGAGGAGTAAGAGTGAAACATCTTGCAAGAAAGGCTAGGGGATTATACTATGAGGGATGCCCTAAAATTGGTTTTGTGGTGGCATAGGAGGATGTAATTCCATGTAAAAAGGAAATGAAAGTGTGATCCTCACCCTCCCCACCTAGAACCAAAGGCTCCAGGACTTATAGACAATAAAGGGAGAACATGTTCCAATCCATTGTCTTTGATTTTGGGAACTCCATGAAACCATTCCCAGGGTTGAAGTCCTCATGAACGTGCGAACACAAATCCACATGCACCCCAAGGACCCTAACTATTTGGTAGGACCGGTATGGGAAACCTCTAACCATAGGAATACAAATCCAAATGGGAGACACACTGGTGTGACTTTCCCCATGATTTTTTGAGTCTAAAGGATTCAGTGGAGGTTTCAACTTGGTCTATCTTAGAGAATGGATCCAAAGGGAAAGGAGTCCATCCATTGGTTTTTTGGAATATGATTCATTGAGGGGCTCACATTTGTCCTGGATTAAGATGAAAAGGTGCCTCAGGTAGGGCCTAAAAGGTCCCTCTTCTCTTGGTTTTTGCATATCTACCTAAGAAATTTTGGAGACCTGGGTGAAGGGGCTGTGTAGACAGAGCTTGGGGATTCTTCTGATTTTTCTATTTGTGAAAATGAGGATCCCAAGGGTCTTATTTATAGGAAACCAAGGGATCATGCTCGAAGGATGTTGTTCGTGAAGGTCCTTGGCAATGCTTCCCAGTCTAGGTACCCAGCTAGTGGTGTCCTTCCCATTTGGTGGTGTGCATGGGGGATGTACGGGCCTTCTAATTCACATGTGTGCGTGCGTATCCTGGGTTGATAAAGTCCTTTGATTTCCCTTGGGACTCTTTAGAACTTTAAAATTCTTAAGGTTATGTTTATAATATTTTCATCCCTATTTAAAAAATGAATTTTCAAAAAGTTTATAAGTATAATAAAGGGAATCCCCATCAGTATCAATATGAGTCCATGCCCTCAAATTTTTAATTCATTCTCAGTTCACATCTCACCCTCACCCCCAACATCCCTAAAAGTGAATAATCCATTTATCAACACCTATAAATGGGAAGTACAATAATTAATTAAGTGACATCAATTGATTATCACAAGAGAGGATCAACAAAAAGTTCCCACCAGGTCATCAAGAATCATCAATTTCAAATCAAAACCATTTATTAAAATCAACATTAAAAGGGGTAACCTTAACAACTTCCTTTCACAAAATATCATTGAAATTACAAATTGGACTTCAAACCAATAATTTGTTTCAAAAATATCCCTCAATTATGTAGAATAAGTTTTACAATTTAAAATATTTGAAGGAATTTCAGAACACAGTTCAACATCCTTTTCACTTAAAACATGGTATATAAATTTAAGAATTAAAACCTAAAACAATACCTTAATTTCATAAAACATATTTTATCACTTTAAAAAGAAATCACAACCAACATGGCATTCATTAATTTATAAAATAACAACAGGAATCAATTTCATGATCAATTATATATATTCCATGTTCAATTCATAAAGAATGGGATCTAATAATATTTCATGAGATATTTCAAGGTAAAAATTCAAAGAATATAAGTTAGAAAATAAGAAACACATATCTATGAATTTCTTAAGTAAAAAATAAAAAAAAAATAAATTAATTGTATAAAAACACCGACCTTAATTATAAAATTGTAGAATACCTAATGAGGGATCTGCAATAGCAATAAGAGAAGGTTTGTGCCCCATGATCCAATAAAAACAATAGTAGTTTCCCTTTTGATGATCACCCAAAAGCTGGAAACCCCAAACTCTACTCAAAATGATAGTAGTAATAGAAGTATTAGGGGTTCATATATTTTAAAAATATACAGGGTTCTTGGATTTGTAGAATTAAAAACACCAAATTAAAATAACCATTTAATTTTCCTTTTTAATAAAATATTAACATTTTAGGGTTTAAAAACATTTAAAATATGAGTTACAACCTTAAATGGGTTAAATAATCATTTTTTGTGATTTTAAATATTTATAAATGCTAAAAAGGTGTTGTGGGTTTTTTGGAGGAAGTAGGAAAACTAATTTTTTATTTATTTTTCTCCCAAAATGAGCATTTTATAAGAGTGACATGGTTTTAACCTTATGTATCTCAAAATTATCACTTAGGAGTAAATTTACCCTTACACACCCTTTGAAAAAGAGGTAATATCCATATATAGCTCACTTTAGCCTTATACAGCAGTCGGGTTACCCTTATTTAACCTTTGGAAAAGATAGATTACCTTTACACAACCTTTAAAAACTTAGGTCTTCCCTTTTGAAACTCTGAACATACCCTTAGGAAATGGGATTTTTCCCATATGCAATGGATATATATTGTTATGCATCCCTTAAAAATAGGGTTAACCTAATGAAACACCAAAATTACCCTTACGCAACACATATTTGAAGTGTATTACCCTTACATAGATCATAAAAAAAGAGGATCCCTTATATAACCAAGGAACTAACTATGAATAACTTTTAAAAGATCAAGGTAACATTTATGTAGTACCTAAGGCACCCTTATGTAGTGCATAAACTCAAGGTATTTCCCTTAAATATCCCATTGAAATTAGAGGTTACCTTTACATTGTAGTTGGTACCCTTACATAGTGGTTGTTCCTTTAACCCGCCCTTTATAGCTTAAGGAAACTTAGGATTACCCTTATGTAAGTCATAAAAAAGGAATCTAACCTTACATATCCAATGAAACTGAGGCTTTACCCTTACATAACTCAAGTAAAATGACTCTACATTTACACAACCTTCATAAATCACAAGTTACCCCCACACATCCCATTGGCCTTGCATATGGGTAAACTTTACATCAAAAATTATTATTATTATTATTATTATTTCACCAAAGTTATTATAAAATAAAACCAAAAAAAGGACCTTTAATTATAATAAAAATGAGGGTTTCGCCATCATTATGTGTTATAGGTTGTTAAAGGTTTCTTATATGATCATTATAAAGGGTTTCTAAGGATCGAATAATAATTTTTCAAGTAGAAAAAGATAATAGAAAACTCAAATATCAAGATCATCGTGCTATGAAAAATAAAAATAATTCATAATATAAAATGATGAATATTTACCTTAAACCAATGATGGTTTATATTTTTTCTTTGATTATTTCTTGAAGAAGATCACTAAGAATAGCTGATAGACTCTTCCCTTCATGGTGTATCCACGGGCAGATTTGAATCACTCAACGCTCAGGTGGTACCCTTTTCACAACCATAAAATATTTGCACCTTAGGTAAAAAAGGATAGAGGAGGAGAGAGATATGGTAGGTAGAATTTATAGGAGGCCAAGAAAACTCAAAAAAAATATCATAATGGCATCATCCTCATTATATAGTTCTTAGGGACACTCCCTAGGAATCTATAGAATTTACTCGTGCATTATGAAATGTGTGAGTTGAAGAAATGTGATTAAAACATTGATAACTTCCATCCATCCACTATTCCTAATGTTTCATAACATAAAATTTCATAATCAATGATAGCTATTGGTGAAAGATTCTTAAACTTTAACAACTTAATGTTAGACTTCCATTGTTGATCTTAGTGTAACAAACCCAACTCCAATAACACAGAGCTAGTGTCTAATTTATTAAATTGGAAATAGATAAAAGATATCACTTCCCAAAAGACTGAATATTTTTTGTAGTCTTGAATAACTCGATATATACATGCTTTCCATTTTATATTGGAAATAAAAAATGAAAACATAGAAAAATTAATATTTTTCATCCTTGAACCCATTCAAAGATTTCTTTTTTATATCCTAAGGAAAGGAAATAAAATAAATGTGATCTCAAAATTATTATTAAGGGTTGCATAAAATGTATGCTATCAAGAGTAAATAAGGCCTAATTAATATGAAAAGGTTAATATTCAAAAACACATTCCATTTAATCAATAACTTGAGCATGAAATGAATCCATAGATAATACCAATGAAATAATCTCATAGATAATAATAACTGAATTCTAAATTAAGTAAATAAATATCATTAGAAATCATTATCTTAGACATTGTGATATATTTACCATCAATTTCATGTTCCAAGATACTTTAATTTATGGTTAGGTATACACCAAAAACTCATTTAATAAGTTTGAATATTTAGTTTGTATCATGAGACATGTCGATGAATTGAGGGGCTATCTATAACCAAATCTCACCTATCAGTTCATTTCCAAATTAACTCCTCATATAATTAATGATCAATTTAATTTATAAACAATATTCCTTATCAATAAATATTTTTAATGAGTAAATTATATGGAATATTAGTATTTCCTCAGTTAATCAAATAACATTCATAGTAAAACACTACATATAAATATTGTATATAGTTTAGATAATAATCATATCCATGATAAAAAGAATATGGATATTTATGTGAAATGTAATTTCCAATTTAAGATCATCATATAAAATTTAAAGTTTCATGATAATGTTAATGAAAAAAAATTAATAAGTGATAAAAGATTAGCATCACAACATTGGAAATATGGGTTTTGAAATAATATAATTTCATTTGGAGAATAAAGGGAAATAAAAGAAAAAAACTAACATGGCCTTTCATTAAATATTTTTGTAACATCTTGTTACCATTTCAGGTTTTCCAAAACCCCTATTTTGGTTAATTTTTTGTTGGGTTTCATTGGGAGTTTTTTCGAGTGATTTTCTATAACTTTTGGAGGTTTTTGGGCTAGAGAACGGTTTGGGCATGGCTTGCGCATGGTTTGGAAAACTATTCACCCCTGCCATTTTTTTGAAAGTGGGATCCACATGGTCAACAGATGGTTTTCCCTAACTGTGTATAGTTTTCTAGGAAACCATGTGGATAGGTTTTTCTATATTTGAATATTTTATTAAAATTTACCTAGACCCCTTTTAGGTCCTAGACAAACCCCCTTTGACCCAACCACATTTATCATTTCCTTGGAGCTCCAAAGAAGGATTCTTGGCCCCTCGATCCCCTTCCATAAGTGATCTGAATCGAGTTGAATGTGATTTTATCTCCTTTCTATTATTTTCCTCCTCCCGTTCTATTCCTCCGACGATATCTATCGTTCTCCTAAGGGTTCCATAGATATTGATATTGATTTTCAGATCTAATACCATTTTTTGGGATCTTAAACATAGGTTTGATTATAGTTTGTGTGATCTTCATTATTTGTGGAAAAATCCTGATTAGGGTTTTGTGTTGCTAGATCCATTGTTTTCGGAAGGTAGTTCTATTACGATGCCCAATTTTTTATTGAACCTAATTACTTAGTTTAAATTTAAATTATTTGGATTTAAATGAAATTATTTATATTTGAATCAAATGTATTTAAATCCTTTTGTTGAAAAACTCAATTATGATTAATTGGTGTTTTTAGGGAAAAATGGGTTTTTTCTTGGAATTATAATTTAGTGAGATTTAAATTGTCTAATTTAAATATTGGTTTTAATGGAAATTGAATTAAATGAAATGTTGATTTTAATTGAAGAAAAATTTATCTGATGGAAATTTTGTGAAAAAATAAACCCGATTCAAGTGAATTTTGGGGTTTGCGATCAAAATGATGGAATTTTTGAATTCTAATGTGAAATGGATTTTGAAATTGCATGATTTGGTTTCAAATCCTGGTTTTTGTGAAAAATGGATTAAACTTTTTTTATGGAAAACTTAGGGTCTCATCTTAGTGAAAAATTTTACATATATGACTTCTTTTAAAGGTATTTTTCATTTAATTTCCATTATTTCTTTGTTTTGGGGGTTTCCCATGCATTTTGGGGGAAATGGTGGGTTTTCAAAATTTGGGCCGAACCGTGAACTCATTTCCAGTATTAAAAATAATTTTTTTTTCTTTTATAAATCCTTCATTTTTCAACCTTTTACACCCATTCCACTTACAATTTTGTATCCCATTGTATATTAAAACTACCATATCAATTTTAACCCAATAAGAATCCATAATAATTATGGATTTGGTTTTTTTACTAAGGTGTTGGGCCAGCCTGAAATCCCATTTCCTGCTTTAATTTTTTTAATTCTTAAATATATCATTTAATTTTTATGATTTTTCAGTGATTCTAACTCTCACACGAGACCACTTACCCAAGGAGCACCCCCATTCTCTCCTCCCCCTCTTTGGAACTCATATTCATCTCAAATTAGGGTGAAACTTCCCTAGATTTCTCAAAAAGTACAGATTTGAAGAGGTAAATTGTTTCTTTCATAACTCCTTCAATGTTTAACCTTTTCCCTCAATTTTAGTTCTCACGTGACCTACTCATCCTTATTAGAACCTCAATTTCATTTTTTGATTTTTGGAAATTCATATACTGGTGTATTTGGGGCGCTTTATTCGAGATCTTTCAATTAAGTGAGTTTCCTATCATGTTCCTCCCATTTTCTTAGGGTTTCTTCCACTTTTCGTGAGGTTATAAAATTTAAAAAATCTATGGTTCATACCTAGTGTTTTATTTTGTGTCATTTTATGAAATATTGTGGATTAGGGCTTGATTTCACTTCCTTGTGGTGCGGCGGTGGTGTGATTGAATTTTCACACAATGGTTTGGAGTTTTTGGCACAAATATTAGGTGGTTCCATGTGTAATCATCCTAAGATGAGTTTTATTTACTTCATTTATATTTTTAACATGTTCCTCTTACATTATTTTTGGCGAGGGATCCATTTTTGGTAATATTGATTAAGAATTTAGTTTCAAAGTTTCTTTTTTTTATTTGTGTTTTTTATGTGTATCTTTTGTGGTATTATTTGAGGAAATTTTATAACATTTTAGAGTGGTTTAATAAATGTTTCTAGGGATGAAAAATCTATTTTTTTATTGGTATTGGTGTGATTTTTGACTTCAAAGAGGTTTTTAAAATTGTTTTTGTGTGCAAAACATGGTTATACCCCTTGGGATTGTTTTATGAAAATTGTAAATGATTTATTGAGTTAAACAAAGTGGGAAAAGAATGTACATGTACTGTTTTGGTGAGTGTGTTCACGTAATATGGGTTTTTTAAATATAAAGGGGTTATTTAAGATGTAAAACATTTTTATAATGTTTTATAAATTTATTAAATATTTTATCAAACTGCAAGAAAGGTGTGAAACACGTTTGTGGGCTGTTTTGAGTGAGTATGATGTGAAAAATGAATTTTGTTTGTGAAAGGAGTATTATGTGACATGTGTGTGGATTTTTGTCATATGTGTGTGACTTGGAAGTGTTATTTTCATGTAAAAATTTTATTTTATGGATTGGGGAACTTGTTTGAGCATAATAGGGAAAACCCAAGTATCTAGGTGGGTAGACGTGTACTAGTATGCTAGTGATCCCATGGAGTTTCACCCCTGTTTCACGTAGCAAGTTTGACGATGACAAAATTAACTAAATTATGATTATAATTATGATGATGATGATGTGGAACCATTATGTTATAGGTATTCTCCCTACTAGTAGCTTGTGTGCATGAGAACGGATATTTGTATAGTTACTTTCACTGAGAAACAAGGTACTTGGGACCCACAAAAAGCTAGTGCCTAGGGGATATTTTCACATTCCTTATGCTCATTAGATAATTTATGATTAACATAGGAATATGGGATGTTTGGACGGAAAATTCATCATCTTTGGAATTCTATTTAAAAGTTTTGATTATTTAAAGTATCCCACTTGAAAATGGTTTTTATTTAAGGTTGCATCTCCTTAAAATTCTTATTAGCATTTCTTATTTATGAAAACTTGCAAGCTTTTCGAATTTGAATTTTTATCACATGGAGTATTTTAGTGGTTTAATTCTACTAGTATTTGACTCACACCCTATTTACACCTTTGGGTGTAAGTAGACTTGGTTATTTTGTCACAGGTTTGGGTAATTCTTTTAGTGCAAATGGTTTGGGTTTCTATCAGTCCTTCTTGGTGCAGTGTTGTGGAGATGGCTTGAAAGTGGTGCCTCTTGCCATGAGGTGGTTATTGGGCAATCCATTTTGGGTTTATTTATTTGTTATAGTCTTTGAGAGTTGTTTTAAATTATGTAATTCAATTCTTAATTTTTGTAAAAGATGGTTTGTTTTGAAAAATTCATATTTGTTATGTTGGATTTGTTTGTTGTTTAATATTTATAAACTCAAGTAAATCATTCCCAAATTACATTTTATGATACCCGGGCACTTCTACCAGCCCGTGGATATTGGGAATTCCCTTTGTTCCATGCCACAGGCCGGTTTGGGTGCTGGTTTTGATGGAGACTAGATTCGGTTCTTGACAAAATGGTATTAGAGGGGGTTCGCTCTCTTGGGTCATGTTATTTGGGGAAGTGGTGGGATAGTCTGTATTTAGGATTGTCAGGGCTTGGCATTCTGATTATGAGTAGTGTGCCTAGCCAGCTCACCTCGTGATGTGATTCAAGTCACTAGGGGAAGTCAGTATTTATCTGAGTCCTTTGGTTTTCTTGGTTTGATGATGATTTGGGGAAGTGAAAATAGAGTTAGGCTAATGGTCTCAAAGATATCGCAGATCCTGGAAATCCATGTGGAGTCAGGGATATTTCTCTAGAACACTCTTTGTGGTGGTGAATTTATTGTAATATGGCCACCATCCATATGTCCAAGTCACCCACCAAAACTAGTTTCCTCTCGCATTGTCTTGTGTCTCTTCATGTTGGAATTTTGGGACTTGGTTTTAAAGAAAAAAAGACTTGATTTAAGAAATGTGAACTTTTCTGAAATTATTTTTTAGTAAATAAAAAGTGGATTGAATTCTTAAATGGTATAACTGAATTTTTAAAATTGTTTTGAAATGGAAAATGGTGTTCTTACACCTCTTTTGAATGCAGGAACTATGTTAAAGTTGGTTTTGAAAAAGTGTTTCCAATAGATTTCTCTAAACTATTGAAAGGTGTTTTAATGGGATGGAATGTTTTGGAGGTCATGTGTGGAGTTTAGAAATGGATTTTGATCTGGTAACTAGAGATCATTTGAAATTTTTATGAAATTTTGGAATCTTGTTTTAAAATGAGAAGAGTTGAGTTCCCAATTTAATAGGGATTTATGAAATTGAGTTTGTCATGACATTAGAAGTGTTTTGAAACGGGATGAAATGTTTTGAAATTAATGTATATGAATTGAAAGTGAGTTTTTATTGAATGATTGGTGATATTTTGAAAAGGTTCACAAGATGTAAATTGGGTTTTGATTCTGTGGATAGCAGTCTTGAGAAAAAGGAACTATCAATTGAATGTTTTAGTTTTGAAAAGTGGAAGGAATTTTTGTTTTAACCTTTGGTATTTCCATGAGATACCACATGCATGGGGATATATGGGATGATGGATGGTTAATGGAATAACTATATGAGTGTTAGTATGGATATGATGAGGGTGCCCAGTGTGGCATCGAAGCATGCATGTGTGAGACCCGGGGGGTACCATTGGTGGATGCACTAACCGTTGAACCTTTTTTATTCAAAGAGATGATTTTAAAGGAAAACATTTTGTCTTGATGACTGGTTTGGGATGGTTTGCCTTATGTATTTTTGTAAATTTTGTTTTTGTGGGATGTTTTGAGTCCAAGAACCCCTCTTGTTTGAACAGTGGTTTGGGTTTGTGTTTGGTCAATAAGCTGGGTTGAAAGGTTGGTTAGTGGTTTTCTTATGAGAAATGTTTTGGGATTCTTTTATGGTGGTTCCTCTCATTGGTTTGGTTTTGGTTTGTGGTATGTCTTGACCAATGGACAATATTGGTTGGGTAATTGGGTTTTCTCGTTGGATAAGGCATGCCCCCATTAAGGGTTAGTGCACAACTGAAGTGTAACCCGAATTATTTCACCATTGGAATATCCTCCAATTGATCTATATAAGGAATCATTTTCTTGATCTTTGTATATTGAGTCTACACCATTTCATCTCTTGGTTTTTTGGTTCCTCTTGTAGTAGGAGAGTGACGCAGGAGGTTTAAATAGACCTTAGTTTCTTAAGTTACCTATGTCTTCAAAGGTTATAGTAGTCTAGGTTTGTTAGTGTGGATGGTGTCTAAGAGGGCCTATGGTTCCATCATAGTCTCTTAGAATCAAGGGTTCACGTTAAACCACCAGTGTGGGAAATATGGTCATGAGAGGTTATTATGGACACTTTCTGGAATCGTATGGAATTTAGGACTCGACATAAAGTCCTTCTCCTTGTGTTTTTTTGTTAGTCTCAATGGTCATGTTCAGCGAAACCTTGCGATGTCTTGTGTTCATTTGACTATAAGGGTAAAAGTTGTTCAATCTTATGAGAGTCTTTATTTTTTCGGATGTGTGTCCCCCTTTAAGTAATTATGAAATCCTTTGTTTAGAGGAAGGTTTTTCCAAATATCATTTCCACCTTTCGTTTCTCATCTAAAGAAAAAAGGGGTGATGTTTGTGAATCTTCTAAGCACTTGTTTTAGTGAAATGTCGGGTTAGGGTAAAGTGACTTTGGAATGTGTTATGTCTTGGAAAAACCATCTAGGATTAGGGTATAGTTTTTATGGCACTAAAAGGAGAATTTTTTTTGGGGGGGTTTCCAAAGCCTAACAACGAAGCTAAAGATGATTCAATAATTTGATCTCTAGCCATATGTCCTAGAGTGAAGTTGTCACATATTCAGGGGAAATCCTAAGGTCATTAAAACCTTAGGTCAAAGTTCTATCCTCAGTATGAAAGATTAGAATAGTTTAAACCTTTGATGTCGTCGTTTTGTTCCAGTTGATCATGTTTGGTGGAAGAGGTGGGAGGACCTCGTTTACATGTTACAGTTTGAGTTCATGCTTTTTCCTTGGTTTTCCATTGAATTTTTAGAGAAAAGGATGAAATTTGGGTTAGGCAGATTAAAGAGCATGGTTTGCGCATGGTTAGTAGTAACCGTACGCCAACCTAGGAAACTGTGCAATAAGAGATAGTAGCTATCATACATTCTCCATATGTCCATGTGCCTCATCCCATGTTATCATGCAGAGCTTTACCTTTGGACAGAATTCTTTGCATGGTTAGCACATAGTTTCCTAAACTGTGCATACTAACCGTGTGGTCATGGCAACTCTTTAAATATTGGGGTCTTTTCATGCTGGCCTATCCTGGTCAGTGAAGATGGTTGGTTCTTATGGTGAGGAGACCCACTATGAGTCTCATGTAAGTTATTTTAGAAAATTATAATGAAATTTTACCCCTTATGTTAGGAGTCCATTCGGTCCTCCCCCTATTATTGTCCCGATTCTATCTCAGAAAAAAAATTGAGTTGCCCCTTATAGTGGGGAGTCTATTTGTGTCTCCTCGTATTAGTAAATTGGTTTTGTTCCAAGTGTTGGTCTAGAAATAGGAATTATTTTTCATAGTTATTTAACCTCTAACTTCCACCTCGAGTAAACTTCAGGATAGGAGTGCTCCCAATAGTTTCTTTGAAGTAAGACTTCGGTGACCTCGTTTGTTTTGTTGTTCATTCAAGGTAAGTTTCTTGACTCTTGTTTGAATAGTGTTTGAGGTGTTTTGTTTCGGGATTTAGTTTGAATATTCTTGATCATTTTAGGAAGTGGTGTATGTTTTTTTCGATGAGAGTATTCCTTACTTGATTGATCAATTGGAGGTATTTTGGCGTTTTGGGGTGGGCGAAACTTGGAAAAGGAGTCCATTTTGGCCTTTCAATTGGGTTTAGTTTTTGCTTATGGACTTGTTGTTGCTTTCTGAGGTCAGAAAGTTTTATAGTGGGGATAATTGTCACATCCATGACTTCTTTTAAAGGTATTTTTCATTTAATTTCCATTATTTCTTTTTTTTTAGGGTTTCCCATGCATTTTGGTGTAAATGGTGAGTTTTCAAAATTTGGGCCAAACCGTGAGCTCATTTCCATATTTAAAAATAAATTTTGTTTCTTTTATAACTCCTTAATTTCTCAACGTTTTTTCACCTATTACACTTCCAAATTGGAATACCCTGGTATATTAAAACCACCATATCAATTTGGACCCCATAGAAATCAATAATAATGATGGATTTGGGTTTATTATTAAGGTGTTGGGCCAATCAGAAGCACATTTCCTGATTTACAATGTTTTTTTAATTCTTTACTATCTCGTTCAATTTTTATGATTTCTTTGTGATTCAAACTCTCACCTGAGACCACTTACCCATGTAGTTACCCCATACTATTCTCTCCCTCTTTAAATCTCATATTCATCTCAATTGAGGGAAAAACATATCTGGATTTCTCAAATCTTCCATATTTGAATATCTAAATTGTCTCTTTCATAACTCCTTCAATTTTTACTCTTTTTCATCCATTTAAGTTCTCACATGACCTAATAAAACTTATTAGAACCTCAATTTCATTTTTTTTTCTTTTTTTAAATTCATCTACTGGTGTATTTGTGGTGTTTTTTTCAAGATCTCTCAATTAAGTGATTTTCCTCACATGTTCCTCTCATTTTCTTAGGGTTTATTCCACTTTTAGTGAGGTTCTAAAATGTCTAGTACCTAGGTTTCATACCTAGTGTTTGATTTTGTGTCATTTTGTTGAAATCTTGTAGATTATGTCTCTATTTCACTTCCTTGTGGTGTGGCGGTGGTGTGACTGAAGTTTCTCACAACGGATTAGAGTTTTTCATACAAATAGTATGTGGTTCCATGTGTAATCATCCTAATATGAGTTTTATTTGATTAATTTATATTTTTATAATGTTCCTATTACATTATTTTTGGTTTGAGAACCATTTTTTGTAAATTTTATTAAGCGTTTAGTTTCAAAGTTGCATATTTGTTTGAAAATGTGTGTTTTTCAATTGTATCTTTTATGGTATTATTTGAGGTAATTTTATAAAAATTGAGAGTGGTTTAATAAATGTTTATAGGGATGTAAAATCTTTTTTTATTGGTATTGGTGTGATTTTTTACTTGAAATAGGGTTTTAAAATGGTTTTTATGTGCAAAATATGGTTATACCCCTTGGGATTTTTTAATGAAAATTGTAAATGATTTATTGAGTTAAAAAAGTGGGAAAAGGATGTACATGTAATGTTTTGGTGAGTGTGTTCCTTAAGATGTGTTTTTTAAAGTTAAATAGGTGACTTAAGATGTCAAACACTTTTAGACTTTTTTATAAATTGCTAAAATGTTTTATCAAACTGCATGAAAGGAGGGAAACATGTTTGTGGGATTTTTTGTGTGAGTATGATGTGAAAAATGAATTTTTTTTTTTTTGAAAGGAGTATTATGTGACATGTTTGTGGGCTATTTTCATGTGTTTGTGACTTGTAAGTGGTATTTTGCATGTGAAAATTGTATTTTATGTCTTGTGGAACTTGTTTGAGCGCAAGAGGTAAGTCCCAGGTATCTAGCTGGGTGAATGTGTACTAGTATGCTAGTGATCCCATGGGGTTTATCCCATGTTTCACATAGAAAGTTTGACAATGATAACACTAACTAAACTAATATGATGATGGTGGTGGTGGGGAACCACTAGGTTAAGATTATTCACCCTACTAGTGGCTCGTGTGCATGAGAATAGATATTTGTATGGTTACTTTCACCGAGATACTAGGTACCTGGGACCCACAGTGAGCTAGTGCCTGGGGGTTATTTTACCATTTCTTATTATCATTAGATACTTTATTATTACCTTTATCATACGTTATGTTTGGCTGGAAAATTTAGTATCTTTGTAATTCTATTTAAAAGTGTTTATTCTTTAAAGTATCCCACTTGAAAACTGTTTTTATTTAAAGTTGCATCTCTTTAAAATTCTTATTAGCATTTCATGTTTATGAAAACTTGAAATATTTTCATCTTTTAATGTTTATCACATGGAATATTTTAGTGGTGGAATCCTACTGGGCTTCGTCTCACACCCTACTTACACCTTTGGGTGTAAGTAGACTTGGTTATTTTGTCGCAAGATTGGGTAAAGCTTTTAGTGCCAATGGTTCGGGTTTCTATTGGTCCTTCTTGGTGTAGTGTCGTGGAGATGGATTAAGGGTGGTGCTTATTACCATGAAGAGGTTCTTAGGATTTTCATTTTGGGTTTCTTCACTTATTATATTCTTTGAGAATTGTTTTAAATTATGTAATTCAATTCTGAATTTTTTTAAAAGATAGTTTGTTTTGAAAAATCCAGATTTTGTTATGTTAGATTTTTTTGTTGTTTTATGTTTATAAAATGGGGTAAACCATTCCCAAATTATATTTTGTGATCCTTGAGCACTTTTTCCAGCCCATAGGTATTGGGAATTCCCTTCGGTCCTTACCACGGTCCAAGTTGGGTGCCAGTTTTGATGGAAACCATATTCTGTTTGTGACGAAAAGGCATGTTTTTTATTAAAAACTCATTATGTTTTTTAAAGAGAAAATTGGCATATTTGAAATAGAAAATGGGATGAATTGCTTTTTCTGTTATAAAATTAATTTCCCATAATATATTTTTACTTGAGTACATTCAATCCTTAAGTGGTAAGTGAGTTATTTTGGGTGACACATTATGATTCTACAACATTCTAAAACATCGTATCAGCACATCCCATTTCTTAAGTGATGGGGATGAGATCCATATACCTTAGGACTAAAGGAGAATATATACATACTTTTCTAAATTCATAGTGTTATATCCCTATAGCCAGGAACAATCGTACCAATTTAGTACAAGACCATGTTTCTTGATTTTTTCATTTTTGAATGCATATATATTCCATTGTTATAAACTATTTTTCATGCCTTCAAAATTTATATAAACTGTTTATATAAAGTTTTTATTTAATTCATTTGTGAGAATATCTGTTTATGAAAAGTATACTTTGATTAAACGAAAATTCCATATTTTGAAATGGTTTCCATCATTTGAAATTTATAGCATGATTTGTTAAAGGTATTTCCATCTTTTAAATTGTAGAGCATTATTTGTTTAAATATACTTTGTTAATGTCGAACCTTTTTGTTTTAAAATTTAAATCACATTTTGGTTAAATTGATATTGGAATCTATTGTGGAATCTTTTGGTGAAATCCTTCTGGGATTTGGATCACACTCAACTTGTGCCTTCGGGTGTTTGTAGATTATCGCCTTCCAGGTTCGATCAAAGGAAAAGGATCTCTTGGAGGTGGATCCTACTACAGAACATTGGTCTTGGTGAGTTGTGTCCATAGGGACATTGGGTTGTTTTCCCCTTTTTTTAATTGTGTTGTATTACTTTGGTGGTTATTCATGTTTAACTTATGGTACTTTACTCTCCATGGAGTTTTCCTTTGATATGCATATTTCCTTGTATTCTTTCTTTCTACATTGTTAGTGGAAAAATCATTCCCACTTTTAGTTTATATGATTCCATCTTCTAGTAGTCGACCCGTGGGGATCAGGAATTCCCTTTGGGATATGTTAGGACCAACTCGGTCATTGGGTCACCAGGGTACCCAGGTTGGTTTGTGAAAAAGTGGTATTAGAGGTCTAGGTTGAGCTTTTGTCTTGAAGTCGGTATGCAATGTGAAATCTTTTCGGGACTTAGGAGATATTTTCGTTTGATTTCCTGACCATATCTTTCCGTAAAGAACCTTAAGTCACTAGGGGTGGTAAGGGAAAGATGTATTATGGTTTAGTTATAGTCATTTCAATATTTTTATTTGGATAGCTTGAAATCCAAATCTTGTACATCCTGTCTATTGGGATTAATTTCCCTTATTGCTCAGTTAGAGCATTGCCTGATGTCTTCCTTGTTGTCTGCTGATGTTTTGTAGCACCATGCCTCTGAGAAGACATGGGAATCAGACCCAGGAGGAAGATCCAATTGAGCCTCAGTGGGTAAATCCTATTGTGGATCTGAATCTGATTGAGGTGATCATGTGCACTATCCAAGCTCTAGGATAGGCACCACCTCTAGTTCCCATTCAACCTCCCTTTGTGGAACCTCAGAGAGACATTCCCAAGATTAGTTCTCAAGAGTTACTTAACCAAAAACCAACATTGTTCAAGGGCTCAAATGACCCTCAAGAGGCTGAGGAGTGGTTAAGTAGTTCAGAATGCTTATTTGGGTTTTTGGACACACCCGATGAGATCAAAGTGAAGTGTGCCACTTTCATACTGGAATGACCAAGCAGAAGATAGTGGGACAATATGGTGATAATGAAGAAACATGAGTGATTAGAGTGGAAATACTTAAAAGTTATTTTCATCGACCAGTTCTATCCATATTCAATGTTTTTGGCCACGTCTACCGAGTTTTTTAGACTTGAGAAGGCTGATAGGTTTATGACAGAGTATGAAAAACTTTTTACTGAGATTGTGCACTTCACACCTGAGATAGTATCGAATGAGATTATGAAGGATTGAAGGTTAGAGTTGGGAATTCTTTAGGATATTAATTATTAGGTTTTCTTGTTGAAGTTTCCCTCTTATGATGACGTAATAGATAGATTACTGATGGTTGATATGGACCTGGCAGGTAAGTCAGGGTTATCAAGAGTCTCCTTTTCTCCCAGTGGAATCATGAGTTCCTTCAAGGTAAAGCGGAAGCATGATGGTTCTCATGGTAGTTCTTGATCGCAATGTTTTTATAGAACTCCTATAGTACTAGGTAGAGGACCTTTTATTTGTTACCAGTTTGGTAATCCAAGGCATTATAAGAAGGTTTTCACTAAGGAACCCATGAATTATGGCTCTGAAGGGCATTTAGGGAACTTGTAGAGGTTCTGCCAAGTTTATTTCACACCGCACAGTGGGATGATATCATCATATCCTCCTAAAACTATGAGGAAATCAGACTCTTCATGTGAAAAAGGGTTCCATCCATAGGAATCTGGAATGAATCTTCTTCGTGCAGTGGAAGGGTCTCTAGAGGAAGTAGAAACATGTCCAACGACCGTGAGAGGTCCCATCACTATAGCTTCATCATTAATGACTGATTTATTTGATACCGGTGCATCTCATTTGTTTATTTCAAATCATGTTGTTAATATGCTTAATCTTTCAATGGAGCTTTAATCTTTTTAATGGATATTACTACACCCCTTTGTACAAAGAGGGAGAAGGGTCCTCGCAGTCTCCCTTGTGTTTTATCTCTATCATATGTCAACTTAGCTTGGACCTTTTAGGTTCTTGACATGAAATATTTTGACATCGTCTTCAGAATGTATTGGCTTATGGAAAATAAATCTTGTATTTATTTTTATATTCAATGGGTCTCATTCACTATGCCCAGTGGTGTGTCTCTCATGTTTCAAGGAGAATGGGACCCAAGGTCGAGCAGGGCTGGACCTTCTTATTCAGAGTTGGGGAAAGTAATATCAGTCATTTCTTTTGATCTGGAGTGGGAACCTTTGAGCGGTGATCTCCCTCCATCCTTCATTGATTTTTCCAACGTGTTTCCTTCTGACTTCTCTGGTTTTCTACCAGTAATAGAGGTTTATTTTTCCATTGATTTGATGCTTGGTACACAGCTAGTTTCTATTCCCTCTTACTGCATGGCACTAGCTAAATTGAAATAGTTGAAGTCTCAATTTGATGATCTTCTTGAGAAAGGATTTATATGTCTAATTGTGTCACCTTGGGCGGTTCCAGATCTATTTTCCAAGAAATATAATGGTTCACTTTGCCTTTATGTTGATTATTTAAAGCTCAATCGAGTAATCGTAAATAAAAAGTATTTGTTGCCACGGATTGATGATCTGTATGATCAGTAGAAAGGGGCGAAGTGGTTCTCAAAGATTGATATTTTCTCAAGTTACCATCAGTTTAGGATAAAAAGATTCTGACATTCATAAAACCTCCTTTCAGAGCATGTATGTCCATTATGAGTATCTAGTCATACCCTTTGGTCTAACCAATGATCTTGCAGTTTTCAAGGATTTAATGAACTGGATTTTCCATGAGTATCTTGATACCTTTATGGTAGTGTTTGTAAAAGACATCCTTGTGTACTCTAAATACAAGTAGGATCATGTGCATCATTTGAGAACATTTCAGAGTTTATTGATAAATCACCAACTCTATGCCAAGCTTTCAAAGTGTAATTTTTGGATTCGGGAAGTGAATTTCTTGGGACACGTGGTGTCGAGACATGGTATTTTTTTATCCTGAAAAGGTGAAAATTTTTATGACATGGGAACAACCATGTAATGTATTTAAGGTTTGGGTCTTCTTAGGTTTATCCAAATATTATCACTGCTTCGTGAAAGACTTCACAAAGTTGGCCTCTCTGATGACTGCTCTTACTCAGAAAGAAGTGAAGTTTGTTTGGAATGATAAATTTCAAAGTTATTTTGTTGAGATGAAATTTCTTTTGACTACTGAGCAAGTTTTTACTCTTCTAAAGGCTGTTTAGGGCTACATGGTCTTTTTTGATGCACCGGGTTCGGGCTTGGGTTGCATTCTTATGTTGGGTGATCATGTTGTTTCTTATATATCTTGTTATCTTAGGTCGCATGAGAATAACTATTTGACCCATGACCTAGAACATGCATTCGTGATGCATGCTCTTAAGAGTTAGTGGAATTACCTTTATGGAAAAAGGTTTATTGTGTTTTCTAACCACAAAATCTTGAGTTACATCTTATCTCAAAAAGATTTGAATCTCTGCCAGTGACATTGGGCAAAATACCTATAGTATTTTGATTTTTACATTGCCGATACTCTAAGGAAATGTAATGTTGTTGCTGATGCTTTGAGTATAAATATTTTTTCCTAGGTATTGAAAGAATATTTGGAGGAGTGGAACTTTATATCTCTTTTTTCAAAATTTTATATTGGAGTTTAGGAAATAGGGGTCGAGGTTTCCTTTTACAGTGTTCAGTTGTCATCCTCTCATATTGAAATGATTCTTCAAGATTAGTATCTTGATGATGAATTATATAGCATTAGATACTCTCTTAATGGTGGGGAGATAGTTTCCCAGCAGTATTTCTCCAAATAGAGATTTCTATGCTATCAGAATCTTTTTATGGTACCATTTTCAGTAAGGAAAGCTATGATGGGGTATTTCCATAATTCCTAGTGAGTTGTGCACCCAAGGACCACAAAGATGTTCTATAACATGATGTGTTGGTTCTGGAATCTAGGTATGAGGTGGGGAATTTCTGATTTTGTCTCTCATTGCTATACATCCCAACATGTGAAAGCTAATCAATAGAAACCTTCAGGGTTTCTTCATCCACTTCTAATCCCTACTTGGAAGTTGGATGATATCTCTATGGAATTTGTGGTCAGGTTGCCACGTTCCTAGAGGAAGAAGAATATTATTTAGGTGGTGATCAATATGATAAAGAAATCAGATCACTTTATACCCATTCATGATATATCCAAAGTTGAGAAGTTTAGAAGTCTCTATATGAAACAGATTGTTCAGTTGCATGGAGTTCCATCTGCTATAGTCTCTGATAGAGATCCTTGGTTTAATTCTCGCTTCTGTAGAAGCCTTCAGGAGGTGCTAGGATCTCATGTCCATTTGATCACAGTAAACCATCCACATTTGGAAGTCCAAGTAGAAAGAGTTATACAGATTCTTAAGGATATGCTCTGTACTTTCATTCTCGACTTTGGTGGTGCATGGGATGATCATTTGAGGTTGTTTGAGTTTTCTTATAACAACAGTTACCAGTTTGAGAATAGGATGGCTCCTTTTGAGGCCTTATATGGTCGGCCTTGTAAATCTATGTTGTTATGGTTAGATATTGGTGAGAGTTCATTGATTGGACCAAGCTTGGTCCAATAGACGACAACAAAGATTTAGTTTATTAAAGAATGTTGATATCTCAGATTCAATATAATTATTATGTTGATCATCATCATAGAACATTGGGGTTCTCATTTGGTCACCAAGTGTTCTTAAAATTTTCAGCCCAATTGGTTCATAGATGGCTTGGGAGGCAAGGGAATATTTCTCCTCATTTTGTTGGGCCTTTTGAGGTTGTTGATTAGGTGGGGAAAGTTGAATATGGTTAGCACTAACACTATTGCTGACGTCAATACATAATGTGTTTCATGTATCTCATCTTAGAAAGTATTTATCTGATCTATCTCATATTTTGAGTTGGTGTGATCTTGAAGTGGAACCAAATTTATCCGTGATTGAGCGTCTAGTCAGGATAGTTGATTCTAAGACCAAGGTACTTAATGGGATAATGATACTTTGGTTTGTGTGTTATGGCAGCATGGTTATGATTCGCATGAGATGTGGAAGAGGGAGGCACTGATGAGGGAGCAGTGGCCTCATCTTTTTTATGGGGAGGCATCTTCATTGGATTTATTGTGACGGAAAGTTTCTATGGTGGGGAGGTTGTAACATCCCGTTACTATTTTTAGGTATTCCAAAACTCGTTTTTTAGTTGAGCTGTAGTTGGGTTTCATTGAGAGTTATTTCGGATAATTTTCTAAAAATTATGGAGGTTTATGGGCTGAATCACAGTTTTCACACAGCCTATGCATGGTTTTTCAAATTGTGCACCAGTACCATGTTTTGGACAGCAGGATCCACACTGTCTGAGCACAGTTTTCCTTAACCATGTGCAGTTTCCCAGAAAACCCTATGGATAGGTTTTTCTAGATCCAAAATTTTTATTAAAATTTCTCAGGCACCTTTTTAGGTCTCGAACAGACCTCCTTTGACCCCAATGCATTTTTCACTTCCTTAGAGCTCCCAAAAAGGATTCATGGCCCCTCAATCCCCTTCTGGAAGTGATCCAATGCTAGGAGAATTTTGGTTGATCTCCTTCCAGTTAGTTTCCTCCTCTAGTTCTCTTCCTCCCACAATCACTCTCTTTCTCCTTAGGGTTCTACATATCTTAGTATTGATTTTTGGATCTAATACCCTTTATTTTTTGGATCTTAAACATAGGTTTGATTCCCATTTGTGTGATCTTTGATCTTCGTGGACAAATCCTGATTAGGGTTTGGCATTGCGAGATTCATTATTTTCGGTAGGTGGTTTTGTTAAGATGCCCAATTTTTATTGAACCTAATTGCTTTGTTTAAATTTCAATTGTATATATTTAAATGAAATTTTTTATATTTGAATCAAATGTCTTTAAATTCTTTTGTTGGAAAACCCAAATTCCGATGAACTGGGATTTTTGAGGAAAAAACGGGTTTTTGGCTTGGAACTGGAATTTAGTGAGATTTAAATTGTCTAATTTAAATTTTAGTTTTTATGTGAATTGAATTAATTGAAATGTTGTTTTTAATTGAAGAAAATTTTATTTGATGAAAATTTTGTGAAAAAGAAACTTGATTAAAGTGAATTTGAGGGTTTATGATGAAAATGATGGAATTATTGAATTCAAATGTGAAATGGATTGTGAAATTGCATTATTTGGTTTCAAATCCTAGTTTTTGTGAAAAATGGCATAAAATGTTTTAATGGAAAACTTATGGTCTCATCTTGTTGAAAAGGTGTGGTTTTATTAAAAACCCATTATGGTTTTTAAAGAGAAAATTGGCATATTTGAAATGGCGAATGTGATGAATTGCATTCTCTATAATAAAATGAATTTCCGATCATTGATTGTGCTTAAGCACATAAAAGCCTTAGGTAGTTAGTGAGTTATTTTGGGTGACACTTTATGATTCAACAATGTTTTAAAACATCATATCATCACATCCCATTCCTTAGGTGATGGTGACGAGATCCCTTTACCATAGGCCAAAAGGGGTGTATGTACATACTTTTGTGAATTCATAGTGTTGGATCCCTTTAGCCTTGAACTATCGTACCTATCTGGCACATGACCATGTTGCTCACTTGTTTTCATTTTTTTAATGTGTATATATTCCATTGTTATAAACTATTCTGCATGCCTTAATAATTTATATAAACTATTTATATAAACTGTTTATTTAAGCTATTTGTGAGAATTTATGTTTATGAAAAGTATCCTTTGATAAAAGGAAAATTTCACCTTTTGAAATGTTTTCCATCATTTGAAATGTATAGCATGATTTTCTAAAGCTATTTCCATATTTTAAACTAGAGAGAATTATATTTTTAAATATTATTTGTTAATGCCAAACCTATTTGTTTTAAAATTGAAAAAACATTCTGGTTAAATTGATATTTTCATATGTTATGGAATATTTGGGTGAAATCCATCTGGGCTTTGGCTCACACCCTACTTGTGCCTTCAGGTTTTTGTATATTATCTCCTTCCAAGTTAGAGAAAATGAAAATGATCTCTTAGTGGTGGATCCTAATTCTGAAATTTTGTCTTGGTGAGTTGCGTCCTTAGAGAATTTGGGTTTTTTCGCCTTTTTATACTTAGGTTGTAGTAATTTAGTGGTTGTGATTGTTTAACTTCGGGTACTTTACTCCATGTAGAGTATTACTTTGATATTCATACTGAATTTTTTCTTCTCTTTCTGTATTTTTAGTGGAAAAAACATTCCCACTTTCAGTTTGTATGATATCTGGTGCCAGTCACAGACCCATGGGGATCAAGAACATCTTTCGGGCTATGTCAAGACTGACTCAGTTATCGGTTTACCAGGTTACTCAGGTTGGTTTGTGATAACTTTTCTTTATAAAACCATTTAAAACTTGTATAAGAAGATTATTAACATAAAATTTTTATGGTGGTAGGAAAATCCATTAACTTTGTATACATTAAAAATATTCCTTTTAAAATTTTATAATGAAAATAAAAAACAACCATCTCGAAAAACATTAGAAAGATACCTACAAAAAAATAAAAATTAAAGGTTAACATAAAATTTCATTAATTAATCATTTGAGTAAATAAAAATGAATTTCGTAAATAAAATTTGAAAAATATTAACATGGAAGAAAAATATACATGTTAAAAAAGAAAAATAAAGTCGTATTTTCCTTTAAAAATTTCATTTATTTATTCAAGTGAAAAAGAGGGGAAATTTTGGAAGAAAATATGTAAACTCATTAAATATTCAAATAATAAGAAAATAGATCGATTTTATGAAGGATAGATCATAATATTTCTTCAATGAAAATAAGAGTTATCCCAAAAAATGAGATTATAAAATAAATTCTTAACTCCTTGGTAAATTTTAAATTATAAACCCTTGACAAAGTAAAATTGAATTGAAAATTTAATCATCATTTATAAATATATATTCGTGTTAAATACATTTGAGTGGTATTATATACACCACATAAAAATAAATAGGTACAAAATACTAAATATGTCTCAATAGAGTGGAAATTGAGATGAAATCCCTTACCTCATGATTCCCCTTAGTTGAATGTATTTTCACCTCATTTTTAATGGTTTTAAACATGTTATTAATTTATACCATAACCATGTTCATATTTATAATATCATATTTGATCCTCTTATATCATCTTATCACTCATTTGTAAAAAATATTTCATTATTACCATTATTTTGGGTGTTAACTGCTTTATTTTATCATCCATGTTTTGTCATGGAAGTTTTAGTTCTTGTGTATAGGATATAGTTTTATAATCTTTAAAATGATATAAATTTTATAAATTTCATATTTATTCATTAGATATATTTTTATAATCATTCTTGAAAGTTGGATATGAAAACTAAATCGAATCGCTTCATGGAGATGGTATATCGTATGTACACACGAGTGACATTATCAATTTCCTTAATGAGTGAGATGGTAAGGAAGTATATGATCCCTTAAATTTAAAAAATCATTATAATTTCATAAGTAACAAATATTTTCATTATTTCCATCATTATGACTGACCTTTTGAGGTGGTGATGTAAAAACATTACATCGGATCACGAGGCAGAAGTTCGATGCACACATGAGCGATGATTTTGGTTCCCATTTGATGGAGAAATAGTTATATAAATATTATTTCATCAACATAATAACATATCAGTATATGGGATATACCAATGTTATTATATTATAGTTTTTAGGACATAATTTAAGTTGTTAAAATAAGAATTAAAAATTAAAGAGCTTTGTTAAGAAGATTACCTTCTCTTAGAGAATCCTCCTTTGTATTTATTCTTAAAACCCTAGGGTTTGTATTTTGGGAAGAACCCAACCTATATAAAATGTATAAATATTTTTTAGATATATTTTTGTAGGGTTTGGTCTATATAAATGGATTAATTGGGGTGAATAAGTGAGGGGTAGATGTTCCCTTTAATAATTGATGTGAGTGGCACACTGGTAATTTGTCAATGTTTTAAAATATTATTAAGTAAATTTGAAGAAAATTTGTGGTGTTTTGTTTTAATAAAGTTTTTTTTTTGAAAAAAAAAATTGTACACGAATGTTTTTCTTATTCAGGAATCATACCCAGTCTATCGTAATGAAATTTTTGTAAGAAAGTTGAAATTTAATGAAAGAATCAGATCCATCTGCATTGGATTCAGATCATCGAATCTAAAAGAATCGGTGGTAGAAATTTTTGTTTGTTGGAAGTTTCCCTTTTTCATAATCAGATAAAGAAAGAATTTTCTAAGTGAAGAAGTCTTATTTTTTATGATGAGTTTTGGAAGAAGATTGTAAAGTTGAGAGTTAGAAAATTTTCAAACTTTCTAAACAAAATCAGACAATGCTTTGCTGGTTATAAAGTTCTCACAAATCATGAAAAATATCATGATAAAATATTTTGAAGAAATCAATATAAGGAAGAATATTTAAGAATATTGAATCTAGGTGTAAAAAAGTTTTGAGTTTGATAAGTTTGAATAATTCCAAATCTAAAGTATGGACATCCAATCAGAATGGGAATTTCATCGTAATGGTATTTCCATCATAATGGGAAAATCCATCATAATGAGAGTTCCATCATTATGATGATTTCATGGGGCTAAATCAAAATGTATATCATAATGAGCTTAGAAATAAACAAAAATCATAATGAGTTGAGAAAGAAACATAAATCATAATGAGCTAAGAAATAAACAAAAAACATAATGAGCTGAGAATGAAATAGAATTCACAATAAGATAAGAAGGAAATGAATTTTTAATAATATGAGAAAGAAATAGAATTCATAATGAACTGAGAAAGAAATAAATTTGTAATGATTTTATTAATAAGTAGGATCAAAAAGAAAATTCTAGAAGTTTTATGAAGAGTTTAAGAGGTTAAACTTGAAATTCAATTTTGTGAAAATCTAAGATAAATATAATAAGGATTGAATAATTCAAAGTTAAAGTTTAAATGCGAGATATTTGTGGAGTTTTTGAAATTTTATTAAGAGGTTAAATTTTTCAAGTTTCCCTTTTTTTTATGAGTCTCCAATAAATACTTTCTTAGATTATTTGTTCATTTATGAATTTTTCATACAAGCGAAAAAGTTGGAGTGCTGAAGAAATCAAGTGATAGTCATTAATAGCTAGCTATCTTGTGAGGAGGACCATACAATTTAATGTTTTTTTATTGGATTGGGGACGATCGTATTGAAAAGATCATATTGAGTTGATTGGAATGAGATTGATCATATTGAGAATTTGAGCAGAGTTTGAGTTTTGTAGATTGAGAATGGGTTCATCGTATTGAGTCCATCGTATTGGGAGAATTATATATAGACTCATAGTATTGAGAGAATCTATTCTAGACTCATCATATTGAGAGAATCAAATCCAGACTCATCGTATTAAGAGAATTAGATCCAGACTCATTGGATTGAGAAAATCAGATCCATCCAAATCAGACTGAGGATTCATATTGATGAATTGTGGAGCAGTTTCAAAAAAGTATTTATTATTTTGTTTGAACCAATTGAATTATAGAAAACATGTAAACTTATAGGTGGAAATACAATCTTTCCTATTGAGTGATAGAAGGTGTCTAATGGAAGTTGGCACAAGTTGTATCACTTCTCCATAATAATGGATTTTCATAGACCCATGTGTGTGGCTATGTAAAGGATATAGGTTCTCATACTGAGGCCAAAACTTATAAATATTGTGTGCTTTAATTTCTTTCCTAATTTTTCATGAATGAGTATTTAATAAAAGTTGATAAGGAAATAAATCTTAACAGGTTATAGGGGTTAAGTTTCTAAAATTTTTGAAACTCATAAAAAGTGAATAACTGATTCAACCCCCTCCCCCCATCAATTGTCATTCGATATTTTAGAACTTAAATTATTATCAAAGGGAAGGTTCTCTTATTGATTCCTTATCATGGATAATATCAATTCTGTCAACAGTATATTAATTCCTATATTTTATTGAAAAATTTATTATGGATGAAAAAATATGGCGATTCTTTATCTCATATATCTTGACCTGGAAGTTGTTGATGTTGTTACTATTGGTTTTTAATTTATTAATAAAGATTCTCCTGTAACATTTGTTGATAATAGAAATATAGAAGTTGATGTAAAGGATAAAAATGAAATAATTATGTCCTTATCGGAGAATGTTTATCATAATTTGATAGGTCTCAATAATTCAAAAATTATGTGGGAAAAGGACATCCACAGCCAGGCATGCTTCAAAGCTCAACTTTCCCTTGTAGTTATTACTGTAGAAATACAGAATGAAAATTTTCTTCATGCTGAAAGTTGTAGTAACTAGGTGAAGGATCTCATTGTTCTGAGATGTTTGAAACTCGCAGGAAACTCCCCTCAACCTACTAGAAATGTTAAAGTCTTTTGTTAACCTCCCTTCGATGGATATCTAAAATGAAACATAGATGAATCCTCGATGGGAAATATGGGGCCATCAGGATATGGGGTCATCTTTAGAAACCACAATGGTGATGTTGTGGAATACCTTTATGGGCCCTGTGGCCATGTAACAACTCTAGAATCAGAAATTATGGGACTTGTTAGAGTAGTCGGTCTCCCTTTTCAAAGAAATTGGAACAACATATGATTCAATTGTGACTCCACTACCATTGTTCAAGCCATAAGGATGAGAAAAAATCACCTCTCATGGGAGTTGACAGTGAAATGAGCTATTTTTCTTGATTAGATTTCTTCTATAATCTACATTATCAATCATACATTTTGGGAATCCAACTATATTGATAATGGACTTACAAATAAAGGATTCGCTGAAGAAGGGTGTATCTTCTCTAGCACTCTTCCTTGTGGCATGCTTCCCAACTTTCTTTGGAAAAATGTAAAATTCCTTCATTCAAACTCTTATAACCTTTCTTTGTTCTTGATAAAGATCCTCTGAGCTCATTTTTCTCAAAAAAAGGAAGCAAAACTACAAATATAGCATAGTAAGTATGCAGACATTAGAATGACAGATGAAGAAATGATTGATGAAAACTTCACCAGAGTAAATGAAATTTTTTACAACATCATAGGATTTTAATATGTCTTGGTTGATTCTATAATTGTGAAGAAACTTATGAGAAACTTTCCAGATAGGTTTGATGATAAAATTTCTTCTTTATAAGATAAGAATGCTTTATCTATGGATGAATTGCATAACATTCTTATTGATTATGAAATAAGAAAATCTCCAATGTTTATAAATAAGATGAATATGAAATGGATTTTGAATCTATGAGAAATATGAAAATCCAAGATGTTGAAGAAGTTGATCCTTGTGAGTCAGAAGATAAAGAGTATTATGAGTTGAATGAAAAAATAATGTCTCTTATATCCAAGAACTATCGAAGAGGAAGAGGAAAGTATGAAGGTAAAATTCCCCTCAAATGTTTTTAGTGTGGTGGAATTCGAAACTTTGCTATGAATTGTCCCAAGAATAAATTTGGATAATATCTATATGATTTCGATGAAAAACACTGATGGAAAAAATGGAACAAAAATGTTAAAGAATAAAAGTATTACAAAAAATGCAAGACGAAGTTTACTGGAAAAAAAATAGGTATGTTGAGTAAGAAAGTTGAATCAGACTCAATTGAAAATAATTCTTCTAAAGATGAAAGTTTATAAAAATTCAAAACCTTTATTGAGAAAGTTGAGAAAACAAAAGATTCATCGGATAATGAAGAAGGTGGTAAAGAATATTATAGAGAGTATCAACTTAGAACAGAACTTGTTTCAAGTATTAATAAAAATAAAACTCTCAAGAAGGAAATTAGAGTTATGAAGAAATATTGTGAATAAGTTTCTAATGGAGGAAAATATTTCATCAATAATGGGGAAGAATACATCAAGTATATTATAAGTTAAAAACATAGAATTTATGAACAGGTAAATAAGTTTGAATATCTTAGTAAAAAGTTATAAGCTAAGTAATAAGAAGTTAACAAGTTTCAATCAAAAATTCTTGAGTCTGAAAGTACCCTGGTGAAGATGAATAAAACTTTAAAAAAGTTTTATAAGTAAAATATGATAATTTTAAAGTTTCTAAGAAGGCTCAATATGAGATTCAAGTGAAATATAATCTTACTAAAAATAATATGTCATCTAATTATTTTAACATTTTAGGTTTCAAATAAAGTATTGGAAAATCTTGGGTAGAGAAAGGATATGATAAACCTATCAAATATAAAAAAAAATATAAAACTCAATTAAAAGAAAAGATAGTCCTTATCCTGAGTATGTTATAGTTGAAACAAGTTACCAACCTCAATAATTTTTCTACAAATAAAGATCTTTCTTAAATATAAAAATAAATATTTTATGGCTATTTTTGGTGTTGTGGAATCTATGGGAATAGAGCATATAATTTTTGGCACAACTTATCTCTACCTGGAATAATATTTGAGAAAAGTGTATGAAATAGTGGAATTATAATGAGCAACTTTACTAGATTACTAAAATTTGAAAAATTTAATTCTAAAGATGTTATAAACTTTCCAACAAAAAATCAATTTTAAGGTTTGGAATAATTTTATGGAAGATGTTGTCAGGCTGGTCATCATACTGAAAGATGTATGACACTCCTTCCAGAAAAAGTTTCTCATGATTGAAAAGAAAAAAAAGTTGAAATGAAGAAATTTAAGGAAAGAGATTTTGTTATTGAGATGGAATTGAAATCAATTAAAAGGAACAAACCATGGATACTTGATAGTTTTTGTTCTTAACATATGACAACTAATATAAAAAACTTGAAACATGTTGAATGTCATGATGGAGGAGTAGTTACCTTTGGAAATGATAGTTCCTTAAAAATCAACTAAAGCTGATGTTGTCTGGAATTTTCTAGAATTGAAAAGAATAGATAAATATGTTTGTATTACTTTCCAAAAAGGAAAGATGTCTAACAGAAGTCATAATAGAATTGAGATTCAATATACCAGACCACTTGAACTTATTCATTTAGATTTATGTGGGTTAGTGAGACATAAATCCAAAAAAGAATATTTATAATTTATCAGTTTTATTAATGATTTCACTCAGATGAAAAATATCATGTTTATGAAACATAAGTTAGAGGCTATAGAAATGATTATTTTTTTCAGAAAATAAGTTGAGAAATAAATGGGGGCTTATATAAAGAATTTGAGAATAATTAATCGTACAAAATTCACAAGTAGTGAATTTGAATCATATTTGAGAAAACATGGTACCAAACATTAGTATAGTGATCCCTATACTCCACAACAAGATGGAGTAGGAGAAATATAGAATAGAAGTTTTGTGGAAATGGGAAGAAGTATATTAGCAGAATATAAAATTTCAAAAGTTCTATTGGAGGGAATATGTTAGTACTATTGTACATGTTCAAAATAGATGTTTGTTGTGACTGGAAACCAACATGACTCCTTAAGAAATGTGGTATAACAAAAAACCTCAATGAAATACTTTAATTTTTTTTGTAAATTCATGTATTCTCAAAATAAAAAATCCATATTTGGGAAATTTTTATGAGAATGTATAGGAAGGAATTTTTATGAGTTATTCACCAAATAGAAGAAGTTACATATATTGGACCAAACATTTACAAAATTTGGTGGAATTATATGATGTGAAGGTAATTCAAAATCAATGTTCCTTAACCAAAGTTGTTGAGAATGTTGAGGAGGGTAAGCTAGAGATTTCCAACAATGGTGAAAGTAATTCAAAACATACTTATCAATATTCAAAAGAAACATGTGATCATGAAATTTCATCTAGGAAAGAAACTTTGAAATTTCCTACCATACAAAAATATGTTGAATTTGAAAACATTATTGGGAATCAGAAGGCTCCAGTTCAGACCAGAAGGAAGTTGATATTACAAGATTAGACTTCACTTATCATAAAATTTGAACCAAAAAAAGTTTCAGATGATATTCAACATAGATAATGGTTGGATGCTAAGGTTTAAGATTTGGATCAGATTGAGAATAATGAAACATGGAAAATTATTCCACATATAGAAAATAAAAATGTTATTTGAATAAATTGGGTTTATAGAAACAAATTTAATGTGCCTAGATAAGTTTTAAGAAACAAATAAATTCTTGTTTTTAAAGGATATACATAGGTGTAATGTGGGGATTTTGATGAAACTTTTTCCCCCATTATTAGACTAGAAACTTTTCGAATGTTTCTTAAAATTGATGCTCATCGTAATTAAAAAGTTTATCAGATGGATGTAAATTTAGCTTTATTAAATGGTAATATTGAGGAAGAAGTTTACATTGAACAACCTTGTGGGTTTTGACTTGATAAGGATGACAACAAATTTTTTAAATTGAATAAATCTTTGTATGGGCTAAAACAGGCTCCACATGCATGGTATTCTAAGCATGACAATTGTTTGATAATGTTTAACTTTTATAAATGAAAATTTGATAGAAACTTATATGTGAAATATGTTGAATCCGGAACTCTAATTGTAATTGTTTATGTAGATGATATAATTTTTTGGGGGATAGAAAATATTTTTGTAAAACATTTTCTAAATAAATTCAGAAGAATTTTAAAATGTCGATATTTAGATAATTAACTTTCTTACTTGGCTTATAAGATCAAAAAAATAAAAATACATTTTCTTATATTAAGAAAAGTATGTCAGGGAATTTTTAAAGTAATTTGGGATGGTAGAATCCAAATAAGTTTCAACTCCAATTTCAAGGAGCATAAAGTTGAGTAAAGATGAATCTTTAATAATTGTGAATCAGAAAGACTTTTAGAAACTGATAGGAATCCTTCTTTACCTTACAACCTTAAGGCCTGATATTTCTTATTTTGTAACTTTGTGTTCCATGTATCAAAGTAATCCAAAATAATCACATATTTTAGAAGCAAATATGATTCTAAGATATATTTAAGGACAACTTCACATGGGTTGTTATATGAAATAAATTCTGAGATAAAGTTTCATGGTTATACAGATGATGATTTGTCTTGAGATTGTAATGATATAAAATCAACCTCAAGAGGAAAATTTTTCTTAGGTGAATATTTTGTGAGTTTGCCTAGTAAGAAACAATATTTAGTAACTTTGATCACGGATAATTATGAATATGTTGTATCAAATCAGGCTTATACTCAAAATATGTGGATGAAAGTTCAGCTAGAATATTTGAAAGAAAAAGTTTCTAAACCATTGAAGATGATTTGTGTTAATCATAGTGAAATTTATATTTCTAAGAATGTTGTCTAACATTCAACATCCTAACTCATTGATATAAAGTTTTTCTTTATAAAAGAGAAAGTTTTTGCTGGATATTTTTTTCTGGAATACAATTCAACAAAGTATCAGATTGTTGATATCTTTACAAAAACAATACTGAAAGAAAGGTTTTTGGAATTGAGGATGAAACTTCATGTTCAGCCACCTCTCATGTCTTCCTAAACTTCATAAGAACCCCCCCCCCCCCACCCACCATTCTTTAGATTATATTGACAAAGGGGGATAGAAAGTAAAAAAAAATTACTTTGTAATAAGTTTTTTCTTATCTTATTAAATGAATCTGAAGTAGTGGTAATCATAAAATGGGGGAGATAAAAAGAAAAGTGAGAGGAAAAAATAAAAGTTAGGAGGAGTTTATATTTATATGACCAGAAAATTTTCTTGTCACCAAGGGATGTAATTCCTTTAAAAACATTACTTTATCCAATAATGTAGTGTTAAGAGACTCTCTTTTGAGAAATTATATGTTTTGATAAAAGTCAAAAAACTTAAGTTTATAAAAGTTGAGTTGTGGAAAAAATATGAGAGTTGGACAATTTGTTAATAAGGGTTTTCAACAAATCCAAAGGGAGATATTGAATAACCTTTGTGTTTTTTTTTTGTTTTAACAAAGTTTTTTATTTTTTGACTACTAACTTTATTTTTAAAAGACTATTTTTTTATTCATGAATCAGACATAATCTATTATAATGATCGTTTGTAAGAAATTTGAAAGTTTCTGAAAGAATTGGATCCATCTACATCAGATTCAGATCATCAGATCCAAAAGAATTAGAGGCATAAATTGTTTTTTCTGGGAATTTTTCCTTTTTCATAATCATATAAATGAAGAAGTTGTTGAGTGAAGAAGACATATTGTTACTGAAGAGTTCTGAAAGAAGATTATAAATTTTGTATTTATAAAGTTTTCAAACGTTTTAAACAAAATCAGATGATACTTTTCTAGTTATAAAGTTCTTATAAATAATGAAAACTCTCATGATAAAATATTTTTAAGAAATACGTCAAAGGAAGAATGTTTAAGAATATCATATCTTGATATCAGAATGTTTTAAGCTTGAGAGTTTTGAATAATTTCAAAGTTCAAGTATGGAGATTCTATCGGAATGGGAATTTCATCGTAATAGTATTTCCATCATAATGGGAAAATCCATTGTAATTAGAATTAAATCATTATGAGGATTATATTAGGATGAATCTAAATGAATATCCTAATGATATGAGAAAGAAACAGAAATCGTAATGAGCTGAGAAATAAAAATAAATCATAATGAGCTAAGAAAGAAATCGAAATCCTAATGAGCTGAGAAAGAAATAGAATTTGTAATGAGATGAGAAGGAAATTAATTCATAATGATCTGATAATGAAATATAATTCATAATGATTTTATAAGGAAATAGATTCATAATTATATGATTACGAATAAGACTCAAAAATAAAATTCCATAAGTTTTATAAAGTGTTTAAGAGGTCAAACTTGAAATTCAATTTTGTGTAAATCTCAGAGAAATATAAGGAGGATTGAAGAAGTCAAACTAGAATTTTAAATGAAATATATTTTTAGAGTTTTTTAAATTTGAGGAAGTGAGGAAATTTTTAAATTTTCTTTCTTTTGTTTTCTGAGTCACCAAAAAATACTTTCTCAGATCATCTGTTCATTTGTGAATTTTTACACAAGCGTAAAAGGTGGAGCAATGAAGAAATCAAGTGAAAGTCATTGTCATCTAGAGATTTTTTGAGGAGGATCATATAGTTGAATTATTTTTTACTAGATTGAAAAATATCATATTAAGAAGATTGTATTGAGTTGATCAGACTAAGAAAGATCATATTGATAATTTTAGCAGAGTTTTAATTTTGCATATTAAGAATGGGTCCATCGTATTGAGTCTATCATATTGAAAGAATCAGGTCTAGGCTCATAATATTGAGAGAATTTTATGCAAACTCATAATATTGATGGAATTAGATCCAGATTAATTTTATTAAGAGAATCATATCTAGACTCATCGGATTGAGAAAATTAAATACAACCAAATCGGACTAAAGATTCGAACTGAGCAATTGTGGAGCAGTTTCAACAAAGTATTTATTATTATTCTTTTGGAAAAATTGTTTTATAAGAAAACATTTTAAACTGATGGGAGTTAGTATAATATTTCCTATCTGGATATAGAAAGTGTCTAATAGGAGTTGGCACAATTCTTATTAACTTATTCATAATAGTGGATTTCCATGGACCCATGGGAGCGGCTATGGCAAGGATGTAGGTTCTCACACTAAGGAAAAACCTTATAAATCCTGTGTATTTTACATGATTTTTTACTTTTTCATAAATTATTGTTTACTAAAATTTGATAATTAAATAAATTTTAATAGGTTTCAGGGGTTAAGTTTCTAAAAGTTTTGAAACTCATAAAAAGTGAACAACTGATTCAACCCCCATCCCCATCTCAGATGTTATTTGATCCTTTGGAACACCACAATTTCATATAAAAATATCTCAAAAATGACTCACATTCTATGTTTTCTTATTAATTCTGAAATAAAATCAACTAATGAGTTTTAATCAAGTTTTTAGGGTATTTTAACCCTTATCTTTTTATATTAACCCTTAGTAAACTCATTTTCACCTTAACGGTGGTAACCAATATTTACTATTTTTCTATTCATTATGACCAAATATTAAGTTGAAAATTTTACCTAATATTAATTATTATGATTAAAAATATGAAATCCATTTTATCAAATTAAATTCAAATAAGAGGCAGAATTTAATTTAAAAATAAACCCACAAAATGTGATGAAAAATGATTTTTAAAGAAATGAATTTTTCAAGAATAATATGGTTGTTCCTTAACTATATGACTAGTAATAATCATTATATGGGTTTAGATTAATATATTTAGATATATAATATATAAATTTAATTTAAATCACTCACTATTAACTATTATTTTAATTAATTCAAATTGAAATACATTATTCATTTAAAAATAGTTTTTTGAAAAATATCTTTTTTACCTCCAAATGATTTTATCTTTATTTATATTAAATTGATAATAAATAAAATTTTATTTATATATATTATAACACATAATTTTAAATAAAATGAGGGATAATTAAATATTACATTTTAAATTATTCATAAAAGCTTATTTCTAAGGGAAAATTTGAAAAAATCATTCTATGATTATTTTGACCTAATAAGTTAAAAATTGATATTCATCATATCAAATTATAATTTTTATGCCATTACATATTAAAATGTTAATTTTTTATAGTTTTATTAAAATAAAGTGTTTACTTATGATTATTTAATGTTGGGTGGTATATACTTCCCCCCTTTAAAAAGTTTGTCCCTGAAATTTTCAGGGATATTACTTTCTAATCAAGTGAGGGTGGTTCTTCTTCATAACATCCTTAGGTTCCCATGTTGCTTCCTTGATTTTATGATTTCTCAAAATTACCATTACCAATAAATTCATATGATTACTCACCATTTTTTCTATAAAGTCAATAATCTAGATAGAATCTTCACGGTAAGATAGATCAAGTTCTAATTCTATTTCTTTAAAGGTGAGCACATGCATTGGGTCTGGTGTGCACTTCCTTAACAATGAGATATGGAACACATAATGTACTTTAGAGAGGCTCGGTGTAATTTCCAATCAGTAATACATAGCTCAAATTCTTTCCAGAATTTCAAAAGGTTTAACGTACATGAGGCGCAATTTTCCTTTCTTACCAAACCTTATAACACCCATCCATAAAGATAGTTTCAAGAAAACATGATCTCCCTTTTAAAATTCCAAATCGTTACTTTTTTTATCATCATAACTCCTTTTCCTTCTTTGGTATTCTTTAATATGAGTCTAAATATTCTTTACCTTTTTCATTGTATCCTCAATAATTTTTGGTTCTACAAGCTTCCTTTCTGAAACTTCATCCCAATAAGTTAGAGTACGACATCTATTTCTATACAATGCTCCATATGGTTCCATTTGAATACTTGAATGGAATATATTTTTATAGGAAAAATATACCAAAGGTAAATATTGATCTTTTATACCTTTAATGTCAAGTGAACACTACCTCAATAAATATTATAATGTGTGAACAGTCCTTTTGGACTTTCCAATTTGAGGATGATAGGAAGTACTCAAATGAAGCTCAGTATCAAGAGCCTTCTAAAGACTTTTCCAAAATTTTGATGTAAATATTGGATCATGATGCTTCTATTCATTTATTAATAAATTTTTTTATACTCACTTTAGTAAATTTCATGTAAAATTTCATAATTTATGTGAAATACTCATGTTTTAATAATAAATATAATTTTTGAGCATTATTTGAAGAAGTCAAATTGAGTGAATTTACTATTTTAATTATAACTCTCACCCTGATTATCCAAATTTCATGGTTATTATTTTTTAGGATTCCTTATTCAATTTCCAACATATCATTAGAATGGATCATTTTCTAATTCTTCCATTTGAAGGGTCATATGGACCCCACAAAAAGGCCCACAAAATCTGTAAAGAAAATGGAATAGCCAGGCAGATTGAATTACTAGGATCAATACAAAAGTCCAAAATCTTTTATTCTACATCAAAATTCTTTGTAAAATACCATTCATATTTGATAAAAAATTAAAGGCCCAACTTTACTAAAAAGGGGCCCAACTGATGCATTTAAATCAAGCCCATCATTCTGTTTGGGAATTAAAATCATTACACAAATATTGACATTTATCCTAATAGAGACATCCATTCACACATAATCATTTATTTATTTGATTAAAAGGGCCCTAGAAAGGATGGACAAGAAAACTAAGGGGAGATAAATAAATACAACCCAATGAAATTCCCAAGAATAATGGCAGCCCCTCAGATAGAAGCAACTCAAGGCTAACAAAACAAGTGAAAGATTCATCAAGAGGAGCCTGGGAAGAAAGGTAGTCAGCCGCTCTGTTGCCCTCGCACCTAGTGTGGGAAATCTCTAGCCCATCGTGAATTATCCTCTTGATTTTCCTGGAATGATAAATGATACACCATAGAGTGGAGGCAGTACCCAGGATGGACTTATGAAGAATCTAAGAGTTTATATCTAATAAACCAATGGAGATGTTAACCCTTCTACATAACTCAAGTCCAACCAACATTACTAGAGCTTCAGCTTGAAGAGAAGTGCCTTTCTCAAAGAAATCCAAGAATTAAATGGTCACAGATCTGAGGGAATCCCAAACCAAACCACCACCTTGAATAACTCCCAAGGCACATGAATTGTTGGTATTAAGTTTCATCCCCCTTCTGGGTTGGTGCCAACTGATCCACTGGCCAGAAGGAGAAATGGTGCTGGTAGGAGAGCTCTGATAGGGGCCAAGAACAGCATGAAGGGAGGGGGCGGAGTCCCAGTTGGGAATGAGATGGGAAAATTCTGAGACCAACAACATTTCATGGGTAATAATGGTTGTTCTGGAGGAGGTTTTCCCTCGAACCTAGACTTGTTCCTCACCTTCCATATGCACCAGCTACCGACTGAGAGAATGTTCGCATGTGCTTTAAGATCTGTGTTTTTCCTCCCCACCCCTTAGAACTAGTAAGCAAGGAAACTAGACCCCATTATCTTGAGGGGAAGCTGTCTGAAAATGACATTGAGGGAAGACCAGTCCCAGCTGACCCATTGTCCCTAAAAAAATAAGTAGCGAGTTGATTCCTCTTGGAAGTTGCTGCAACAACTGCACCGAGACCCCAAAGGGATACCGATGCCTTTAATAGACTCATCAGTAGGAAGGGCCTTATTCCAGATGTTACAAACAAGGAAGTTATATTTTGTAGGAATCTCCTTGCACCACACCACCTAACTCTATTCCATAAGACCACTTGTTCCATGCTTGAGTTTTATGTTTTCTTTAAATGAAAAAGAAACGTACATTGGTCCTATGAATACAAAAACATCAGGGGAGTCTGAGAGTTCAATGAGATCAAAAACCATACACTGGCTCCTATTCAAAATGGCCTGGATCAGCATTGAGTGGTCGCAAGTTTTACTGAAGGTCGGTTTTGGAGTGGGGAAACCTGGAAATCCAAGCTTATCACTAGCCCAACTACAGAACCAGAAGCTTATCGCACCCTGTTCAACAATCCAATGGGAATGAATTTCCACCTTTGATACGTGGAGTTTCAAAAAGATTCAATGACTATAATCATGACCATGGGGAGGCTCATGAACATCCTTATACTTCCCACCCACAAAGCGGCCCCAAAGGGACTATCCAGCCAGAACCTCCCATGCCAGCTTACCATGAAAACCTTGAATTATTTCTGAGATGCTTCTAACACCAACACCACCTTCCTGAACCGGGTGATCCAACCTACCCCAAGCGGCCCAGTGGTGCATTCCCTCCACATGGGCATCCCAGATGAAAGTGGCCAATGTTTTCTCCAGCCGACATGTAACAAACTTTGGAACTTTGGAGGCAGACAGGACATGCATGTGGATGGAGGATAAAACAATGTTTATGTGTGTAAGACTCCCTCCGAAAGAGAGAAAATGGCACTTCCAGTCACCTATCCTTTTAAGGACTTTTCCCACCAGCTTTTCAATGTGTTTCACGGAAAGTTGGCCCAAAGAAAGAGGAGTATCAAGGTACTCCATCAAAAATACCCTTCTCTTAAAATCCATGACAGATTCAATGGATTTCACCCTTCTTTTTGGGCATTGGTTCGGAAGGAGAACACTACTTTTTTCAATACTCACTGACTGGACACTCTATTTACAATACTCTTCAATAACCTCCTTGATGCCCCGGGCTGAGCGTTTGTTTCCATTATCAAAAATCATGGTGTTATCGATGAACATAAGATGAGACAACCCCTGGAAATGGGATTTGAACCAGAAAGGACAAACTCTACTAGCCTAAACTGCCCCATTGATTGCTCTGCTTCGGACATCCTACATCAAAATAAAAAGAGATGGGGATAGAGGGTCGCCTTTTTTAATTCTCCGAACAGATTTGAAGAATCTAAAAGACTTCCCCAAGAACGAGATGGCCATCCACAGGGAATTGAAACACCTCAAAAGAATATCAGTTGAGATAATTGAGAAACCCATGCAGTATAGAACGTGAAGAATGAAGAACCACTCAATGCGGTCGTACTCCTTGTCCATATCCATCTTGATAGAAATGTTGGAACTGATCGATCTATGGTCGATGTCACTGATCATCTCTTATACTAGGCCTATAGCCCCCTGGATGGACCTACCTCTGATAAAACCATGGTGATCAGCGGAGATCCATTGGTTCATATGAGAGGAGAGCCACATTTTAACCACCGCTGAAAAAACTTTGTAGGAGAAGTTACAAAGACTGATGGGTCTATAATGATTCAGAGAGTAAGGATTGTTGATATTTGAAAGTAAAACCAGAGAGGTAGAAGATGCCACATGAGGGATGATGTCACCATGAAAGACATCCTAGAAAGCCTCCACTAAACTCTCCTTGATCAGATCCCATGAAGCAGTATAGAAAAAACTGGGAAAACCATCGGGTCCTGACACACTGGAGCTATTAAGAGAGAGCACCATGTTGTGAATTTCAAGTTTTTATGGTATAGATTCCAAGTATATGTTAAACTCAGTTGACACAAGTCTCTATATATTGTCGAAAAGCGCAGTATGGCTGGAAGGGTATCCTTCATGCAAGTGGGGATGCGGCCCCGCTAGAATATCTTTGAAAAACTCAGCTGCCATGCCCCCCACCATTTCACGATCATTGGAGAAGGATTCGTCCTCCAGGATAATGTTGGGCCTAACAAAATGATATCTTTATTTAATGTATGCTTGAAAATACACGGTGTTCTTGTCTCCTTAATTTATCCATTGGATCCTCGACTCCTCCTGAACCAACCATTCCTATTCCAGGAGTTTCTTAGCAAAGGCACCCTTCTTTTGGAGAATCACATTGAATATATCGTCATTCTAGAATCCCTCAAGGCACACCTCCATCTCTTCTACATATGCGTTCAAACGGTCAAGCTCCCTGAATCGAGGAGGCAGATGTCGATGCCATGTTTAGAGATCACTTTTGAGTCATTTAATTCTGAAGTTCAAATCCACCTAGAGATGGCCATTAATAGGTTTTTTCCATGAAAAATCAATGGCCTGTTGAAATCCTGGTAGCAAAGTCCACCCCTGATGGAAAAAGAATGACCACTCTGGATATCTATAGCGGACAGTTCTAGCCGCACTGGGCAGTGATCTGACATATCCCAAGCTTGATGAGTTACCCAAGCATCGGAGAAAATTGAGATGCCCTGAGCATTGGAGAGGCATCGATTGAGTTTACACCATGTACGATGGTACCCTCGCTAATTATTGCACCAAGTATTCCAATCTCCCTCAAATCCCAAGTCTAAGAGGCCCTTTCCATAGATAAAGGAAGAGAAATCAAGACTTGCTTTCCTTGGAAATGAGACGCCATCTTTCTTCTCAATGGGATCCAACATGGTGTTAAGATATTCATACATCCATCTTTTTTGAAGAAAGCGTTTGAAATTTATGGAATCTTCCTTTTCAAAAACCCATTCACATTATGGCCCTCTAAAACCATGGGTAGAAATGGACAGTTTAGAATTATTTATTAAAACCATCATAAATTTGGATTCTAAAGTCAAATTGCTACCAAATTTTGAGGGTAGACTGTAAACATTATTATATAAAACTTTGAATAAGGTTCTATCTCTAGATTCATATTTTTTATTGAAAAATAGGCGATTCAAGTGGAGGTACAGATTTGGAATGCAAACAGCCCACCACCATTGGGAAATAAATACATCTCCCTCTTATCCTTGAATGGGGTTGTCATTTCAGAGCAAAGGAGGATAGTTTGGTATGACCAAGGCTCTAAAAAGGCTTGGGATTATGTTAAATACTTATGTTTAAACTTTATATACCATTCTTTTATGTTTCTTATCTTTTATTTTTTCCTTATTCTTCGTTTTTAATCTTATAAGTGTTTGTTTTGTAATTCTGTTTTAATGCATGTTTCTTTCTCATTATATCTTAATATAACCCACCCCCTATTTTTTAATATTAATTTTATTAAAATAGTTTAAACCAAGTTAAAATCCACTTTCTATTTTTCTTTCTAATTCAATCAAAAGTCCATATTTAATTTTCTTCACTATTTGTGTGTGTGTTCGACACCCAAATATTTTCTTATCCCTTTATTTTTATTTTATTATTAATCCATTATCATAAATATAATAAACTAGATTACTAATCATCTCAATGGATTAGTAAATCTGTCATTGGGGTGAGTCAAAATTTAGGGATGTTAAGTGATTGAGAGTATTTTCTCAATAAATATTCTTCAAATTAACATTATGTATGTTGGACTTAACATGTCATGGATTAATGAGTTTTTTTATTTATTGTGTAGTTTACGTGGATTATTATAACCATAAATACACTACCATAAACAATATCTTATTAATATTAGAACCCTACATTAAGTTAAGTCTTGGATTAAATCCTTAACACTTGGGAATTCTGATCAAAGTCATCTTGTGAAGTGGGTATTAATTTAATGCAATATAAAGTAGAGCTAAAGAATATCAAGAGATTAACTCCCTAATGATTAAATAACAAAAATCATTATTAAATTGTTAAATCAATATAGATCAATCAACCATTTCATTTAAGCTTTGCAACCCCCCCCCCCCCCAATAAAAATATAATCAATTAAAAACCATCGACTATAAAAAGTATCATCACCGAGGATATAGTTCAAATGGCATAGTTTCTAGATATGGTTAATTAAGTATTCATTAGTTTTTATTTATTTTACAAAAACAAAAAAAAAATTAAAAAAATTGAAAAAAAAAAGAAAAATCTACCTTCTCATAAAAATGATAAACGGAAAAAAAACAAAAAGAAAAACCCATCTTCCCCATTATTTTAAAATATATCTAAATTCTTGGTGGCATCCCAAACAATCCCTCAGATTTTTTTGACCCTAAAATTGATCAAACTCTTCTCCAACATAGGAGGAACATTAAGGATAATAAAATATTTCAAGAACAAGTCCTTATACAACCAATTGATTTAGATATTGCTAATCCTTGGGAACAAACCATTAAAGAACTTGTTTCCCCTGATATGAATTACCAACCCCTTAGTATTCAATAGCCATTAAAGATCCACATCTTCATCTTAAAGAGTTCTAAGTGGTGTTCTCTACCATGAAGCCTCAATGGTTTTTTAAGGAACAAATCAAATTCTGATCATTCCCTTTCTCCCAAGATGACACTACCCAGTCATGGCTTTAATACCTCCCTCCTAGTTCCATAACCACATGTAATGACATGAAGTGAATTTTATTAGAAAAATTATTTCCTATTAATCATACTGATTCTATCCGAAAGGAAATAAGTGGTATCCAACAATTACCAAATGATTCACTCCATCAATACTAGGAGAGGTTCAAAAAGCTTGTGGAAACCTTCCCACACCACCAAATCCCTAACAAACTCTTTAACCAATACTTCTATAAGGGGTTATTGGATATGGAGAGAACTCTCATTGATGTCGTAAGTGGTGGTGCTCTTGTTGATAAAACTCCCACAACTGCAAGAGATCTCATAATAAACATGGATACAAACACACAACAATTCCATACTCGAGCACATGATCGAGTTAAACAAGCCCAAGATAGTCAATTGATAGAGCCAAACAAGATGACCAATTAGATGAGTGAACTTAAAGGTCTTGTGTGACAACTAGTTGTGGCATCCAAATCCAAAGCCTCATCTTTTACACAACCTCAATTCCCTAGACCTATCAAGAACTATGGAATCTGCAGCTCCTCATCTCGTCCAACTAACACATTTCCACAACTTCAAGAGGATCCCTCTGATTCATCGAGACCAATGGAGCTCAATGCAGCATATTCTTAGAGGAACACCAATGCCCAACAATCAGTTCAATTCATTAGAAACTTCAACCAACCCCACTCTGAGCCCTTACCTTCTACATTCAACCAAGGCTTGAGGTATGGTAATCCCATTTCTCATCCCCCTCAATTCCCTATTAAAAACCCAAACCAATTCCAATATGGTCAAGGTGTTGGTAACTTTCAACAACCTTAAGCTTTTGTTCCTAAACCTCAAAGGATCAATCCTCCTCTTGTACCTCCTGGATTCCACTATCCTAATGAGCCTTTCTAATTCCCAAACCAATAAAATCACTTTCCCAAGAACCAAAATCAATGAAATCCCAATTCGGGACAAGCCTCTTCTTCTAAGAAACCATGGGAAAGTGCGGTGGAAGATCTTTCCTCCTTAACCCATTCCAGCCTTAAAAATATTGAAACCCAAATTGGTCAACTTGCATTCCACCTATTCCATCAACAATAATCAAATTCTTCCTAACTCCCAACTCAACCATTACCCAACCCCAAGGGTAATGTAAGTGCAATTGCACTTAGATCGTGAAAGAAAATTGTTATTACTCATGATGAGTCCTCGAACTCCCCTTTAAATGTTGACCAAAAAAATGAAAAGAAAAAGAAATTAGAAAAGGAACCTAAATCCATTCCCTCACCTCTTTCCATTCCACTTAGGAACCCAATTACTTTTCCTCAAGCTATTTCAAATCCAAGGAATTCCTTTGAACCCGATCCTAAAATGCATGAAATGTTTAGATGTGTTGAAGTCAACATTATCCTCTTAGATTACATAAAAAATATCCCTAAGTACTCTATGTTTCTTAAGGAATTGTGTACCCATAAGAGGCAACTTAAGACCTTAAAAAATGTTTCCACCCAGCATTATATTCCCATAAAGTGAAAAGATCTAGGGACCTTTATGGTTCCATGACAAATTGGAAGTTCCAACTTTGATGATTCACTCATAGAACTAGGAGCCTCAATTAATGTTATGCCCAAATTCATCTTCTCCAACCTTGGTATTGGTCTTTTACATCCAACAGGTGTTGTCATTAAATTTTCCAATTGAAGCACTGGTAGTCCTGAGGGTATAATCGAGGATGTCCTTATTCATGTGAATGATATTATCTTACCTCATGATTTCTATGTCCTTGACATGGAAGGTGAGGAAAACTCTTCTCGATCTCCCCTAATTCTAGGAATACCATTCCTAATGATAGTGAGAACTAAGATTGATGTCCACTAAGGTATCTTGTCTATGGAATTTGGTGACCAACTGGTCAAGTTCAATATTTTTCAATCCATGTGATGCCCATAAGAGAATCAATATATATTCTCTATCCATTCTTTTGAAAGTCTATATAAGAGTGTGTTGAATCCCAATCCATCAGTTTTTTCCTTTTCTAATGATAGATGAGTTTTTGAATATTTCATCCTCATTAAACAAGTCATAAATAGAGAAGTTGATGTTGACATTACAAATGCAAACTCCATTTATCTAAATGTTCTTGAAAACTATTTGGAATCCCATATCACCTCTAACCTCCACTACTCTATCTTGGATGGTAATGAGGAAAATGAAAAATAATGTTCATTTTCTTATTCAAATACGATTATCCAACATTCATAATTTACTATCCATGATTTTGAAAATTCTATTATATGTGAGGTCAATCTTGAACCAATGTATTTATCTTGTCTGGATGATAGTGATGTTTGTGATATATGTTCCCTAATTAATAAAGTGATCACTAGTGGTGTTGAAATTGACAATTCTTTGGGAAACAATATTAATATAAAGGATATTGAAAAATTTATTCAGTCTTATGACTCCACTAATCCTCATTATTTTACTTCAGTAAGTGATGAAATATATGAGTCTAAGAAATTTGGGATCTCCTACTCTTTTTTTGTGTTATCTAAACCTTACATCAATGCACCGTCATAATTGAAACATCTTCCTGAACTTCCAAGCATAGAAAACCAACACTCAATGGTTTACATAATGCCTTAAGTTGGAGACCAAAGGTAGGATATAAATATTCTCTTTCTAAACCCCATTAAATTTCAATCACAACATCAAGGAATGGGATAAATTATCCAACACACAATCAGGCATCCCAAAAGAGAAGTTTTCTAGAATCACACTGGAGTTGAGAAAATATAATGGCCACCATCGGACTATGAGTAGTCCACTACAACTGTCTAGCTACAGATAAATAAATGCAGTGCTACTTGGGAGGTAACCCATGTTTTCTTTTAATTTTATGAAATTTTAATTTATTTTTAGTTTTTTATTAAATGAATAACGTTTCTTGTTTTTTATTCCATTTTCGGTAATAGAAATTTCCAAAATCATCACTATAGAGGACACATGCCCCAAGAATACATCAACTTCTATAGACCCACCACTGGATATAGATGATGACCCACCAAATCCAAAATATGGGGAACCTCTTTCCCTTTAACTCTACCTCCCCTCCTCTCTCTCCCTTTTTCTTTCTCTTCCTCTATTTTTCATTTTTTTACCACTTTCATCATCAAAATTTTATTTTATTTCTCTCTTTCTCTTTTGTGTGGGTGTGTATTTTAAAAACACTAAAAATTAAAAAAATGAAAAAAAAAACAAAAAGAGTCATACTTACTCACCATCCACTTATGAAATTTTTTCCAACCATTTTGGGGAGTCAAAAAGACATTATTTCATCTCAAAAAAACTTTTATTTTCGTGATAAATTTGGATAAAGAGTCTTGTGTCAAAACCAACAAATTTTGAATGCTCAGTTTTAGATTTGGAAAATAATTTTCCCCAACCATGAGTAACAACAATATCTTTCATTCCAATACCACCTATATCCATCTTTTTAAAATGTGTTTTTTTTTCACCCCCGATTGTGAGTATTCAGTTTTTGGACCTTCGAACTAAATTTCATACTTTTGTGTGCATTAATATGATAGAGGCATTTTATGAACCTCATAAGGATAACAATAGAAAAATATCCTCCCATTACCCTTACATTAATCCTTCCTTTGAAAGCCCCTCTGAGCCTATGAAATAATTTTCTTTGATTTCCACATTACAATCCCAATACCTTATCCCACCTAAAATCTACATGGATTTACATTGCATTATTTGTTTAAATTTAAGTGTGGGGATAATGGATATTATTTTTGGGTGAACTTTTATTTATTTTCAAAGTTTTATCATATGCTTGAGGGTAAGAATCCATTTTAGTGTGGGGGAGAGGTTTTCATTAAGTGATTTTTGGGGAATGAACTTTCATTTATGTAATTTTGTAAATTTTATTGACAAGTGTTCAAAAAAATCAAAGAAATCAAAAAAAAACAAAATGTGTTGTGTCTTGGGCAGGTCAAAAATCACTCTTCATAAACCTTTGATCTTGTTATAACTATTACAATTAGTGTTGTGAGGAGATCAATCATGGGTTGGGATATGAGTGTGAGATTTGTTTAAAGTTAAAATTTATAAAAAATGAAAAAAAACGAACACTTATGTTATTGGGAGAATTTTTTTGTTTTTTAAATATGTCGTCTTCTAATACCATTAAAAAAATTCCCCCTTTTCCTCTTTGTTTACACAACTCTGCCCCTGAAAATATGTGCTTCTATTTCCTTCCATGTTTCATTTCACAAAAATTGTTCGTTATTTTACCCATGTTGATGTTTTACCCCTCTTCTCCTCTCTCTGGGACATTAAATTTCTACCATCCCATAGACATATATAAACCCCTTAAAAACACCTCTTGATTCTTTTGCACTTTTGGATAGATAATGGGAGCTGAGATCTCTTTCAAACTCTAAGATTTTCACTTTTGGTTGTTGAATGAGTTAACCTCCAGAAAATTTTTATAATCTTGAGAGGTGTGAATTTTGAGTGTCCAAATTTTTAGTTTCTAAATTTTATCATGAAAAATTAATTTTTTTGAACATTTTTTCTGTAAAAAATTGTGGTGGAGTTCAATATGGATGAGTGAAATGGTCTAAACCTCCCTTGATTAGTGAAAACAAAAATTTAATATTTGTTGGTGAGTGAGAATGATTTAGTTATGTTTTTTGTTGAACATGAGGAAATGAACAAGACTAATTATGGGGTATTTTATGTTATTCATTTATTAATAATTTTTTTTATACTTCCTCTAGTAAATTCCATGTAAAAGTGCATAATTTGTGTTAAATACTCATGTTTTAATACTAAATATAATTTTGGAGCATTATTTGAAGAAGTCCAATTGAGTCAGTTTACTATTTTATTTATAAATCTCATCCTAATTATCCAAATTTCATGGATATTGTTTTTTAGTATTCCTTATTCAATTTCAAACCTACCATTATAAGGAATCATTGTCCAATTCTTCCATTTTAAGGGTCATATGGACCACACAAGAAGTCCCACAGAATGTGTGAAGAAAATAGACCAGCCATGAAGATTGAATTACTGGGCTCAATCCAAAAGTCCAAAATATTTTATTATTTACCAAAATTATGGGTAAAATACCATTAATATTTTATAAAACTTATAAAGATAAAACCCACTAACAAGGGTCCCAACTAATTCATTTAAATCCAACCCACCATTCTATCCAGGAATTAAAATCAGTACACCAATATAGAAATTTATCCTGATAGAGACATCCATTCGATTTGAGATTTTTTATTTTGTAATAGGATATTTATCCGGCCAACATTATTGAAGAAAGTTTTTAAACTTTATGAAATATTCATGTTCAAAAACCCATTCACATTATGGACTTTGAAAAAGTAGGGGTAGAAATGGAATGTTTAGAATTGTTTATTAAAACCATCATAACTTTGGATAATTAAGTCCAATTGCTACCAAATTTTGAGGGTAGACTATAAAAATTATTATATAAAACTTTGAAGAAGGTTATATCGTGATATTTATCTGTTGAGTTGGACAAATTGGTGATCCAAGTGGAGGGGAAGATTTTGAATGCAAACAATTCACCACTATTGGTCTATAAATACATCCCCGTCTTCTCCTTGCAAGGGGTTGGAATTTTAGAAAAAAGGGGGATAGGTTGGAATGACCAAGGATCTCCAAAATTCTTTTTAGGATCTTACATACTCAATTTTCAACTTGAGATACCATTCCTCCTTGATTATTTTTATTTACTTTTGTGTTCTTCTTCGTTTGTAATCTTGTAAGTGTTTGTTTTTTAATTCTATTTTAATGCATGTTTCTTTCCCATTATATCATAATATAATACACCTCCTATTTTTCAATATTAATATTCTTAAAATAGTTTAAACCAAGTTAAAATCCATTTTTTATTTTTCTTTCTCATTCAATTGAAAGTCTATATTTAATTCTTTTCACCATTTTCATGTGTGTTCGGCACACAACTCTTTCCTTATCCCTTTGTTTTTATTCTCTTATTAATTTATTGTCATAAATATAATATAACAGATTACTAATAATCTCAATGGATGAGTAAATATCTCATTGGGGTGAGTCAAAATTTATGTATGTTAAGTGATTGAGAGTATTTGTTCGATGAATATTCTTCAAATTAACATTGTGTATGTTAGACTTAACATGTCATGGATTAATGACTTGTTTTGTTTAAAATTTGGTTTCCATGGATTATTGGAACCATAAATACACTACAATAAACAATATATGATTAATATTATAACCCTATGTTAATTTAAGTCTTGTATTAAAGTCTTAACACTTGGTAATTCCAATCAAAGTCATCTTGTGAAGTGGGTGTTAATTTAATAAAATATAAAGTAGAGCCAAGGGATATCAAAAGCATAACTCCCTAATGATGAACTCAACTAAATCATTATTAAATTGTTAAATCAATATAAATAAAACAATAATTTCATTTAATCTATTCAAACACCCCCCCCCAATCAAAATACAATCAATTAAAAACAATTGACTATAAAAAGTATCATCACCGAGGATTTGACATGAGTGATGTTATACACATTAGAAGACCACCAGAACCTTGAATGGTCGATAGGTAAAAATCTTTTGTGCTCCATATGATCAAACACAATTGAAATAGGTTCACAATTAATTCTTATAACTTCATTAATATATATTTTTTCAAGGTTCTTAAGAGGTTGATCTTCTCTTATAGTGAGGAAATGTGCAGATTTGATAAGGTGATCAACTATAACCCATATTAAATCATTATTTATAGGATTATTTGGTAATATAGTGACAAATTACAAAGTAATTTCATCACATTTATACTTATTAATAAGTATAGTTTTCATGACTCCTCTAGGATGATGCCTCTCAGCATTAACTTGTTGAAAAAACAATTATCTTGACATATAACCAGTAATTGTATACTTCATATTATGCCACAAAAAAATGTTCTCTCGTATCCCTATACATCTTGGTGTTAATAGGGTATATAGAGAAACTAGATCTATGAGGATATTCTATTAATTCCCTTTTAAACTCAGAACATAAATAGAACACATAACCACTTTCTAAAATTGAGAATGTTGTATCTATATACGAATTCTTCCAATTCCCCATCATTCACAGCTTTAATTTTCTTTTGAAAACTATCATCATCACAATGACAACATTTTATATTTTCCAATAAATATGGTTTGGAAATAATTTCAAAAATGAGTGATGTTACCCCTTTATCAATAATTCTCATACCCATATTTACTAAATCCCTAAACATATGATCCCTTTCCATCCTCATTTTGGTCATAACCCCATTATATTTCACGATCAATGCATTTTTTACCTAATTTTCCTTCCCTAAGTGGTAGTGTATTGAGAAATACTAATCCTTGAGTTTCTAAAGCCATCATCTTTACCTCATGTTGAGCTAGTTTTGGGAATATATATATTTTAGACTATTATGATCTATGTATATCTCACATATTTCACCATGTAGATAATGTATCCAAATTTTCAAAGAAAATATTATGGATGCCAACTCAAGATTATGAGTTCAATAGTTTTATTCATTAATCATTAACTGCCTTGATCCATAGAAAATAACTTTATCATTCCACATAATGACACAACCAAGTACCTTATTTTATATGTCACTATATATCAAAAATCCATCATTTTTTGATAGTAGAGTAAAAATAGGAGCATTGACCAATTGTATCATCAATTTTTCAAAAAATTCTTCACATTAATTTTTTCATGTAAACTTAACCCCTTTAAATGTAATCTTGGTTAATGGATTATCCAATCAGGAAAAATTTTGAACAAATCATTGATAGTAACATTCCAACCCAATGAAACTATGCACCTCGGTTATGTTTATTGTTGAAGATCGTTTTTGACTACCTTTGTATTCATAGGATCAATTAAGATTTCATCCTTGGAAATAATACGGACAATAAAATAAACTTTCTAAATATAGAATTTACACTTGCTAAATTTCCCATATAATTATTTTCCTATGAGAGTCTCAAGAATGATCTATAAGTAAATCTCATGATACTCATAACTTTTATAATATAACAAGATATCATCAATAAATACCAAAACAAAATTATCAAGATATTCTTTGATTACTCTATTCATTAGATCCATAAAAATAGAGGATTAATTGGTCAAACCAAATAGAATTATTATAAACATGTAATTTCTATCCCTCATACGTAATGTTTTCTTTGGAATATCTTCCTTCTTTACTCGCAATTGATGATACCCATAACAAAGGTAAATATTTTAAAAATATTGATCTCTATGAATTTAATCAAATAATTAATTAATGAAATCTAGTGGATACTTGTTATTTATCATAATATCATGTATTTTCCTATAATTAATGTAGAGCCTAATAGATCCATCCTTCCTATAAATGAAAAGAATAAAGGCTCCCTAAGGTGAAACACTTGTCCATTTAAATCCCTTATCACCCAAATCCTCTAACTATTTCTTTAACTTCACTAATTTCACAGTGTCCATTCTATAGGGAGTTTTTTATATAGGTATTTAATTGGAGAATAAATCAATATAAAACTTAAAATCACATTCTGGTGAATGCCTATGTAATTCCATAGTAAATACATCAATGTATTCAAATATAATAGTTACATCCTCAATTAAAAAGATTACCTTTTTTATCCATAGATTGTGTCTCCTATTCATCCCTAAGAATAGAAATTTGAAGATCTATTGGGGGTGGATCTAGACATAACCCAAATGATGAAGTCTCCCTTCTAAATATAAGGAATTCAACATATTCATCATAGATCATAATTTTCGTCCCTTTATAATAAATTTTTACATTATATTTTAAAATCTAGTCTATAACATGGATTATATAAAATTAAATCATAGTTATAATAATAAAGTCTACAAATAGGGCACATTTATGTGCCATAATGGGAACTGACTGACGTATCCTTATTGTAGTAATATTTCTGCTAGTAATTTTTACTGAAAACTCCATTATTAAGGTGATAGAGAAATATCTAATTTTCTTGAAATACATAGAAGATATAAGTTATTAAGAAGATCTGGAATCCAATAAATCATTAACTAAATTTGAGTCTATTATTAAAGTACTTATCATAGTATCTCTGGGTACTTCAACCTCAGTTGTAGTGATCGCATAAGTTTGGGCTTCTCCCCTCATCCTCTTCTTCAATAAGTTCCCTTGAATCTTGGGACATTATTTTAAATAATTCCCCATTTTTTGAATTTGAATCACTAGAGATAAATTTTATCTTTCTTTACCTTACATTCATTATCCATTTTAACCTTATCTCCACACTTTTAAAAAACTCTCATTACCTTCAAGAATTTTCTAGGATGTTTCTTTCCAAAATTTCCACATGATAGAAATTTATTCATTCCTTTTTATTATTTTATCTGTTACCTTTTTCTTGGTGCTCATCCAACCTATTATTCTATTTATTTCCTTTAAATATATAGGATCTATAAAATTCCTTCTCTATTTTGATGGAACATAATACTATTTAACCATATGAAGAAAAGGTTTGAGAAACCAGTTCCCTTATAAGGCTCAGATTAAGTCCTTAAATGAAATGGTCAATATTTATTTCCAAATTAAATATGTAATCCATATTATACCTATTAAATCTTGTAAAGGTATCCTCATACTCTATAACACTTTATTTATCCTTTTTATTTAAGATGAGGAAATTTCTCTTTATTTTAGTTCATTGTTCACAAGGGAAATACTTATCGAAGACTATTACATTAAAATATCTTCATTCCATGTGTTCTATTTATTCTTCCACCCTAGTATTTTGGATCAATGACCATCATTTATTAGTATAACATTTAAGTAAATACACTTCCAGCATAACCTTTTCACATTCACTGCATCCCAAGGCCAGAATATCTTTTCAAGGGACTTAATATATTGCTCAGATACCACTGGATTAGTAGTTCCACTAAAATATGGAGCCTTTCATAACGTGAAATGTTCCAATATATGTTTATAATTTCATATAACATCATTTTTCTCCATATATGTAAGGTTATTAGTCATAAACTAGGTTATTTTCTGTAATATGTCCATGATCTTCTCTGCTCCGACGTTATTTCTATTAGCTTGCTTAGTGGGAAAATTTATGCATTGGCCATAAGTATTGATACCATTTTTTCTTCCATTCTCTATTTATAAACAATGTAATATACTAGATTATCTCATAACATTAAAATTTTAATAATAATATAAAATTATAAATATTATGTAACACTTAACTTTAATTGAATATTTATAAAATTTTAATCTCATAATCATAAACATTTTTTGGGAATTTCTTTAAATCAAAAAAATATTTTCAAATCTTTCATAATGGCCTATAAAGAAAATTTGAATTGACCCAATAATATCCCCCAATAGTATTAAACTAGGTGTTCTATAAGGTCCCATTCATCGTGAACCATAATTATGGCTAAGATATACTCGACCAAATATTTTCAAAGTTATTACCCCTAGATGCATCTTTGCCAAAACCAAGTCCACTTTTAGTCTCCATACATGGGTGTATTGCTAGTAAAACCACATAATATCTACCATACCAAAAATTTTGTGATATTTTAGTACAATTATACATGTCGTCAAAGTATATTATAGGGTTATGTTCTCTAATCTATGTTTTCCTCAATCTAATTCCTAAGGTTTCTACTAAACTTTATCTGATACAAACTATAACAAAACCTAACTCCAATGACCCAAAGTTTGTTTCTACTTTATTATATTATCACTAGATACAAGAGATAACATCAAAAAGGAATAAATATCTTAATAGTCCTAAATAGATAGATATATACATGTTTACCATTTAACATTGGAAATAAAATATGAAAACATAGTAAAAGTAATATTTTGTGTCCTTAAACTCATTCAAAAATTTAATCTTCAAATCCTAAGGAAAGAAAAAAATAAGGGTGACCTGAAATGATTAGTAAGGGTTACATATAGTGGAATATATCAAGAGTAAATGAAGAATAATCAATATGGAAAGGTAAATAACTCAAAAAACGTGTCATTTAATCGATAACTTGATAAAAAATTGAAGTTCCAAAGAATGGAATAACAACCGAGAAGGGGGGTTGAATTAGTTGTTCACTTTTTATAAATTTAAAAACTTTTTCCAATAAAACCCCTGAAACCTATTAATATTTATTTACTTATCAACTTTTAGTAAATACTTATGCATGTAAGAATATTAAATCAAGTAAAGTACACCAGATTTACATGGTTTGGCTTTAGTGTGATAACCTACATCCTTTCCATAGCTACTCCTATCGGTCTATGAAAATCCACTATTGTTATGAATTGAACACAACTTGTTACAACTTCTATTGGAAAACTTCTATATCCCGATAATAAATATTATACTAACTCCCATAAGTTTACAATGTTTTATTATAAAAAAATTTATCCAAAAAAATAATAAAGACATTGTTGAAACTGCTCCACAATTGCTTAGTCTAAATCCTTGATATGATTTGGCTCGATCCAATTTCCCCAATCCGATGATTCTAGATCTTATTTTCTAGTATGATAATTCTAGATCTGATTTTCCCAATATGGTGATGTTGAATCTGATTTTCTCAATACGATGATTCTCGGTCCGATTTTCCCATTACGATGATGATGGATCGGATTTTTTTAGTATGATGATTCTGGATCTGATTTTCCCAATACAATGATGTTGGATTCGATTTTCTCAGTATAATGATTCTAGATATGATTTTTCCAATATAGTGATACTAGATCTGATTCTCTCAGTATGATGATTTTGGATACAATTCTATGAATATTATAATGGTGGATCCGATTTTCTCAGTATGGTGAACTCACTCTCAACCTGCAAAACTCATACTTTGATAGAATTTTTAATACAATTATTCTTCAATCATATAGGAACTTTCACTTTGAATTCTAAATCTCTCCTTTTTTTGCATATATGTGAAAAGTTTCTAATGGATGAATGATATGAGGAAGTATTTATGGGCGACTCAAAAAACAAAGGTGGGAAATTTGAAAACATTCCTCACTTACTCAAATCTCAAAATCAACAGAAATCTATTGCATTTAAAACTTCACAATTGACTTATTCAAACCTCCATATATTTCTCTTATATTTACACAAAATTGAAATTCATGTTTGAACACTTCAACTCTTTATACCTTTATTATCTCAATATAATTTGTTTCTTTCTTAGCTTCATTATAATTTGTTCCTTTATAAGATTATTACGATATTTTTCTTTCTCATCTCATTATGATATTTTATTTCTCATCATGAATTATTCATTATGAATACTTCAATATTATTTCCACAATATGAAAATATGAGTACAAAAATATTAATATGATTTTCCTAGTATGAAAATTCCAGTATGATTAATTTTTTCTTCAAGCACAGCAACATATTTTTATTACTCAGCTCATTACGATGTAATTCTCATTACAATGGAAATCCCATTACAATGGAAATATCATTTTTTAACTATGAAATTTTTAAAAAACTCCACCATTTCTTCAAATTATTTTATCATGAGAGTTTTCAGGATTTTTTCAAACTTCTTGATTAGAAAATAATTATCTAATTTCATTTATAAAGTATGATAACTTTCTAAATGTAGACTTTACAAGATTCTTTCAAAAATCTTTAGTAACAAAATGAATTATACACTCAACAACTTCCTTTTCTGTCTTAGAAACTGCTTTTTTTCTACGAATATAGAAAATAAAAACTTCTAACAAACAATAAATTCTTCCTCTGATTATTTAGAATATGATTATTTCCAATGTCATGTCGATGGAACTGAATACAATAAAGTGTATGTTCAACAATTTCATCTTTATTACTACTTATATGTCTGATACAACTCAATCCAAAAAATGAATATGAAAAATTGTGTCTGAAAAACAATTTTATTTTGATGGACTGGGTCCAATTCCTAAAAAATAAAAACACACTTAAACAAAAATGCTTGTTTTCAAAAAATATAAAAACTTTGTTAAAACAATTATTTATCATAAATATTCTTAAATGTCTCCCTTTGGATTTGTTGACAACCATAGTTAACAGTGTTTCAACTCTCAAAAAATTTCACTACTCAACTTTTGACCTTTATCAAAACAATGATTTTCTCAAAAGAGATTGTCCTGACACCACACTACTAGATAAAGTAATGTTTTTGAGGGAATTTCATCCCTCAGTAGCAAGAAAGTTTTGCAACCATGTAAAGATAAACTCTCCTTACTTTTTTTTACACTTTCTTTATATCTCCCCCATTCTTTCTTTTCACACTCTCTTTTTCTATCCCCCATTATTTCTTTTCTAAATTTCTTTCTCTCTCCCATTTTATGATAACCACAACATCAGATTTATAAAATAAAGATAAGTAATACTTCTTACAAAGTTAAAATTTGTTACTTTCTCTCGCCCTTTGTCAACATAATCCAAATCCTGGTGGGAGTCTTCCTTATGAGGTTTAGGAATACATGGGAGGAGGATGAACATAAAGTTGCAGCCTCAATTCCACAAAACTTTCTTTCGGTATTGCTTTTGTGAAGGTATCAGCAATATGATACTTTGTTGGAATGTATTCCAGCAAAACATCTCCAGAAGAAACTTTCTCTTTTATAAAGTGAAACTTTATATCAATGTGTTTTGATACTGACTATTGAATAGGATTTTTAAAAAGATCAATTTCACTCTAATTATCACAAAGGATCTTTAATGGTTTAGAAACTTTCACTTTCAAGTATTTTATCTAAATTTCATCAAAAATATTTGAGTACAAGCGTAAGTAGTTGTAATATATTCAGATTCAGTTGTGCTCAAAGTTACTAAACTTTTTTTCTTACTATGCCAACTCACATAATATTTTACTAAGAAAAATGTTCCTCCTGAGGTTGATTTTCTATCATAAAAATATCAATCCCAATCAGCATCAATATAACTATAAAACTTCATCTCACAATTTCTTTTTTATAATAACCCATGTGAAGTTGTTCCTTTGATATATCTCAAAATTATTTTTTCTTCCAACATATGTGATTCTATCAGATTACTTTGATACCTAACACATAATATCACAACATAAAAAATATCAGGCCTTGAGGTTATAAGGTAAATAAGACTTCCTATCATATTTTTAAAGTATTTATGATTATCACTTGTTTTGGATTCATCTTTTCTCAAATTTTTAGTCACTGAAATAGAAGTTTAAACTTATTTGGATTCTACCATCCCAAACTTCTTTAAAAATTCCCTAACATACTTTTCTTGAGAGAATGAAATGTATTTTTATTTTTTTTTAACTTGTAAGAAAAAGAACAAAGTTAATTATCCTAACAATGAAAATTCAAAATTATTCTTCATTTCCTCAGAAATTTTTTTACAAATATCTTCTTCATACCTAGAAAAAATTGTATCATCCACATAAAAATTACAATTATAGTTCTAGTGTCCTCATCTTTCATATACAAGTTTCTATAAACTTTTCCTTTAGAAAATTTCAACATTCTCAAACAATTTTAAATCTTATAATACCAATCATGTGGAGTTTATTTCATCCCATACAAATATTTCTTCAATATACAAACTTTGTTTTCATCTTTATCAAGTAGAAACCCACATGATTGTTCAATGTAAACTTATTCCTCAATATCACCATTTAAGAAAGATGACTTTACATCCATCTGATAAACTTTGTAATTCTAATTCTCATCCATTGTAAGAAACGTTTAAATAGTTTCTAACCTTGCAATGGGGGCAATGGTTTCATCAAAATAAACACCTTTCACCTATACATATCCTTTACAAAAAAGTACTGTTTTTTTATTAAAACTTCTCCATGCTCATTCAATTTGTTTCTATAAACCCATTTTATTCTAATGGAATTTTTATTTGATGGCCTTGTAAAAAGTTTTTGTGTTTCATTCTTCTCAATCTGATCCAACTCTTCATTCATATCATCCACCCATTCTTTACATTGAATATCCTTTGAAACTAATTCTGGTTTAACTTTTGAGATAACTGAAGTATGATTTTCTAATTTAAACTTCCTTCTAGTATGAACCAGAGACTTATGATTTAAAATAATGTTTTAGAATTCAACATTTTTTTGTAAGTTTATAAACTTCAAAGATTTTTTCCCAACTAGAGTTTCCTCAACACATGATTCTTCTGATTCTTGATAAGGATGTTTTAAATTACTTTCACTATTGTTGGAATCTCCAGTTTATCCTCCTCAATATTCTCAACAAATTTTGTTAAGAAACTTTGATTTTCAATTACTTTCCAATAATATGAGTCTGAAAACTTTTTTAAATATTTGTTCCATCATTTTTAACTTCTTTGGTTTGGTGAATAACCCATAAAAGTTCCCTCCTCAGTTTTCTCATCAAACTTTCCCAAATCTGCATTTTTTATTTTGAGAAAAAATGGACTTCCATAAAATTTGAAGTATTTAGATGAATATTTTTTGTTATCCCACATTTACTAAGTATTCATATGGGTTTTTGGTCTCAAAAGTCATATATTTTGAACATTTATAGTAGTACTAATATCTTCTCTCCAATAAAACTCTAAGATTTTGTATTCTTTGAGCATACTTCTTCATATTTCCACCAATATTATATTATTTCTTTCTACCCCTCCATTTTTTTGTGGAGTATAGGGAGAACTATATTGATGTTTTTGACCACGATTTCTCAGATAAGTTTCAAAATTATTGCTCGTGAATTTTGTACCATTATTTATTCTCAACTTCTTTATAGAAACCCACATTTATTTATCAACATATTTTATAAATAATTTGAAATTTTCAATAGCCTCTGACTTGTGATTCATAAACATGAGGTTTCTCATTCAAGTTAAATCATCAATAAAAGTGATAAATTATAAATCTTATTTTGTTGATTTATGTCTCATCATCCCACATAAATAATAATGAATAAGATAAAGTGGTTTAGTAGATCTAATCTCAATTCTCTTATAACTTTTGTTAGTCATCATTACTTCCTCAAAAGTAATACAAACATCTTCATCTCTTCTTTTTAACTCTATAAACTTCTGAAAATCATAACCTTTAGAAAGATTATTCCTATTTTTCAACCTAAGGTGTCCAAGTATCTAGTGCCATAATTGTTTTTCATCTTCAGCACTCAAGTAACATGAGTTATTGAATTCTCATATTTAAAAGAGATTATCACTAGTTCTTTCTCCTTTTGTAATGACTTTTAAAACTTTAAAACTTTTGATGATACAAAAATATTTTCTAAAAAAAATTATTTTCCATCATCACAAAGTTTACTTACACTAAGTAGGTTATGTTTTATCCCATAAAAAATTAAAACTTCCTTATATTTTATCTTTTCAGCTTTAATCTCAACTATTTTGATTGCTCTGATTTTTAAGGAACTATCAATACTAAAGGTAACTGCTCCACCATCATGAATTTCAACATGTTTCAATATTTTCAAATCAATTTTCATATGTGAAGAGAAAAAAATATCAATTATCCATGTTTTGTTTCTTTTACTTGATTTCAAATATTTTTCAACAATAAAATCTTTTTCATCAACTTTATTCTTTTCAGCTTTCTTTTCTTTTATATCATAATAAACTTGTTTTGTAAGGAGTGTCATACATATTTCAGCATGATGAATAGATTGATCACAACTTACACAAAAATATTTCATATATTCAAATTGATTTCTTGTTGGAAAGTTTCTAACATCTCAATAATTCACTTTTTCAACTTTTTGTAAGTTAGGAAACTTTATCATTACACTTTCACTATTTCTTCCACTTTTCTCAAACATTCTTCTAGGTAAGGATAAGTTGTGATAAAAATTATAATCCCTATGACCATAGATTCCACAACACCAACAATAAACATCAAATCTTTATTTTTTATTGAAATAATATCTTTATCTATTGAAACTTTTTTGAGGTTGGTAACTTATTTCATATCTAACAAACTCAAGACATGGACTATCTTGTCATTTGAGTGAGTTGTCTACTTTTGTAGATTTGATAGGTTTCTCACATCCTTTCTCTACCTAAGCTTTCCCAATAATTTTTATGGAACCTAAAATGTTAAAAGAATCAGATGATACAATACTTTTGGTAAGAGAATATTTCACTTGATTATTGTATTGAGCCATCTAAGAAACTTTAGAAGTCTCATATTTTACTTCTGAATCTTTGTTGAAGTTTTCATTAATCTTTATAAATGTACTTTAAGACTCAAGAAGTTTTAATTGAAACGTTTTAACCTTTTCTTCTTTAGATTTCATCTTCTTACTAAAATCTTCAATCATCTTTCTGTATTTATCAATTCTAAGTTTGTAACTTAAAATTTCCTGAATATATTCATCCTCCTGCTTGATGAAATATTTTTTTCTTCTATCGGCAACTTCTTCACAATATTTATTCATTAATCTAATTTATTTCTTGATATTTTTTCTTTTCTCAAGACATGAAACAAGTTCTATTCTGAGTTGATACTCTCTAGAATATTATTCACCACCTTCTTCACTCTCTGAGGAATATTTTGTTTTCTCAACTTTTTTAATGAAGGCTCTAAATTTTTATGAACTTTAATCTTTATAAAAATTGTTGCCATTTGATTCTAATTAAACTTTTTTACTCAACATACTTATTTTGTTTCCAGTAAACTTCTACTTGTATCTGTTGGAAGACTTTTTTTCTTTATCATTTTTATTCCACTTCTTCCATCGAGGTTTTTCATCAGAATCATCTCGATATTCTTTAACTTTCTTCTCAGAGAAATTAATAGAAAAGTGTCTAATTCCACCACACTCAAAACATTTGAGAAGAAGTTTACCTCTATACTATCATCTTCCTCTTTTATAGTTCTTGAATATAAGAGACATGATTTTCTCATTTAACTCATAATTATCTATACCTTCAGAGTCACAAGGATAAATATCTTCAGCATCATAGATTTTCATCTTTCTCATAGCTTCAAAATACATTTCATATTTAATATTCTTTTTAAAAATTGGATATTTCCTCATTTTATAAGTAATAGTAAAGTTATTAAATTCATCAAGAGATAAATCAATCTTTTCTTTTAAAGAACAAATTTTAGAATCAAACCTTTCTACAAAGTTTCCCATAAGTTTCTTCACATTTATATAATCTTCCAAGACATCTCTGAATCCTACGATGTTTCAAAAAAATCATTTTCTCTAGTGAAGAATTCATAAATTATTTATTCATCTCTAATTTGGATTTATTCATACTTACTACGCCATATTTGTAGATTTTCTTCCTTAACTTTTGTATTCCCTTCGAAAACACTTTCCAACTTGTCCTACACACTTTTTGAAGTTCTGAGACCCATAACCTTATGATAAATATTTTTTTATAAGCATATGATAATATAATTTCTATCCTTTCCATCAAATTATATATTTATATTATTAGAAAAGGTCATTGTGGAATCTTTCTCAATCAGTGAAAACCCAATAGTAACAACATCAATAACTTATAGGCCAAGAGATTGGTGATAAGGAATCATCTTATTTTTTAATCCATAATAATTTTTTCTATCAGACATAGGAATTCCTCTACAATTGACAGAATTGATATTATCCATGATAAGGATTCAACAAGGTGACCTTACCTATAATACCAACTAAAGTTCCAAAGGATTGAAAAACAACTAAGAAGGGGGGGTTGAATCAGTTGTTCACTTTTTATAAGTTTCAAAACTTTTTTAAACTTAACCCCTGAAACCTATTAAGATTTATTTCCATATAAACTTTTAGTATGAATGAAATAATAGTAAAGAAATTAAAGTACACAAGAATTTCAAGGTTCTAACTTAGTGTGAGAACCTACATCCTTTCCATATCCACTCTCATGGGTCTATGTAAATCCAATATTATGAAGAAGTGAATAAAACTTGTGTCAAATCCTGTTAGATACCTACTATCTCCTGATAGAAAATATTTTAATGAATCTCGTAAGTTGATAATGTTTTCTTATAAAACAATTGATCCAAAAAATGTTAGAGTTTGTGTCCTGAGAACCAACTGTTTTTACTTGGATTACATGAATGTACACTTATTATATATTGTTCATTGTTCTGCATGACTATAATATAATAATGTCCTGGAATATTTGTAGCATTAATAAGGTCATGGAAGATCCCCGCTATAATGAGAACCTTGAAATACTATAAAAATATTCTTAAATAAAGTTATACGTTTGGATGACATACTATGATAGGACATATAGTATATAGACCGTCATGTGCAAGTACTCATAAAAAGACAAGACTCTCTCTCATGGAGTTCGCACTTGGTAATCTACAAGATGGGAGATTATGAGAATATACCCGCCAGTAGTAATTCCGCATTTTTTGGCATCATCAGAAATTTTTATCTACAAGCATGTATAATGGTCCTTAGACTGGAAGATTATCATTAACTCATGTCATGACTCTCGCACTGAGATTTTCTGACGAAAACTGTCATGAAGACAGTTGGCGGGAAGTAGGGTACATTGGGTGCGTCACGAATGACATGTTGTTAATGGATAAGTCGAGGAAGGATTTGTACCTTCCATATTTATGAAATTAGATATCTCGGTGCCTTTGAATAAAATAGAATTGTTGAACAAATTCTATTTTCATGGTGACACGAGTAGTTTATTTCTGGAAGTCAAATAATGACAGATCAAGCATATAGGTTTATGACACTTCCATGAAACCTGCTTGATGAGATATTGAGAAAAAGGGATTAAATTACACAGTAAGCGTTCATATGAGGTGACATGTCAATTCGGCTTCAACTTCTTTCTATTGGGTGCCTTGACCCGTTGCTAAACAGTAATCTTGGACTTTAGGCAATCCTGCCTAATGCCAATGAGAAAGAGGCCTAGAGGTTCACACACTACGTGTATTCAAGTATCTAAAGTAGAATAAAGACTATTTTCGTATGTGTTTTAATAATTATTCAAGGAAGACTAAATAGTTTTAATGATAAAGGAAGAAGGAAATGAAAAATAAGATATACAGGCCCTGTATTAATGATTACACGCCATGTAGTTTTTCATGGAAAGAAAGTACACACCGTGTATTAATGATTACATTCCATGTAGTTTTTATTTTTGAAAGGAAATGAAAAAAAACAAGTACACACTGTGTATTAATGATTACAAGATGTGTAGTTTTATGGAAAAAAAGTACACACCGTGTAATAATGATTAGATGCCGTGTAATTTTCTAGTCGGGATTTTTAGGATATAATATTGTTTTATTAAATGATATTTATTATAATTAGCGTGGGTGCATGTCAAGGAATTAATTATTCAACATGGGGGTTTTCAATAAGAGTCAATGAAATAAATAAAATGTGTAACACATTTATTTATTGTCGTAACTCTACAACCTCAAACCTGATTATAAATATCCTCACAACCCCAAATCTTTTCCTACAAGATAAAATCATTGTGCACAACAATTCTGGAGAATTATTTCAAGGCTGAAAGAACCTATTCCTCCAAGAACTCTCTCAAGATTGAGAGAGATCGTCTTCCATCGGATCAAGACGATCTAAGGCAGACAACGCAAGCAAAGGTTTCTCCATGCTAGCACCTGGAGACTCCTTTGGCGGCATCCAGAGATACGAGGTGCACGTTTGGATCACCACTAGAGGAATTCTACACTTGGATTCTGTGACCCAACGACGAATCACATCAGAACGTGATCAAGAATATCAATGAAGAAATAACACCCCAAAGGTACTTCTTGTAAATTAATTAAATTAATTATAATCAACCTGTGATGATCCACTTTTGTGGTTCTGGTACCTTTATTCTTATTTGTCTATTTCTATGAATCGATCCGTGGAGACTGGCGTTTATCGTCGTATTGATCCAAGATTGATCATTTCTAATAACAAAAATCCAAGTGGGCACATCCACCCATGAGCTTCTGTTATGCCTAGAACCTTCAATTGGTATCAGAGGGAGGTTACAACATTGAGTATAGTTATTTAATTTTTGTTGATAATTTACGCATTTATATTTGATTCAATTCAAGATAATTTTTTCTATAAAACTGAATGAATGAGATATGTTCTTCCTCCTTCGTTTCTTGATTCACATCACAAAAATGACTTTTTAATTTTAATTTTTATTAAATTAAAAATGAGGAACTCATCTGGAGGATCCTCTCTTTATGTCCGTACAACACAAGAATATAGGGCGTGTAGTGAAAACTACACGCCATGTACTTAGGTTCAATGAACTGGTACTGGTCCGCTAAACCACGCCATGTGAATTGAGTATACCAGAATTTTATTACACCGTGTTGACCAGAATTTAACGGCTCGTGGAAACCGAAAAATACGGCGTGTATGTTTAATCAACACGTCATGTAGTCCAATCTGGTCCAGGTAAAACCTTGTACAAGGAGAAGCTGTGTTCTGCGTACACGAGATTGCCAATTCGGTAACCGCGTAACAAGGAATTACATGCTGTGTTAGATTAATCTACACTCCATGTACTAAAAAATTTACAAAGTACAAAAAACACGCCAAAGCCCCCGGCGTGTACTTTCGATAAAGGGTGAAAAATAAAAACCGTGTAATATATCCTACACGCCATGGACTTTCCAGAAATGGAATTTCACCAGGTTTCCTCCAAAAGTACAAAGACTTGTACAAGGAATATGGATGAAAAGAATCTCAAGGAAATTCAGAAAGGAATTTAAGATAAAGTATTGATTAATTATAAGATCATAATTAATTGAATTCAAGCGCAACTTATCTTGAATAAATAAAACGATTAATAGAATTTGAATGATAAATATGCATAAATGTCGTTTCATGCTATGGATGATCATGAGCTAGACCAGAGACCCCTTGTATGTGTGTATGGTTTCATTTAAATTTGTTTAATTTAAATTCATTGGCCTGCGAGCCTTCTTCCAATAAAATGTAGGGCATGCATGCCCATGGTTTCTTTAATGTAAACCCCATGTAATGGAGGATCTCCCAAACCAATAGAGACGGTTCAAAATCCGAAGCTGAGGTGAAACCAACCCAAGAAGATACAAAGGTGGATGGGTGGGAGCTGCAAAACACGAACCATCGGTTCAAGGTGTTTTTCCCTAGGTCAGGGTTAGCTTATCAAAACCGCTAGATAAGATAACCAATAGAAGATCAAGATCATGTCATCTTATTTCATTTCTGTCTAATTGCATGGTTTATTTATTATTTATGTGTTGTTGCGATCACATAATTAATAAAGCAAACAAGCATGCAAAGATAGAATAAAATAAAAACCGAACTATGTGTAAACATTATCAGAATATGGTTAATCACTTAAGCAAGCATCACTTAATATTAACAAGCATGTGATAATTAAAAACTACGCATAAAGAATAAAATCCCTCAAATACCATATTAAGTCAGACCAAGCCTTCCGTTGCTTGATTAAGGGAAAGACTCAATAAAACTATGTGTTTAACCAACCCTTTTTGGGACACTTACTTTTATAAAGGAATCTCTTATGAAATTTTCTGGTTGACTTAAACATTTTACATCAAGAGGAGTATCCCTTGCTAGACTTTTTGTAAAATGGAGGCAAGTGTTGAGGAAATCCAAGTCAGGATTTCAATATTGGGGAGTCCACTCAACAAATCAAGGAACTGTAAGCTCACAGTTGGAAAAGACCTTCCTACCTAAATACCTTCAAATATCTTGACCAACCCTTGTTGGGGTTATGCAAAGGGGAATATGGATCCTTGCCACTAGAATGTCAAAGAAATTGGACATTCTGAGTTCAATGGTGAGGGTCATTGGGAATTGATAAAATAGTGGGAGAATTAATAAAATTTATTATTTCTCATAAAATGTAATCAAGAAAGTACTGATAAATCTGCTCTTTTAATTTGTAGAATCAATATGACAAACTCATCAACCACATTTTCTCTGCGATCAATTCTAGATAAAGACAACATCCTCACCGGAAGTAAATTTTAGGAATGGTTTAGGTGACTTCGGGTTATCCTACTCCATGAATGAAAGTTTTATGTGCTGGAGTCCTCACTTCCTGATTCTCCTGCCCCAGGGGTGAGTGATGAATATTTCTTGGTCTATAATCAACATTTGAGTGATGCACTCGACGTTCAATGTTTTATGTTTTCATCAATGTCTATTGAGCTCAGGAAGTCTCATGAAGACATGGATTCCTACTGCATGCTCGACCACCTCCATGATCTATACCAGGAGAGAGCAAGACAGGAAAGGTTTGAGATCTCCAAGGCTCTATTTCAGAGCAATCTTGGAGAAGGTGCCCCAGTTGGTCCTCATGTAGTCAAGATCATTGGCTACATTGAGCGCTTGGAGGTTCTAGGGTTTAAACTCCCCGAAGAACTGGGTACTGATCTCATTCTTTCATCACTTCCCCAAATCTTCTCAAAATTTGTTGTAAATTTCAACATGAACAACATTGACTATCTGATCTTCTTATCCTTATTTACCAAGTGGAAAATGATATGAAGTGTGAAAAGCCTTCTATACTTATGGTGAATAAAAGGAAAGGGAAGAAGAATATATTTAATACCAAAGCTTCTTTAAGGCCTTCCAAGAAAAGTAAGATCAAAGGGGAGGAAAGAGAACACGATGTTGTTTGTTTTTCATGTGGCAAGAAGGGCTACTGGAAGAAAAACTGCACCCAGCCTAGGAAGCAAGGGGAATCTTCAGGTGCATTTTTCATCAAATGAAATCTATATGTTTCTACAAATTGGGTATTAGATACAGCTTGTGGTGCTCATATATGTATCCAAAATATAAAAACCAAGTAGATTCAGGAAAATTGATCGAGGGGAGGTAGATTTGCGAGCAGCCAAAGGAGCCAGACTTGTTGTTGTAGCTGTCGGGGACTACCACCTCACATTGACAATTGGAATGATCTTGATTTTAAAGGGTTGTTATTATGTGTCTTCTGTTACTAAAAACATTATTTCAATATCTAGATTAGATACTGATGGATTCATATTCAAGTTTGGAAATGAATGTTGCTACTTTTATAAAGATAGCATTTTTTTTGTAAAGAACATTTATATAACGGCCTTTATGTGTTAGACTACACAAACCAAGTAATGGAAATCAATGAAAAATTTAATTCGCATGACTCATACCACACCCAAATTTGGCATCACCGTCTAGGTCATGTCAATGAGAAACGCTTGACAAAATTACATCAAGATGGGTATTTAGATTATTTCGAACTAAAACCACTTGGTGTATGTCATGCGTGTCTACAAGGAAAAATGACCAAAGTCCCATTTAGTGGGAAAGGTGAAAGGGTAATGAGCTTCTAGAATTAGTTCACACAGATGTGTGTGGACCATTTCCAGTTGAACCAAGGGGTGGGTTCTCGTACTTCATAACTTTTACTGATGATTTTAGTAGATATGGATATATTTACTTAATGAGGTATAAGTTAGATTATTTTAATCGGTTCAAAGAATACAATAATGAAGTTGAGAACCAGATTGGTAAGAATATTAAGAAACTCTACTCAGACAGAGGAGGACAATATCTTAATCAGGACTTCATTGATTTCTTACAAAAGTTTGGGAATCTATCTCAAATCACTCCTCCTTACACACCTTAGTGTAATGGTGTAAGTGAAAGGAGTAACCGCACCCTATTGGACATGGTGAGATCAATGATGAGTCATGTGAGTCTTCCATTATCCTTTTGGGGATATGCATTACAAATAGTAGTACACATACTAAACCAAGTACCAAATAAATCGATAAATGGTATTCCATACGAGTTATGTAGTGGACGCAAAGCCATGTTATCGAATTTACATGTGTGGGGTAGTGAAGCATTTGTTAATGCCTCTTCAGGTAACAAACTTTCCCCTTGAGGCAAAAAGTGTATATTTATAGGATATCCCAAAGAAAATAAGGGGATATTACCTATACAACCCCTCAAATAAAAATGTTACAGTGGAAATACATGCCATATTCTTTGAGAGGGAGAACATCTCCAAAAGAGATAGTGGGAGAGAGATAGACTTCGATGAAGTCAAGGCTCAAGATACACATGAGTTGGTACAATAACAGATTCCACAAAGTCCCATGGGAGAACAATCTGTTCCAGAGACACAAGAACTGTGTAGGAGCATGAGAGAGGTGAGAGAACTAGAACGATATGTTTTTTTTGTCACCAAGGATGGTGACTCATTATTGGTTGACAATGATGATCCTATTACCTACAAGGAAGCAGTTGAAGGCACAAGCGCTGCCAAGTGGCAGGAAGCCATGAATTCGGAAATGGATTCCATGTACCAAAACCAAGTCTGGATTTTGGTAGATCCTCTAGTTGATGTAAAGCCTATTGGTAATAAATGGGTATTCAAGAAGAAACTGGACATGGAGGGGCAAGTCAGCACCTATAAGGCATGACTGGTTGCAAAAGGTTTTAGACAGAGTCAAGGAATTGACTATGATGAAACTTTTTCACTGGTGGCGATGCTTAAATCCATCAGAATCCTATTAGCCATTTTCGCTTACCATGATTATGAAGTTTGGAAAATGGATGTCAAAACAGAATTCCTTAATGGTAACCTCTAGGAAGATGTCTACATGACACAACCTGAAGGGTTTGTGAATCCAAAGGATGCCAACAAGGTATGGAAGTTTCAGAAATCCATTTATGGATTAAAGCAAGAATCAAGGTCATGGAACATTCATTTTGATGAAGCCGTAACGAAATTTGGATTTGTTAAGAATGAATGTGAGCCTTGTGTTTACAAAAGGTTTAGGGGAAGTGCAGTTTTTTTCCTAATAGTATATGTTGATGAAATATTACTAATTGGAAACTAAGTACCTGTCTTACAGTCAGTTAAGGAATGGTTGGATAAATTCTTCTCTATGAAAGACTTTGGAGAGATAGCATATATTCTTGGGATCAAGATCCATCATGATAGATCCAAATGAATAGTGGGCCTAAGTCAAAGTACATACATTGACAAGATACTGAAGAGATTCAGTATGGAACAGTCCAAGAGGGGATTGTTTCTAGTGTCACATGGCATTCTTCTTTCCAAGAAAATGTGTCATCAGACACATGAGGAAAGAGAGAAAATGGAAATGATCACTTACGCATCTGTGATTGGGTTAATCATGTATGTTATGATATGTACAAGGCTATATGTTTCTTATATATTAAGTGCAGTAGGAAGATATCAAGATGATCCAGGAGACCACCATTGGATGGAAGTCAAGACTATCCTTAAGTATCTGAGTCGTACTAAGGATATGTTCCTGGTTTATGGAGGAGATGAGGAACTAGTCATAAGAGGACATGTAGATGCTAGTTTCCAGATGAATCAAGATGACATGAAGTCTTAGACAGGATACATCTTCAGTTTTAATGGAGGTGTAGTGAGCTGGAAGATCTCAAAGCAAAGTGTGGTCACAGATTCTACAGCAAAGTCTGAGTATATCGCAGCTTATGAGAAAGCTAAAGAAGTAGTATGGATGCGAAGCTTCATCCAAGAGCTGAATGTAGTACCTAGAATTAAATATCCTATAACACTCTATTGTGATAATACTACAGCAGCGGCACTTGAAAAAGAGCCAAGGTCACATATGTGGACAAAGAAAATACTTCAGAAGTATCATATCTTGAGGGATTTTTCTCAGAGAGGTGAAGTTGCAGTGAGCAGTATTTCCAAGGAAGACAACGTAGTGGACCCCTTGACTAAAGCCTTGACTTAGTAGAAACATGATCATCATAGTCCAAGTGGGAGTTTCTTAGAGTTGGTGTCCTGAGAACCAACTGTTTGTACTTTGATTACATGAATGTACACTTATTATATATTTTTCATTATTCTGCATGACTATAATATAATAATGTCCTAGAATATTTGTTGCATTAATAAGGTCATGGAAGATCCCCACTATGATGAGAACCTTGAAATTATATAACAATATTCTTAAATAAAGTTCTACGGTTGGATGATATACTATGATAGGACACATAGTACACAGACTATCATGTGCGAGTACTCATAAGAAGACGAGACTCTCTCTCATGGATTTCACGCTTGGTAATCTCCAAGATGGGAGATTCTGAGAACATACCCGCTAGTAGTAATTATGCATGTTTTGGTGTCATCAGACATTGCTATCAGTGAGCGTGTGTAATGGTCCTTAGATTGGAAGGTTATCATTAACTCATGTCATGACTCACGCACTTAAATTTTCTGATGAAAACCATCACGAAGACAGTTGGCGGGAAGTAGGGTACATTGGGTGTGTCACGAATGACATATTGTTAATGGATAATTCGAGGATGGATTTGTCCCTTCTATATTTATAGAAGTAGATATCTCGGTCCCTTTGATTGAAATATAATAGTCGAACAAAATCCATGTCCACGATGACACGACGAGTTTATTTCTGGAAGTCAAAGAATGACAGATCAAGCATATAGGTTTATGACACTGCCATGAAACCTGCTTGATAAGATACTGAGACAAAGGGATTAAATTACATAGTAAGCGTTCGTATGAGGTGACACGTCAATGCGGCATCAAATTCTTTCTCTTGGGTGCCTTGACCCGTTCCTAGACAGTAATCTTGGACTTTAGGCAAGTCCACCTAATTCCAATGAGAAAGTTGCCTAGAAGGTAACACACTAAGTCTATCCAAGTATCTCAAGTAGAATAAAGATTATTCACATACATGGTTTAATAATTATTCAAGGAAGCATAAATCGTTTTAATTATGGAGGAATAAGGAAATGAAAAACAAGATATGCATGCCGTGTATTAATGATTACATGTTGTGTAGTTTTTCATAGAAAACAAGTACACACCGTGTATTAATGATTACACACCGTGAGTTTTCGTATTGGAAAGAAAATAGAAAAAAAAAAGTACACACCATGTATTAATGATTACACTCCGTGTAGTTTTATGGAAAACAAGTACATGTCATGTATTAATGATTACACACCGTATAGTTTTCCAGTTGGGATTTTGAGGATATAATATTGTTTTATTAAATGATATTTATTATAATCAGTGTGGGCGCAAATCAAGGAATTAATTATTCAACATGGGGGTTTTCAATAAGATTCAATGAAATAAATAAAACGTGTAACGCGTTTATTTATTTTCATAACTCTATAACCTCAAACCCGATTATAAATATCCTCACAACCCCAACTCTTTTCCTACAAGAGATAATCGTTGTGCACAACAATTCTGGAGAATTATTTCAAGGCCGAAAGAACCTCTTCCTCCAAGAACTCTCTCAAGACCGAGAGAGATCCTCTTCCATCAGATCAAAACAATCTAAGGCAGACAATGAAAGCAAAGGTTTCTCCATGCTAGCACCCGGAGACTCCTTTGGAAACGTCCAGATATATGAGGTGCACGTGTGGATCACAGCTAGAGGAAGTCTACACTAGGCTTATGAGACGCAACGACGAATCACATTGGAACATGATCAAGAATATCAACAAATAAATAACACTCAAAAGGTACTTATTTTTAATTAATTAAATTAATTATAATCAACCTATGATGGTCCACTTTTTTGGTTCTGGGTCCTTTCTTCTTCTTTGTCTATCTCTGTTAATCGATCCGTGGAGACTAGCATTTATCTTCGTATTGATCCCGGATTGATCATTGATAATGAAAAAATTCCAAGTGGGCACATACACCCACGAGATTTTACTGTGCTCAGAACCTTCAAAAAAATAATAAAGTCGTTATTGAAACTGCTCCACAATTGCTCAGTCTAAATCCTCAGTCCGATTTGGCTGGATCTGATTTTCTCAGTCTAGTGATGTTGGATCCTCTTTTCTTATTATGATGATTCTGGATCTAATTTTCTCAATATGGTTATGCTAGATCTGATTTTCTTAGTATGATGATTCTAGATCCAATTTTCCTAATATGATGTTGTTGGATCCAATTTTCTCAGTACAATGATTTTGGATCTAATTTTCCAAATACGGTGATGTTGGATATAATTTTATTGGTAAAATGATTCTGGATCCAATTTTCCCAATATGGTGATGATGGATCCAATTTTCTCAGTATGATGATTCTAGATCCAATTCTCTGAATACAATAATGATGGATCTAATTTTCTCAGTATGGTGAACTCACTCTCAATCTATAAAACCCAACTCTGATAGAATGCACAATACAATTCATCTTCAATCAGATGGTAACTTTCCCTTCAAATTCTCCAGTCATCCGCCTTTTATGCGTATGTGAAAATTTTCAAATGGATGAATGATCTGAGGAAGTATTTATAGGTGACTCAGAAAACAAAGGTGAGAAACTTGAAAACATTACCCACTTCCTTAAATCTCAAAGTCTTATAAAATATCTCACATTTAAAGCATCAGCTTTGACTTCTTCAAACCTCCTTGTATTTCTTCAAGATTTACACAAAATTGAAATTCAAGTTTGTTCACTTCAAATATTTATACCTTTCTCAGATCATTACGATCAATTTCTTTCTCAGCTTCCTTGTGATCTTTTTCTCTCTCATCTCATTAGAGTCTTTTTATTTCACATCTCATTACAATATTTTTCATTCTCATCACTAATTCTTCATTATGAATACTTTAGTATGATATCCTTAATAAAAAAATATAAGTATGAAAATCCAAGTACGAAAATATCAGTATGATTTTCCCAATACGAAAATCACAATACTTTCTTCCTCAGTCTCAACAACATCTTTTTCTTTCTCATCTCATTATAATTTAATTTAGGATACAATGAAAATTACATTACGATGGAAATATCATTTTAAAACAATAAAAATCTTCAAACCTCTACCATTTCTTCAAAATATTTTATCATTATATTTTTCATGATTTTTTAGAACTTCTTGTTTAGCAAAGCATCATCTGATTTTATTTAGAAAGTATGAGAACTTTCTAACTTCTGACTTTACAATCTTTTTTCAAAACTCTTCAGTAACAAAACGACTTATACACTCAAAAATTTCTTTCTTTATATCTTAGAAACTACTTTCTTTGAATACAGAAAATAAAAACTTCCAATAAACAAAAAAAAATCCTCTAATTATTTTGAATCTAATGATTTTCAATGTCATGTCGATGGACCTAAATACGATAAAGTGTTTGATCAACACTTTCATCATTATAACTTCTTAGGTACCCAGTGAAACTCAATCTGAAAAATAGGAATATAAAAACCTATGTTTGGAAAATAACCTTATTATGATGGACTGGGTCTGATTCCATAAAAACAAAAACACTCTTAAACAAAAAGGATAGTTTACAATGAATACAAAAACTTTGTTAAAACAATTTATCACAACAGTTCTTTAAAAATGTACTAATAGATAATATCAATGAAATAATATCATTGATATCAATAACTAAATTCTAAATGAAAGAAATACATAATATTGGATTTCATGGTCTCAAACATCATGATATATTTACCATCAATTCCTTATGCCAAGAAAATTTAATTGATGGGTAGGTTTACAGAAAAAAACCATTAAATAAGTTTGGACAACTGGGTTTTCTTATGAGACACGTCGATACACATAGGGGTTATCTATAATTGGGTCCCACATGTCATTGTATCTCCAAATGTATTCCTAATATATTTAATGACCAATTTAATTCATAAATAATATTTATTATCAAAAATATTTGCATTGAGTAAAGAATATAGAGTACTAATATTTCCACATTCAATAAAATAACTTTCATAGTAAAATACCATATGTAAAAAGGTTATATGGTTTAAAAAATAACCATACCCATAATACAAAGAATATGGACATTTAAGTGAAATTTAATTTATAATTTAAAATAATCACATGAAATTGAATGCATCAGGGAAATTTAATGACAAAAAAATTAACTTGGGATATAATATGACCATAAATTCATAGGATATATATGTTTTGAATTAATATCATTTACTTTGAATAATAAAGTAAATTAGAAGAAAAACATTCAAGGGATATTTAATTAAATATTTTTCTTTGTAAAAACATTTAAAAATTATTTAAGAACCTTAATAGCATAAATTTATTATAGCGGTAGGAAATTATGTTAATGTCATATATGTTAAAAAACATTCCTTTGAACTTTTTTTAAATAAAGAAGAAAATTACCCTTTTGGGAAAAATTAAAAATATTCCTATAAAACCTTTTAAAATTTTATAGATAACATAAAATTTCATTAATAAATAATTTTAGTAAATAAAAAGTATTTTGGTAAAATAATTTTTAAAAATATGGATATGGAAGAAATATATACCCAATCAAAAAGAGAAATAAGATAAGATTGTATTTTAAATTTTTATTTTCTTGATTAAAGATCCAAATATGGATAAAGTTATAAGAAAATATTAAAAAACCATCAATAATCATATAATAAGAAAATATATGGAGTTAATGAAGGATGGGTCATAATATTCCATCAATTAAAATAAGAGCAATCCCAAAAAATGAGATTGTAAAAGAAATTCTTACATCTTTGGTAACTTCTAAATTGTAACCCCTTGATAGAGTAAAATTTAATTGAAACTTTAATAATCATGAATAAATATATAAAAGTTTTAAATACATAAAATGGTCAGTATATTCACTATATAAAAATAAATAGGTGCATAATACCAAATATGTCTCAATGGAGTAGAAATTGAGACAAAATCTCTTACCTCACACTTCCCCTTAGTTGAACATGATTAAACCTCATATATAATGGTTTTAAACATGTTATTAATTTATACCAAAACCATATTCATATTTATAATATCTTATATGATCCTCTTATAACATCTTACCACCTATTTATTAACAATATCTTATTATTAACATTGTTTTGGGTGTTAACTACTTTGTTTTCTCATGCATGTTTTTTTTTTGGTTATTATGAATATGATGTAGTTTTATCATATCAAGAAATATATAAATTTTATATTTATCATTATATACATTTTATAGTCATTCTTGAAAGTTTTACAAGGAAAATGAATTGCATCGCTTCATAGAGATGGTAGGTCGTACGTACACATGAGCGATGTTATCATTTCATTAATGGATGAATGGATAAGGAATGATATCATATATTAAATTTCCAAAATCAATATTATTTCATAAATATTTTATATATTCATTATTTCTATCATTATGACTACCCGTGTTAGGTGGTGATGGAAAACAAATTATATCAGTTCGTGAGGAGGTTGTCTGGCGTACACACTAGCAATGGTTTTGTTTCCCATATGATGGAGAAGGATGTGGATATATATTATTCCATAAACATAATAACATATGATTATATGGGATATAATTTTTTTATTATATTTTAATTTTTAATACATAATTGAAGGTGGTAAAAGATGAAGTAAAAAAGAAAGGACTTCGTTAAGACGATTTCCTTCTCCTAGAGAAACCACCATTGGATATATTATTAAAGACCCTAGGGTTGGTATTTTGGAAATATAATAACCTCTAGAATGTGTATAAGGATTAAGGTGAGATATTATTTCAGCTTTTGGTTGAGCTAAATTTCTCAAGAGGAGTGAAGAAAATATGGTATGAGGTGACCTTTTATAATTGAGGTGAATAGAACACTTGTAATTTTTCATTGTTTTCAAATATTATTATGTAACTTACTTGGAAACACAACTCCAAAATGACAAATATTTGAATTTTATTAAGATAAGTATTAAATTAGACCAACCAATTAGGTTTAAGAAAGTTTTTGGGTCATTTTAACCCTTATCCTTTTAGATTGACCCTCGGTAAAACTGGTTTGACCTTAACCGTGGTAACCAATTTTTACTATTTTTATTAATCATTATGACCAAAAATTCAGTTGAGATTGTTAATTAATATTAATTATTATAATTATAAATATGGATTCAATTTTATCAAATTCAATTCATATAAATGGTCGAATTTAATTTAAAATAAACTCACAAAATGTGATGAAAAAAAGTGTTTTTCAAGAAATGCATTTTTCAACTATAATATGATATTATATTAACTATATGACTCGTAACCATAATTATATGAATTTAAATTCATATATTTAGATATATAATCTATAAATTACATTTAAATCATTCATTATTAAGGATTATATTAATTAATTAAATTGGAAACAAAATATGCATTTAAAAACAGTTTTCTGAAAAATATCTATTTTTACCTCCAAATGATCTTATATATTTATATAAAATTGATAATAAATACAGGGTTAATTATATATATTATAAATAAAATTATGGATTTTTAAATATCACATTTTCAATAATTCATAAAATCTTATTTCTAAGGGAAATTTTCAAAAAATCATTCTATGACTATTTTGAAATAGTAAGTTCAAAATTGATATTCATCCCATCAAATTAGAATTTTTGAGCCCTAAAATATTAATATGTGAATTTAATTATATTTTTATTAAAAATATCTTACTATGATTTAAGCGCAGGTTTTATATTCTTCCCTCCTTCAAAAATTTCATCCATGAAATTTCACGAATATTACTTTCTAAACAAATGAGGGTGGTTACTCTTCATAATATCATTAGGTTCCAATGTTTCTTCCTTAATTTTATTATTTCTCCTAATCACCTTTACCTATCATGTTTTCTCATTCCTAAAAACTTTTTTTCTAGTTTAAATAATCTGGATAGGCTTTTCACCATAAGATGCATCATGTTATAATTTTATTTCTTCAAAGGTGAGCACATGCATTGGGTCTCGCATGTACTTCCTTAACAATGAGATATAGAACTCATAAAGTAATTTAGAGAGTCTTGGTGTAATTTACAATCATTAATCCATGGATATAATTCTTTCCATAATTTTCAAAGTTTCTATCTACCTGGGGATTAGTTTTCATTTCTTACCAAACCCTGTAACACCCTTCTATAGAGATATTTTCAAGAAAACATGATCTACCACTTGAAATTCCAAATCTTTCAATCAGTTATTATCATAACTATTTCCCCTACTTTTTAATGATTTAATATGAGTCTAAATAGTACTTTAATTTTTTTTCTCCTTAAAAAAATTTGGTCTTAAAGTATTTCTTTCACCAACTTCATCCTAACAAGTAGTATAGAATCTCTTTCCATATAATTCTTCATACGGTGTCATTTGAATACTCAAGTTGAATATATTATTATATGAAAACTATACCAATGGTAAATATTTATCCTACACACCATGAAATACAATTTAACAAGAACTCAACATGTCTTCTAATGTTTGAATAGTACTTTTAGATTGTCTAACGGTTTGAGGATGATAGTTAGTGCTCAAATAAAAATCAGTATCAAGAGTCTTTTGAATATTTTTCTATAATTTTGATGTAAATCCTGGATCATGAACATAAAAAATTGAAAAAATTCACAATTAATCCTTGAAACTTCATTAATATATATCCTTACAATGTTCTCAAGTGGTCAATATTCTCTTATAGTGAGGAAATGTGCTAATTTGGTAAGGCGATAAACAATAACCCATATTGCATCATTCTTTCTAGGAGTGTTTGTTAATCCAGTGAAAAACACCATCATAATGTCATCCCATTTCCACATATAAATAGGTATATATTGCATGAATCCTCTAGTATGTTGTCTCTCAACTTTCACCAGTTAATAAATCAAGCATCTTAATATATAATCAACAATTTCCGGCTTTATATTATCCCATAAAAATGTTCCCTAAAATACTTCTACATATTAGTGCTACCATAGTGTATAGAGAAATTAGATATATGATAATAATATAATAATTCAATTTTTAGCTCTGTCCTGGATGGAACACATAGCCACTTTCCAAATTTCAGAACGCTATATTTATATATAAATCCTGACAATTTCCCATCATTAATGGATTTAATTTTCTTTTGAAAATTATCAACATCAATGTGAGATTTTTTTTATTTTCCAATAAATATGGTTTAAAAATTATTTAAAAAAATAAGTTATGTTTTCCCCTTCCTTAATAATTATCCTATCCATCTTTACTAAGTCCAAGAACATAGGATCCTTGTCAATCCTTATTTTGGTAATAACTCCATCATATTTCCTTCTCAAAGAATTTGCTTCCTTATTTTCCATCCCTGAGTGGTAGTGTATTGAGAAATCATAATCCTTGAGTTTCTCAATCCATCATCATTGTAACACCCCGAGATTTTATGAAAAATATTCTTTTAATTTCATTAATGTATTGTGTTGTACGCTACACCAAAAGGAGCTTGCAAAACATGCATCCTTGACTTTCCCTGCATTACACGCAATCGCGACCTTCCTCGATAGCGTGTGTAGTATGCAATACCGAGTTTCACTAAACGAGATATTATTATAATATTATTATGAACTAGCCGTTATAAATAGGAATACCCACTTTTTGAAATTTTATAAATTTTATCTTTTAAAATGGACTTCATTTTTGGATTCGAAATATCGAAATTAGCTTAGGGTGAAATTTTGGTACTTTTCAGATAACTTTCATTTTCTGATGAATAGTGAAAATTACTAATTTTTAATTAAAAACAACCTTTTTAATCGAAATAATTAATAGTGATAAATTAATAATTTGAGTGGTTTTAAAGTATATTTAGAATATATTTTTACAATTTAATACAATTTTGTTCATTGGATGTAATTTCACATTTAAACCAGACATAAACAAGTGTCAATCTTTTGATAGTTATTATCTCTTAAAAACACGCTATTTGTTTTGACGACGGGAATTAATTTTTAAAATTATTTAATGTAACTGATATGTTTTGAATTTTCTAAAATAAATATCATTTTTTAATTCATAATATCAAATATAGCTTAGGCCTAATTTTTGGTATTTTTCTGGAAACTTTCATTTTTTGATGAATAGTGAAACCACTAAGTGGTAGCTAAAAACTGAATTTTTTCATAAAACTTAATTTTACCTCTTCTGTGAGTGGAATTTCAAAACTCCGAGAGACACAGTTGATGTCAATAAGTAAAATGTGGTTCAATGAGATGAAAATAATTTTAGGTGAATAGTAACTTTTTACTTTTATTTACCACGGTTAAAAGTAAATAGGGTAGTCAAGGGTAAAAATGATATTATTATTACCATAACGCATGTCCTAATTATATTGGATAAGTGTAATTCGACCAAAAACAACCTTATGAATAAAATATTACCATTTAGGCCCACTTGGATTATATTAGGACATTTATTATTAATTTATTTAAAGAAGCGTTAAAATAGTTAAAATCAAAGTTTAATAAGTAAAGCATTTTTAATATAGGGTTATACATAAGATAAATTCGACTATAAATATTAATTATAAAGATAAAAATATTTCCTACATAATTACATTTAATTTGTAATTTTTAGACATTAAATAATTTAATTTATTTATGACACAATGATGATGCAGTAATAATTTTATTAATTAAAATATTGACATAATTGATGTTATAAATACCCAAATAAATGTAATTTCAGACTTTTTATGAATTACAATAATTTTCTATGTTACTATGACATGTTATTATTGATTTAGTTCACTTTTGTTGAACTAATATTTCTATTATGAGTTTCAAAAAAATCAATTACCAAATAGTATCAAAATTGACATAAAATAGTTTTTAAAAAAAATATTATATTATTAATTGTTATTTTATTCCTAAAAATATAAGGTTCGGCCAAATTACTTAGATAAGGTTATATATATTAATAATAAACTACTTGGGGTTCATTTTTCTTGTTATAGTAAGTTTATTAACCTTATAGTGTAATAAAACAAGAAGACACGGTAAAAGTAAAATTATTTAAATTAAAGTTAAATCTAAATGATAAGGTTAAAATAGGAACCTAAACTTGTCTAAATTCTATTGGATGAGAGTATTTCGACCCATACCCACCTTAACTTCGAAATAAATCAATTTGGAGCTATTTAAAACCGAATATGACTTTATAATAAAATAATATATTTAGTTTTTCAAAGGTGCCCCTCTCCTCCCTTATAAAAGGGCACCTCCTCCCTCTCTTCCTCACACCACTTTGAGCCTTCAAGCTCGGCCAAACCCGGCCAAATTCTCTTATCCACTTCCATAGAAACATCCTAGAGGTCCTAGTCTTCTTCAAAGACCAATTTTAGTGCCCTAAGAGGAGGACTCAAAGAGGCGCTTCAAAGAAGAGGTAATGTCCGTTACCAATTCAGTCAACTTTATTTCTTCTTCCACTTCTTCTTCTTAGGTTGTTTCATTATGAAGTAAAAACATCAGTATCACTTATATACTTATATGATATTATAATTATGAAACAACCCTATTTCACCATCTATCCATCCTACGGAAAATGAAATCACCACGCGTGCGTACGTACGGAATACCGTCTCCACACTGTGGTGTAATCTATTTTCCACCACCACCTTACTTGGATGGGTATAATGGTGTACATAATAACTATATATGATTATTGTAAATTTATATTTATTCTGTAATAGTATACATACACTCCAATAAAATTCCACGATCATGGGAACGATATCATCGCTCGTGCGTACGTACGGAATACCATCTCCACGACGCGATGAGATTCATTCTCAATGATTAACCATTCATAAATGATTATAAAGTATATATAATAAGTAATAATGAAATATATGACATAATAATGATACTGTATTTATGTATATATATATGTATGTCATCCAATTAATTCCATTCAATTCAATGAGGAAACGAAAATAATGTTCATGCGTACGTACAGCCTACCGTCTCCATGAACGGTGTATTTATTTCCATTTATCGATCTATTATATATATGTATATTCTGAATATATATTATATATAAATCATGTTTTATATTCTTTAAATAAGTAATCATGATCTAATTAATCATATGAATAATTACAAGTCAAAACACGGACGACAAATGAAACGATTTTACACAAAACGCTCTTTAACATGGAATTTACAAAAGAACGGGTAATATAAAGTCATAAGTGAACCATATATGATATAATAACAATGAATATGATTCTGTAATAAGTCAATGACATTATTTAAATCATATTACATGATTTTAGGATATGTACGAAGCATATTGGACCTAAGGTAAGGGATAATTTTACAAATCTCATTTTTATCCGAGATTGCTTATTCGTAAGTAATTACTAGGGTTATTTCTATCACCCATGTCCATATTTTATAAAAGTGTTTTCATGTATGTTAAAAGTCCTTTTTACCCATTTTTGACTTTTACTACATGGTATGTAAGGAATCTTTCTTTTGTTTACGTTACGAGGTGCTTCTTGACTTTTCCGACAAAAGTACGAGGAGAATGTTATTTTTAACTTATACGGTGTGAACGGATTTTTACGGTTTCATAACACCTCATTTTCAAGAAGCTTCCTCTACAAGATTGCATGATTATTTTCAACAAAACCCTTTTCTTTTAAAATTTCATGGAATTTTGTGAAAAGAAAATGATTTTAAAAGAAGAAAGGATATTTTCCTCAAGAATTCATTTCAAGTGTTTTGCCAAAACTATTTTCCATCTAAGATGACATTATTTCATATGTGTATGTTTCAAGTAATATGTCTCTATGATTTAAATGGTTTCAATTTTATTATGATGAAATGATATCAAACTTTTATGGATTATGTTATTATGGCATGATGTTTAAGAATCCCATTTTATTACATGTGTTATGCTATGATGTATGATTTATGATTTTGTGGCACACGAAAGAATGATTTCATTATGAGATGTGTGGGACCTATATCTCCCTCCAATGCATTGGGTAAAAATTTTATATCTCATGAGATAGACATGGCTAGAACGGTAAGTTAATCTGGTTCAGTGTTACAGGACTGAAACGAGGAGTGAACTCGATTCAGAATGGGACTTTGTCCACTAAGATGGTCTTGAAAGCAATGTCTTGGCTACTATGGAAATCATTACATATGCTTAATGGATTCCACAATTACATGTTTTATTCCCATGATATTTTATCATTATTTATATTCCATTATGATCTATGCTTTATGTACTTCCATGTTTTAAGTTGTTGCTCAATATTTTGATGTTTAAACATTATGTTCATGTTTTTAGGTTCAAATGTGTATGGTATGTTTTATTTTATCCATGCTTACCCTTACTGAGCATTTGAGCTCACCCTTTTTATGTTTTATTTTCCCCTAGGATTAAAAGAAAGTTTTTAGGTAAGGAAACAAAAAGTGGAAGATCTTTATGGGAGATGTTGAAGATCTTTCACCATGATTAGAAGATTACGTTCCAAGTTTCCAAAATACATTAAACTATTACGGTCCTTGTGTGTCTGTTTTTGTTATGTATTATGTATTCCACAAAGGTAATGTAATATCTATGTACGTCAAGCTTTGGGTCTCTACTATTGGTATCAGAGGAAAGTTTTAGTCAACCTTTGGAAACTAGGAAGCAAAAATGTTAGTGAGATCCCTAGAGATATTTCCAAGGTATGTCTAGGGATGTACCTAAGGATAAGTATACGTATAGGATATAGTCCTAGAACTATGGTAACGATCTTAGAATTTAACCTAAGATGTTAAATATTGAGGGTGCTTCCCCTTTACTATGTTATTTTCCCTAGCATGATTTTTTCCTCTCACACTATTCTTTTTGGGTTTTAGAAAATGGCTGGAAACAGGAAGATTCATGATAATGGAGGATATGACGGACAATGGAATGATATTCTTCATGATAAACCAAATGAAATGGGATTTGGAAGTTCAAACATCGTTATTATGCCTAATCATCAATCTCATAATATGATCAATAATCTCAACTTTGGTAAGTTTCCCGACTCAGATAATAAGAGAAAGATGGAGTTTCATGATGATCATAGAGGAAAGAAAGTTCAATTTCCCTCATGTAAATCATGTGGGAAGAGGCGTCGGGGAGATTGTTTCAAAGGAACTGGAAGATGATTTGGGTGTGGAAAAGAAGGACACAAATCCAGTAAGTGCAAAGGAAAAGGATCAGTTAACACCAGGGATAAGGATAATGGTATTTCTATGACATCAACAATGGTTAAATGTTTTAAATGTGGAATGTACGGGCATTATGCAAACCAATTCCCTAAGGGAAAGTCTCATGAAGAGAATCAGTACGGTTTTATGGGTAGTATTTATGTTGATGATTATTAAGAGACTACAAATGATATGTGAGTTGAAAGAATTGTTGAAGCTCGGTCAATGGTTTAAGAAGGTAGTGGAATGATTACATGTTTATCAAGTGTAATGTTGTATAAGTAATCTCATGGTACTATGGAATAAAGAGACATCTAAGGATTGTTACACTGTTGTCTTTCCTTGAGTTTTGAAAGTGTATGATTAATGGTACCAGTATCCACGAAAGGTTATTCAGATATTTTTGGAATGTAGATGATATGTGCATAATGAAGGGATAAGGAGAAAATTAAATGTTTGACAGTATTCATGATCTCATGACTGATATAAGGAGAAGGTTATATCATGGTTTGAGTATATAGAATTTTTGGATTTTGGTATGTGGAAAGAGTTAACTTTTGACAGCATTCATGTTTTCACTAAGGTTTAATGGGTATTCATTTTTCCAGAGAATACATGATTAAGGTATTCACATGACTGGAATTTGACCAACAAGATATATGGGGGATAAATGATGGTATTCACATGCTTGGTTGATGACATTTCAAGTAATCATTTTCTTTATACTATGAGCTTGGACCGAATTATTTTAGATAAGCCTAAATATTGGAATGGATCATGTTGGACATAAGTTAGTATTGTTTAAGGATAGAATTTTTTTCGATATTATTGATGGGATGTTATAGTAATATAGTTTTAGAAAAAGGACAACCTGCGGGACGGGCGACAGCCCATCGCGTCGGACAAGGCTGTGGGAATCGAACCCACAACCGAAGTGTGACTGGCCTTTATCGCCTACCACTGGCCTACAGGAAGTCCCTGGTTAGTAGAAACTAGTTTTATTTTATTAAGAGGTATGATATATTAAGTATAAGTTCATTTTTGAAACCATATATGATTAATCTAACCATAAGATGGACTTATAACTTTTTCTAACCTTTTGTTTGAGACAGATGGAATGACCCATCATTCTATCACATGATCTGCTAACACATCATGAATGGAAAATTCAACTTCATTTCTTTAAGAGATGAAGTGGAAATTTTTCAAGGCACAAACAATGGTGAGATTGTACAAAAATCAAGTAAGTATTTCTTTTGATTTGAAAATTCTTCAACACTAGAGAAATGATCCTAAAAACCAAAAATGTTGTCCGAGTGCTCTTATATCCGATGAATCGGATGGTACCTTAGATCATCACAAATCTATGGCTTTGTGATTGATAGATTTTTCATATCCATGTTCTCTACCACTCTCCATCATAACTTGATGGTTAGATTTTTCTTCCATATCCATATTTTCACCTATGTTCTCCTACGTGGAAACCCAGTGATGAGTTAATTTGGGTAACCGTTACATTTCATAATTTAGTTTTTAAAGCCAAGTTTTGGTATTCCTTTTTACGATGTGGGTTTATATTAAACAAACTTTCGAGTGGTAAACCATTTATAACCCCGACGAATTTCGAGGGAGAAATTCATTTTAAGGGGGGTAGAATGTAACACCCCGAGATTTTATGAAAAATATTCTTTTAATTTCATTAATGTCTTGTGTTGTACGCTACACCAAAAGGATCTTGAAAAACATGAATCCTTGACTTGCCCTGCATTACACGCAATCGCGACCTTCCTCGATAGCGTGTGTAGTACGCAATACCGAGTTTCACTAAATGAGATATTATTATAATATTATTATGAACTAGCCGTTATAAATAGTAATAACCACTTTTTGAAATTTTATAAATTTTATCTTTTAAAATGGACTTCATTTTTGGATTCGGAATATCGAAATTAGCTTAGGGTGAAATTTTGGTACTTTTCGGATAACTTTCATTTTCTAATGAATAGTGAAAATTACTAAATTTTAATTAAAAACAACCTTTTTAATCGAAATAATTAATAGTGATAAATTATTAATTTGAGTGGTTTTTGTGACGCCCCAGGTTTTATGAATTGGTTTATGTAAGAAGTGTTATGCCTTTAAAAATGTATCTTGTTTTATTTATTTTTCTAATAAGGAATTAGAAATGAAATAAAACATAGAGAATAAGGTAAACTGACATTTATTAAAACATTACTTTACTACGAGACCCAACTAGTTGAGTGTACCATGCACAAGACCTAACACGGCCACCGCAAGACTACAAAGGACCACAACGCGGGCAATCGGATAGTCGTCATCTTCAGGGTCCATCAGCGTGAAACGTATAATCGCCAGGGCCACGGCACACATGCTCAACGCCAATGGTATGAGGAGAGCCATCCTTCCTGTTCAAGTGTTCTATTTTAGGAAGTACCCCACACCCCTGTTTTTTATATTAGTCCTTCGAGTTATGACCGTTATGTTTATATCCGTTGGGTTTTCAAAAAAAACGACTGTTGTGTTCCCACTAATAAAATTTACTTTAAAAGAGAACTCGGTTTTATTCCCTCATTCTTAAAAACATTCTTTCATAGAAGATTCTTCGTTTTTATTCTTAAAAGTAAATTTCCTTGTTTTTACAAAATCCCGATGTTTACCTAGGTAGTTGGAAACTTGGTATTACTTTATAGGTTTAGAGGAAATTCGTAATAACTATATCTTTTTATCTCTTGAATTATGAAAAATTTTGGAAAAACTTTTGGTCTTTAAAAGAATTTTATAGAAACAAATAGTATAGTATTTTAAAAATACTAATTATTTTAATAGTATTGTACAAAAAGGTATATCTTTTAAAAATTTTAGCTCAAGAGCTAAAATATTTTATCTAAACTTGAAATTGGTGCTAACATTTTGAGTTAAAACTATTTGTTTTACTAAATTCCTACATTTTACTATATTTTGAGCTAAGTACATGATAAAACTATTTTTTTTTATAAAAAAATTGAGTGGGTCCCGGCCAGCCAAGGGCATCCTCAAGGGACAAGCCCTCAGGCCAAGGTCGAGACCCCATGGGGACCCGAGGTGCCGCCATCGGGCTCCCCAGGTGTGTGTGTGCGCGTTTCGGGAGCCAGCCAGGCTGGAGGCTCGGGCGTGGCTACGCATAGGTTACCCAGGTCGCGAGCGGGCCCGTGTATAAGGCCGCGGCTCGCGCTGCGTGAGGGTGGGCCAAGGCCCGCGGGGGTGGGGAGGGAACCGTGTATAAGGTCTCGTGTGCGTGTGTGTTGTGCTATTGCACCGCTACCCGAACTGATTGATATTTATACCGCGCCTCAAAACATCTCGGTTTCGATGTGGGACGCGCCCCGCCCAACCAGGACCATCCGATCGACATCCGCGTCGATCTCAGCCGCCCAGCTCTTTTTAACCGCGCGATCACCTCCGCCCGCATCCGCGGCCGTTCGATCTCCCCGAGACCAAATCCCGACCGTTGGTTTCTTTATATCTATTACTCTAAATTTTCTTCCCACGCCCTCCTCAACCGTTCGATCTTCCAGGGATCTAATCTCGGCCGTCCCTTCCTCTCCCGCGTCGACCCCATCATCTTCTTCCTCGCTACCGCAGCTGACCAGTAGACCTGCACCAAGGACGCCAGGCCCCTCCCTCCCCGCACTGCTCCTTGACTTCCGAGCACCCCCCTCCTAGGTCCCTATTCTCCAGTCTTTCCCACGCCGGTCTACACCTGGGTCGGGACACCAGCAAGGCACCGAGGCCATTATAAGACCCCCATGCTTCGTTGAAGACCGAGGCAGCCCCTTCCTCTTCCTCCTCCTTCTTTCCCACGGACACCCAGCAGCCGGATCCGAGTTCCCTCCTCTAGCACGGTAAGGGGTTTTTCTTTCATTCTTACCTTGTTTCGAAATAACCTCCTTTTATATACTCACGGTGTATATATATATATATGGTTTATATATATGTATATACTCAAATATAACCCTCTCGGGTTGCTTTTCCTTCAAGGATCTTGGCCTTCGAAATTTTAATGGGTTGTTCCTGCATGCTCATCTTCCTTTAAAAGGAACTTTCGGTTTAAACACAACTCATATTTACCTATATACACTCGAGGTATAAATACCCCTCGGTTCTGCCTTCAAGAAGTCGGCCTTCGGGTTTCCGATGTTGTATATGAGAGGGTACGTATATACCTTTTTTTTTCCAGTTTTCTTTTGAAACCCGTATATATACTGCTCACATATGTTATTATATGATGTATATATGGTTTCATATATATGTGAACGGTGTATACACTTTGTATAAGCATGTTTACAAATTCCCAGGTTGTTTATTTTGAGATTTTATACTTCGGTTTTCAAAAAAATAAAATATATATATATATATATATCTCAACCTCGTATCTAATGTATATGGTATGTACATATATATATATATAGTTCGTGAATGTATTCTCCTAACTTAACCCGACCTGTTTGGGGCATCAATATTTAGATGAAATTTTTAGATATATTTTTTTTTTAAACTATGCTCTTTTGGTTTAAGTGAAGATATGTTTGTAAAACCTTAATCTTCATACACATGGTTACATTTATAACACAACTTATATGGATTTAGTTTCAACCATGTAATTGAATTATGATTGGAAACTTTGAGTTACTTAAGGAATTTAATAAACTTTGCTTTGAATTGTGTAAAACCCATATATACACTTCGGGTATATATATGTGCACGTGTGTATATGTTTATAAGAATATTTTCTTTTATAAATAGAAGGACTTAAACTGTTCTTGGATGCTGGGATGATTTTATTTAGATATGAATTGTGTGATTTCTAAACCAACATGTTTTAAAATACACACAAATGGACATGTTTTATCAAAAAGTCTTATCTAACATTACCCTGATGAGTTTTATGATAAAATTTGTATTTTGATCCAAGGGCTTGTTTACCACCGTAATTGATTTCATGTGTTTTTCTTAAGATTTCCCCCTTTTTCCAAAGATTTATAATGACAAAGATTCATCATTTAGTATATTGCTGTTTTATGTGCCTTAGTGAAAAGGATGTTGTACTAAACTATGTATGTCATTAATTTGTCCTTTCCCCTTTTTTTAGTGAGAACTATCACATCATGTGAAGTGTGTAATGATTCATAAATTATGTTAGTTATTTACATAATGTATTTTTATGACGTATCACTAAATGGACTAAGAAATTGGATTACCCAAAGTGGTATGGGACACCTTGGGTAAAATTAAAATGAATGAGATGTTCAAGGTGGTATGGGACATCTTGAACATACATTACCATTTCAGTAAAGCATGAACGATGTGGCTCACATGATAATAAAGTCAAATTTAAGGGTGCGCCCTGATAGCGCTCCAATGCATTGGGTAATGATGTAACCACTAGAGATTAAAATTTTCACGATACCCTGGTGAATAACCTTGGTAATTTTCAAATGACACCTTGGGGATGGACCTTGGTGAAATGAAACGATTGTCAATATTAAATGTTGATGCCACATAATTAAAGTCATATAACAAGTTTTTCCAAGATAAAGTTCATTCATGACTGATGCCTTTAATGTTTGTATAAAGTTCATAATTCCCTAGTTTTAAGCTTGAAGCATGCCTAGTGTTATCACTTAATAGAATAGTAACCAGCATATGAACATTTAGTTGTTTCCTTGTGCGCAACTCTGATTATGCAATACTTTTAACTGTTTAAATTTATGCTCAAGTAAATCACATGTAGTACTTGTTTATAACAACCATTACCACTCCTTCAAGAATTGACGTATTTGTTTCATGTTTTTATTGAAAACTTTGATTAAAGCATTGTTATGTTTGGTGTATTAAAATCTTCTTAGTGGATGTTCAAATTCTTTTAAAAGAATGTTTTTAAATGTTACAGAATTTTAAATTCTTTTTAAACCCCCTTACTGAGTATTTCAATGCTCACCCTATGTTTTGGATTAAAATTTTCAGGTGTCTACTTTTGTAAGATGGATGGTTTCAGAAGTTTCCGGTTTCCCAGAACCCGAACCGCACACTATCCTCTGTATGGAACATGATGTGTTGTTAACAAAGTGTATTTATTTTAAAGATAACACATCATGTTCAGAAGGCACTGACTCCTATGGTTATCTGGGTCGGGGTTTCTACAGTTGGTATCAGAGGTTCGGTTTGGATAACTCTGGAAAGTCAGAAACTGAAACAAAAATATACGTGTATATGTATTTCAATTTTATTAAAAACTGGGTTTTCTTAATTTTCAGATGGAAAATGAAGGCACAAATCTCTTATCTCTCCCCACCGAGGCCCTAGAGACCATTGTGTCTTTAGCAAGCCGTGAGGACTTTCTAAACTATGCCCATATCCATATGACATGCAAATACCTTTACGATGTATCCAACTCACCTCGAGTGCTTAGTCTGCACCAAGGGTTGGGATTGGATTACCTCCTTATGATAATAAACCAATTTCCCTCCTATGTACGTCGAGGAAGGTACTACGAGGGACTTTTCCGGATTTTCACGGCGGGTGAGAACTTTGGCACTATGCTTGATAACCCCTTTCAAGAAGCTGCTGCTGACGGAGACCTCCGAGCGGGCTACCTTTTTCAGATTTTAAACTATGGCTTCTGGGGTCAATTGTTGGACTTCGGAAGGTTAGAAGACGAGTCCACCCGTTTGTCTTACAGACGACAAGTGTATGAAGATGTCTCTCAACTTCACGCCCCCCATGATAGACTCATAAGACGTCAAAGGTGTCCTCATGAGTTTTTTCCTGAATGCTCAGCCTGTGTTTGGTTCGAGGAGTTAGGGAGTTTTGCTTCTCTGTGTGGAGTTCGTTTAGTCAATGAGTAAGGGAAACTCAAGCACTAATAATAATGAACGTATGTTTATTGAAATGTTATCTTTCTCCTTTCCTTGTCCTTACCTTGTTTTTTCCCTTGTATGATTTTCAAGTAATGGAACTCCTGTCTTAAAACTTTCAGATGGAAGGACAAACCCACCTGTTATCTCTTCCCACCGAGATTTTGGAAATCATTGCGATCAAAACGTGTGAGGATGAGTATGACCCCTTCGCAAATTTGCGAAGAACGTGCAAGCAATGGTTTGAGATAACAAACGGTCCGGAGATTCTCCGCACCTTCCAGGGGAATGCCTCCATCTATTACCGCATTGGCTCTGCTCAGCTAGTCGGACGTGAACGACGAGGAAGTTACCACGAAGGGCTCTTTCTTTGTTTCACCCTAGGCCGAAACTTCACGGCCAGAGTGAAATTCCAGGAGGCTGCGTTAGAGGGAAATCTTTATGCATCTTATATGCTCCAACTTCTCAGCTTTAGCCTGTTTGACCACATCTATGGCTTCGATATCCTTGACCGAGACATAATTCGGAAATTTCTTCGTACATTGGTCTGCAAAGACATTTCAGAACTTTGTACAGTTCGAGCTTCCCTTTGGAGGCCCGAAAGCCCGGAACATAAGTGCTACCCCTACTGTCTTAGGTGTATGTGGATTAGGGAGCTGGAAGAAGTGAGCTTCACTACGGGGATCCCTCTAAATACACCTGTTGACCCTTTTCGTTGGTGGAGGTGGTAGGAACGTTTCTGAACCTTGTAGTGTCATGAAATAAATTGTGAGGACGCAATTTTCTAAAGGGGGGGATAATGTGACGCCCCAGGTTTTATGAATTGGTTTATGTAAGAAGTGTTATGCCTTTAAAAATGTATCTTGTTTTATTTATTTTGCTAATAAGGAATTAGAAATGAAATAAAACATAGAGAATAAGGTAAACTGACATTTATTAAAACATTACTTTACTACGAGACCCAACTAGTTGAGTGTACCATGCACAAGACCTAACACGGCCACCGCAAGACTACAAAGGACCACAACGCGGGCAATCGGATAGTCGTCATCTTCAGGGTCCATCAGCGTGAAAAGTATAATCGCCAGGGCCACAGCACACATGCTCAACGCCAATGGTATGAGGAGAGCCATCCTTCCTGTTCAAGTGTTCTATTTTAGGAAGTACCCCACACCCCTGTTTTTTATATTAGTCCTTCGAGTTATGACCGTTATGTTTATATCCGTTGGGTTTTCAAAAAAAACGACCGTTGTGTTCCCACTAATAAAATTTACTTTAAAAGAGAACTCGGTTTTATTCCCTCATTCTTAAAAACATTCTTTCATAGAAGATTCTTCGTTTTTATTCTTAAAAGTAAATTTCCTTGTTTTTAAAAAATCCCGATGTTTACCTAGGTAGTTGGAAACTTGGTATTACTTTATAGGTTTAGAGGAAATTCGTAATAACTATATCTTTTTATCTCTTGAATTATGAAAAATTTTGGAAAAACTTTTGGTCTTTAAAAGAATTTTATAGAAACAAATAGTATAGTATTTTAAAAATACTAATGATTTTAATAGTATTGTACAAAAAGGTATATCTTTTAAAAATTTTAGCTCAAGAGCTAAAATATTTTATCTAAACTTGAAATTGGTGCTAACATTTTGAGTTAAAACTATGTTTTTTACTAAATTCCTACATTTTACTATATTTTGATCTAAGTACATGATAAAACTATTTTTTTTTATAAAAAAATTGAGTGGGTCCCGGCCAGCCAAGGGCATCCTCAAGGGACAAGCCCTCAGGCCAAGGCCGAGACCCCATGGGGACCCGAGGTGCCGCCATCGGGCTCCCCAGGTGTGTTCGTGCGCGTTTCGGGAGCCATCCAGGCTGGAGGCTCGGGCGTGGCCGCGCATAGGTTACCCAGGTCGCGAGTGGGCCCGTGTATAAGGCCGCGGCTCGCGCTGCGTGAGGGTGGGCCAAGGCCCGCGGGGGTGGGGAGGGACCCGTGTATAAGGTCCCATGTGCGTGTGTGTTGTGCTATTGCACCGCTACCCGAACTGATTGATATTTATACCGCGCCTCAAAACCTCTCGGTTTCGATGTGGGACACGCCCCGCACAACCAGGACCGTCCGATCGACATCCGCATCGATCTCAGCCGCCCAGCTCTTTTTAACCGCGCGATCGCCTCCGCCCGTATCCGCGGCCGTTCGATCTCCCTGAGACCAAATCCCGACCGTTGGTTTCTTTATATCGATCACTCTAAATTTTCTTCCCGCGCCCTCCTCAACCGTTCGATCTTCCAGGGATCGAATCCCGGCCGTCCCTTCCTCTCCCGCGTCGACCCCATCATCTTCTTCCTCGCTACCGCAGCCGACCAGTAGACCTGCACCAAGGACGCTAGGCCCCTCCCTCCCCGCACTGCTCCTTGACTTCCGAGCGCCCCCCTCCTAGGTCCCTGTTCTCCAGTCTTTCCCACGCCGGTCTACACCTGGGTCGGGACACCAGAAAGGCACCGAGGCCATTATAAGACCCCCCTGCTTCGTTGAAGCCCGAGGCAGCCCCTTCCTCTTCCTCCTCCTTCTTTCCCACGGACACCCAGTAGCCGGATCCGAGTTCCCTCCTCTAGCACGGTAAGGGGTTTTTCTTGCATTCTTACCTTGTTTCGAAATAACCTCCTTTTATATACTCACGGTGTATATATATATATATGGTTTATATATATGTATATACTCAAATATAACCCTCTCGGGTTGCTTTGCCTTCAAGGATCTTGGCCTTCGAAATTTTAATGGGTTGTTCCTGCATGCTCATATTCCTTTAAAAGGAACTTTCGGTTTAAACACAACTCATATTTACCTATATACACTCGAGGTATAAATACCCCTCGGTTCTGCCTTCAAGAAGTCGGCCTTCGGGTTTCCAGTGTTGTATATGAGAGGGTACGTATATACCTTGTTTTTTTTTCAGTTTTCTTTCGAAACCCGTATATATACTGCTCACATATGTTATTATATGATGTATATATGGTTTCATATATATGTGAACGGTGTATACACTTTGTATAAGCATGTTTACAAATTCCCAGGTTGTTTATTTTGAGATTTTATACTTCGGTTTTCAAAAAAATAAAATATATATATATATATATATCTCAACCTCGTATCTAATGTATATGGTATGTACATATATATATATATAGTTCGTGAATGTATTCTCCTAACTTAACCCGACCTGTTTGGGGCATCAATATTTAGATGAAATTTTTAGATATATTTTTTTTTTAAACTATGCTCTTTTGGTTTAAGTGAAGATATGTTTGTAAAACCTTAATCTTCATACACATGGTTACATTTATAACACAACTTATATGGATTTAGTTTCAACCATGTAATTGAATTATGATTGGAAACTTTGAGTTACTTAAGGAATTTAATAAACTTTGTTTTGAATTGTGTAAAACCCATATATACACTTCGGGTATATATATGTGCACGTGTGTATATGTTTATAAGAATATTTTCTTTTATAAATAGAAGGACTTAAACTGTTCTTGGATGCTGGGATGATTTTATTTAGATATGAATTGTGTGATTTCTAAACCAACATGTTTTAAAATACACACAAATGGACATGTTTTATCAAAAACTCTTATCTAACATTGCCCTGATGAGTTTTATGATAAAATTTGTATTTTGATCCAAGGGCCCGTTTACCACCGTAATTGATTTCATGTGTTTTTCTTAAGATTTCCCCCTTTTTCCAAAGATTTATAATGACAAAGATTCATCATTTAGTATATTGCTGTTTTATGTGCCTTAGTGAAAAGGATGTTGTACTAAACTATGTATGTCATTAATTTGTCCTTTCCCCTTTTTTTAGTGAGAACTATCACATCATGTAAAGTGTGTAATGATTCATAAATTATGTTAGTTATTTACATAATTCATTTTTATGACGTATCACTAAATGGACTAAGAAATTGGATTACCCAAAGTGGTATGGGACACCTTGGGTAAAATTAAAATGAATGAGATGTTCAAGGTGGTATGGGACATCTTGAACATACATAACCATTTCAGTAAAGCATGAACGATGTGGCTCACATGATAATAAAGGCAAATTTAAGGGTGCGCCCTGATAGCGCTCCAATGCATTGGGTAATGATGTAACCACTAGAGATTACAATTTTCACGATACCCTGGTGAATAACCTTGGTAATTTTCAAATGACACCTTGGGGATGGACCTTGGTGAAACGAAACGATTGTCAATATTAAATGTTGATGCCACATAATTAAAGTCATATAACAAGTTTTTCCAAGATAAAGTTCATTCATGACTGATGCCTTTAATGTTTGTATAAAGTTCATAATTCCCTAGTTTTAAGCTTGAAGCATGCCTAGTGTTATCACTTAATAGAATAGTAACCAGCATATGAACATTTAGTTGTTTCCTTGTGCGCAACTCTGATTATGCATTACTTTTAACTGTTTAAATTTATGCTCAAGTAAATCACATGTAGTACTTGTTTATAACAACCATTACCACTCCTTCAAGAATTGACGTATTCGTTTCATGTTTTTATTGAAAACTTTGATTAAAGCATTGTTATTTTTGGTGTATTAAAATATTCTTAGTGGATGTTCAAATTCTTTTAAAAGAATTTTTTTAAATGTCACAGAATTTTAAATTCTTTTTAAACCCCCTTACTGAGTATTTCATTGCTCACCCTATGTTTTGGTTTAAAATTTTCAGGTGTCAACTTTTGTAAGATGGATGGTTTCAGAAGTTTCTGGTTTCCCAGAACCCGAACCGCACACGATCCTCTATATGGAACATGATGTGTTGTTAACAAAGTGTATTTATTTTAAAGATAACACATCATGTTCAGAAGGCACCGACTCCTATGGTTATCTGGGGTCCGGGTTTCTACAGTTGGTATCAGAGGTTCGGTTTGGATAACTCTGGAAAGTCAGAAACTGAAACAAAAATATACATGTATATGTATTTCAATTTTATTAAAAACTTGGTTTTCTTAATTTTCAGATGGAAAATGAAGGCACAAATCTCTTATCTCTCCCCACCGAGGCCCTAGAGACCATTGTGTCTTTAGTAAGCCGTGAGGACTTTCTAAACTATGCCCATATCCGTATGACATGAAAATACCTTTACGATGTATCCAACTCACCTCGAGTGCTTAGTCTGCACCAAGGGTTGGGATTGGATTACCTCCTTATGATAATAACCCAATTTCCCTCCTATGTACGTCGAGGAAGGTACTACGAGGGACTTTTCCAGATTTTCACGACGGGTGAGAACTTTGGCACTATGCTTGATAACCCCTTTCAAGAAGCTGCTGCTGACGGAGACCTCCGAGCGGGCTACCTTTGTCAGATTTTAAACTATTGCTTCTGGGGTCAATTGTTGGACTTCGGAAGGTTAGAAGACGAGTCCACCCGTTTGTCTTACAGACGACAAGTGTATGAAGATGTCTCTCAACTTCACGCCCCCCATGCTAGACTCATAAGACGTCATAGGTGTCCTCATGAGTTTTTCCCTGAATGCTCGGCCTGTGTTTGGTTCGAGGAGTTAGGGAGTTTTTCTTCTCTGTGTGGAGTTCGTTTAGTCAATGAGTAAGGGAAACTCAATCACTAATAATAATGAACGTATGTTTATCGAAATGTTATCTTTCTCCTTTCCTTGTCCTTACCTTGTTTTTGCCCTTGTATGATTTTCAAGTAATGGAACTCCTGTCTTAAAACTTTCAGATGGAAGGACAAACCCACCTGTTATCTCTTCCCACCGAGATTTTGGAAATCATTGCGATCAAAACGTGTGAGGATGAGTATGACCCCTTCGCAAATTTGCGAAGAACGTGCAAGCAATGGTTTGAGATAACAAACGGTCCGGAGATTCTCCGCACCTGCCAGGGGAATGCCTCCATCTATTACCGCATTGGCTCTGCTCAGCTAGCCGGACGTGAACGACGAGGAAGTTACCACGAAGGGCTCTTTCTTTGTTTCACCCTATGCCGAAACTTCACGGCCAGAGTGAAATTCCAGGAGGCTGCATTAGAGGGAAATCTTTATGCAGCTTATATGCTCCAACTTCTCAGCTTTAGCCTGTTTGACCACATCTATGGCTTCGATATCCTCAACCGAGACATAATTCGGAAAGTTCTTCGTACATTGGTCTGCAAAGACATTTCAGAACTTTGTACAGTTCGAGCTTCCCTTTGGAGGCCCGAAAGCCCGGAACATAAGTGCTACCCCTCCTGTCTTAGGTGTGTGTGGATTAGGGAGCTGGAAGAAGTGATCTTCGCTACGGGGATCCCTCTAAATACACCTGTTGACCCTTTTTGTTGGTGGAGGTGGTAGGAACGTTTCTGAACCTTGTAGTGTCATGAAATAAATTGCGAGGACGCAATTTTCTAAAGGGGGGGATAATGTGACGCCCCAGGTTTTATGAATTGGTTTATGTAAGAAGTCTTATGCCTTTAAAAATGTATCTTGTTTTATTTATTTTGCTAATAAGGAATTAGAAATGAAATAAAACATAGAGAATAAGGTAAACTGACATTTATTAAAACATTACTTTACTACGAGACCCAACTAGTTGAGTGTACCATACACAAGACCTAACACGGCCACCGCAAGACTACAAAGGACCACAACGCGGGCAATCGGATAGTCTTCATCTTCAGGGTCCATCAGCGTGAAAAGTATAATCGCCAGGGCCACAGCACACATGCTCAACGCCAATGGTATGAGGAGAGCCATCCTTCCTGTTCAAGTGTTCTATTTTAGGAAGTACCCCACACCCCTGTTTTTTATATTAGTCCTTCGAGTTATGACCGTTATGTTTATATCCATTGGGTTTTCAAAAAAAACGATCGTTGTGTTCCCACTAATAAAATTTACTTTAAAAGAGAACTCGGTTTTATTCCCTCATTCTTAAAAACATTCTTTCATAGAAGATTCTTCGTTTTTATTCTTAAAAGTAAATTTCCTTGTTTTTAAAAAATCCCGATGTTTACCTAGGTAGTTGGAAACTTGGTATTACTTTATAGGTTTAGAGGAAATTCGTAATAACTATATCTTTTTATCTCTTGAATTATGAAAAATTTTGGAAAAACTTTTGGTCTTTAAAAGAATTTTATAGAAACAAATAGTATAGTATTTTAAAAATACTAATGATTTTAATAGTATTGTACAAAAAGGTATATCTTTTAAAAATTTTAGCTCAAGAGCTAAAATATTTTATCTAAACTTGAAATTGGTGCTAACATTTTGAGTTAAAACTATGTGTTTTACTAAATTCCTACATTTTACTATATTTTGAGCTAAGTACATGATAAAACTATTTTTTTTTATAAACAAATTGAGTGGGTCCCGGCCAGCCAAGGGCATCCTCAAGGGACAAGCCCTCAGGCCAAGGCCGAGACCCCATGGGGACCCGAGGTGCCGCCATCGGGCTCCCCAGGTGTGTGCGTGCGCGTTTCGGGAGCCAGCCAGGCTGGAGGCTCGGGCATGGCTGCGCATAGGTTACCCAGGTCGCGAGCGGGCCCGTGTATAAGGCCGCGGCTCGCGCTGCGTGAGGGTGGGCCAAGGCCCGCGGGGGTGGGGAGGGACCCATGTATAAGGTCCCGTGTGCGTGTGTGTTGTGCTATTGCACCGCTACCCGAACTTATTGATATTTATACCGTGCCTCAAAACCTCTCGGTTTCGATGTGGGATGCGCCCCGCACAACCAGGACCGTCCGATCGACATCCGCGTCGATCTCAGCCGCCCAGCTCTTTTTAACCGTGCGATCGCCTCCGCCCGCATCCGCGGCCGTTCGATCTCCCTGAGACCAAATCCCGACCGTTGGTTTCTTTATATCGATCACTCTAAATTTTCTTCCCGCGCCCTGCTCAACCGTTCGATCTTCCAGGGATCTAATCCCGGCCGTCCCTTCCTCTCCCGCGTCGACCCCATCATCTTCTTCCTCGCTACCGCAGCCGACCAGTAGACCTGCACCAAGGACGCCAGGCCCCTCCCTCCCCGCACTGCTCCTTGACTTCCGAGCACCCCCCTCCTAGGTCCCTGTTCTCCAGTCTTTCCCACGCCGGTCTACACTTGGGTCGGGACACCAGCAAGGCACCGAGGCCATTATAAGACCCCCCTGCTTCGTTGAAGCCCGAGGCAGCCCCTTCCTCTTCCTCCTCCTTCTTTCCCACAGACACCCAGCAGCCGGATCCGAGTTCCCTCCTCTAGCACGGTAAGGGGTTTTTCTTGCATTCTTACCTTGTTTCGAAATAACCTCCTTTTATATACTCATGGTGTATATATATATATGTGGTTTATATATATGTATATACTCAAATATAACCCTCTCGGGTTGCTTTGCCTTCAAGGATCTTGGCCTTCGAAATTTTAATGGGTTGTTCCTGCATGCTCATCTTCCTTTAAAAGGAACTTTCGGTTTAAACACAACTCATATTTACCTATATACACTCGAGGTATAAATACCCCTCGGTTCTGCCTTCAAGAAGTCGGCCTTCGGGTTTCCAGTGTTGTATATGAGAGGGTACGTATATACCTTGTTTTTTTTTTCAGTTTTCTTTCAAAACCCGTATATATACTGCTCACATATGTTATTATATGATGTATATATGGTTTCATATATATGTGAACGGTGTATACACTTTGTATAAGCATGTTTACAAATTCCCGGGTTGTTTATTTTGAGATTTTATACTTCAGTTTTCAAAAAAATAAAATATATATATATATATATATATCTCAACCTCGTATCTAATGTATATGGTATTTACATATATATATATATATATAGCTCGTGAATGTATTCTCCTAACTTAACCCGACCTGTTTGGGGCATCAATATTTAGATGAAATTTTTAGATATATATTTTTTTTTAAACTATGCTCTTTTGGTTTAAGTGAAGATATGTTTGTAAAACCTTAATCTTCATACACATGGTTACATTTATAACACAACTTATATGGATTTAGTTTCAACCATGTAATTGAATTATGATTGGAAACTTTGAGTTACTTAAGGAATTTAATAAACTTTGCTTTGAATTGTGTAAAACCCATATATACACTTCGGGTATATATATGTGCACGTGTGTATATGTTTATAAGAATATTTTCTTTTATAAATAGAAGGACTTAAACTGTTCTTGGATGCTGGGATGATTTTATTTAGATATGAATTGTGTGATTTCTAAACCAACATGTTTTAAAATACACACAAATGGACATGTTTTATCAAAAAGTCTTATCTAACATTGCCCTGATGAGTTTTATGATAAAATTTGTATTTTGATCCAAGGGCCCGTTTACCACCGTAATTGATTTCATGTGTTTTTCTTAAGATTTCCCCCTTTTTCCAAAGATTTATAATGACAAAGATTCATCATTTAGTATATTGCTGTTTTATGTGCCTTAGTGAAAAGGATGTTGTACTAAACTATGTATGTCATTAATTTGTCCTTTCCCCTTTTTTTAGTGAGAACTATCACATCATGTGATGTGTGTAATGATTCATAAATTATGTTAGTTATTTACATAATGCATTTTTATGACGTATCACTAAATGGACTAAGAAATTGGATTACCCAAAGTGGTATGGGACACCTTGGGTAAAATTAAAATGAATGCGATGTTCAAGGTGGTATGGGACATCTTGAACATACATAACCATTTCAGTAAATCATGAATGATGTGGCTCACATGATAATAAAGGAAAATTTAAGGGTGTGCCCTGATAGCGCTCCAATGCATTGGGTAATGATGTAACCACTAGAGATTACAATTTTCACGATACCCTGGTGAATAACCTTGGTAATTTTCAAATGACACCTTGGGGATGGACCTTGGTGAAACGAAACGATTGTCAATATTAAATGTTGATGCCACATAATTCAAGTCATATAACAAGTTTTTCCAAGATAAAGTTCATTCATGACTGATGCCTTTAATGTTTGTATAAAGTTCATAATTCCCTAGTTTTAAGCTTGAAGCATGCCTAGTGTTATCACTTAATAGAATAGTAACCAGCATATGAACATTTAGTTGTTTCCTTGTGCGCAACTCTGATTATGCATTACTTTTAACTGTTTAAATTTATGCTCAAGTAAATCACATGTAGTACTTGTTTATAACAACCATTACCACTCCTTCAAGAATTGACGTATTCGTTTCATGTTTTTATTGAAAACTTTGATTAAAGCATTGTTATGTTTGGTGTATTAAAATCTTCTTAGTGGATGTTCAAATTCTTTTAAAAGAATGTTTTTAAATGTTAAAAAATTTTAAATTCTTTTTAAACCCCCTTACTGAGTATTTCAATGCTCACCCTATGTTTTGGTTTAAAATTTTCAGGTGTCAACTTTTGTAAGATGGATGGTTTCAGAAGTTTCCGGTTTCCCAGAACCCGAACCGCACACGATCCTCTGTATGGAACATGATGTGTTTTTAACAAAGTGTATTTATTTTAAATATAACACATCATGTTCAGAAGGCACCGACTCCTATGGTTATCTGGGGTCGGGGTTTCTACAGTTGGTATCAGAGGTTCGGTTTGGATAACTCTGGAAAGTCAGAAATTGAAACAAAAATATACATGTATATGTATTTCAATTTTATTAAAAACTGGGTTTTCTTAATTTTCAGATGGAAAATGAAGGCACAAATCTCTTATCTCTCCCCACCGAGGCCCTAGAGACCATTGTGTCTTTAGCAAGCCGTGAGGACTTTCTAAACTATGCCCATATCCGTATGACACTAGTGCAGAAAACGTTTTTTACGTCACCATTTTTTACGTCGGTTATATAAAACCGACGTCATAATATGTAAAACGAGGTTTTTTACGTCGGTTAAGAAATAACCGACGTAAAAACCTGTGTTCGGTACACATTTATCGTCGGTTATACAAATAACCGACGTTATTAATCTCGCGGCTTCGTTTTTTACGTCGGTTATTTTTATAACCGACGTAAAAAACGCGGTTTTCGAAGGCCCTTTCACGTCGGTTATTGAATAACCGACGTAACAAACGCGGTTTTTGAAGGCTTTTTGACGTCGGTTATAAAATAACCGACGTAAAAAAAGAATCCGCAGATGTTTTTGACGTCGGTTATTCCATAACCGACGTAAAAAAACGCGGATTTTGAGCCATTTTTTACGTCGGTTATTATATAACCGACGTAAACAATGAATCGGAGGAAGTTTTTTACGTCGGTTATTGAAATAACCGACGTTATAAATGTTTTTAAAACAATTATCACGTCGGTTATTGAATAACCGACGTGATAACTCAATTAAAAATTTACCCAGACCCGTGGATTGTCATTCGCGAGTTTACCTTCGACAGTCGCGACTCGTCTCTCTCGCGCGTAAACCCGAATCGGCTCGTCCATTTCGTTGGTTTAGATTCGTTTTGCGATCATCGTTTCTCATATTTAATCTCCTCGGATCAATCATCTAAACTCGCAGCACTCAGGTAATCCTCCCACTCGTTCGTTTTTTTTCGCGGATAGTAAATATATATGTGTTGTGATTTTTTTGTTGAAACTAGCTAAGATTCTTCGATTGCGAACCCTTTTAACTCGTTTTGGCACCATAATCTTATTTATCATCCCTAGATCTATTTGTTCGACTTGCAATATTGAGTAATTTTATGATTTCACTAATTTTTCATCGTTTTCTATAAATCCCCGAGAGGGTTGGGGCGTGTCCATTTGGATGGGTTGCCCTTTTACAGTTGTTACTACTTTATTCACACACAACCATGGCATAGGTGCATGGATTTGGGGTCGGGGGGTGTCCAGGGGGGTTTACAAGGGGGTGGGTGGGTGTGGGGGCTGTCCAAGGGTGTGGGTGGGTGTTGGGGGGTGTCCAGGGGGGTGTCCAAGGGGGTAGGGGGTGGGGGGTGGTGTCCAGGAGGGGTGGGGGGGCTGTCCAGAGGGTTGGGGGGTGTCCAGGGGGGTGTCCAAGCAGGTCGGGGGTGGGGGGTTGTGTCCAGGAGGGGTGGGGGTGCTATCTAGAGGGGTCGGGGGCTGTCCAGAGGGGTCGGGGGGTGTCCAGGGTGGTGTCCAAGGGGATGGGTGGGTGTGGGGGGCTGTCCAAGGGGGTGGCGGCCTGTCCAGAGGGGTCGGTGGGGTGTCCAGGGGGGTGTCCAAGGGGGTGGATGGGTGTGGGGGGCTGTCCACGTGGGTGGCGGCCTCTCCAGAGGGTATTTGGGGTTGTCCGGGTGGGTGGGGGGGCTGTCCAGAGGGTTGGGGGATGTCCAGGGGGGTGTCCAAGGGGGTAGGGGGTGGGGGGTGGTGTCCAGGAGGGGCGGGGGGCTGTCCAGAGGGGTCGGGGGTGTCCAGGGGGGTTTACAAGGGGGTGGGTGGGTGTGGGGGGCTGTCCAAGGGCGTGGGTGGGTGTTGGGGGGTGTCCAGGGGGGTGTCCAAGGGGGTAGGGGGTGGGTGGTGGTGTCCAGGAGGGGTGGGGGGGCTGTCCAGAGGGTTGGGGGTGTCCAGGGGGGTGTCCAAGCAGGTCGGGGGTGGGGGGTTGTGTCCAGGAGGGGTGGGGGTGCTATCTAGAGGGGTCGGGGGCTGTCCAGAGGGGTCGGGGGGTGTCCAGGGTGGTGTCCAAGGGGATGGGTGGGTGTGGGGGGCTGTCCAAGGGGGTGGCGGCCTGTCCAGAGGGGTCGGTGGGGTGTCCAGGGGGGTGTCCAAGGGGGTGGATGGGTGTGGGGGGCTGTCCACGTGGGTGGCGGCCTCTCCAGAGGGTATTTGGGGTTGTCCGGGTGGGTGGGGGGGCTGTCCAGAGGGTTGGGGGATGTCCAGGGGGGTGTCCAAGGGGGTAGGGGGTGGGGGGTGGTGTCCAGGAGGGGCGGGGGGATGTCCAGAGGGGTCGGGGGTGTCCAGGGGGGTTTACAAGGGGGTGGGTGGGTGTGGGGGGCTGTCCAAGGGCGTGGGTGGGTGTTGGGGGGTGTCCAGGGGGGTGTCCAAGGGGGTAGGGGGTGGGTGGTGGTGTTTAGGAGGGGTGGGGGGGCTGTCCAGAGGGTTGGGGGGTGTCCAGGGGGGTGTCCAAGCAGGTCGGGGGTGGGGGGTTGTGTCCAGGAGGGGTGGGGGTGTTTTCTAGAGGGGTCGGGGGGTGTCCAGGGTGGTGTCCAAGGGGATGGGTGGGTGTGGGGGGCTGTCCAAGGGGGTGGCGGTCTGTCCAGAGGGGTCGGTGGGGTGTCCAGGGGGGTGTCCAAGGGGGTGGATGGGTGTGGGGGGCTGTCCAAGGGGGTGGATGGGTGTGGGGGGCTGTCCAAAGACTTGAAGTTGATAGGTATGAAATCACATGATTGTCATGTCATGATGCAACAAATTCTACCAGTTGCACTGCGTGGAATATTGCCCATCCGTGTCAGAAAGACTATAATGAGGTTGTGTTATTTTTTCAATTCAATTTGCAACAAGGCGATTGATGTGAATGCTTTGAACATTTTGGAAAAGGATGCAATTATTATACTTTGTCATTTGGAAATGTATTTTCCTCCAACTTTTTTTGATATGATGGTGCATTTACTGATTCATCTGGTTCGAGAAATAAGGCTTTGTGGACCTGTATATCTTCGTTGGATGTATCCTTTTGAAAGGTATATGAAAATATTAAAGGGATATGTTAAAAATCCATATCGACCTGAAGCCTCCATTATTGAAAAGTATATTTCTGAGGAGGTAGCAGAGTTTTGTACGAGTTACTTGGCTACGGCGCAACACATAGGTTTGCCTCCATCTCGCCATGAACGGGTTAATAATGAGGGAAAGGGGATTCGTGGCTTGAAAGTCAAATCACTGTCAGCTGAACATATGAAGAAGTTAGAATCATACATCTTGAATAACATAGCTGATGTTCAACCGTATATCACATTGCATATTAATGAGTTGAAACAATGTCATCCAAAGAAGAAAGAAATGTGGATTTTGAATGAGCACAACAAAACTTTTTTGCCATGGTTTAAAAAGACCTTGCTTGGTAGATCAGATGTATCAGAGACATTAAAATGGATAGTGGGTGGTCCATCTTTAAATGTGATAACATGGTCCGCTTATGACATTAATGGCTATACATTTCATACGAAAGCTCAGGACAACAGAAGTGCAGTTCAGAATAGTGGTGTATTGGTGTTTGCAGAAGCAATGCATTTTTCGAGTGCTAAGGACAGAAACCCAATTTCGGCATCAAGTGCATATTATGGAGTGATTGAAGACATATGGGAGGCTGATTACTTTAAAATTAAAGTTCCCGTTTTTAACTGTAAATGGTTTATCGGTAACAACAGTGTCAGACACGATGAATTTGGAATGACACTTGTTAATCTGAATAGATTGGAAGACACAGCTGATTCTTTTATAATGGCAACACATGCCAAACAAATTTTCTATGTAGTAGATCAATCAGATATGCTGTGGGCTGTTGTTTTACAAGGGAAAAACCAATATGTTGGTGAGGATGAATTTGATGAAGATGCTGATTTATGTGAGATCCCTACTTCCATGGAAAGATTAACAGAACATAATGATGAGTATGTTGAAGACATGGTTTGTGCCATTAGGAACGATCACGACGAAGGAATTTGGGAAAACAATCCAACTGTACATTCCTAAAATTACAGGTAACACAAGTATATATCTTGTTTACATTTAGTTTTTTCATATAATGTTAGATACTGTAAATTTTTTACTTATTAAAATATGTATCAAACCAAAACGATAAAACAATAAAAACCGTAAAGAGGAGAAGTCATGCGCGCACCGGCAACCGGTCCTCTCTGTCTGTACCACCGGCCGGCCGCTGGCTCACCACCGGCCGGCCGGTGGTTCAGACAGAGAGCCTTCCTCTCTGTCTGGATCACCAGCGGCCGGCCGGTGTTGAGCCAGCGGCCGGCCGGTGGTTCAGACAGAGAGGAAGGCTCTCTTTCTGAACCACCGGCCGGCCGGTGGTGAGCCAGCGGCCGGCCGGTGGTACAGACAGAGACAGAGCCTCTCTGTCTGGATCACCAGCGGCCGGCCGGTGTTGAGCCAGCGGCCGGCCGGTGGTTCAAACAGAGAGGAAGGCTCTCTGTCTGGTCCACCGGCCGGTCGCTGGATCACCACCGGCCGCCCGGTGGACCAGACAGAGAGCCTTCCTCTCTGTCTGGATCACCAGCGGCCGGCCGGTGAGGAGCCAGCGGCCGGCCGGTGGTTTAGACAGAGAGGAAGGCTCTCTAGGAGATGGAGGGATTTCAAATCAACCCTCTCATCTGATTTCATTTATGGTCATAGGAGTCGTGAGAATCCATGTCGTATATATCCTTTTATAGATGAAGACACATGGAGACAATTTTTTGAAAGTAGAAGAAAAGAATCATTTTTGGTAAGGGCAATGTAAACTTTTATAAGCTTTCTTATATAAATGATCTTATTATTGTTTTGTTAATGATTACTTATTCTTAATTTACAGCAAACAAGGAAAGCTCATCAAGAGATCCAATCTAAAAATGTATACCCTCATAGTTTATCTCGGGGAGGGTATGCATTATTGGAAGAACAAATGATGGCAGAAAAATTTCAACAACTAAGAGCTGAGTCTTCAAGCTCTGGAGAGGTGGCCCCTCCATCCCCTCCATCTAGACATGAGAAATGGAAAAGAGCTCGGAAGGGCAAAAAAGGACAATATCTTTCGGAAGAATCGAGACTCGTAGTTGAGAGGATTGTAAGATATCTATTTTATTTATTTAAGTTTACTATTTTCGTCATATATTTCCAATCATTATAGAAAAGTTCAATTAATTATTACAGGACTCTCTTGAGGAGCAGAGTTCACAGGGGACATTTACACCATCTGGGAGGGAAGATATTTTATCTGTGGCATTGGGAAAGCCCGAACATCCTGGCCGTGTAAGAGGATATTCGGCAGGTGTATCGGTAAGAAAAGTGTTGCCACGTTCCTCAACTTCTAACGTTGAGGGAGTTTATAAAAAAAAATAGAATCGTTGGAGGCTGAAGTCCATAATATTAATGCGACAATGGAGGACAAGATTAGAGCATCGGTGCAGTTAATGTTTGCAGACTTGCAAAGACAATTTCAGGGTGCAGCTCCCACTCCACCTCTCCCAGTAGCTCCCACTCCCCCACCTCAGCCTGCGGACCCCATTTTTGATCCTCCTCCTCCGCCGCAGCTACCTACTTATTGTGAGTTGTATGTTGATGATCCTCAACATCATATAGTTGCATATGGGATGGTATATTGTATAGGAGATACAGTTCATCATCAACAGTTAGAGGTAGAGAATCAGAGGGTCACTGTACAGAATATTATAGATAGATCAGCTCGGATACCATTACCTACAGATGAGGTGACGACAGTTGGACATAGTATCGGCCATTTTTTACTTTGGCCATCCAGACTTCTTCGACTCATTACCATAGAGGTATGGATGTTATATCTTTTATTTTATATTTTTATTAATGTTTTATCATTTGAAAACTAATATATTTTTCAATTTATTTTTACAGGAATACTTCAAAGGTAAAGAAATACTGTATAGACAACAACAAAGACAGATAGCTATGACATCAGATGCAGATACTAGCAGTCTTGACAAATTGTCAAGATATTCAAATTTGTTGGCGGATCATTATGACTTTACAATGGAAGCTCATGTCTGTGGACGTGAACTATGTGTGGGGATTATGAAAAGTGATATCATGGAGTTTGTCACTGGAGATAAGATGGGCATCAACGTGGTGCAAATTTTTATCATGTAAGTCTTAACTCCTTTTCCTTGCGTTATATTTATTAAAAATGTATACTTATGTCTGCTTTGTATTAGGTATATGTATAAAATTTGTGAGAGGAATGAGCTGACAGATGTATATGGATTCATGGACCCACAATTGATTTCCCCTGAAGCATGTGCATTGGATGAGGAACAAAGAATGCTTTATATTGCTGATAGATTTGAAAAGAATGTAATCACACAGTGTTGGATGATGCCTTTTTGTGAGAGGTATGAAACACATCCCTCTCAAAGAGTTAATTATATTTTAACATAAAAAACCACTAACGTTAAATTTCCTTTTCTCAGGGATCATTGGATGTTAGGGGTTTTTTGCCCTAGGGAGAAAACACTTTATTGGATATGCTCTCTCCATGATGATGTGCGAGAAAGTTTTAAGAATATATTGGAAACGTAAGTTTCAATTTCACAATAGTTTTATATATTATAATGAATTTTAAATTTACCCCATTCGTATTATTTTCTAACAGGGCATGGGTCCACTTTCGAAAAAGCGCAAAGAAAAGGAATTACAAGATCAAATATGTACATGCGAAGGTAAATATCCATTTATAATTTGTACATTTTGATTTATTACATAAAAATAATATATTGAATTTACACTCATTCAAACAGAAATGTCATGAGCAACAAGGCATCATCGAATGCGGATATTACATGTTAAGATTTATGTATGAAATAATAACAACTGGGACAGTTCTGAGTTTTGACCTGGTAAGATTTCCTCTTTCTAATAATATTTCAATTTGATTTATTCATTATACACGTTGACTACTATCCTTTTCCTTTGTAGCTTTTTGATGACCCTCAACCCTTTACTGCTGAAGATATCAAACACTTACAAGTGGAGTGGTCAAATTATTTTACAGGTTCGATTGACTTTTAGTTGTTTGTAATGTAAAATGTAATTTTGAATATTGTCAATGTAATTGTGTATTTCGTAGTCGTTTAGGTTGGATTTAGTTTTTTTTGAAGTTGACATTGTAAGTTTTGAATGTTATATAAGTGAATGTTTAATTTTTCTCTACTTCTTGTTTTGGTCTACTGTTGATGGTTTTTCTGGTCTGGATTTTGGTATGGGGGGAGAGGTTCCAAGGGGGTGGGTGGGTGTTTGGGGGGTGTCCAAGGGATATGGGAGGGGTGTCCAAGGTGTGTTTGGGGCTGTCCTAGGGGTCGGGGGGGGTGTAAATGAGGGTGGGGGTGTCCAAGGGGTGGGGGGTGTCCAAGGGATATGGGAGGGGTGTCCAAGGTGTGTTTGGGGCTGTCCAAGGAGTCGGTTGGGTGTCCAAGTGGTGGGGGGGTGTCCAAGGGATATAGGAGGGGTGTCCAAGGGGTGTTTGGGGCTGTCCAAGGGGATGGGGGGGTTTCCAAGGGGTAGGGGGGGTTTCCAAGGGGTAGGGGGGTTTCCAAGGGGTAGGGGGGGTTTCCAAGGGGTCGGGGGGGTGTCCAGGGGGTGGGGGGCTGTCCAGTGGGTGGGGGGGTGTCCAAGGGGTGGGGGGGTGTCCAAGGGATATGGGAGGGGTGTCCAAGGGGTGTTTGGGGCTGTCCTAGTGTTCGGGGGGTGTAAATGAGGGTGGGGGGGCTGTCGAAGGGGTGGGGGGTGTCCAAGGGGCAGGTTGGGTGTAAATGAGGGGGGGGGGGTGTCCAAGGGGTCTGGGAGGGCTGTCAAGGTGTGGGGGGGTGTCCAATGGGTGTTTGAGGCTGTACTAGGGGTCTTGGGGGTGTCCAAGGGGTGGAGGGTGTCCAAGGGATATGGGAGGGGTGTCCAAGGGTTGTGGTGGGGCTCCAATGTGGTGGGGGAGGGCTGGCCAGGTTGTTAGGTGGGTATAGATGAGGGTGGGGTTCAGTTGGGGCTTGGGGGAGGGCTGGCATGGTTATTTTTGTTTGGTTTCTGGTTGCTTTTTGGTGAGAGCAGTGCAATTATTTAAAAAAAAAAAAAAATTCTTTCACGTCGGTTATAAAATAACCGACGTGGTAAATAATCGGTAGGGGTTTATCACGTCGGTTTTTTCTAGAACCGACGTGATAAACCTTTCCCGGGGATTTTATCACGTCGGTGCTTAGTATAACCGACGTGATAAAAGGCCTGGGAATCGATTTACCACGTCGGTTATTGAATAACCGACGTGCTAAAACGTTTCCCAGGCCTTTTTATCACGTCGGTTTCCTAAATAACCGACGTGGTAATAGGCCAGGGGAAGGGTTTATCACGTCGGTTATGACATAACCGACGTGATAAACGATATCCCAGGCCTTTTATCACGTCGGTTTAGGGAATAACCGACGTGATAAAGCCCCCCGCGCATATTTATCACGTCGGTTATTATATGAACCGACGTGATAACCACCGTGAAGTTAGGGATATTACGTCGGTTTTAAATAACCGACGTAAAAAACGTTATTTATAACGTCGTCCGTATTAACGTCGCCTAAAAACCGACGTAAATAATAAAAAATAACCGACGTAAAAAACGTTTTCTGCACTAGTGTGACATGCAAATACCTTTACGATGTATCCAACTCACCTCGACTGCTTAGTCTGCACCAAGGGTTGGGATTGGATTACCTCCTTATGATAATAACCCAATTTCCCTCCTATGTACGTCGAGGAAGGTACTACGAGGGACTTTTCCGGATTTTCACGGCGGGTGAGAACTTTGGCACTATGCTTGATAACCCCTTTCAAGAAGCTGCTACTGACGGAGACCTCTGAGCGGGCTACCTTTGTCAGATTTTAAACTATGGCTTCTGGGGTCAATTGTTGGACTTCGGAAGGTTAGAAGACGAGTCCACCCGTTTGTCTTATAGACGAAAAGTGTATGAAGATGTCTCTCAACTTCACGCCCCCCATGCTAGACTCATAAGACGTCATAGGTGTCCTCATGAGTTTTTCCCTGAATGCTCGGCCTGTGTTTGGTTCGAGGAGTTAGGGAGTTTTTCTTCTCTGTGTGGAGTTCGTTTAGTCAATGAGTAAGGGAAACTCAAGCACTAATAATAATGAACGTATGTTTATGGAAATGTTATCTTTCTCCTTTCCTTGTCCTTACCTTGTTTTTGCCCTTGTATGATTTTCAAGTAATGGAACTCCTGTCTTAAAACTTTCAGATGGAAGGACAAACCCACCTGTTATCTCTTCCCACCGAGATTTTGGAAATCATTGCGATCAAAACGTGTGAGGACGAGTATGACCCCTTCGCAAATTTGCGAAGAACGTGCAAGCAATGGTTTGAGATAACAAACGGTCCGGAGATTCTCCGCACCTGCCAGGGGAATGCCTCCATCTATTACCGCATTGGCTCTGCTCAGCTAGCCGGACGTGAACGACGAGGAAGTTACCACGAAGGGCTCTTTCTTTGTTTCACCCTAGGCCGAAACTTCACGGCCAGAGTGAAATTCCAGGAGGCTGCGTTAGAGGGAAATCTTTATGCAGCTTATATGCTCCAACTTCTCAGCTTTAGCCTGTTTGACCACATCTATGGCTTCGATATCCTTGACCGAGACATAATTCGAAAAGTTCTTCGTACATTGGTCTGCAAAGACATTTCAGAACTTTGTACAGTTCGAGCTTCCCTTTGGAGGCCCGAAAGCCCGGAACATAAGTGTTACCCCTCCTGTCTTAGGTGTGTGTGGATTAGGGAGCTGGAAGAAGTGTGCTTCGCTACGGGGATCCCTCTAAATACACCTGTTGACCCTTTTCGTTGGTGGAGGTGGTAGGAACGTTTCTGAACCTTGCAGTGTCATGAAATAAATTGTGAGGACACAATTTTCTAAAGGGGGGGATAATGTGACACCCCAGGTTTTATGAATTGGTTTATGTAAGAAGTGTTATGCCTTTAAAAATGTATCTTATTTTATTTATTTTTCTAGTAAGGAATTAGAAATGAAATAAAACATAGAGAATAAGGTAAACTGACATTTATTAAAACATTACTTTACTACGAGACCCAACTAGTTGAGTGTACCATGCACAAGACCTAACACGGCCACCGCAAGACTACAAAGGACCACAACACGGGCAATCGGATAGTCGTCATCTTCAGGGTCCATCAGCGTGAAAAGTATAATCGCCAGGGCCACAGCACACATGCTCAACGCCAATGGTATGAGGAGAGCCATCCTTCCTGTTCAAGTGTTCTATTTTAGGAAGTACCCCACACCCCTGTTTTTTATATTAGTCCTTCGAGTTATGACCGTTATGTTTATATCCGTTGGGTTTTCAAAAAAAACGACTGTTGTGTTCCCACTAATAAAATTTACTTTAAAAGAGAACTCGGTTTTATTCCCTCATTCTTAAAAACATTCTTTCATAGAAGATTCTTCGTTTTTATTCTTAAAAGTAAATTTCCTTGTTTTTAAAAAATCCCGATGTTTACCTAGGTAGTTGGAAACTTGGTATTACTTTATAGGTTTAGAGGAAATTCGTAATAACTATATCTTTTTATCTCTTGAATTATGAAAAATTTTGGAAAAACTTTTGGTCTTTAAAAGAATTTTATAGAAACAAATAGTATAGTATTTTAAAAATACTAATGATTTTAATAGTATTGTAAAAAAAGGTATATCTTTTAAAAATTTTAGCTCAAGAGCTAAAATATTTTTTCTAAACTTGAAATTGGTGCTAACATTTTGAGTTAAAACTATGTGTTTTACTAAATTCCTACATTTTACTATATTTTGAGCTAAGTACATGATAAAACTATTTTTTTTATAAAAAAATTGAGTGGGTCTCGGCCAGCCAAGGGCATCCTCAAGGGACAAGCCCTCAGGCCAAGGCCGAGACACCATGGGGACTCGAGGTGCCGCCATCGGGCTCCCCAGGTGTGTGCGTGCGCGTTTCGGGAGCCAGCCAGGCTAGAGGCTCGGGTGTGGCCGTGCATAGGTTACCCAGGTCGCGAGCAGGCCCGTGTATAAGGCCGTGGCTCGCGCTGCGTGAGGGTGGGCCAAGGCCCGCGGGGGTGGGGAGGGACCCGTGTATAAGGTCTCGTGTGCGTGTGTGTTTTGCTATTGCACCGCTACCCGAACTGATTGATATTTATACCGCGCCTCAAAACCTCTCGGTTTCGATGTGGGACGTGCCCCGCACAACTAGGACCGTCCGATCGACATCCGCGTCGATCTCAGCCGCCCAGCTCTTTTTAACCGCGCGATCGCCTCCACCCGCATCCGCGACCGTTCGATCTCCCCGAGACCAAATCCCGACCGTTGGTTTCTTTATATCGATCTCTCTAAATTTTCTTCCCGCGCCCTCCTCAACCGTTCGATCTTCTAGGGATCTAATCCCGGCCGTCACTTCCTCTCCCGCGTCGACCCCATCATCTTCTTCCTTGCTACCGCAGCCGACCAGTAGACCTGCACCAAGGACGCCAGGCCCCTCCCTCCCCGCACTGCTCCTTGACTTCCGAGCACCCCCCTCCTAGGTCCCTGTTCTCCAGTCTTTCCCACGCCGGTCTACACCTGGGTCGGGACACCAGCAAGGCACCGAGGCCATTATAAGACCCCCCTGCTTCGTTGAAGCCCGAGGCAACCCCTTCCTCTTCCTCCTCCTTCTTTCCCACGGACACCCAGCAGCCGGATCCGAGTTCCCTCCTCTAGCACGGTAAGGGGTTTTTCTTACATTCTTACCTTGTTTCGAAATAACCTCCTTTTATATACTCACGGTGTATATATATATATATATATGGTTTATATATATTTATATACTCAAATATAACCCTCTCGGGTTGCTTTGCCTTCAAGGATCTTGGCCTTCGAAATTTTAATGGGTTGTTCCTGCATGCTCATCTTCCTTTAAAAGGAACTTTCGGTTTAAACACAACTCATATTTACCTATATACACTCGAGGTATAAATACCCCTCGGTTCTGCCTTCAAGAAGTCGGCCTTCGGGTTTCCAGTGTTGTATATGAGAGGGTACGTATATACCTTGTTTTTTTCAGTTTTCTTTCGAAACCCGTATATATACTGCTCACATATGTTATTATATGATGTATATATGGTTTCATATATATTTGAACGGTGTATACACTTTGTATAAGCATGTTTACAAATTCCCAGGCTGTTTATTTTGAGATTTTATACTTTGGTTTTCAAAAAAATAAAATATATATATATATATATCTCAACCTCGTATCTAATGTATATGGTATGTACATATATATATATATATAGTTCGTGAATGTATTCTCCTAACTTAACCCGACCTGTTTGGGGCATCAATATTTAGATGAAATTTTTAGATATATTTTTTTTTTTAAACTATGCTCTTTTGGTTTAAGTGAAGATATGTTTGTAAAACCTTAATCTTCATACACATGGTTAAATTTATAACACAACTTATATGGATTTAGTTTCAACCATGTAATTGAATTATGATTGGAAACTTTGAGTTACTTAAGGAATTTAATAAACTTTGCTTTGAATTGTGTAAAACCCATATATACACTTCGGGTATATATATGTGCACGTGTGTATATGTTTATAAGAATATTTTCTTTTATAAATAGAAGGACTTAAACTGTTCTTGGATGCTGGGATGATTTTATTTAGATATGAATTGTGTGATTTCTAAACCAACATGTTTTAAAATACACACAAATGGACATGTTTTATCAAAAAGTCTTATCTAACATTGCCCTGATGAGTTTTATGATAAAATTTGTATTTTGATCCAAGGGCCCGTTTACCACCGTAATTGATTTCATGTGTTTTTCTTAAGATTTCCCCCTTTTTCCAAAGATTTATAATGACAAAGATTCATCATTTAGTATATTGCTGTGTTATGTGCCTTAGTAAAAAGGATGTTGTACTAAACTATGTATGTCATTAATTTGTCCTTTCCCCTTTTTTTAGTGAGAACTGTCACATCATGTAAAGTGTGTAATGATTCATAAATTATGTTAGTTATTTACATAATGCATTTTTATGACGTATCACTAAATGGACTAAGAAATTGGATTACCCAAAGTGGTATGGGACACCTTGGGTAAAATTAAAATGAATGGGATGTTCAAGGTGGTATGGGACATCTTGAACATACATAACCATTTCAGTAAAGCATGAACGATGTGGCTCACATGATAATAAAGGAAAATTTAAGGGTGCGCCCTGATAGCGCTCCAATGCATTGGGTAATGATGTAACCACTAGAGATTACAATTTTCACGATACCCTGGTGAATAACCTTGGTAATTTTCAAATGACACCTTGGGGATGGACCTTGGTGAAACGAAACGATTGTCAATATTAAATGTTGATGCCACATAATTCAAGTCATATAACAAGTTTTTCCAAGATAAAGTTCATTCATGACTGATGCCTTTAATGTTTGTATAAAGTTCATAATTCCCTAGTTTTAAGCTTGAAGCATGCCTAGTGTTATCACTTAATAGAATAGTAACCAGCATATGAACATTTAGTTGTTTCCTTGTGCGCAACTCTGATTATGCATTACTTTTAACTGTTTAAATTTATGCTCAAGTAAATCACATGTAGTACTTGTTTATAACAACCATTACCACTCCTTCAAGAATTGACGTATTCGTTTCATGTTTTTATTGAAAACTTTGATTAAAGCATTGTTATGTTTGGTGTATTAAAATCTTCTTAGTGGATGTTCAAATTCTTTTAAAAGAATGTTTTTAAATGTTACAGAATTTTAAATTCTTTTTAAACCCCCTTACTGAGTATTTCAATGCTCACCCTATGTTTTGGTTTAAAATTTTCAGGTGTCAACTTTTGTAAGATGGATGGTTTCAGAAGTTTCCGGTTTCCCAGAACCCGAACCGCACATGATCCTCTGTATGGAACATGATGTGTTGTTAACAAAGTGTATTTATTTTAAAGATAACACATCATGTTCAAAAGGCACCGACTCCAATCGTTATCTGGGGTCGGGGTTTCTACAGTTTTAAAGTATATTTAGAATATATTTTTACAATTTAATACAATGTTGTTCATTGTATGTAATTTTACATTTAAACCAGACATAAACAAGTGTCAATCTTTTGATAGTTATTATCTCTTAAAAACATGCTATTTGTTTTGACGACAGGAATTAATTTTTTAAATTAGTTAATGTAACTGATATGTTTTGAATTTGGTAAAATAAACATCATTTTTGAATTCATAATATCAAATATGGATTAGGCCTAATGTTTGGTATTTTTCTGGAAACTTTCATTTTTTGATGAATAGTGAAACCACTAAGTGGTAGCTAAAAACTGAATTTTTTTATAAAACTTAATTTTACTGCTTCTGTGAGTGGAATTTAAAAAATCCGAGAGACACGGTTGATGTCAGTAAGTAAAATTTGGTTCAATGATATGAAAATAATTTTTGGTGAATAGTAACTTTTTACTTTTATTTACCATGGTTAAAAGTAAATAGGGTAGTCAAGGGTAAAAATGATATTATTATTACCCTAACACATGTCCTAATTCTATTGGATAAGTGTAATTAGACCAAAAACAACCTTAGGAATAAAATATGACCATTTAGGCCCACTTGGATTAGATTAGGACATTTATTATTAATTTATTTAAAGAAGGGTTAAAATAGTTAAAATCAAAGTTTAATAAGTAAATCATTTTTAATATAGGGTTATACATAAGATAAATTCGACTATAAAGATTAATTAGAAATCTATAATGATTTACTACATAATGATATTTAATTTTTAATTTTTAGACATTAAATAATTTAATTTATTTATGACACAATGATGATGCAGTAATTATTTTATTAATGAAATATTTACATAATTGATGTTATAAATACCCAAATAAATGTAATTTGAGACTTTTTATGAATTCCAATAATTTTCTATGTTAATATGACATGTTATTATTGATTTAATTCACTTTTTTAGAACTAATATTTCTGTTATGATTTTTACAAAAATCAATTACCAAATAGTATCAAAATTGACATAAAATAGTTTTTAAAACAAATATTATATTATTAATTGTTATTTTATTCCTAAAAATCTAAGGTTCGGCCAAATGACTTAGATAAGGTTATATATATTAATAATAAACAACTTGGGGTTCTTTTGGCTTGTTATAGTAAGTTTATTAACCTTATAGTGTAAGAAAACAAGAAGACACGGTAAAAGTAAAATTATTTAACTTAAAGTTAAATCTAAATGATAAGGTTAAAATAGGAACCTAAACTTGTCTAAATTCTATTTGATGAGAGTATTTCGACCCATACCCACCTTAGCTTATAAATAAATCAATTTGGAGCTATTTAAAACCGAATATGACTTTCTAATAAAATAATATATTTAGTTTTCCAAAGGTGCCCCTCTCCTCCCTTATAAAAGGGCACCTCCTCCCTCTCTTCCTCACACCACTTTGATCCTTAAATCTCGGAAAACCCCTGAAAAATTCTCTTCTCCACTTCCCTAGAAACATCCTAGAGGTCCTGGTATTCTTCAAAGACCAATTTTAGTGCCCTAAGAGGAGGACTCAAAGAGGCGCTTCAAAGAAGAGGTAATGTCCGTTACCGATTATTTCAACTTTATTTCTTCTTCCACTTATTCTTCTTAGGTTGTTTCATTATGAAGTAATAACATCAGTATCACTCATATACTTATACATTATTATAAGTATGAAACAACCCTATTTCACCATCTATCCATCCTATGGAAAATGAAATCACCACGCGTGCGTACGTACGGAATACCGTCTCCACACCGTGGTGTAATCTATTTTCCACCACCACCTAACTTGGATGGGTATAATGGTGTAAATAATAACTATATATGATTATTGTAAATTGATATTGATTCTGTAATAGTATACATACACTCCAATAAAATTCCACGATCATGGGAACGATATCGTCGCTCGTGCGTATGTACGGAATACCGTCTCCACGACGCGATGAGATTCATTCTCAATGATTAACCATTCATAAGTGATTATAAAGTATATATAATAAGTATTCATGAAATATATGACATAATAATGATACTGGATTTATGTATATATATATTTATGTCATCCAATTAATTCCATTCAATTCAATGAGGAAACGAAAACAATGTTCATGCGTACGTACGGCCTACCGTCTCCACGAACGGTGTATTTCTTTCCATTTATAGATCTATTATATATATGTATATTCTGAATATATATTATATATAAATCATGTTTTATATTCTGGAATTAAGTAATCATGATCTAAGTAATCATATGAATAATTACAAGTCAAAACACGGATGACAAATGAAACGATTTTACCCAAAACGCTCTTTAACATGGAATTTACAAAAGAACGGGTAATATAAAGTCATAAGTGAACCATATATGATATAATAAAAATGAATATGATTATGTAATAATTCAATGACATTATTTAAATCATATTACAGGAGTTTCGGATACGTACGAAGCATATCGGACCTAAGGTAAGGGATAATTTTGCAAATCTCATTTTTATCCGAGATTGCTTATTCGTAAGTAATTACTGGTGTTATTTCTATCATCCATGTCCATGTTTTATAAAAGTGTTTTCATGTATGTTAAAAGTCCTGTTTACCCATTTTTGACTTTTACTACATGGTATGTAAGGAATATTTCTTTTGTTTATGTTACGAGGTACTTCTTGACTTTTCTGACAAAAGTACGAGGAGAATGTTATTTTTAACTTATACGGCGTGAACAGATTTTTACGGTTTCATAATGCCTCATTTTCAAGAATATTCCTCTACAAGATTGCATGATTATTTTCAAAAAAACTCTTTTCTTTTAAAATTACATGGAATTTTGTGAAAAGAAAATGATTTTAAAGAAGAAAGGATATTTTCCTCAAGAATTCATTTCAAGTGTTTTGCCAAAACTATTTTCCATCTAAGATGACATTATTTCATATGTGTATGTTTCAAGTAATATGTATCTATGATTTAAATGGTTTCAATTTTCTTATGATGAAATGATATCAAACTTTTATGGATTATTTTATGATGGCATGATGTTTAAGAATCCCATTTTATTACATGGGTTATGCTATGATGTATGATTTATGATTTTGTGGCACACGAAAGAATGATTTCATTATGAGATGGGTGGGACCTATATCTACCTCCAATGCATTGGGTAAATATTTTATATCTCATGAGATAGACATGGATGAAATGGTAATTTAATCCGGTTCAGTGTTATAGGACTGAAACGAGGAGTGAACTCGATTCAGAATGGGACTTTGTCCACTAAGATGGTCTTGGCAGCAATGCCTTGGCTACTATGGAAATCATTACATGTGCTTAATGGATGCCACAATTACATGTTTTATTCCCATGCTATGTTATCATTATTTATGTTCCATTATGATCTATGCCTTATTTACTTCCATGTTTTAAGTCGTTGCTCAATATTTTGATGTTTAAACATTATGTTCATGTTTTTAGGTTCAAATGTGTATGGTATGTTTTATTTTATCCATGCTTACCCTTACTGAGCATTTGAGCTTACCCTTTTTATGTTTTATTTTCCCCCAGGATTAAAAGAAAGGTTTTAGGTAAGGAAACAAAAATTGGAAGATCTTTATGGGAGATGTTGAAGATCTTTCACCTCGATTAGAAGATTACGTTCCAAGTTTCCAAAGACACTAAACTATTACGGTCCTTGTGTATCTATTTTTGTTATGTATTATGTATTCCTCAAAAGTAATGTAATATCTATGTACGCCAAGCTTCGGGTCTCTACAATCATTGCCTCATGTTAAGCACTTTTAGTGAAAATATGTATTTAATACTCTTATAATCTGTGTATATATCACATTTTTCACTATAGATATAATGTCTCCATATCTTCAAAGAAACGATTATGGATTCCAAATCAATATTATGAGTTTTGTAGTTATTTTAATTATTCTTTAATTACCTTAATTCATAGAAAATAACTTTATCATTCTATATAAGTACAAAACCAATTCCATCCTTTGATGCATCACTATATATAAAAGATACATAATTTATTAATAGTAGAGTAAAAATTGGAGCATTTACCGATCTTATCTTCAATTATTAAAAACATTCTTTACATTTATTTATCCATTTGAACTTAACCCCCTTACATCTAATATTGGTTAATGGGTTATCCAATCAAGAAAATTTTTGAACAAATTACTGATAGTAACTTTCCAAACCAATGAAACTACATACCCTAATTATGTTTGTTGGTGCAGGTTATTTATCGAATGCCTTTGTCTTCACATAATCAACTGAGATTTTATCCTTAGGGACAATGTGGAAAATAAAATAAAATTTATGAATCTATAATTCACACTTTGAAGATTGTCCATATAACTATTTTCTTATGAGAGTCTCAAGAATGATTTTCAAGTGATTTTCATGGTCCTCATAGTTTTTAGAATATGCCAATATATCATAAATAAATACTAAAAAAATTATCAATATATTTACTTGAATACGATTTTAATTAGATCCATAAAAAATAGGGTTCAGTAGTCAATCCAAATAGAATTAATATAAACTTGTAATGTCTATACCTCATAAGAAATATTGTCTTTATAATATATTCCTTATTTAATCACAATTAATGATACCTATAATGAATGTCAATATTTGAAAAATATTGAGATCTATGAAGTTAATCAAATAATTTATCACTTTAAGGTAGAAGATACTTGTTCTTTATCTTAATAGAATTGATTTTTCTATAATCAATATAGAACCTCATAGATTTATCTTTATTCTTAATTAAAAGAACAAGGGATCCCCAAGGTGAAACACTAGAGTGTATAAATACCTTATCACACAAATCCTATAGTTTTTTATTTAACTTTTCTAATTGCACATTGTCCATTTTATATGGGGTCTTTGATATAGGTCTTGCATCATGGATTAAATCAATTGAAAAATAAACTTCAAGTTTTGGTGGATGTCTAGTTAATTTATTAGGAAATAAATAAATGTATTCTTATACAATAGGTACATCCTCAATTTGAATATTACCCTTTTCATCCGTAGATTTTATCTACTATTATTCCCTAATAATATCATTTAGAAGAGGAATTGGGGGTGGATCTAGACATGATGTGGATGATGAAGTCTCCCCTCTATAGATATGGAATTTCAAATCTTCATCATGAATCATAATTTCCTTCTATTTATAATAAATTTTTTCATTATATTTTGAAATCTAGTTCATACCAAGGATTATATAATAGTAAACCATAGGAATAAAAATAAATTATATAAATATCTCATGTTTGTGTTTCATAATTGGAAATGAATGACACAGCCTTGTTGTAGTGAGATTTTCACTAAGAGTTTTGACTGAAAACTCAATTATTATAGTGCTTGGAAAATATCTAATCTTATTAGAAAACATACAAGATATAAAAGAGTGAAAATATCCAGAATCAAATAATGATTTAGCTAAATTTTAGTCTATTATTAAATTACCTACCACCACATATTTAGGAGCTTCAACATCAGTTATAGTGATCGCATAAGTTTTTCCTTATCCCCTAATCATATTCTTCAGTAACTTACCTTAACTCATAAGATATTGGTTTGAATAAAGAACCCAATTATTTGTAGGTATATAACTAGATAGAAGTGGTCTCTTTATTTCCATTATATTCATTATCTATATTAACTTCATCTCTACACTTTTAACTAACTTTAATTCCCTTTAAGTATTTTCCAAGAAGTTTCTTTCCATAATGTACACATGATGGAAATTAATTTATTCATTTATTATTATTTGATACATTACCTTTTCCTTGGTTCTCAACCAACCTATTATTCTATTTATTTCCCTTGAATATATAGGATCTAGAAAATTCCTTCTCAATTTTGATGGCACATAATAATATTTCATCAGATTGTGAAAAAAAATGCGAAATGAGTTCCCTACATAGGCTAGGATTAAAACCTACAAATAAATGGTAAATATTTCTTTTATAATTATGTATATAATTCATAGAATATCTTACTATTCTTATAAAGGTAGAATCATTAACTAAAATACTTTATTCATCCTTTTTCTTTAAGTCAGGGACCTTTCTCTTCATTTAAATTTATTTCTCACAAGGGAAATATTTTTCTCAAGAATGTTACTTTAAAATATCTTCATTCCATGTGTTATATTTCTTCTTCCACACTAGTATTTTGATCTAACAACCTCCATTAATTAGAATTTACTTTAATTAATTACACTACCAACATAACTGTTTCCCTTTTATTTCTTCCCAAGGTAGGAAATATCTTTTCATGGGACTAAACCAATTCCTTTTCTACCAATAAATTGGTAGTTACACTAAAATATAGAGGAGTATATCATATAAAAAAATCCATTATAAGTTCATCATGCCATGAAACATCATTTTATCCATATTTTCAAGTTTATTAGTCATAACCTAGGTCAGCTTCCCTAATATGGTCATGATCTACTCAACTCCAACATTAGTTTCATTGGCTTGCTCAGTAGGGAAATTTTTACATTGTCTATAAGTATTGATACCATTATTTTTACTATGATCCATTTATAAAAAATAGAATATAATTAATTAGATCATAACATTATATATTTTATATCATAATTTATAATTATAAATCTTATATAAAATTTAACATAAATTGAATATTTATGAATTGTTAATCTCAAAATCATAAAGTTGGTTTCTTTAGAAATATATTTAAATCATAAAAATATTTTCAAATATTTTATAATGGTTTGTAAATAAAATTTGAATTAACCCAAGAATATCCCCCAAGAGTGTCAAACCAACTCTGTGGTAAGGGCTCATTCACCTTGTACCATAATGATGTTTGAGATATACTCAACCAAATATTTTTGGAGTTATTACCCCTAGATGAATCTATTCCAAAACCTCGTCTAATTGTAGAATATAGAGAGGTATTTGTTGCTAGATAAAACCAAAAATATCTACCTTACTAAAACTTTTTTGATATTTTCCAACAATTAGACATATCCTCAAATTATGTCATAGTTTTATGTTCTTTAATCTATGTTTTCCTAAATCTACTTCCTAAGGTTTCTACTAAACTTTATCTAATACCAACTGTAATTAACAACCACAACTATAGTAACCTAGAGACGGTGTCTACTTTATTTTATTGGAAATAAATACAAGAGATAACATCCTAAAGGACTGAATATTTTAATAGTCTTAAATAACTATATACATACATTATTCCTATTTTACATTGGAAATAAAATATGAAAACACAGTAAAAGTAATATTCTACATCTTTGAACACATTCAAGGATTCATTGTTTATATACTGGGGAAAGAAAACAAAAAAATGGTGATCTAAAATTCTCAGTAAGGTTTACATATAGTGGAATCTATCAAGATTAAATAAGTTATAATCAATATGGCAAGGTAAATAACCGAAAATACATTTCCCTTTGATCAAGAACTTGAGCATGAAATGCATCCATGGATAATATCAAAGAAATGATATCATAGATAATAATAAATGAATTATCAATGAAAGAAATTCATAATATATGATTTCATGATATCATAAATCATGATATCTTTACCATCAAGGCCTTGTGCCAAGATAGTTTAATTGATGGGTAAGTATACACCAAAAACCCATTTAATAAGTTTGGTCGACTGGTTTGTATCATGAGACTTGTCAATGCATAGAGTGGTTATCTATATTCAAGACCCACTCATCAAAATATGTCCAAATTCATTCCTCATATATTGAATGATAAATTTAATTCATAAACAATATGTCATATCAAAAAATATCTGTATTGAATAAATAATGTAGAATATTAATATTTCCCCAATCAATCAAATAAATTTCATAGTAAAACGCTATATGTAAAAATGGTATATAATTTAAAAATTAATCATATCCATGATACAAATAATATAAATATTTAAGAGAAAATTAATATCCTATTTAAAATGATCACAAGAAATTGAATTCCTCAATAGAAAGTTAACTACCATAAAATTAATAAGGGATAAAAGATGACATCAATTCATCAAAAAATATAGGTTATGAAATAATATCAAGTCATGTGTAGAATAATAGAAAGTAGAATAAAAAAATTAACATAACCGTTCATTAAATATTTTTATTTTTAAAACTATTGAAACTTTTAGAATAATCTAAATAGCATAAAATGATTATGGTGGTGGAAAAATCTGTTAAAGTCGTATATGTTAAAAAAATCCTTTTGAGTTTTCGTAAAGAATGTCAAAAATGACCCTTTTGGAAAATATTATAAATATTCCATTAAAAATATTTTAGAATTCAAGTATTACATAAAATTTCCTTAATAATTCATTTGAATAAATAAAAAGTAATTTTTAAAAACAATTTTGAAAAATATAGATATGGAAGAAAAATATATTCGATCTAAAAGAGAAATAATATCATATTTTATTTTAAAGGATTATTTGATTGATTTAAGTGAAAAAGGGGGAAAGTTAGAAGAAAATATGAAAAATCCTTAAATATTAAAAGAATAAGAAAATATATGGAGTTTATTAAAAATATATCATAATATTCTTGTAATGAAAATAAGAGAAATCCCTAAAAAATGAGATTGTAAAATAAATTATTACCACTTTGGTAACTTCTAAATTGAAACCCATTGAAATAGTAAACTTGAATTGAAACATTAATAATCATGAATAAATATATATTTTTGTTAAATACATAAAAGGGGTATTATATACACCACATAAAAATAAATATTTTCATAATACCAAATATTTCTCAATGGAGTGGAAATTGATATAAAATCCCTAACTTCACACTTACCCTTAAATAAATGTGATTTAAAATATTGTATAATGATTTTTAATATATTATTAATGTATATCAGAACAATATTCATTATTAAAATATCATATACTATCTTCTTAAAACATCTTATCACCCCTTTGTTAACAATCTTTCATTATTATCATTGTTTCAGGAGTTAACTACTTCGTTTTCTAAAGAAAGATTTTTTGCAAAAGTTCTAATTATTGTGAATAGTATATAGTTTCATCATCTTAAGAATGATATAAATTTCATAAATTTCATATTTATTAATTATATACCTTTTTAGAATCATTCCTAAATGATGGACATGAAAAATGAATTACATAGCTTTTTGGAGATCACAGGGCGTCCATACACACAAGTAGCATTATCATTTCCTTAATGGGTAAAATGGTAAGGAATTAAATGATATATTAAATTTATTGAATAAATATTTTTTCATAATTATCATATATATCCATTAGTTCCATCATTTGTACTATCCATATGAGGTGGCAATGGAAAACAAATTGCATCGGTTTGTGAGGCAGTAGTCTGACGTACACACAAGAGATGGTTTTTTCCCATTTGATAGAGAAAGAGATGGATAAATATTATTACATAAACATAATAGAATCTAAGTATAAGTTAGATAATATTTTATTATATTTTAATTTTAAGTATATAATTGAATGTGGTAAAATAATAAGTAAAAAAGAAAGAGATTCATTAAGAAGATTACCTTAACTTAGAGAAACCTCCTTTGGATATCTTCTTAAGGGCCTTAGGGTTGGTATTTTGGGAATACTAAAACCTTTATAATGTGGATAAGGATGTTGGGGATATAATTTTTCATGGTTTAGTTAAGATAAATGGCTCAATAGGTGTGAATAATTGAGGGGAATAGTTGCCCTTTCATAATTGAGGTAAGTGGCATACTTGTAATTTTTCAATGTTTTAAAATATTATTAAGAAACTTTCTCGGAAAAATGGATCCAAAATAACTCATATTTGAAAATTATATGGGTAATTCTTAAATATAACCAACTAATTATGTTTAATAAATTTTTTAGTTATTTTTAACCCTTTTCTTTTTATATTAACCCATAGTAAACTCTTATTGACCTTAATTGTGGTAACAAATTTTTACTATTTTTACTATTCATTAGGCCAGAAATTAAGATGGACTTATTAAAAAATATTAATTATGATAATTCAAAATATTGAATCAATTTTATCAAATTAAATTATAAATATCCTTTGTGATGTTTTTGTTTCTACAAAGTTTTGTATTTGTTGACAACTAATATTTTTATAAAATAATGTTTTGTACATCAAGTGAAAGTTGTGTTACTAAAAGGTTATAATTTTTTTTCATAGAAGTTGATGGAATTTTGGATGAAGAATCTTTTTTAAAAGTTGTAAATAAAATACCCTAGAACAGACCGAGTTCATTGGAGTAATTTTTTGTACAAAAGTTATAAGTTAATAAAATAAAGAAAGTAAGAAGTTATTAAGGATGGGATTCCAAAAATTTTATAATTGTTGATGAGTTTAAAAATTAGAAATGTTGGTTTGAAATTTATTGATGGGAAGTTGGAGAAATATAAAAAAAAATATGATGATGCATTGTTGTTCTTTTAAGTCTCTAAAATATCAATAAGAGTTATGATGCAAGAACAAGCTAAAATAAGGAGTTGCAGAAACTAGTACATCGGAAGGATGATGATTCATATACACCAGGTTATTTCTCTATGAGAAATTCAATCGAAATAAGCTGAAGAAGAATGTCATATTAGACTTAGCTGAGGAAGAATGTCAATTATATTGAGCTGAGGAATAAATTCAATCTGACTAATTTGTGGAAGAATGTTATATTGGACAGAGCTAAGGAAGATAGTCATTTCAGGCTAAGGTGAGGAATGAATTCCATCAGATTGATCAAAGGAAGAAAGTTAATCCAATGGAGCTGGGGAATAAAGTTAATAGGATTAAGATGATGAAGAAAGGCATATCAGATTGAGTTGAGGAATAAAGTTGGATCAAACTGAGATAAGGAAGAAACTCAATTGGACTGAGCTGAGGAAGAAAATTAGATCAGACTGAGATAATAAATAAAGTCATATTGGACTGAGATGAGGAATAAATTCAGATCATAATGAGTTGAGAAAGAAATCCATATAGAACTGATCTGAGAAATAAATTTAAATCAAACTGAGCTACGGAAGAAAGTTAGATCATAATGAGCTAAGGAATAAAGTCAAAATGGACTAAGAATTTATAATAAATTAAGTTTTCTGGAATATAGTTTCTGATATTTTTTTATTGTTTTGATAAGATGTTCTTGAGAATTAAATAAGTTTTGAGAAGATACCATGAGATGTGATAATGTTTGAAGCGGTTAAATATGAAGTTCAAATTGACATGAAATTAGGGTTTTTTTAATTTGGGTGAGAGGGAAAAACATTTCACTTTCTCACATTTAGCTATTTTGGTTTTAATATAAATAGATGCACAGTAAATTTTTACTTTTAATTTGTTCACATGTGTGAAAAGGTGAAGTGTTGTAGGGTTAATGTTAGAGAGGATTTATGAACTAATATATCATTAAAGGATCGAAAAACTGAAAGTTATATTTATTAGACTAAGGAATATTAGACTGAGGAATAATGGTCTGAGTGGTTGAGCAGAGTTTGTAAGGCCTAGGTTTTTGTTTATGATAGAACAAAAAAATTCTTCACGTACAGATTGAGAAAATGTGAATTAGATTTAATCTATTGAACTAATTTTATTGTAATGAGTCTATTAGACTAATTCTATCGGACTGATTCTATTAGACTAATTCTATTAGACTGATTCTATTAGACTGAGTCTATTAGACCCAGGAAAATCATACTGAGGTTCCAGAAAAATATTTTTTATATCAGAAATATTTTATATTCATTGTCTTTTATGTCTTAGATTATTGTAATAAAACTTTGTAAACTTATTAGATTCCAAATATTAATTCTTATCAGTACATAGAATGTTTCTAATGGGATTTGAAACAAGTTTTATTCACTTCTTGGTAATAGTGAATTTCTATAGACCCATGAGAGTGTCTATAGTAAGGATGTAGGTTCTCACACTGTGGTTGAACCTTGTAAATATCATGTTCTTTACTTTATTTCCTACTTTTTCATGCATGTATATTTACTAAAAGATGATAAGATATTGAAATTTAATATGCTGTGAGGGTTAAGTTTCTTAAAGTTTGAAGTGTATAAAAATTTTAAAAATGATTCAACCCCTCCTTCTCAGTTGTTATTCGATCCTTTGGAACTTTAATTGGTATCAGTGCAAAATACCCTTATTGAATTCTTATCATGGATAATCTAAAATCTGTCAACAGTAGAGGAATTCCTATATTTTATGGAAAATTAGATTGGTTGGGAAAACAGGATGATTCCACATCTCCTATCTCTTGTCCTGGAAGTTTTTGATGTTGATACAATTGGTTTTCCACCTATTGAGAAAGATTCTCCTATGACATTTGTCGACAAGATTAATATTTATTTTTATGAAAAATCCTGAAATACTATAATTATGACACTATAATAAAATGTTTTTTTAAGGTAATGGGTCTCAAAAAATCAAAGAGTATGTGGGTCAAGATCAAAATTATTTTTGAATGGAATACTCAAGTGAATGAATCAAAGCTACAAATATGGTGTAGTAAGTTTAAACACTTGAGAATAAGACATGAAGAACCTATTTATTAGTACTTCACCAAAGTAAATGAATTTGTTTGAAACATCAAGGGTTTTGGAGATGTCTTAGAAGATTATAAAATTGTGAAGAAATTGATGATAAATTTTCAAGATAGGTTTGATTCTAAAATCCCTACTCTAGAAGATAAAGATAATTAATCTCTTAATGAATAGCATAAATTTCTTGTTGCTTGTGAAATGATAAAATATCCAATATTCAAAAATAATTTGAAAAATGAAATGGATTTTTAAGCTATGAGAAAGATGAAAATACAAGATTTTGAAGATATTGATCCTTGTGATTCTGAAGATAAGGAGGGTGATGAGTTAAATGAAAAAACAATCTCTCTTATCTATAAGAACTATCAAAAAGGAAGAGGAAATTATGGAGTAAAACTTCCTATCAAATGTTTTGAGTGTGGTGGAACTTTTCATTTTCCATGAAGTTTCCTAAAAATAAAGTTAGATAATATTGAGATGATTCTGATGAAAACCCTTGATGGAAGAAGTTGAGAAATGGTTATAAAGAAGAAAATTCATCCAATAATTATAATAAGTTCATAGGAAACAAAATAAGTATGTTGAGTAAGAAAGATTAATCAAACTCAAATAATAATAATTCTTTAGAAGATGAATGTTTAGAAAAGGTTAGAATGTTCATTGAAAAAGTTTAAAAAACAGAAGACTGCTGAAATAGTGAAGTAGGAGGTGAAGAATCTTACAAAGAGTATTAGCTCAAAACAAGAACTTGTTTCGTTTCTTGAGAAAAATATATCTCTCAAGAATAAAATTGGAATGATAAATAAATATAGTGAAAAGTTATTTTAAGATGAAAAGGATGTTTTCAAGAAAAAATAAGAATAAACCCAGGATATATTAAATTATAAACTTAGAATTGTTGAATAGGGACAGATGGTTAAAGATCTTAATAAGAAGTTGGCAGTTAAGGAAGATGATGTTAACAAGTCTCAATCAAAACTTGTTGAGGCCAAAAGTACTTTAATAAAGATGAATGAAAACTTTAACAAATATTCAAAAGTAAAATCTGATTCTTCTAAAGTTTCTTAGAAAAATCAAATCATGAATCATGTTAAATAATCACCCACAAAAAATAATGGTTCATCTAATTTTTCTAACATTTCAAGTGAGAAGAATATTATTGGGAAAGCATGGTTTAATTAGGTATGTGAAAAACCTATCACATCTAAAAAATATGAAAAATCCCTTAGTAGTAAAGATGGCCCACACCCAAAGTATGTTATGGAATAAAGAAGTTATCAACCTCAATAATGTTTCGACAAAGAAAGATCTTACTAAAATAGAAAATTTAGATCTGATGGTTTTTGTTGGTGTTTTAGAATATATGGTCATAGGTAATATAATTTCTAGCATAACTTTTCAATTCCTAGAAGAAATTTTGAGCATAATAGAATCAATGGTGGAAGAATAATAAGTAATTTTCCAAAAAACTCAGTAAGTTGGAAATGTTAAAACTCAAGATGTTAGAAAACTTCCAATTGAAAACAAATTTGAATTTCAAGAATAAGTTTTATAAGATGTGACCATGATAGTCATCATGCTGAAAAATATATGACACTTCTTTTGAAATATGTTTCTTATAGTATAAAATAAAAGGATCCTAGAAAGAATAAAGTTAAGGAATGATCTTTTGTTGTTGTGATAGATTTGAAAGCAAGTGAAAATAAAAAACATGGATACTTTATTATTGTTTTTCATCATACATGATAGGTTATTTAGTGATCTTAAAATATAGTTAAAATCATTATGGATGATCTATTACCTTTAGGAATAATAATTCTTTAAAAATCAGAGGAATTGGAATGGAAGAGATTGAAGAAAAAAGGTTGAAATCTAAGGAAGTTCTATTTGTTTAAGGGATAAAACATAACATAATTAGTGTAATCCAACTTTGTGATGATGTAAAATAAGTGTTATTAATAAAATATTTTTACATCATCAAAAGTTTTGAACATAGAAAATTTGTTACAAGAGGAGAAAGAAGTAGTTGAAATCTTTTTCAAATAGGATAACTTTACAACTCCTGTTACTTTAGTACTAAAGAGGAAAACAATTTATGGATCTGGAGACTTTGTAATCTTTGATTTAAAAATATGAACAAACTTTCTAAAGTTTATGTTGTTCAAAATTTTCCAAAATTCAAAAAAAAAAGAGATGAAGATGTTTGCATAACATGTCTGAAAGGGAAAATGTCTAATAAAAGTCATAAGAAAGTTGAGATTCATTCTACCAAACCTCTTGAACTTATTCTTTCTGATTTATATGGGTATATAATACATCAATCAACAAAATTTTATATGTACCTTATCACTTTCGTTGATTTATGAAGAATAATTTAGAGGTAGTAGAAATGTTCATATTTTTCAAAAGAAAAATTGAGAGAGAAATGGGGGTTTATGTAAAGAGGTTAAGAATGGATAATGGAATAGAACTAACATGAAATTACTTTGAATATTATTTGAGAAATCATGTAATCAAACATCATTATATTTCTCTATATACCCCAAAAAAATCTAGTAGTGAAAAGGAAGAATAGAAGTTTGGTGGAAATTGGAAGAAGCATGTTAAAAGAATACAAAATTTCAAAGTTCTACTTGAGAGAAGTTGTTAGTACAATTATACATGTAAAAAATAAATGTTTATTGAGGCTGGAATCCAACATAAATTCCTATGAAATTTGGTATTATAAAAAACCTTCATTGAAATACTTAAATTTTTTTGTAAGTCCTTGTTTATTAAAAATAAAAAATTTGAATTTTGGGAATTTTGATGAGAAAGCAGAACAAAAATATACAAAAGATTGTGGAATCATATGATGTGAATTTTATTGAAAATAAAAACTCCTTACAAAAAGTTGTTGATAATTTTTAGGAAGAAAAACTGAAGAGTTCTAAAAAATTGAAAGTGATTCAAGACAAAATTTTCAAGATTTAGAAGAATCGTGTGATGAGGAAAGTGAAGTTAGAAGAGAAACTTTGAAATTTCCTAATTTTTATAAACATGTTGAAACTAAAAATATTCTTTAGAATAAAAGAGCTCTAGTTCATAAAAGAATAAGGATAATCTTAGAAAATCAGACATCACTAATTTCAAATATTGAAGTAGAATCAGTTTTAGAAGCAATGGAAAACAAAGAATGGGTTGATGTGATGAATAAAGAGTTTGATCAGATTGAGAAAAAAACGCTTGGGAACTTGTTCTACATCCACCAAATAAAAATGTTATTGAAACAAAATGGGTGTTCAAAAACATGATTAAAGAGCATGGAGAAGTTTCAAGAAACACATCAAGACTTTTTTGTAAAGACTATTCATAGGTGGAAGGTGTGTATTTTTAAGAAACCTTTTCCCCAATTGAAATATTAGAAACTATTAGAATGTTTCAAGAAATGGACGCACATAAAAATTAAAAAAATTATTATATAGATGTAAATTAAGAATTTATAAATGGTGAAATTGAATAATAAGTTTGCATTGATCAACCTTATTGGTTTATACATGATGAAGAAGAAATAAAGGTTTGTAAATTAAAGAATTCATTGTGTGGATTGAAACAAACTCTATATGTGTGGTATTCTAAACTTGAAAATTTTTGTAAATACTGAATTTTTATAAAGTAAAGGTTATAGTAACTTTTATGTGAAATAATTTAACTCTAACATCTAAATTTTAATCATTAATTTGGATGATATAATTTTTTATAGGGATAGAGAAATAGTTTGAAAATAATTTTTTGTGGAAATGAAGAATAATTTTGAGATGTCATTGTTAGGAGAATTAACATTCTTCATTGTCTTATAAGTTCAATTAAAGGAAAAATATATTTTCCTATCAAAAGAAAAATATTCTAGGGAATTTTTAAAGATGCTTGGTATGGAAGAATCCAAATAAGTTTCAACTTCTATTTTGGTGATGACAAAATTGAGTAAGGATGAAACCAGAAAAAGTATGAATCAGAAAGATTTTTGGAAACTGATGGGAATTTTTCTTTATCTCATAGCCTCAAGAAATGATGTTGTTTATTTTGTAACATTTTGTGCCAAATACTAGAGTGATTTTAAAGAGTCTCATATGTTGGAATCAAATAGAATTATGATATATATTAAAGGAGAAACTTCACATGGGATTTTATAAAAAATAAGTTGTGAAATGAACTTTCATGGTTATATTAATTTTGATTGGGATATATATTACAATGAAATAAAATCATCTTATGGAGGAATATTTTTCTTGGAAGAATGTTGTGTGAGTTGGCACAGTAAAAAACAGGGTTTGGTAACTTTGAGCATAGAAGAATCAGAATATATTATAGCTACTCAAGATTTTACTTATATATTGTGGAAGAGAGTTCAATTGAAAGATTTGAAAGTTGAATCTAGAAAACCATTGAAGATACTTTGTGATAATCAGAGTAAGATTGATCTTTAAAAAAATGTTGTCCAACATTCAAGATCAAAAAATATTGATATCAAGTTTCACAATATAAAATAAAAGGTTATTGGTGGAGATATTGTTTTGGAATATGTTTCAATGAAGTATCAAATTTCTAATATTTTTACAAGATCAATGCCTAAGGAAAGATTTGTAGATTTTAGGTTGCAACATCATGTTCAGTCTCCACCACCAAATTTATAAACATCTTAATGACCACCCCACTGTGCTTTAGAATATGTTGAAAAAGGGGTGGAATTTGAACAAATTTATCCTATAAGGGTGAGGGAAGTACTTTTCTCACTTAAATGTGTCTGAAGCTATGGTTATTATAAAATGGGTGAGAGAAATAAAAGTGATAGGAAAAGATAAGAGTGGAGGGGATTTTATCCTAACATGGCCACAAAATTTTATTGCCACCAGGGAATAGAATTCCTTAAAATAATTACTTTATAAAGTTTTTTGGTTTCAGGAAATATGATTTTGATATAGTTTGTTTCTTGGTAAAAGTTAAAAACACAAGTTTTGAAAAAGTAAGAGTGTTTAAAAATGGGGAGTTAAAAAAAATATTAACAATAGTTTTCAATAAATCAAAAGGGGAGATTTAAGATCCTTTATGGTGTTTTTTGAAAACTAATATTTCTGTAAAATAATTTTTCTTACATCAGGTGAAAGATGTGTTGTTGAAAGTTTATAATTTGTGTGTTAAGAAGTTGCTGGAATTTTGGATAAAGAATTTGTTTTACAAGCTGGTGATCGGATGCACTGGATTAGACCCAGTTCATTACAGTGAGTTTTTTATGAAATTTAGAACTTGTTAAAATGAATAAATTATGAATTTGTTGAAGATCAGATTCATAAATTTTACTAATATTTTTTGAGTCTAAAATTTATAAAATTTGTTTTGAAAGTTGTTGATGGGATGTTGGATATATTTATAAAAACAAATCTGAAGATTCTTTTTGTGTTCTTTCAAGTCTCTAAAATATCATGAAGTAGTTATGATATAATCACAAGTTAGTATAATGATTTTTAGAAACTAGTACATCGAAAGGATGTTGATGCCGATACATTGGATTCTATTTTAGTAAGAAATTAAATCAGACTGATCTAAGGATTAAATTTTGATTGGACTGAGATAAGAAATAAATTCAATCATACTAAGCTGAGGAATAAAGTTAATTGGACTGATCTGAGCAAGAAATTCATATCAGACTGAGATGAGGAATAAATTCAGATCATACTAAGATAAGTTGGAAAGTCAATCGGAATGAGATGAGGAAGAAAGTCAATCTGACTGAGCTAAGGAAGAAGGTCAATGAGACTGAGATGAGGAAGAAAGTTGGATCGGACTGAGATGAGGAATAAATTTAGATTGGATTGAGCTGAGGAAGAAATTCAATTAGATTGAGCTAAGGAAGAATGTCATATCATACTAAACTGAGAAAGAAAGTAACATCAGACTGGTCTGAGAAAGAAATTCATATCAGACTTAGCTGAGGAAGAAAGTCAAAATAGACTAAGAATTTATAATGAACTGAGTTTTCCATACTATAGTTTTTGATCTTAAGTTTAGGCTTAATAATATTTTCTAGATAATTAAACAAGTTTTGAGAAGATACCCAAAGAGATGATAAGGTTTGAAGTGGTAAATGATGAAGTTCAAATGGATGTAAAATTTGGGTTTTTCTAATTTGGGTGAGCGGGAAAAACATTTCAATTTACCAACTTTACATATTATGGTTTGCCTATAAATATATTCATGGTACATACATAATTTTTAGTTGTTCACATGTTTGAAAAGGTGAAGTTATTCAGATTTCCTGTAAGAGAGAATTTCTAGAATGAGATCTCATCAGAAGATTAGAAAATTGGAATTTTTGTTTACCGAACTGAGGAAGATCAAACTGAAAAAGAATGGTCTGAGTAGTTTAGCAGATTTTGTAAGGTTTAGGTTTTTTCTTTTGATATAATGTAAAGTTTCTTCAGTCATAGATTAAGAAAAGGTTAATCAAACTGAATCTATCAGACAGAGCTTATCAAACATAGAAAATCGGACCCAAGAATATCAGAATGAGGTTCCAGAAAAATCTTTTTTGGATCAATGAGATTTGATGTTTATTTTCTTTTGTGGCTCAAATTATTGTAACCAAACTTTTCAAACTAAGGGTAATCATTATAATTATTCTTATCGGGAGATATAAGGTGTATAACGGGAGTTGACACAAGTTGTATTCACTTATTCATAATAGTGAATTTCCATAGAACTAGGGAAGTGGCTATGATAAGGATATAGGTTCTCACACTAAGGTCAAACCTTGTAAGTCTCACATTCTTTACTTTCTTTCTTGCTTTTTCATGCATGAGTATTAACTAAAAGATAAAAAGGTAATGAAATTTAATAGGTTGTAGGGGTTAAGTTTCTAATAGTTTGAAACTTATAAAAATTTAACAAATGATTCATCCCCCACTTCTCTTTTGTTATTAAATACTTTTGGAATTAAAATTCTTATAATTTATATAATTTAATTTAAAAATAAATCTACAAAATGTGACAAAAAATGGTTTTTCAAAAAATGCATTTCTCAAGCATAAGATGATCTTACATCAACTATATGACTATTAATCATCATTATATGGATTTAAATTCAAATATTTAGATATATGATATATAAATTTAATTTAAATATTTCATTGTTAAGGATTATTTTAATTAATTAAAATGGAAATACATTATGCATTTAAAAATAGTTTTCTGAAAATATCGCTTTTTCCTCCAAATGATCTTATCTTTGTTTCTATCAAATTTATAATTAATACATGGTTAATTATATATATTATAACACATTAATATAAATAGAAGTAGTGGTAGTTAAATACTACATTTTCAATTATTCATAAAAGTTTATTTCTAAGGGAAAATTTAAAAAATTCATTCTAGGATTATTTTGACCGAGTAAGTTCAAAATCGATATTCATCCTATAAAATTATAATTTTTGTTCTATGAAATATTAAAATTTTCATATTATTATATTTTTATTAAAATAAAATATTCACTTTCTATAATTGAATATTTGGTGTTACACTTAGAGTGTGTGTATGAATTGTATAATATGATTCTATTCTCAACACTTTAATATGATATAGATCAGTCATATATTATGATTGAATTAGAAGTATAATGGTATATACATATTCATAATTTGATATATACCCCTAAAAAGGAATATGATATGCCTTATTTTCCATATATTTTACCACACACCACATATCATATAAAATGATATAGATGAAAAATTATATCTTTTATATTGGATTTAGAGAATATTTATATCAATCTCTCACTTAAAATAAATCCTTATAAACATAATAAGATTTCACCTTATATTATATCATATAAAATAACTTATGAAATAATATCCAAAAATCCTTTTAGATATCTTCTAAAAAACTTTTGGAAATCTATCATCAAATTCACCTTGTATCACATCTTATGAAATACCTTATGAATAACCATCCCAAAGTCCTTTTTGATAAACTATAAAACACTTTTAGAGTATCTCTATGAGTTTTATAAAACTCAATCCTCATTTAGTAAACCACAAAGTGTGATCTCATAGACCTTTTAGTATTGAAAATAGATATAAATTCATGAACTCATAATTGTAAACAAGACATGGCCTCTAGAAAATAATATAGGTTACTCAAGATACAAAGGGATATGAATTGATCTAAATCAAACAAATGTATCTCTATACTTGTGTATATAACATATATTATATATAGGAATACATTTTCATATGATCACTTTGACTAAGACATCTGTGGGTTGGAGTAGGACACTCAAGAGGGGGGTCAATTGAGTTCTTATAAAAAATTATATCTAAAATGATTATTTAGAAATCCCCTAATTTAAAATCATATATGGCCCAGTTAACCAAAGTATCAGATTTATAAAATATTTGATTCTTTGAAAGATTTTTTAAAGATTTATTAGTTCGCAGTTAAAATAATGTGGATTATTATTTCAACTTTTTAAATCAACCTACTAAATAAAATTCTAATATATACACTATCTAATATTAACTATCAAAGTAAATTTAAGATTTCTGAAATAATTATAAGAACAGAGAAAAAAACTTGAAAGCACACAGTGAAAGTAAACAAGAGGTTCAGTCTCAAGCTGATACCTAATCCTCTCCACTTGGTGATCACCTATCACCAAACAATTTATATAAATAAATTTTATCCACACCTTGGATCAGGGTAAACAATAGAATACACAGCTATTCAGGTCAACAAGACCTCTTCTATTGTTTTTAATGGGAGTTAAAATTACAATAGTACATGTAGGGACCTCTTCCAATATTATCTGTGGGAGTGTAAGGTGTAAAAACATAAGTTTGTAAAGATATTAATGTATCTTCCAATTTGGCATAGGAGACAGTGTGTGTTTAAATAACAGAGACACACACACAACTCAAAATGTAAATAATGTACACAGGTAGAGAAATATAATGAGAGTGGATTTTAAAAGGCTTTGAGTGATGTGATTTGTAGCTTCTGAACTCCTTAGAGATGGTAGAAGTGGATCTGGAGTTAACTTCTGGAAATAGGCAGTAAAATAGAGTGTCGTGAGTGCTTTTTTCTTCTGTTTCGAGTGAGGTGTATGAATTAGTGAATGATCTCTTCTCCTTTCTTAGATTGTTGTTGTAAATAATTTCTTCATTTTTTGTTCTCAGTAATATCTTCATGTTTCTTCAGTTTGAAGTTCTTGAGTTTTATATGCACATGATTTCTCTACTGGACTTCATGGGGCCTCTACCAGTTTTTGATCAGGTATACATTTTAAACAATGCAATAGACAAGAAAATTTTTATCTGGTACCTCATACCTCATACTGTTCTCTGAAATTATTAAATATTGTCTACAAAATACAGACAAACTCATTATTATGATAAGTAGTACTAATTTTCATAAATATGATCATTAGTAATAATTTTGAACTTAATAGATAGATCATCGGTGTCACAATCTGTCGGTATGTCAGAATGCCTCTAGGTAGTTTTTTTGGTAGATCATTCCATCAATAGGTTATGCAACACTAACTCAGATATTGGTATATTATACTTAGATAAATTTGTAGTGTCGTTCAGTCACTTTGTTGATAGGTCAGGCGTTGGTAGTTCGGGCATCGATAAGTTAGGCGTCAGTAGGTCAGGCGTCGGTAACTCATACTTAGCCAATTTTTGCTAACATGTATTATGCAGTAACACACTAACAGAATAGATCATGGTTATATGTAATCATAATTTAATATAATTTAACTTTATGAATCATGATAAAACAAGATAAAACATGATTAAAAACAATTTAACTTGAATGATAAATAGGAATGATTTAGTAGCATGATTTATGAGCATGATTTATGAGCAATATTTGTGAGAATTAAAACTAGAGGAAGCCAAAATCCCCCCCCCCCCCCTTGATGATAAAAAATCCTAGCATTATATAGCACAATAGTTGACTTATAATGATCAAAGTAAGGTCTTCTTAGCATATTATAAATTTTAATATAAAACAAATATTATATAGATTCCTTATTAATATTTATTTTAATGTTAGGCATCTTCTAAGATATATGACATACATACATTTATCCCCCTTTTGGGATTATAAAAAAGGGAAACAAAGAATTAAAATAAAGAACATAGAATGAGAGGAAAACATTGAATATATTTCATTAGTCAATTAGTACAAGTGGTTACAAATAGAGTGCAGTAGATCTCTGTCAAAGAGTTATCTAATCACTTCATCTTAGAGTCCTCCACTTATTTTCCATTAGAGGACATAGAAAAGATGGGAGAAGGAGGTTAACAATTAGTGGTTGGAGGTATAGGGTGGATACTGAGGGAGGGAAGAGGAAATCCTATGAAAACAGAAGGATCTAGGCTTGGGATAGAATAAGTAGGAGGTCTTGTAATCTCATGATGAATTAAAGGTCTGGTTTGGATTATAGCTTGAGTAGGGGTCATGAAAAAAGGTGAAAAAATGGTGGAAGAATATGTAGAAGGGTGCAAAACAGGTTGTATGGGAGAAGCTACTGGAGCAAAAATGGCAGTATTGTCATGATGCAGGTAAGGTTTCAGTAGATTGATGAAGTCATTGATGATTTGACCACCATAATCCATATCCTTCTCAAAATATTTCTTATTCTCCATAAACTTCTCAAGGGTAGGATTTAAGTCTTTAATCTTCTTGAATTGATCCTTGAAGTCTTGAGTAACAGGAGGGATCTCCAAATTTTCCACCAAGTATTTGAAATGAATGTCTAGTTGATGCTTGTTATAGACTCTCTTAAAGTATAAGTCTACTTTCTTGGTTATTTCTTATTAAGAATTGGTAGCACCTATGGTGTAAAATATAACCATATCATGGATGTGGTCATAATTTTTCTTGATCTTAGTGAGGATTTCTTACTCAGTTCCACCCATCATGGTTTGAAGTTCCTCTCTTATCACATTTCTAATCATCTCATCATCATAAATATGATTAGTTGGAGTATCCATGGTTGAAGTACCTTGAATTACATCTTGAATTACTGATCTCAACTAATTTAAATTAATGGTTGGAGTAGGAGAAGTAGATGAAGTTGAAGCATCATTCACCAAATCTTTGAAAACTGACTTTAAAATGGCTAGTTCAAGAGATGGAGGAGGAGGATAATCATCCTCAGAATACTCAAAAGATATATCTCCAAGACCTTTTATAACCTTGTCCAAAGACTCTTTATATTCAATTTCCAACTTGTTGATGGCTGAGACCACAACAATCAGCCCATTTCTCATTTTTTTATTTCCTAAGACAATTGCTTCCAACACTGAGATCAATCGAGGTTCATCCTGAGACACAAATCTATTTGTGATCATATCTGCATCTCTTTCACTAAGCCTTGAAACTGGAGCATGCTGATTTGGAGGGATATATCTAACCATAGCAAAAAGTTCTTCTTTAAAATCCTTGAAATCAGTCTTAGACACATAGTCTATAGGTACTGGTAGAGCCACATATTATGGAGCAGCTATAGGAGCAGGATCAACTGTCCTATCCTATGAATTAGAGTACTCTAAACCTTTCACAACCAGTCCCCCATGGCCCGTTCTGAGACTACTCCAATCCTACCTCCCAAAGTCTAGGGGCTAGTGACTAGCACCAAAGTCAATAACCTATAAGTGGGAGGCATTTTTTTGTACCTGTACACACACACACTCACAACCCCAACCCAAAAAGATGAAAAGAAAAACAGGTTTTCCACTAAGACAACCACTAAGAGTATAAAGTAAAAACTGAAAGTAAAGGGGCTAGAATGAAATCCCAACAAAGACAAGTATAAAATAGAAAAGTCCAAAGGACTCTACAAAGTCTCTGAAGGGTAGGTGAAGAGTAACTTTCAGAAGCCATAGAAGTATGCCTTGTCTTTCCAATCTCATTGGGTGTTGCCTGGTCTTGGGCCACCAAGGTCTCTGTTAAGACATTTCTCATCTGCACAAGACACGACACGTGCGATTGAAGTCGGTGTAGGGGTGAGTAACACAATACTTAGTAGGGACCCCAAACCACAAAGGAAAAGTACACCCAAAATAATGGATAGCACACACAAGTATAACATAAAATATAGAAAGAGAGATTATAAATCGTAAAGATGAAAATTTTTTACTGCTGAGGTACTCATCCCCGATGAGTCACTGAAGGCTGTCGGGCCACTAAGCTCTGCTTGTCTGTTAGGCCACTGTGGTATGCTCGGCTACTCATTTGTCAGGCCACTAAGGTCTACACAGCTATTCATCTATCAGGCCACACAGGTCCACATAGATACTCATCTAATGGTCCACACAGGTCCACACGGCTACTCATCTATTGGGTCACATAGGTCTGCATGGATACTCATCTGTCGGGCCACTAAGGTCCACTCGGCACTTCCTTCTCATCACAGCCAGTCACAAGATTCCTGATCGTAGCACACTTGATTCAGGGAGAATATTCTCCTCAATCCATCGTTAATATCTCAACTTATATTGAAACTCACTTCGAGTATGTAAAAATAACCTCATCATCGTAGGGGGCTCAATGCCGCAAATGAATCATCAATCGGATGTACAGTTTGCTGGTTATGACTATTTTACTGAGAAGGGACCGGTTAGGTCTGGGTCCAATCTGACGCAGTTAGACTGACCCGACCCAACCTGGCATGGGGTCCACTAAACCAATATGGGTCTGACCCAACCCAAATCTGACCCAGTTCGGGTCCGGCCTGCCTCCTGCCTGGCCTGCTGTGAGTGGACTGCCCTGCCTGGCCAAGATGCGGTCGGTGCTCCGTGTCCCCCCTCCACCCCACAGGTTGTCACGGGGTCACCACTGCCATAGTCCTAAGGGACTGTGGCATAGTCATCACATCTGCGTGCACCATGACCCTCCTCCACCTGACATGGTTCCTTTTCGGCGTCGTGATCCCGCACTGCCATGACCCATTGGCCACAACCTCCTCTGCAGTGGCGCGCTGCCAATGCGCGCCGCCTCCTGTATGTGGTCACTGTCGCATGCCACCACCACTACAATCCATGTTTTGGGACTATTTCACTAAGAAACGGGCATGCAACGATCCATTTTTCATAACCCCATGAAGAACACAAAGAATGTGAGGTAAAAGAAGGAGAAATCCTATAACAAAGTTGGGGAACTAACCTCCACCATTATTCATTATGACATCAATTTACTCCCATTAGAAGGATAAAATAGAGCGAATCAAAAACGTGAATTAATCCCATAGAATCAAACCTAATAAAGATCCTCCCATAAGAATGACTTTCCATGGGTCAACTTGTTTTTGGGTTAAATCGCATTCATCGTTTAGTCAAAGAACCAGGAGGAAAAAAAATAAATAACAACCCATACCTAAAGTTGGATCATTCATTAATGATGATCATTGTTGTTGTGTTCATCGTTCCATGATCCGTTGTTGGTAGTCGTTCATCGATTGTTGTTTTCCAATGCCAAAGATCCAACGGTTCAGAGTGATTCTCCAACGCACCAACGATCCCATATTTGATTAACCCATTAAATGGGGAAAACATGTTTTATCATTTTTGTTATGCTGCGTCATAGTTTTGTTACGCTTTTTCATTTATAAAATAGTGTTTCTATTACACTGAAACAAAATTCAAAATTCGGATAAAATAAACTAAAAGTTTATTTTATTTTATTTTTCTTAAAATTACGAAAATTAAGTTTTTCTCTTGACATGCATAAGTAGAGGTTAAGTCAATTCTTAGGTAAATTCATCATTCCAGATGCAACGGTTCCCTTATATTTTTAATCCAGACACCCGTTTAGAAGTTTCCAAAACCGCTCATGTGCGCTATTTTAAACAAACCTAAAAAAAGTTCAAACAGTTATTCCATGCTCATCGGGGCTCGGAATCAAGTGTCGTCTGAGAACCTAGTCTCTAAATAATCCCATATAATTTAAAAAATTTACATGTAATTTTGGGGCATTAAAAACCCCAAAGTAACATACCCTGGATAATTTCTCCACATAGGCATAACTATATCACCAAGATGAGAAAAAACATCAACTTTCACTCTCTTTTCTTGTATCTCCCCCTCAACAGATTCTCTCATCTCAACAGAAGTTTTCTTCCTAACATAAACAAGTTCTTGTACTAGAGTCACTATAACTTCTTCTTTAGCATGAACTTCTTCATGCATACAACCATCTATATCTTTTTCTCCAACCAAGGGTCCTTCAGGAGCTTCATGGGATTGCACAACTTGTTCACATTCATGTTCCACTACAGGAGTATCAGCAAGACTTTCATGATCAGTAGGCCCTAATGTAAGATCGATAGGTTCAGTATCAAGACCTTGATCATCATTAAGATGATCTGATCCACCATAGGATTCAACACTTCTATCTTCCTCATCACTTCCATCTTCTTCCCTATCACTTGCATCATCTTCTTCTTCATTTTCTTCCTCATATCTATCACCATCATATTCTTCTTCTTCACTACCACTTTCTCATTCTTAACCATTTGAATCCTCTTCACTATCAAATCTACTGAAATACTCAACATTCTTTGAATCTTCAGTCTCCTCATCATTATCCTCAGCTAGAAGTGGTTACTTTAAGGGTATAGGACTAGGAGGGATAGAAGGACCATAGGTCATCCCTTCGGGACTTTAATCTATATCAGGGTCACTTCTATCATCAATTGGTGACTCATTTCCTTAACCTTACTTAGTTACATCTTCCTCGTATAAATACTCACCAGCTTCATCTAGTCCTAGACCAGGATCAACTATGTTTCTTATTGTTGAGGGGTTCTCAACAAGATTAAAATCCTCATACAGTTTATCATTTTCCTCAACCCACATCTTCTTCCAAGGATTACAATTTATTCTCATCCTCTTAGAGATAGATTTGGTAAGAAAATACCTATAACATTCTGAAATAGTTTCCTCGCCTTCACTTACTAAACCTTTCTCTTTAAATATAGCAGAGATAATCCTATGATAAAAACAATGAATTGGTATTGCAAAAGGGTTTATCATATCACTTATATGCACCATCAAATATCTACACAAGTTAACCTTATATCCCTTCATAAGTAGATAGATAAAATATAAATCTTAGTATTTTTGGGAGGAAAAGTTCCATTTCCTTGGACATAATTGGTTTTTAATGAATTTGAACAACAGCTTGCACTCACCATTCAGCTATATTTCTATAGGCCTTGTATGATCTCCATTTCCAGTAAGCTTAGCCAATGATTCCTCAAAACTAAAAATGCCACTGGTTGGAGGTTAAATTCCTTGATGATCATCACACACACCATCATGGGGTACCTTCAAGAATTATACCAAATTCTTGGATGAAAAATAGATTCTTTTTTATCTACTATAGATTTCATCCAAAATACCTTTGTCCTTTCAAACAGAAACTCCTAATATAGGTAGAAATCATGCACTAGCCTCAGATAAAATGGTCTTTCATTATTGTAGAACCACTCCAACCAATATTGGGTTTGAAAAATATTTAATAGAAGATACTTACTTGTAAATAGACATTCTGAATGTACTTCCTTCTCAGAGGTCACGATACGGTTTGTGGGTTCTGGATGAACAGGTTACGGTTTAGGTTGACTAGATTCACCTATTTGCTTTTTATACAGATGTGAATCATCCAAATATCTATCAGAAACACATTTAACTCGATCCAGTGGTGAGATTCAAGGTTTTTTGGTTCAAAGGAGAAAGGTAGCTAGAGTTCGGGAGAGAAAGGTTCGAAGGAAATAGTGCGAAATCAGGAGTGTGAGAGTGAGAAAAAGTGTTGGATCAACCCTTAATTTTATCATTTGTGGATTTAAAATCATAAAAAACTAAATTTGGATTAAAATAAAATGAAATAATTAAAACAGTGATGCTTTATATTCTGGACAGAAAAAAGGCTATCGATCGGTAAGACACATCGGTGAGACCTATCGATAAGTCACCATAGGTGAGTCCTATCAATGAGTAAAGTCAGTGAGATATCATCAGTGAGTCATGTTGGTGAGACATCATTTTTGATTCACATCTGTGAGACATCATCTCTGAGTTATGTTGGTGAGACATCATCAGTGATTCACCCAAAGTTGATCATTCCAAACTCATGTTTAATGTAACTCATTCTCGTAGAGTTTAATGGCTTAGTAGAAATTCCAAGAAAATAATGTCCAGTGAAAATAAATTCAAGAGTTATATCACCTTTTTTATAATTATCTCTCAAAAATTGGTTTATTACATTAATAATCTGTTCTTGAATGAGAAACCAGATTCTTAGAAATGTTAATAGCACTTGTGTTGTCACGGTTTATAGGGACAGGCCTAAATTGATATCCATAATCTAGTAATGTGTGTTTAATCCACAAAATCTGAGCAAAAAAATTATCAGTAGCTATGTATTCATCTTTGGTAGTTGATAATAAAACATAATTTTTCTTTTTACTACACCATGAAACTAGAGACTACCAAAAAGTGACATGTTCCAGAGGTGTTTTTTCTATCTAACTCAAAACCACCAAAATCAGCATCAGAATAACTAACTAAATAAAATGGTTGTCCTCTAGGGTAGAATAGTCCTATGTTGGTAGTATATTTGAGGTATTTGAAAATTATTTTAACAGAAATTAGATGTTAATTTTTAGTATTTTCTTGAAAATGATCACATATACACATACTAAACATAATATCAGGTCGACTAGCAGTTAAGTCAAGAAGACTTCCAATCATACCTTAGTAATTGGTTTGATCAATAGACTTTCCATTTTCATCAAGATCTAATTTATAGGTGGTACTCATAGGAGTATCACTAATTTTTGTGATATCCAATACAAAATGTTTTAAAATATATTTAGTGTATTTACTTTGATTTAAAACAATGCCTTCTTTATTTTTAAATATTTGAAATCCAAGAAAGAATTTTAGTTCACCCATTAAACTCATATAAAATTCATTTTGCATCATTTTTTGAAAAATAAATACATAAATAATTTTTAGAAGATCCAAAAATAATATCATCAACATATATTTGAACAACTAAAACATCTTTAGAAATTCTTTTTATGAAAAGAGTAGGATCAGCAATTCCTTTTGTAAAACCTTTAGAAATAAGAAAAGTGTTGAGCTTATCATACCAATCTCTTGGAGCCTGTTTTAAACCATACAAATCTTTTGTTAATTTGAAAACGTGATTTTTAAAATGAGGATTTCTAAAACTGAGGGGTATTTCAACAAAAAAATCTTCCACTATATACCCATTTAAGAATACACTTTTAACATCCATTTAATAAAGTTTGAAATTAAGATGTGCTACATAAGATAGAATTATTCTAATGGATTGAAGTATAGAAATAGGTGCAAAGGTTTCTTCATAGTCAATTTCTTCTTCTTGACTATAACCTCATACAACTAATATACCTTAATTTCTTACTATAGTTTCATCTTCATATACTTTATTTTTAAACACCCACTTAGTGCCTATTGTAAAGGTGTCTTTGGGTCTATCAATAAGTTTACAAACTTTGTTTATTTCAAACTGATTCAATTATTCTTGCATATAAATTACCCAAAATTCATCATTGATTGCACCATTTATGTTCTTAGGTTCAAGTTGGGACAAAAAATGCTTGATATTCAACTTGGTTCCATATATAATCTATAGTATGTGTCCCTTTATCTAAGTCTCCAACTACATCATCTAAGGGATGGTTATTAAGGGTTCTAATAGATCTAGAAAAAGATGGGATAATAATTTCAGGTTCTTCTATAGGTTCGGGTTCACTATGATCATAATCTAAAAATTTTACAGAACTGGAAGATTTTCCATCTTGCTTAACAGCAAAGTCAGAAGGTTTAAAATTTAGGTCAATATTTGAAAAATCATACATAATATTTTCCAGGGAGATCTTAGTTTTGTGTGGATATATTTCATCAAATTTGACATGTACATATTCTTACAAACACTTTTTTTCTTATTAAAGATCCTATAGTATTTACTAGAGATTGAATAGCCTAGGAAAATTCCTTCTTCACTTTTGGAGGGAAACTTATCAAGATTATATTTTGTATTGAGGTTAAAGACCTTACAACCAAAAACTTTAAAATAATTAACCTTAAGATTATTATTGTTATATAACTCATAGGGGGTTTTCTTAAGGTTAGATCTAATTAAAACTCTATTGATTATAAAACAAGCTGTATTCATGATCACTTTGTCGAGCACGTCAAATTAGTTGTTTAATTTTGACCAGAATTTCTGCAGTATAGCAGCAACACTAGGTCGTCTCTCGATGGAGCCTTAGATCATTAATTTAAAAGGTGGGTTTTGATTATGAAATTATAAGTGTAATGAGGTTTTTTAAAACTTGGGGGTTTGATGATTAAAGAAGAAAATAGAAAATGAAATTGATAAAACAATGTAGAAATGAACAAGATTAATTAAGTGTGATCAACCTGAGGTACTCTCATGATGTTTATCCTTCATCGCTTCATGATATAGGGTCATAATATTTTAATCCCAGGTTTGTAACACCTAGAACCAGAATGTTACTGAGTTTATACTAGGATACCTCCTAGGGTTCAGTTGAAAACACACAATGATTCACCGGACACCGCCGATGATTGGGTGATTTGTGTTTGACTTCATAACCGAAACTCACCGAGGCAACACACGAAGAACTCAATGTGATGTCTAGGTTTGTGTGTTATTTCTTTGTGATACCATGACATAAATATACATGGGCTTTAAATTTCATATGTTAGTTCAATTGACCAATATGAACCACACAAACACCGCAATTGAAAGAGGGAAAAGGAAGTGGTGAACAGTGTGTGAAACATCACATGAATGGGTACCCCCGAACATGATCATATGAGTTGAGCATGACATAACAGTACATAAATCAATAAAATTAAAATAGATAATGAAGAAAAATAACATAAAACCTCGAATTAAAAAGAGCATTCAATATAATACAAACATGAAGCTCAGGATTACATCACGTTCCTCCCCGGGTGATCACAAGGGGTTTAGAAACCCATGGGAGGGGTAGAAGAATAAGATGTTGAAGTAAGACTTCCCATAGACTCCATAACTTCTAGTGATGTTGATAAGGCTCCTTGAGGACTCCAAAATGGCAGCACCTTGCCTCCTGTCCGAACTCCCAAATGGGGTGCCCAAGGTGCCAATTTATATGCAAAGTAGGAGGTGGTTTTGGGCACCCTGATTTCAATAATCCTCTTGGTCCATGGTTTTTTCCAGTCATACAGTCATAAATCACTTTGGAAAAAACTAAAAATTTGTTGGAAGACACCTTTTATACCTCCATGTCAAATATGGAGGCCGGATATAGAATATAATAAGATATATTGTCAAAATACAGAGGCAAAGTTTTGACCCCGTGCAGATCCACTTTATCAGACAGATAAGTTTTTATGGGCATCTTAATGAACTAATTGGGCTTTGGTTCCTTCATATGAAATTAATCTAATGAAATTTAGGACCAGACCAAAAGTTTTCATCCCATTTTAATGCATGGTTAAGTAGAAACATGCGTTTTAGTCCACTAGTGTTCTAGGATCATGTGCAGATTGGCCCATCTTTCTTGGACTTCATCATGGGTCCTCCAAATCACCTCCACCTACAATATAATTATCAAAACAAGTAACATTTATCTTTTTAAAAGTTTTAAACACAAAATAATTGAATCAAACATGGATTAAAATTTTTTATTATAATTTTAATTTTCAATACAATTCCAGTTTAATACATTGGTATAAGGGTGAAATAAAACAGTGAATCGTGGTACGATCACACCCCCACACCTAAACATTTGCACTCCTAGGAAATGTATAATATCCTAATAATGTACCATTCCTAAATAAAAGGTGTAAAAACATCCAATATTATTTGGAAATTAAATTCATCATGTCTCATTTATGGAATCAATTTTCCTATCATTTTTCTTTTCTCACATTCAAATTTGTTCAACTTCATTTTTTAACCCATGCAACATGTCGTAACCTACCTCACCTAAAAAATTTCCCTATTCACTCAAGGAACATATGAAAGTGAAGTTATTAACTTTTCTTAGATTTCATGCAATCTTACCATATGCTTGCAAATATTCTAAGTTCTCTACCGGTAGAAACTAGTGCGCTACTCAAGAGGACTTTCAACAGGTTGTTCTGAGGTTCAAGGGTTGGTAGGATTTAATGTTTAAAAATCTGAGGCTGAAGAGGAGTGTTTAATATCTTATGTACAAAACATGTCAAAATTCAGAAAGTGTTCATAATGAATATACACACTCAACACCTCACAAAGTTTATCACCTCCAACTCACTCTCCTCGTTTTCCATTTTGTGGGTCACAACCAAACAATGAATAATAATGAGTAAACATCCTATTTCTCCCTTTTTTTCTTTTTTTCTATTTATTTTTTTTTTCAATGTACAGAACTTTATTTTTTTTTAGATTTTTTTAGATAAAGAGGGAAACATGTATAAAAACTGATGTAATATGGCTTGTTAATCCATTGCCCAAGGAAAATGTATTAACCCTTTATATCAACCCATAACAATGATTCTCTCCCCAAAATTCCCATAGAAACACCCTCTCACCCACACATGCAGAAAATAAATAAGAATATACACAAGAGATGGGTAGGTAGGGATAAATTATCTTGTAATGTGGCTACCTCACAGGCATTTCATGGTCTCTAAGGCTTAAGAAGGATAAAATGTAAATGTGGCCAAAAATAGAAGATAATTGTACAAAGGGCTTTTCAATGAATGATTGCCTCTATCATGAATGTAGCATACTTGAATCTTATGGATTCAAATAGAATCAAGGCAAGTTCTAGTTTCCCTACATGACCCAAGACTCTCAAGAAAGTGATTAAAAGGAAGAATATGCAATAAAGGTCTTATAATGTCTCTCAGGTAAGGGATTAAAATATTGGTCAGTGCTAATGAGGCATGGGTTTCAAAAATCCATTAAACACATAATAATGGTTTGAAAATAAAAATTATAGAAAAATATTTCATATCAAAATTCATTTGAAAAACATTTTTCAAAAATAATGGAATTTTCAACATAATAGACTCAATCATGAAAAATGATTTTGGATATTCTTTTTAATATCATTTTTTATATAAAAACACAAAATAAGAAAAAATAAATCAAAAATGAAAGCACTCTTTTTTTTTTTTGTTTAATTTTAATTTTTTTTTATTTAATCCTAACTATGACATGTCACCCTCCCCCACACCTAAAAGTTACATTGTCCTAAATGAAATTATTTGAAATAAATTGACACGTAAATAAAATGTGGAGAGAAGGGACAGAATGCTAAGTGGTGTCATATGTGGCATCTATTAGTTAGATTTCCTCCACGATATGTTTTGGAAAATCCTCATAGAAGTGTTTCAGCCTATGCCCATTGACAGTAATCCTTTTTCCACTCTTCTCATGCAAAACCTGTATAGAACCAAAAGGGTACACATTAGTAACGATATAAGGACCGAGCCATCGAGAACGAATATTACCTAGGTGGAGCTTTAGCTTGGAATTATACATGAGAACCTTCTCACCAATATGAAACTTCCAATGATGAATCATGCTATCATGGATAGCTTTTGTCTTTTCTTTATATATTCGGGAGTTCTCATATGCATCATGTCGAATTTCTTCTAACTCTTGAATATGTAGCTTTCTATGCTCACCTGTATCTGAAAGATTCATATTACATTGTTTAACATCCCAATATGCATGGTGTTCTACCTCCATTGGGAGGTGACAAGCCTTTCCAAACACAATTATATATGGTGACATTCTGATTGGGGTTTTAAAAGTTTTACGGTATGCCCAAAGTGCATCATCCACGCACAAACTCCAATCTTTCCTATTGGCTTGTACCGTTTTTTCCAAGATTCTCTTAACTTCCCGATTTGAGATTTTTACTTGTCCATTAGTTTGGGGGTGATATGTTGTAGAGACTTTATGAACAAATCCATACTTACGAAGCAAATTTTTCATGTTGTGATTACAAAAATGTGAACCCCGATCACTAATGATGAATCTAGGTAAACCAAACCTACTAAAAATTTGGGACCTCACAAAATCAATAACCACTCGAGAGTCATCATTCCTAGTGGACTTTGCTTCCACCCATTTAGATACGTAGTAAATAGCCAATAATATGTACACAAACCCAAATGAATTTGAAAAAGACCCCATGAAGTCAATGCCCCATGCATCAAAAATTTCACAGAATAACATGGGTTGTTGGGGAATTTCATTCCTCTTGGATATATTCCCTGTGAATTGACAATGACTGTGTGACATAAAAAATATATGGGAATACCTATACAATGTTGGCCAATAAAGTCCTGAGTCAAGGACCTTTCAAGTTGTACGTTGAGAGCCAAAGTGGCCCCCACATGCCAAGGTGTGGCAGAAGGTCAAAACAGAGGTGAACTCATGGTCAGGGACACACCGATGAACTACTTGGTCACCACAAATTCTCCACAAATATGGTTCATCCCAAATTTACCACCGAGTATCATGCTTAAGTCTCTAGGATTGTGAAGTGATGAAATCAGTGGGGACCCTAGATGTTGCTATAAAATTCACAATGTCCGCATACCAGGGGGTAAGTTCCACAAGGGCAGCATGATCAGAAAAGATAATGATTTTTGACCCAATAAGATATTAATGGAATTTTTCCAAGGAAAAAGCAATAGAAATAAGTTCTTTTTTATTGGTTGTGTAGTTCTCCTGGGTCGGGTCAAGGGTACGTCAGGCATATGTAATGACATGAGGAGCCTTCTCATCCCTTTATGATAAAACTGCCCCAACTGCAAAGTTAGAGGCATAACACATAAGTTCGAAGGGGAGATCCCACCTTAGTGGTTGGATGATGGGAGGTGATGTGAGACTATTTTTTAGTAAATTGAAAGCATCCTTGCATTTTTTATCAAAAACAAATTCAGAATCCTTTTTGTAATAATCGGGATAAGGGAAGTGCGATCTTACTGAAGTCTTTAATGAATCGGCGGTAAAAACCAGCATGACTGAAGAAAGATTGCACCTCACGAACACATTTTGGATATGGAAGGGTTGAAATTAATTAATTTTTTTATTTATCCACTTGAATTCCTTATATTTAAATAACATGCCCAAGAATTATCCCTCGTTCAACCATGAAATGGCATTTCTCGAAATTTAATACAAGATCTTTTTCTATGCAACGATGGAGGATAGAACCTAGGTGTGACAAATAATCATCAAAAGAAGTTCCATAAACTGTGAAATCATCCATAAAAACTTCCATGCAATTCTCAAGGTACTCTGAAAATATACTCAGCATACAACGCTGAAAAGTACCAGGAGCATTACAAAGACCAAAAGGCATCCTTCTGTATGAAAATATTCCAAATGGATAGGTAAATATTGTCTTTTCTTGATCCTCAGGGGCTATATGGATTTGAAAATAACCCGAATAGCCATCAAGGAAGAAATAATGGGACTTACCAGCCAATCGTTCTAACATTTGTTCAATGAAAGGTAGAGGAAAGTGGTCCTTCCATGTGGCTTGATTTAGTCGATGGTAGTCAATATAGACTTGCCAACTATTTTGCACACATGTTGGAACCAATTCAATCCTTTCATTTGACACAACTATTATTCCTGTTTTTTAAGCACAATTTTCACTGGTCTAACCCATTTACTATCAGATATAGGATAAATGGTCCCCGCAGCAAGTAATTTACTAACTTCCAATTTTACCACTTTAAGGAGAGTGGGATTCAACCGGTGTTGAGATTGTCTTACGGGTTTAGCATCGTCATCCAAAAGTATATGGTGTATACAAATAGATGGGCTAATCCTGGGAATATCATCCAATGTCCATCCTATTGCCTTTTTACACTCGCTCAAAAGTTTGAGCAGTTTTGATTCTTACTGTGGAGAGAGGTTATTGGCAATAATGACGGGAAATTGGTCATACCCTCAAGATAAGCATATTTTAAATTAGAAGGAAGTGGTTTTAATTCCAACACTGGGGGTTTTTTGACTAAGGGAGTGGATTTAGGGGGAGTGAGGTCCATTAAATTGTCTATCTGGTCATGTTTATTCTCTAAAGATAGATAATCTATTGAAATGAGATATACAGAATCATCGATGGTCATGGGTAAAACAGAATGAACACACTCATCAATTAAAGTAAAAAATTTACACTTTTCAGAACCCACACAAAACTCATAACATGACTCAAAAATCAAATCATCCATGGGTTAAGAAAAGGAAAATGAATCAGAATTTGGGTTGAGGAGATAATTGTGTGTGTGTGTGAATTGTTTGAGAGCACTTTCATCAAATAGACAAGAAGAGTGGAGTGCTCTTCAACGGGGTGTTTCATAGCCTCAAGGATTTTAAAACTTACCTTTTATCCACCAAACTCCATGGACAATGTACCATTGTGAACATTGATGATCATCTTTGTTGTTTTGAGTAATAGCCTCCCAAGAATGAGAGGATCATGTCCTTGGGTTCGGGTATCTTCCATCTCGAGAATGTATAAATCATTGGGGAAGATGAGATTATTCACTCTTACAATGACATCCTCAATCACTCTTGTTGGATGTGTAGTACTCCAGTTTGCAAGTTTCATGACAATTCCTATTGGTTAAATCTCTCCAACCTGCAAAGAAGTATACACGGAGTGAGGCATTACATTAATGGAAGTACCTAAATCTAGCATAGAATCAGAAAATAAAGTCTCCCCTATGGTACACAGTATTTTGAATGTGCCCGAATCCTTGAATTTGGTTGGCATTTCTGATTGAATCAAGGCTGAGACATTCCTACTCAAGTTGACTCTCTCATTCCCCTTTAGTCTCCTCCTATGGGTGCAAAGCTCTTTAAGAAATTTGGCATATCAAGGGATTTTTTTTACTGCATCCAATAAAGGAATGTTAACTTCCACATTTTTAAATGTATCCATTATTTCTTTATCAATGTCATTATCAGAATTTTTCATAGATTTAGAGATTATTTGTGGGAAAGGGAGAGTAATGGATTGATCATTTAATCATAATGATAACTCGATTACCCTTTTTGTCTTGTTTTTCATTACTTGAAATTTTTTAGGGTTGGGAAAGAGATTTTTCAATAGGGGGACATACCTGTTGTGCAGGATCAATAGAAGGAGAGACTTATTTACCACTATGAAGTGTAACTACACATACATTACCTTTGTCCTTAGGATTGGAAATGGGTTGGGATGGTAGTTTTCCAGAACCTTGAATCTTAAGCTCACCAATGGTGTTTTCAAACTACCCCACTTGAGTTCGGAGGTCTTGAATTGATAATTGTGTGTTCTATTGAAACTCGAGGTTCTGGGTTTCCATTTTCTTTACCATGTCATCGATACTTGGTTCATATTTGGGAGGAGGAGGATTGTTATGAGATGTTTATGGATATGAAGGTTTCATACTTTGGCCTTGTTGATACCAATTCTGCTTGGGGTAGCTTGAGTTTCCTCCTTGTCGGTACTGGGGTTGTGTTTTCCACCCAGGGTTTGGATTTGGCCTGAATTGTTCCTACTTGAAGGGAGGTGCTTGTTGGAATAGATGCCCTGGGAACATGGCTGCACAGGACTCAAGTGAATCTTGAAGGAGTGGGCACTGGTCATAAAAATGAGTATTGTCAGAACAAATACCACAATGTAATGGAACAGGAGGAGATTTTGAGTTACCTTGTGCTTGAGATAATTTCCTTAGAAGGGTATGCATCTCATCAAATTTATTATCTACCTTTTATTCTAGGGCTTAATGACTTACCACATGAACTCCTCGGGTTGGTGCAATTGATCATGTACCAAATTGTTGTGCATTTTCAGCCATGTTGGCTATTAAGTCACAAGCAGCGGAAGGAGTTTTATCAACTAGGGAACCACCAGCAGAAACATCAATCATTCCATGATCCATGGGGATAAGTCCCTCATAGAAGTATTGGATTAATATTTGTTCACTAATCTGGTGGTGGGGGCATCTTGAGAAAAGTTTTTTGAATCTCTCCCAGTATTCATGAAGGGTATCTCCTTGTGATTGCCTAATTCCACATATTTCTTTCCTAATTGATGTCGTTCAGGAGGCAGGGAATAACTTCTCTAAAAAGAGTTTTTTAAGGTCATTCCAGCCCCCAATCGTGGTAGGCAAATAGTATAGCCAATATTTGGCTACACCATCAAGGGAGAAAGGGAAGGCCCTAAACTTGATTAAGTCCTCAGACACATTTTGGGGTTTCATGGTGGAGAACACTATGTGAAACTTCTTAAGGTGTTTATGAGGGTCCTCACTAGCAAGACCATGGAATTTAGGAAGAAGTTGGATGAGGCTTGATCTCATCTCAAAGTTGGTTGCTTCCTCAGGATATTGGATGTACGCAGGTTGGTACTCAACATTCGGGGTAGTTAGTTCTTTTAAGGTTCGATTATTTGCAGCCATGTTTTCTTGGGTTTGATTGGGTTCAATTTTTTATTGGTTGAAGACCACTTTAGGTTCCACAAGGGGTTCCTTAGTGTTACTTCATTTACCTTCTCTAGAATATTTTATTTGTGAGTGGAGTGATTTTTCAATTTCAGGATCAAATTTAAGTAGTGTTTCTTTACCAGATCTTGTCACGCAACAATGATATCCAGTTTTATTGATTGGTTGTTTGTTTTGTTTTTTTATTTTAGATGGATAAAAAAATAAATTAAGAAAGGTGAAATAAGAATAGAATGTTATACTACATAATTAGAGAGAGAGAGAAAAACACACAAAAATAAACAAAAACAACGACAAAAACCCAAAAGAAAAAAATAAAATGGGGGAGGGGTATTGAATGGAGTACTAACTAAGAACTAAAATAAATAAAGAAAAGGAAATAAATAAATAAAAATGATCTTGGATCACTGGAAATGGTGCAAAAATTTGATCGCATTGTCAAACGCGTCAAATTAGTTGTTTAATTTTGACTAGAATTTCTGCAGTATAGCAGCAACCCTAGGTCGTCTCTCGACGGAGCCTTATATCATTAATTTAAAAAGTGGGTTTTGATTATGAAATTAGAAGTGGAATGAGTTTTTTTAAAACTTTGGTATTTTATGATTAAATATGAAAATAGAAAATGAAAGCGATAAAACAAAGTAGAAATGAACAAGATTAATTAAGTGTGATCAACCCGGGGTACTCTCATGATGTTTATCCTTCATCGCTTCATGATATAGGGTCATGATATTTTAATCCCTGGTTTGTAACACCTATAACCAGAATTTTACTAAGTTTATACTAGTATACCTCCTAGGGTTCATTTGAAAACACACAATGATTCACCGGACACAGCCGATGATTGGGTGATTTGTGTTTGAATTCATAACAGAAACTCACTGAGGCAACACACAAAGAACTCGATGTGTTGTTCAGTTTTGTATGTTATTTATTTGTGATATCGTGACAAAAATTTACATGGCCTTGACAGTGTATATGTGAGTTCAATTGACCAATACAAACCACAAAAACACCGCAATTGAAAGGGGGAAAAGGAAGTGGTGAACGGCGTGTGAAACATCACATGAATGGGTACCCCCGAACATGATCATATGAGTTGAGCATGAAATACCAGTAAATAACTAAATAAAATTAAAATATATGATTAATAAAAACAACATACAACCTGGAATTAAAAATATCATTCAATATAATACAAACATGAAGCTCGGGATTACATCACGTTCCTCCCCGGGTGATCACAAGGGGTTTAGAAACCCATGCGAGGGGAGGAAGAAGATGATTTTGAAGTAAGACTTTACATAGCCTTCAGAACTTCTAGGGATGTTGAGAAGACTCCTTGGGGACTCTAAAATGGCAGCACCTTGCCTCCTATCCAAACTCCCAAATTGGGTGCCCAAGGTGCCAATTTATAGGCAAAGTAGGAGGTGGTTTTGGGCACCCTGATCTCAATAATCCGCTTGTTCCTTGGTTTTGTCCAGTCAAACAGTCATACATCACTTTGTAAAAAACTAAAAATTTGTTTACTGACACCTTTTATACCTCCATGGGAAATATGGTGGCCAGATATGGAATATAATAATATATATTGTCGAAATACAGAGGCAAATTTTTGACCCCGTGCAGATCCACTTTATCGGACAGAGTAGTTTGTATGGGCCTCTTAATGAACTAATTGGGCTTCTGTTGCTTAATATGAAATGAAGATAATGAAATTTAGGAGTATCCCAGAAATTTTCTTCCCATTTTAATGCACTATTGAGTAGAAACATGCGTTTTATTCCACTAGTGTTCTTGAATCATGTGCAGATTAACCCGTCTTTCTTGGACTTCATCATCGGTCCTCCAAATCACCTCCACCTACAATATAATTATCAAAACAAGTAAAATTTCCCTTTTTAACAGTGTTAAACACAAAATAATTGAATCAAACATGGAGTGAAATTTGTTATTATACTTGTAATTTTCAATATTATACCAGTTAATACATTGGTATAAGGGTGAAATAAAACAGTGAATCGTGGTACGATCAATTCACAGCTTCTACCAGAAAAACAGGTAAATCATATTCACTAAGCATAGTTCAGGAAATTTCTTATAAGGTTCTATTTCTTATTTCGATAACTCCATTCTTCTGGGGTGTCCTAGGAGAAAAGAAGTTATGACTATATCCATTTTGTGAGAAAAAAGATTCAAATTATTGATTTACAAACTCACGACCATGATCACTTCTTAAGGTTTTGATCCTAAGTCCACTTAAATTTTCTACTGACCTAGAATACTTGTTGAAATAATAACATGCTTCACTTTTGTGAGCTAAAAATAAAATCCGACTATACCTAGATAATTCATCTACTAGAACATATACATAATGATTCCCATTTAAACTTGAAACTATAGATGGTCCAAAAAAATCCATGTAAACCAACTCAATAGGTTGAGAAGTTCAAACTTCTTTCTTTGGTTTGAAATATATTTTATGTTTTTTTCCCTTTTGATAAGGATTATAGACTTTATCATTTGGAAACTCAGGTTTAGGTTGATTATTTACTAGTGATTTCCTAGTTATATTTCTAAGTTAGTGAATATTATAGTGTCCTAATCTCATATGTCAGAGACAAGACTCTTTGTGAAAGGCACACAAGCAAGAAACGTTTTGATAAACTAAAGAATCTAAATTCACAGCATAAACATTTTATTTTCTGAAAGAAGTGAATACTAAATCATTTTTATAATTGAAAACATTACAAGCATCATTTTAAAATTTATAATGAAATACATCATCACATTACTATGAGATGCTAAGCAGATTATACTTAAGACCATCAACAAACAAACTTTAGAAATTAAAATTGAATTAGTGTTACTAATTTTTCCAAGACCAATAATTTTTCCTTTTTCATTGTCAGTAAAGGTGACATGTCCACCATCAATCTTAATAAGGTTCTTGAAGCTAGAATAGTACCCTATAATATGTCTTGAACACCACTATACAAGTACCATAATCTCTTATAGAAACTCTTCAAATATCTTTCCTACAAAAATAGATGAAACAAGAAAATATTTTGGTACCCATACTTGCTTGGGTCTAGTAACATTAGTAATTAAAGCTTTGGGAATCCACATTTGTTTCATGGGTTTCTTATATGAATTTTTTATGGTCTCAGAAAAATAAAATCTATTGGTTCCAAAAAAACTAGAAGTAGTAAAAGTAATTTCAGTGCCAGAACTTGCAGTAGATTTTTCAATTCTTGGCACAAAACCAAATTTTCCAAATTTTGATACGAAATTGTTTTTACTAAAATTTATTTTTCTAGGTTGATAACCAATACCAGTATTATATTTTGGAGAAACTTTTTTTCCTAGAATTTGAACTAAGTTATCTTTACCATTTGTGAACTTCTCACCTTATTTAATTTATTATTGGATAGTTTAAGTTCATTTTTCTCATTAAGAAACTGAGCATTATTTTCCTTTTCAATAATAAGTTCAGACACAATAGAAACTGAAATAGAATGTTCCTTCTTGAGATATTTATACATATCCTTTAGTTCATTTCATGTGTCCTCAAGAATTATATAGTATTCAAAAATTTATTCATTTTTCATATTTTTTAAATCATATTCATCTCTAGAATAATAATAATTTTTTAAATGAGATTCTAGAGTTAACTCGGATGTGTTTGTCATGAAACACATGTTGGATTTGTTAGCATTCTCATCATGTGATGACTCTGAGTCACTGGATCTATCCTCATAAGCACTTCAGGTGGCCTTCAATACCTTTTTATATTTTCTATCTTTGTCCTCATAATTATTTTTATAATTTAACTTAGGACAATCATTTTTATATTTCCTCTACTCTTGCACTCATAGCAGACTATTTTAGTAGTATTATCACTTCTCTTCGAGTCCTCTTTCTAGTTGCCCTTATTGTCATACTTCCCTTTATAACTAGGATTTATAAGAAAATTATTCTTTCTATAGAACTTTTTGAATATTCTGGATAACTAAGCCATTTCATCATCACTGTCACTTAATGATTATTCATTACTAAAAATTTCAACATGAACTTATAGTTTCTCTTTTTCTTTGTGTTTAGAAGTAGTAGTTTTGAAATCCATTAACTTTCTCTTTAGTTTAACATCTTCCTCTCTATTGACCTTCAGTTATTCCTCATACATCATTAGTTTACCTATCATCTCCTTTATAGGTAGAGTGTTTACGTCAAAGGATTCCCTTATTGACACTGAGGATCCTCTCTATCTTTCTAGTAAACATCTAAAAATTCTCATTACTTGTTCCTTGGATGTGATTTTCTTTCCCAAAGAGACCATTGTATTTAAAATTTCATTGAACCTAAGATACATTTCATATATTGGTTCATCAGGATTCATTTTAAGGTTATCATATTTAATGGTATATTTATTGAGTCTCATTTCTTTGACATTAGTGGTTCCTCCATGTGAAATAGCCGGTGTATCCCAAATTTCAAATTCTTTTTTAAATGAAAAAATCCAATTAAATTATTCATCACCTAAAGAGAAATATAAGTCATTCATAGCTTGATAGTTATTATTGTATCCTACCTTAGTGGCATCATCCCAAGTGTTCCTATCAGTAGTAGGAATTTTATATTCATCAACTATAGCAGACTAGATTTCAAAACTCATACTTTATAAATGAATTTTAATTTTAATTTTCCACTGGGCATAATTTTTTTCCATTAAAGTAGGGAGGTATGTTGGTAGAATCACCTTCTTATCTATTTTCCATTTAAAATATATTTCAAATATTTTAAGGAATAATAAATTTTGAACTTCCATAAATTTAGAGATCTTTAAAACACAACTAAAATCATAGTTAAAATGAGTTAAAAACTTTGAAAACATTGAGAGTAAGAAAACCTTTGATACCAAATGTTGGTTGGATTATAACACTCAAGAGGGGGTGAATTGAGTTCCTATAAAAAATCTATCTAAAATTATTATTTAAAATCCCCCAATTTAAAATCAAATATAGCCCAGTTAACCAAAGTATTATATTTATAAAAGATTTGATTATTTGAAATATTTCTCAAAGATTTATTATTTCACAATTAAAACAATATGGATTATTATTTCAACTTTTGAAATCAATCTACTAAATCAAATTCTAATATAAACACTATCTATGATTAACTGTCAAATTAAAGTTAAGTTTTCTGAAATAATTATAAGAACTGAGAAAATAAAACTTGAAATCACGCAATGAAAGTAAACAAGATGTTCAGTCTCAAGCTGAGACCTAACCCTCTCCACTTGTTGATCACCTATCACTAAAAAATTATATAAATAAATTTTATCCACACCCTAGATCAAGGTAAACAACAGCATACACATCTTTCCAGGTCAAAAAGACCACTTCCACAGTTTTTCATGGGAGTTAAAATTACAATAGGACACGTAGGGACCTCTTCCACTGTTATCCATGGGAGTGTAAGGTATAAAAAATAATTTTGTGAAGATATCAATGTATCTTCCTTTTTGTCGTAGGATACAGTGTGTATTTATATAATAGAGACACAAACACTACTCAAAATGTAAATAATGTACATATGAAGAGAAATATAATGAAATTAGGGTTTATAAGGCTCGGTGTGATGTGCTTTGTAGCTTCTGAACTCTTTATAGATGGAAGAAGTGGATATGGAGTCAAATTCTGGAAACAGGTAGTAAAATAGAGTGTCATGAGTGCTTCTGTCTTCTATTTCCAGTGAGGTGTATGATTAGGTGAATGATCTCTTCTCCTTTCTTATATTGTTGATGCAAATAATTTCTTCAGTTGTTGTTCTCAGTAATATCTTTGTGTTTCTTCATTTTGAAGTTCTTGAGTTTTATAAGCACATGATCTCTCTACTAGACTGCATGGGGCCTCTACCACTTTCCGATCTAGTTTAAACATTATACAATGTAGCAGACAAATATCATGTTCTCTGGTACCTCGTACCTCATAATGGTCCCTAAAATCATTAAATATTGTCTAAAAAAGATATAAAAGATCATTATTATAATGATAAATACTAAGTTTCATAAATATGATCATTAGTAATAATTTTGAACTTAATATACAAGTCATCGGTGTCTCAGTCTGTCGGTATCTCAGACTGTCGATAATTCGGTCTGTTGGTAGATCATTTTATCTATCGGTGATGCGTTAGTGAATCAGCTATCAGTAGCTTATACTTAGAGAAATTCTTAGTTTTGGTCAGTTTCTCTGTTGGTAGGTCGAACTTCAGTAGGTCAAGCATCAGTAGGTTGAGTGTTGGTAGTTCAGGCGTCGGTAACTCAAACTTGGCCAATTTTTTCTAACCTATCTTATGAAGTAACACAATAACAAAATAGATCAAGGTTATATGTAATCATAATTTAACATAATTTAACTTTATGAATCATGATAAAACAAGATAAAACATGATTAAACACAATATAACTTGAATCATAAATAAGCATGATTTATGAGCATGATTTATGAGCATGATTTATGAGCATGATTTGTGAGCAAGATTTATGAGCATGATTCGTGAGCATTAAAACTAGAGGAGGCCAACAACATCAAGTGACTTTGGGAAACATAGTATGTCAATCCCATATAGATACTCATATATTCTCTATTCTCTTAGTATAAACTAACCGAGATGATTAATACGTCACATTTAATTCACACTTATGGTTGAGCACATCACATGTATTATCTAGGTACATTTGTACACTCTTTTAGTCTATCTCAATCAGGGGCCCATATTTTATACTTTTTATATGAGAGGAAAAATCCCATATTGTTAAAGCCTCTACCAACGATATTATCAACAACATGCCATACCACCCTTGATCTGCTAAGCCTCAAAGATTTTATAATAAAGGTATCAATGTATGAAGTTTTTTATGATAGGTATCTTTCCAACCTTGCGTATGAGGAAATTCCAATATGAAACATGAAACCCTGGTATATGAAATATATATTGTATGACACTACATATGGTATACTTTGTAGTTTATACATCAAAAAAAAATCCTTTTATGTCTCAAAATAATATTCTACATCTATATAAAAAATCCTATCATTTTAACCTTAACAATTCATCATAACCTATAATACTCTATGATGAACATTATGTAGGGATAACTCAAAGTCACACTTTAAAATGTTAATTATTATTTCACTTCACATAATATATGTATCCAACATGAAAGAATGATAATATAGAGATTGTATTTTTTATAACATGATACATTTTATAATCTCAAACACTTTTAAGAATATTAAAAAAACCATACATAATTTTCAGTCTCATAACATCGCATATTATAGACCATTAGAGTAGCCTTATGTTTTCTTCATTTTTTAAGGTTTTTTTAATCTTGTTACACCTCTATGTAATTATTTCCATATCTCTATGCAACCCTTTGATAAAACCTTCCCACTAAACTCATTTAGTGAGGAATATTTATAAAATAGGCCAGTTTGAATAATGGTGAGACTTAGGAATGATATTCTTTATGTTCAACTCTTTGAACATAGTATTCAAACTCTTTTAATTTTTAAAATATAATGTTACAATGTTGATAGATTTTTTTTCTATGTAAAACTCTTTTTAATTTCTTTATCTTCATCAATAAATTTCCCTAATATTATTTTAGTAACAAATATAGCACTTTACATTATTTATTTACCAATACTTCCTAACCTCCTTTGTGAGATAAAGTAAGATTTAATTTATTATGATAACTAAATTTTACTCTTTACGTTTCTATTTATCGAAATTTCATAAACTCTTTTAGCATATTAAGTGGCATTCAATTTTAATTTTGACTGGTATGATCCTTTGTTTGTTAAACATTAAACTTCTCTAATTCTAAATATACTCACATTGGCCTCATATGAACTATATTCTCTTCATAATATCATGTTAAGATACAAAAACACTTTTGTGTTAGGAAATAACACTTATTTAGTTTATTGTAAATATTTATAAAATAAACTTCTATATCCATATCATATATTTTATTCTATGTTTTTAGATTATTATTCTAAAAATAATATTTTATACTTTTGAATATGTCACAGATGGGTGGTGGGATCATATCCCTCATATTTTAAAAATTATCTTGGTTGAACCCTTTATCCTAGATAAAACTCCTTTTATCCTTAACTACTCTTCAAATATATTATAGAATTTGATGAATCATAAACCAAGTGTATTAAAACTATTATCTCGTACTATTCATAATAATACCTTTTTAATAAAAATATCTCTTATCTCATCAGATATTGAGATAACTATACTCATACTTTATTTAAATGAACTCGATCTTGATATATATTCATTTTCATTCAAATACAGAACTCAAAACCCATTTTCTTTACCATTTGAATGAAAACTACAATTTCTATCAATTATTTCCTTGATCTTGAACTTTTTAATATTTAAAAAAATATATACATTTGGTATCATATTCCCTTTTAAATCAAATAAATAATTTCTATAACATTAATACCTAACATAGACTTTACATGGAGTTTATCAAACTCCTTTAGGTATTCTAAATAATTCCATTAGATGTGGAGTCATTTATCTCCCTTTATGGAACCTCACTTAGATTTCAATGACCTTGATTGGCTATTAAAAGAAAAATTATTGGACTTTCCAATTATCTTTTCTTTATCTGGTTTGAACTTTTACCCACTTATACCATCAATGCAGTATCAAAATCTAGAAATATCATCCCTAGTTCATCTATCCTTAACACTTTGAGAATATCAGGTAAAATTTTATTGAACTCACTCACATTTCTAGAACATTTCTAATGATGGTCACATAATGAATTTCTTATCCAGATCATGCCTTAAGTTAAGCCTCCAGTCTCTCTATGTCATTAACATGTTCAATTATATTGAATATATGAGTAGAGAAGTTACTTTGGTCATTTTGTTTCTAATGAGTTTTAAACAATGAGTAAATAATTATATTATTTTCATGATCATGGAGATTCATTTTTTGAAAAACTTAAACATTTGGTTATTCAGGAAGATATATCTCTTATGCATAGAATTCTTTTTCATTATTAAGAACAATTATTAAGTTTTTATATTATTCTAATATGTTTATTACTTTAAGACTCTCCTTTCTAAATATTGGTCTCAAAGTAATTTTTAATGATAATTATTTTATTATATCTATAATAGAAGCTTTTATCATATGAGTGTAATGTTTTAAAATCATTTAATAAGGAATTTTATTAAATGTGATCCAACTAAAATGGTGACCCCTTTTAAACTCAGCATACCCATTAGTGGGTAAATATCCTTATTTAACTAATAAATGAGTCCTATTTAGTTTTATTCTCATAACTTAGCTATTTGGGTTGACAAACATGTCAAACATATCATATATGACTCTTAAATAGTTGAGTAGACAACTCTTTACCCAATCTATCATATATATAAACTCAATATTATTCATATAGTGACCTTTCCAAGGGTTTCCCAATTAAACATAACCAAAAAATATATACCAAAATTAAGGTACCGTATATTTTTATTGGGTGACCATGACCCAACTCATGTATGTACTTTGATTACCATAGTTGTATACAGTTTGATACATACATGTGTTTCTCTTACCATCATAGTAACTTTTCTTTTGCATGTACTATTTGTATGGTAACTGTATCACCCCCGGTCTGTGTTACGCTATCTTTTTGTGATTTTTTTATGCATGTAGTTGTTGGGATAGTCTTTGGATGGGTTTGGAACTGTAATGGGGGGAATTTATTGGAATTATGATTCTGTAATTTTCAATAGATCCAATTTACATCATAAATGTATGTTTTACGACATAAATGTTTTTGGGTGTAATCCATAAAACCCTTTAAGACATTAAACTTTTCACTGGGTCTTTGACTGAGGAATTTATGATGTAAAAATTATTTACACTATAAAATAAATTTTATAGGAAAAATTAACCATGGATATGGGTCTTTCGAAAGAAATCTCCACTCGATGGATTCATGATGTAAATCCCAAATTTACATAATAAATTAATCTAGGTTTGAACAGTTTTAGTCCAACATCCACTCATATTTTTATCATTAGGGTTATATTCCTCTACCTCAAACTCTAGGGAACCCTTAGGCATGTTGCAGTGTACTTTAACATCCAAACTTGGATTCTAGTGTATTTTTTAATGCTTAATTGTGTGAACCAAATATTAGGGTTTTATTCCTTCTTCTCATTATTGAACTCTTTGGTTTTATTGATCAAAAACCACACTCGGTGTTAGAATAAATAGATTTTTGTGGTTGGTTTGATGTTGATGATATATTGTAGGATTATTATAGAGGAATAGGAGGAGGATTTGAGATCATTGGTTTTGTCTTAGTTTCCCTATGCAGCCTAATTGTTTTTAGTTTGGTGGCTTCTCTCTCACTCAACTGTTCTATAAATAGTTGGATTGATTTTTTCTAAATTGTTTTTATGATTGATCAGAAATACCCAATGAAATTGATTTGGAAAACCCCTATTTGATGTTATTTTAAAATCTTTGGTTTTTAAAGAGGGTATTTTTGTCTAAATAATTTTTTTATTAGAAAATTGGAGAAATAAATCGGTGTGTGTTCATGTTCATGCAGGAAAGTTGATGGAAAGAAGTAATACCTTTTTAGTAAGTGTATAGACAGATTATAGGAAGAAGTATCATTGTTAAATGGGTTCACCAAGTGACATCTAGGTGAAAGGATGACTCACCAATCACAATATAGGGAGGTCCATGGTTTCATTTCACTATTTGTGTGTGTGGGTATGGAATTGGAATATTTATTCCAATTAATAATTAATGGTTTTAGAAGCTTTACTATTTTTTTCTCCATATAACTTGTATATGGATTTGATATAAATTTTTTATATTATTCTATTATATTTTATATAAAATTTGATAGATCGTTATTTTCTAAGTTGCATGTGTAGGGAAGTCTTTGGGGAACTCATACTAAGTTATACTTACCCCCTTATTGGGAACTTTGGTGCCTTTGCAGATGTTGTCTATCTAGATACAAGGAAGGGGAAAGTTTATTAGTTCACCAATGGTATTCATTGAAATCTTTGATTTGGATATAGAGTTTGGGAGTGTCTGTATCTTGGTTTGGATGGATTCAACTTTGGTGCCATAGTTTTATGTCTCAGAGTCTTATCCTTGCACCTTTATTTATTTTATTTTTGTTACTTTGATATTGTTTTTGGTATTGGATGTTAACTAATTTGGGAGATTTATTCCTCATGCATCATACTATTGGAATTTTTTATTATTCTCTCATCTTTCCAGGTTGTATTCTCTTCCAAGAAAGTCATCCCCTAATGGTTTACTAAGCCCTTAGAATTTATTTCCAGCCTTTGGTGTCCTAAGGATGTCACTTAAGGTTAGTATCACCTCCACCTATTCTCAATCCAGTGATTTGGGTTGGGATGTTACAAAATGGTATCAGTCTTTTTTGTTCCTTTATTTGGATTGGTAGTAAGAAAATAAGATTTTTGGAACTGTAAATTTATATCTTAAAATGATATAGATAACCTTTTTATGTTGAACAAAAAGTTACTATGGTTTTTTGGGTATACAAGTGTTCTAAGATACTTCTAGGTAATTCATCATCTCATAATCGTGGTTTTAACCAATGAGTATAGCATATCATGAATTAGAACCAAGAATTCCCACTAGAACATCATTGTTCATTTGTTTAATGATTTTTTAAAAATGAATAAAACTGTTGAAATACTCTTTTTTTTTTTGAAAATGGAAATCCTTGTGATGATTGTTAATAATGTTTTAAAAAATTTCAAAGAATTGGTTCCTAGAGAGTGTTGAATAAATAGTATTTTTTCTATTTATAGAAATGGAACCTAGTATATACCATAGAAATCGGCATGAAGAAGCTATAGAGAATATAGTTTCACCTGAGCCATGGGTGAACCAATGGATTGTATACAGTATTGTGCAAGATTTACAAACCATTGATAGAGGGAATATAAATAATGAACCACAGAAAGTGGATCATTCATTATAGTTTCAGAAACATAAATCATTTGTTTTTCAAGGGGATTCAGAGCCATAAAGGTGGAAGAGTGGCTCAACTGAATGTAAAAAAAATTATTTTCTTGGTACACCAGCAGAGCTGAAAGCAAAGATAGTGACATATATATTGGAAGATCTTGCATTCCAATGGTGGGATTTCATTGTCTGGGATAAATCTAACCAAGGGCTTATGTGGGAGGATTTTTAATAATTTTTAACAGACATTTAAATCCCTATACTTTCAAGATAGTAACAACAATGGAATTTTTCATCTTAAAGAAAGAAAACTTAATTTTCATAGAATATGTAGCTAAGTTCATGAACTTGGATCATTTTTCTCTAAAAGTGGCTACTACTATATCCTTGAAGGAATACATATCTGAGTCAGGATTATGACCATAGATTTGATTTAAGATAGTCTTCCTCTGTATTGCAGATTACATAGATATAGTTAATAGGGAAGCGGTGGAAAAAAGAGACATTTTTCATGGGGCAAGATACCATCCTTCTAAACTTGACTATTATGTATGTATTGTTTGATACTGGTGCATCACATTTTTTTCCTTTCTTATTCTATGATTAAATAATTGGATTTTCACATGCTAATTATGTCTCATATCATGCGTATCAAGACCCCCCTCATACAGCTAGAGTGTAGGGTATTTAAATTCCCATCATGTTCCATACCATTGATGTAGTACAGTTTCTATGGGAGCTTATGATCCTAGAGATATATGTTTTTGAAATAATATTTGTTATGAATTGGCTGGTGGGATTTAAATCCCATATAGACTACTATGCTCAGCAAGTGATGTTCACATCTCTGGATGGATCTCTTCATTTGTTCAAAAGGGATTGGGATATTAACACAACTAGAGTGGGACCTTTATTAATAGTGGAAAAAACCATATCTATATAGTTATCATTAAAGACCTTAGATATTATTGATGGAATATGAAATGGGACTCTTCCTGTTGTAGTAGATTTATTCTCAGCTGTCTTTCTGAATGATTTATCTAGGTTACCACTCAAATGAGAAATTAAATTTTCTATTGATCTACACCCAAGAACAAGACCAATTTTATTACCGTCTTACATAATGGCTCCAAAAAAGTTTTGAGAGTTAAAGGTTTGGCTTAATGATTTGGAAAGTAAAGGCTTCATTAGACCCAGTATAACATGTTAGGATGAACTATTTTTATTCATAAATATGACAGATGTTTCTCTATGGTTATGTATTGATTATCATAAATTAAATAAATATATGATCAAAATTTTATATTATTTTCCTTTAATTGATGATATTCTTGGTCAATTAAATGGATCCAAGTGGTTCTATAAGATTGAATTATGCTCAAGATGTCAACAACTCATATTCAAAAAAGATGATATTCTAAAGATATCATTTAGGAGTAGATATTTCCATTATGAATATGTCATCATTCCATTTGGTTTGATAAATTCACCTATAATATCCATGTCCTTGATGAAACATATCTTCCACATGTACTTAAACTCATTTTTTGTTGTATTTATTGATGATATTCTAGTTTATTCCCAAAGTAGGAATGACCAGGATGATCACTTGGAAATTGTATTGACTACGTTGTGGAATCATCATTTGTATGATAAGTTTTCTATGTGAGATTTATGGATACAAGAAGTATGTTTATTCAAGAATTTTATTTCTGAATTAGGAATATCAGTTGACCCTAGGAAAATTGAAGCAGCTTTCTCTTGGAAGACACCAAGGAATTTTTTTTGAGATATGCCATTTTCTAGGATTAGTAGGATACTATGATGGCTTTGTTTGATATTTCTCTAGAATATATTCTCCCATGAATATTTTTAAAATAAAGGGTATTCAATTCATATGGAATGATAGCTGTTAGAAAATATTTTTAGAGATTAATGCCTATCTCACATCATCACCCATCCTAATCTTGCCAGAACTAGGTAAGAACTATGTTGTATATTGTGATGCATTTGGATTTGGTCTTGGTTATGTTCTAATGCATGGAGATCATGTTTTAGCCTATGTTTCAAGTCATTTTTTAACACATGAGAACAATTATCCTGTACATTATTTTGAATTAGTTGTGGTTGTCTATGAATTAATTAATTGGGGTAATTACCTATTTGGAGAAAAGTTCACAATTTTTACTGACTATATGTGTTTTAGATACATATTTTTTTGTGAGACTTGAACTTGATGAAACATATACGGATAGAGTACCTCTGTATGTTTGAATTTTACTTAGAATACACACCTTATAAATTGAATATTATGGTAGGTGAGTTGATTCGGAATTCATATAGTGAACTGATCTCAGAATATCATGAATAACGGAAATTATTGAGAATGATTGTTAATATGAATCAATATTTCACGTCACGTGAAAAGTATGAAATATTTTTTCTAGTTAGCCTTGCCCCTAAATTGATGGATTTGGTAAAAGAGGATCAAATAGTAGATCATTATTGTATCACCATTAGGAAAACCTAAATGGTGGGGAGACTCTTGAAAACTATAAAGAGGATGAGAACTCTTTTTTATGCTTTAGGAATCAAATTGTAGTTTCTCAATCTTTCCAAAAATATCTTATTTTAGAATATATCCATTCAAAATGGTATATTCATCTAGGTATTCATAAAATATACAAGGACATGAAAATGAATTTATGTTTATTAGGTATGAGACACAAGATCACTGATTTTGTAATGTAAATACAAAATTTCCAACAAGTAAAAGTAGAGAATCAAAGGCCAACTGGTATGCTACAGTTTATGATTATACTTATATAGAAGTGAGAGCATATTGCAATGGGATTCTTCCTAGGCCTACTGAGGAATTTTTGAAATCATGGTGTGATTTGGGTTATTGTGGATCAACTTACCATGTCGGAACTCTTTCTACCTATGATATAATCCATCATAGTAGAGGAGTTGGAAAAGTTTTATATTTAAGAAGTGGTCAGATTACATGGAGTTCCAGTTTCGATTATATCTGAAAGAGATCCTAGATTTACTTCACAATTTTGGTGGTTATTACAACAAGCTATTGGGAGTCAATTGACCATGGTCGTAGCATATCATCCATAGACAAATGTTAAGTTATAATGAAAAAATTACATAGGCTATTGAGGATTTATATGGTCATCCTTTTCATTCTCCGCTATATTGGGGGGAAATAGGAGAGATTTATTTGATAGGATTGAGACTTTTTCATGAGACTATGCAGAAAATAATGATAATCTAAAATAATATGGTTGCATCTTAGAGATGACATAAATTGTATGTAGAAAATAGTCACTGACCTTTATCTTTCGATGTGGGTGACCATGTCTTCTTAAAAGTTTCACTGAGACTTGGTCATCTATGGTTGGGGAAATAATGGAAACTAACACCACAATATGTGGGACCGTTCAAAGTTATTGAAATGATTAAAGATGTTATGTATCAGTTATCCTTACTATCAAGATTCAGGGCAATTCAAAACATTTTCCATGTTTCTCAAATGAAGAAGTATTACCCAAATCCATGGAATGTGATCAGTTAGAATCATTTTACTCTTGATCCATGTGAGACATTTATCCATGAAATGGTTTGGGTTATGGATGGATAGTAAAGGAAACTTATAGGGATATCTATTTCCTTAGTGTGAGTGTTATGGAAACAGGGTCGGGTTTAATAGGAAACATGGGAACAAGAGTAGTTTGTGCGAGAGAAATGGCCTGAATTTTTCAAAGGAAAAAATGATCTTTAGCTTCCCAAGGATTTAAATCCCAATGGTGGGGAGAATGTAGCACCCTCGGTTTGAGGTATATAGTTTTTTTTATCACGAACTGTCCTATAGGGGCCCATTCCGTGACTACCCCATTCCTACCTTCAATAGGCCAGGGGTTGGCAACTAGCACCGAGTAGGCATATCCCACAAATGGGAGGCATTTTCCTAAGTACTTATCCACACGCACACATCTCCAATCCCAAAATGATGAAAAGTAAAAACACTAAGTAAAAAAAATCATGCATACCACTATATCCCAACCAAAAGAGTATGATAGAAAAGTAAAGTGTAGTAAAGTAAAACTAGGCTAGAATACAAGCCCACAAAAAAAGAGTTTGTAGAACAAGGTCCTAAAGCTCCTCCATAGAAAACCCTACCTGAAGGGTAGGTATAGGAATAGTTGTATGAAGTTGTAGGAGCACACCTCAATTGTTTAGTCTCTCTCTAAGCACCACCTAGTCTTGGTCCACCTAGGACTCTATCAAAGCATTGATGTTCTACACAAGACATGACACGTGCGAGAAAAGCCCGTGCGGGGTGAGTAAAACAATACTCGGTAGGACACCTTAAAACACAAAGTAAAATACCAAATAGAAAACATCACTAATAATATAAAGTCTTCTCAACATAGTTATATGTCTACAACACATATAAAAATATCATATAGGTATACTCATAAAGGATTCCAATCCTCAAAATCTCATCAACTTCCAGCTACACGGTTCCGCTCGTAGCATGCTCTTCCTAAGAGGTCTCACTCCTCAAGATATATGATATAAGCATGTAGAATAGGTCTACCAAAAGTATCCAAGAGAACACTAGGGGGTCGAAAAGTTACATAGTTTCCCAGATACATCCATTCTTTCTAATACATAGAGTTTCAATAACACACGAAGTGTCGAAAACACACGGAGTTTCGGTAACACATGGAGTGTCGGTAACACGCATAGTGTTGGTAACACACGAGGTGTTGGTAACACAAAGAGTGTCGGTAACACAAGGAGTGTCGGTAACACAAGGAGTATCGGTAACACATGCAGTTTTGATAAGTCATACAGCCCCCAAGTCAAGTAGTCACCAAGTCAAAGCCAAACATTAACTGCTGAAAACTTCATGAAGCACACTCGTCAGGTCTAGTCATGTAGAATGGAAAGAATATGATATCGACACATATATAGGGGGTCCTCCGCACCCAGTGACAGGAACCAGGCCAGGTCGACATCCGACCCAGTGCCGACCCGGTCCGCGACATGACCCGAAGGGCGTTCCCGATCCCCACGGGCTGGAACAAGTGCACGGGTATCAAAATAGTATAATGGAATGATTTATCTGAAAGAAGAGACATAAAAAACTAACTACTTTAATGGAAAGAAACTGATTTTATACAACCAAACAGACCTTTAACACATTTCATATTCAAAGATCTAAAACTGGAAACAACAACCCAAGAGAGACGAAAAAAAAGGAAAACTAAAACTTTAAGAAGACTACAGTGAAAGAAAACTAACACATCTACCCGCACCTTCACGCAACATGAGGAACCACCTCCTCAAACCACCATCATCAGAACTACACTGGAAACCCATCGACAACCCAAACCACCATCACTAAGCATGATGCCCCAACCTAGAATACACAAAGGAAAAGTACTACATACACCCAAAGGTGTATGTAGGGTGTGATCCAAATGCCCAATAGGATACCACCCAGTCAAAAGGTTTCATTCCACAGCATCAAAGAGATAATTTAACATGATTATTTAAACCATACTTTTAAAAGGCTTTTAAGGAAAAAATTTAAAAGATGAAAGTAAAAAAGAAAAGAGCACTGGAAGAAAAACCATTTCACAAATACTAATTTAAAATGGAAGAGAAAATTCATAAAGGGCATGCACATACTCAATTATTCCTTTGTATGCCGACATAAGGAACCACATCATGAATAGTAGAGCACTACGGGTAAATCCTCTAAGGTTCATCTAGCTCGAGTGGGAACCTAGAACCTCGTGTCTCAGTGAAATGTGGCTTAGAAACCACGACCCTCAGTAAACGTGGCTTAGAAACCATGACCCTCAGACAACGTGGCCTAGAAACCACGACCCTCAATCATTCATATGTTTATTTAGTGTTGCAATCATCAATCCAGCTAAGTGTAATAGGGACGATACCACTCCAGATCACTAGCACACTAGTTCTAGTATTCCCACCTAGATACCCAGGGTTTTCCCTTATTCTCAATCAAGTTCCACATTCACATAATATATCACTTTCACATATCACAAACCAAACAAGACATTACACACAAAATCCACCACTTGCATACCCAAAGACCATTTCAAAGACACACGCACACCAAAAACATGTCTCATTTTATATAAATATACCACTTTAAAAATGAATGTGTGTTAAACTCTTTCAAAATAACACTTCTGTTCCATCTAAATAAATCAATAAATAATTTGAGCTATTTATGAAATCATTTCAAGAAAAAAAACAGTAAGACTTTACACTAAAAACCAATTGATTCCATATAGAGGCGTCACTTCAAAACTAGATACATAAGGTAACCATATAAAAACATGTTTTCCATTATTCAAATAATTTATAATTTCAATTTAAAAAGTTCACAATAAGTAAAACCCAACCAAAGTGATTCATTTTCCTTTGAAAATATTCATTTAAATACACACACACCTAGAGTGACTTGAAAACACATTTCACACCTACCAAACAACCCCCCAAAAACCTTTCAACCATGTTTTTCATTCCTAGAACCACTTTAATAAACAATTTCTCAATTTATAAGACATCTCACAAGAATTCCACAAGGTCTCACTTCAAAACACACAAATTTCACATGAAGAGAAAAACATTTTAAAATCAAATGCACATCAAATATTTTAAAAAAAATAATTTCACAACACTTTTAAAAACTAAATAATCAATTGCACACCTTATTAAACATTTCAAAGAAACTAAGAGCACTTTACACTCAAAATATAACTAAAATCCTCTATTTAAAACCAAATGCACATCATAACCCTTTTTAAAATATGATACATATCAAATACACAATCTAATAAATTATTTATACAATTTATGAAAATTTCATTGAGTGATCTAAGATAGTTTTGCACATACCTCAGCCAATCTCTCATGAAAACCCCATTTTAGCACGAAAACATATCGTTTTTTTTAGAAAATCACATTTTCATCACACAAACAGATTATATAACATATTTTTAGAATCAAATAAACATATTAAACTAGGAAAGTAATGCAAGGGCATGGAACCACCTACCAGTGTGTAGAAAACCTAAAAATTAGTGTGAAATATTAAAACTCAAGTGCATAACTTCAATCACGTTCTGTTTGCACCATAAAGAACCTAGAACGAACCCAAAATCATGAATTAAAACCAAAAACATCAACTTAAAACCCTAAAATCAGAACTCATTCCTGCTAAAAAAACAAAACTCAAATAGAAAGGGGAGAGACTTATCCGAAGGGGGGGTTGCTCGCACGGAAGGATGGAAAGGTGTTGGAGGTTTCACCGGCCAGAAAGGGGAGGCTGCTATTGGCGGGTGGTCCGGTGGTTAGCTGGTTCACAGTGCAAAGGAGAAGCGTCCAAGGGAGGCTCGTGGATGGTTCATAGGAAAGAGGTTGGATGAGGGAAGAAGAGGGGGTGGCGATGCAAGTCAGTTGGCCGGGAGGATGGTCCGGCATGGGTGGTGGAATTTTGCAGCACCGGATGTGGGAGCCAGAGGTTGCACTAATAGGGGGAAGGCAGCATGAGATAGCTGACCGGGAGTAGCATGGCGTGACGGTGGTGTGTCTAGGGGAGATGGTGAGATGGTTAGGAAGGGTAAAGAGAGTTTGGCAGTAGCTGAGAGGTAGGGTGTGGCGGTGGAGCATGTGAGGCCGAAGAGCGCTAATAGGAGAGGAAGGCCAGTGAGCCATGGGGAGGAGGGCGAGCAGGCTGGGTAGGAGGAGGAAGCTGGCGGTGACCAACAGCGTGCAGGGAACCTGTAACGAGATGGGGAAACCAAGTGGGGGGAATCCCTACCCCAAAAAATGAAATTAAAACTAAAAAAACAATAATAATAATAATAATAAAATCCAATAATAATAATAACAATAATAAACTGAAACAATAGTAATAATAATAAATAAAGTAACTTAATTATCATCACTAATATTAGTAATAATACTTAATAATAATTAAAAATATCCTCAAATAAAAATATTATTATTATTTTTATTAAAACAATTCATTAAATTTCTTTTTATTACACTTTCCTTCTTTTGTTTTTTTAATTAAGTGAACATCGGATAGGCCATGCGGTGAGCTGGGAAAAGTTGCGCGGTGACCCGAGCAAGGCCACGCAGCTACGACCGCATTGCGTTGAACCCTATCATGGTCAAAATGTGCATTTTTAAATAAGAACTCAAAATTTTAATTCGGGCTTCAACCCAGACTACCCGATGCACAAAAAAATTAATAAAATAAATAATTTAAAAATGATAGGTGTGACAATTCTCCCCACCATAAATCTTTCCATCCCTAGAAATCCATAACTAAGGTTGAGACTCAAAGTAGAAAACAACACCCCATTAAGGTTCAAAGAGGATCCCCATAATCAACAAGCGAAAATAGGCAAATGCACCATGCTCAAAGAAAGTGACTCAAGAGACAACTTCAAGAAACTTGTAAAAAGAATTTCTGATATGTGTCACCCACCCCAAAGAGCTAGACCACCTCCAGTTGACTGATCAAGGAAAGGAACTCTTGCACCCACAGAAACCAACTTCACAAACCGAAACACCTCAAGATCTATAAAACTAAAACCACGCCATTTGGATAGAATAAAAAAACAAGGTTGAATCACATCCAAGGAACACTCTTATCACTTATCACCAAGCCATATTTAGAAATGGAACCAAAAAGGTCAACATGGAGAAGCCTGAAGGGGCTCCCCACTATTAGAAACTTACAGAGGCTCAAGATGAAAACTGACATGAGGAGGCCTGGGTAGACTCCCCACCATTAGGAAAAATGCCAACACCGACTCATTCCAGAGACGTTTGTGTGAGACCCACTGTGGGCCTCCCCACCATTAGAACTGACAGAAGGTACAAAACTTTGAAAAAAAATTGACGGTGACCAAACACCCCCCCACAAGGGGCGGGGAGGGAGGGACCCAACTACCAGGGCATCAAAACCACGACCTATGACCAACCAGCATCTCCACATCCCTGGATGAGCACTATTCAAATTTGAGACTGATTTACCCAAAAGACCCCATAGGGACCCCTAAAAATGATTACATTCGGTGGGATGCAACCCCTGGGACTTAGGTAACAAGATGACCATGCCTCCTCATAGCCACAGGAAACCTCACGCACCCAAACGGGTCGTCGGAATGGAACAACCACAAAAAAAAAAAATTAAACTGCTCTTACTTTCAACACCAGTGACAGAAATAAATTCAGGGTCCCATACACTCTAGGGGTTCCTGACCACGTGTCAACTTCACTCTGAGGCCTATGGATGGAGCCCGAATGTTCAAAGAATCTCCTACCTCAAAGTCGGGAATTAAAGCCTCCCAAATTGAGCTTCTCCTTTTTGGTTCCACACGCAACTACACCACAATAGAGACAATGCCAAAAATCACAACATACCCCAAAATCCAAATACTTCCTCACGGTACATCTACTAAGACTGGGGTTTAGATGATACACATGCATCACCTCGTCACCTTCACCAAGAAACTTTGAAAGAAAAGACGCATGATGAACACTCCCCTTTGAACAGAAAAATTAGAACTCCCTAAGAGGATGACACACCCCTATGAAAACAGGGATTCCTGAATGATTCTTCGAAATCCACCCTTGATCTTCAAAGAGGACTCACGCTACGAGGCATCACCAAGCATAACCCTTGTGGCAGATGGAATCACTATAAACCTTTCAAGACATCGGTCAGCACCGATAATTCTGAACCACCTTCACCCTTCCCATCTAGATTCCTTTCACCATTTCTAGGGGGAAACTTCAGACGCAACGGCGTCAAACATCATACCCGACGACTCAGACAACTCAAAGAGACTAAAACTCCCTTTAACTCCCCTCGCATTTTTCATCCTTCTACAAGAGGATCTGCTTAACTGAAAAAGAAAAGGGGAAAAACTTAGCACTATCACTAAAAAGGGAGAGTCCTTACTTTAACCAAATGGAGGGTCGGCCAATAGATAATTACCTGTGGACACACTTCAATCGCATGTTAATGCTTTATGGGGGTGTGAAATAGTCAAGAAAGGAGACCATGTACCCAATAAAACTGGTCCAATGGCCAAGACATGCCACAAGAGAACACTAAACGTGTAGGTAGAACCACTATAAGGGCTTCCCGAGACACTTTCTAAAAGAATCCACTAACCACATGCCTTCACATCCAACATTTCCAAAACATAAGGACACACCACACAATCACCAGTTATTTAAACATAAAATTTTCTTTTAACAAAACTTTATGAAAATAAACGAAGATGATGGGTTGCACAAACACCAATGGTGTCCCATGGGCCTCACACATGCTTGTTTCTATGCCAAACTGGCACCCACCTCATGTCCATCTAGGCACTCATCCGCTTTACCATTAACAATTCCACTTTCCATATATACACATGCATGTGGTTTCCCATGAGATCACCAATGATCAAAAATCAGATCTTCCCATTTTGAAAAACCAAACATTCAACCCACACTTTTCAACCCTCATACATCATTTTCTTTTTAAGGCACTTGATTTCAAAAAAAATTCCAAGACCAAAACATTTTTACTTAAAAACCATATTTTCACGATTTCAAAACAAAGGACAAGGAACGATACAAGAGGAGACTAGTGTCGGCGGGTGACTGGGACATATGGTTGGCGGCCATATGCCACTCACGCCACTGCCACAGATAGTATCCTGGGACAGCGTCCCCAGCTCCACATGGCTTGCCAGACCCTGTGAGCTCACTAGGACCACTGACCCTACTCCCTTTTCATTTCCCCTAAATAAGATTGACCACAAAGACCAAACACTCAGACAAACCTCAACTTACCCTGGTAACTCGAGTCCCGCCACATGGTGTGCTGGCCAAGAACCTTGCTCGTAGCTAGAAATTTGAGTTCCAACACCCTTAACTTTGTTATAACCTAAATCTATCCCAAAGAAACATGACCCAAGAGAGAAAACCTCATTTGATACCATTTTTTCATGAACCAGGCCAGGTCACCATCCGACCTGGCGCCAACCTATTCTGCGACATGGCCCTAAGGGCATTCCCAATCCACACGGGCTGGAATAAGTGCTTGGGTATCAAAATAGTAAAAGGGAATGATTTAATTGAAATAAGATACATAAAAACAACTAACTAATTTAATGGAAAGACATAGATTTTATACAACCAAATAGACCATTAACACATTTCATATTTAAAGATCTATAACTCGAACCAAAAACCCAAGAGAGATGAAAACAAATGAAAACTAAAACTCCAAGAAGACTGTAATTAAAGAAAACTAACACATCTATCCACACCTTCACACAATATGAGGATCCAACTCCTCAAAACACCATCATCAGACCTGCACAAGAAAACCATCGACAACCCAAACCACCGTTACTAAGCATGATGCCCCAACCTAGAATACACAGAAGACAAGTTCTATATACACCCAAAGGTGTATGTAGGGTGTGATCCAAATTACCAGTAGGATACCACCCAATCAAAAGGTCCCATGCCACAGCATCAAAGAGATAATTTAACATACTTATTTAAAACCATACTTTTAAAATGCTTTTAAGGAAAATGTTTAAAAGCTGAAAGTAAAAAAGAAAAGAGCACTGGAAGAAAAACCATTTCACAAATACTACTTTAAAATATAATAGAAAATTCATAAAGGACATTCACATACTCAACTGTTCCTCTGTATTCCGATGGAAGGCACCACTTCGTGAATAGTAGAGCACTACGGGTAAATCCCCTAAGGCTCGTCTTGCTCGAGTGGGACCCTAGAACCTCATGTCTCGGTGAAACGTGGCTTAAAAACCACGACTTTCAATAAATGTGGCTTAGAAACCATGACCTTTAGACAATGTGGCTTAGAAACCATGACCCTCATTTATTCATATGTTTAGTTAGTGTTGCTATCGTCAATCCAACTAAGTGAAACAGGGATGATACCACTCCGGATCACTAGCACACTAGTTCTAGTTTTCCCACCTAGATACCTAGGGTTTTCCCCTGTGCTCAATCAAGTTACACATTCACATAAAATATCACTTTCACATATCACAAACCAAACAAGACATTACACACAAAATCCACCACTTTCACACCCAACTACCATTTCAAAGACATGCACACACCAAAAACATGTCTCATTTTATATAAATATACCACTTTAAAAATTAAGTTGTATTCAACTCTTTCAAATACCACTTCCGTGCCATCTAAATAAATCAATAAATCATTTGACCTATTTATGAAATCATTTCAAGAAAAAAAACCAAGAATACTTTACACCAAAAACCAATTGATTCCATATAGAGGAATCACTTTAAAACTATATACACAAGGTAACCATATAAAAACATGTTTACCATTATTCAAAAAATTTAGCATTTCAATTTGAAAAGTGCATAATAAGGAAAACCCATCCAAAGTGATTCATTTTCCTTTGAAAATCTTCATTTAAATACACACACACCTAGAGTGACTTGAAAACACATTTCTTACCTACCAAACAACCCCCAAAAACCTTTCAACCATGTTTCTCATTCTAAAAACCACTTTAATAAACAATTTATCAATTTATAAGACATATCACAAGCATGACACAAGGTCTCACTTCAAAACACACAAATTTCACATGAAGGGAAAAAAAATTTAAAATCAAGTGCACGTCAAATATTTTAAAAAAAAACTACTTTCACAACACTTTTATAAACTAAATAATCAATCATGCACCTTATGAAAAGTTTCAAAGAAACTAAGATCACTTTACACCCAAAATATAACTAAAATCCCCTATTTAAAACCAAACACACATCATAACCCTTTTTAAAATATGATCTGTATCAAATGCACAATCTAATAAATTATTTACACAATTTATGAAAATTTCATTCAGTGATCTAAGATAGGTGTGCACATACCTCATCCAATTTCTCATGAAAACACCATTTGAGCTGAAAACGCGTCATTTTTTTTAGAAAATCGCATTTGCATCACACAAACAAATTATAAAACATATTTGTAGAATAAAATAAACATATTAAAGTGAGAAAGTAATGAAAGGGCATGGAACGACCTATTTTCATATAGAAAACCTCAAAATTGGTGTGAAATATTCAAACTCAAGCACGTAACTTCAATCATGTGACGTTTTCACCACAAAGAACCTAGCACAAACCCAAAATCATGAATTCAAACCAAAAACATCAAGTTAAAACCCTAAAATCAGAACTCATACTGGCTAAAAAAACAAAACTCAAATATAAAGTGGAGAGACTTATCCAAAGGGGGGTTGCTCGTCCGGAAGGAGGGAAAGGAATCAGAGGTGTCATCGGAGGTGTCTCTGGCCAGCAAGGGGAGGTTGTGGCTGGAAAGTGGTCTGACAGTTGGTTGGGTCGCAATGCAAAGGAGCAGTGACTAAGGGAGGTCCACGGATGGTTTATCAAATGGAGGTTGGCTAAGAGAAGAAGAGGGGGTGGCGATGCAAGCCGGCTGGCTGGGAGGATGGTCTGGCATGGGTGGTATAAGGTCACGGTGCTGAACGTGGGAGCCGTAGTTTGCACCAACAGGGGGAAGTCGGCACGAGATGGCTGGCTGGGAGCAGTGCGGCATGACGGTGGTGTGTCCGGGGGAGACGGTGGGCTGGTTAGGAGGGGGAAAGGTAGTCTGGTGGTGGCTGAGAGGTAGGGCATGGCAGCGTAGCATGCGAGGCCGGAGAGCATCGATAGGAGAGGAAGGCTAGCGAGCCATGGGGAGGAGGGAGATCAGGCTGGGTAGGAGGAGGAAGCATGCGGCGGCCAGCAGCGTGCAGGGAACCCGCAACGCGATGGGGAACCCAAGGGGGGGAACCCTACCCCCAAAAAATGAAATTAAAACTAAAAAACAATAATAATAATAATAATAATAATAAAACAAAATCTAATAATAATAATAATAATAATAATAATAAACTGAAAAAAGAGTAATAATAATAAATAAAATAACTTAATTATCATCACTAATATTAATAATAATACTTAATAATAATTAAAAATATCCTCAAATAAAAATATTATTATTATTATTAAAACAATTCATTAAATTTCTTTTTATCACACTTTCCTTCTTTTGTTTTTTTAATTAAGTGAACATCGGATAGGCCATGCGGTGAGCCGGGCGAAGTTGTGTGGTGACCTAGGTGAGGCCGCGTAGCTTTGACCGCAGTGAACTGAACCCTGTCATGGTCAAAATGTGAATTTTTAAATAAGAACTCAAAATTTTAATTTGGGATTCAACTCAGACTTCGTGATGCACAGAAAAAATTAATAAAATAAATAATTTAAAAATGATGGGTGTGACGCCTAGGGAACCCTGGGGGGACTCCCCATCCTACTAGAAACATCATTCTAGATAGGGATAGGTTCCTATCTAAATATTGGTCACATATTACCCACAACCCTATATATGGTACCACGAATATAAGTGAGGACCAACCAGGCCTCTTGATGCAATACATGCTCCAACCCGCTAAGTCAACTGTTGAATCCAGGAAGAGACAACTCACTTTATAATACGGGTAATCCTCTACGATGGAAACAGGATCCAGCATCAAACCCCCATAGGAAAACACCAAGGGTATGCTCTCAACCATTTCTAATCTAACTAGAACCCCATAAAGCCATCTCAAAAGGACCTCCCTATTGCAATAGTCCTAATGTCGTAGATGGATCGTCAATCGGATACTCCATTTTAAATATTTTTTCATTTTAGTGAAAAGAACCAATTCGGGTCCAGTACGGGTTCGACCCAACCCGCCGGACCCGACCCGTCCTTCCGGCCGACCTGACCTAGCCCGACCTAGTTTACCCAACCTGGCATGTTGGGCTGCTGGTTCTAGCCTACTGGGCTACTAGAGTGGTTCTCCCCAACCATGTGCCCCACTAGTCGACATAGAACCCCTTGTCGTGTTTCTTGGTCAGTGCCACGACCTCCTTCTGCGGCTCGTGCCTGCCACCACAGGTCCAACACGGCCCGCCGTGTTCACATGTCTACTACCACCACAGTGTGTGTCGCCTTTCGCAAGCGTTCGCCACCGCGTGCTGCTTCCAGTGATGGTGCACTAGTGGCCCCTTCCATGGGCCACATGTTCACCTCTGGTTCTCCTTTTTTCTAAACAAAGGAACGCCTGCAATCCTCGAGTCATGTTCTTCACAACCCTGGGATTTGATTGATGTCATGATCCATTCCAATAAAAAGTCACTCAAACATAGATATATCCCAAACCACTTTGATCCATCTGTTTCCATCATCAATGCACCTTTATCATTTCATATCGATCCTAGATCTGCGATATTGGATAATTGTGTCAAGGATCAAGTGCACAACGATCGATCGAGTGTGCAACGATCGATCGATCGTAACATGTCAAGTTGCATTCCAAATGAATAATGTCTATGACAAATGAAGAACGAGGGGAGAAAAGAATAAATCAACCAAGAGGAACGGACCTTGATCAATTTTTTTGTTGATCATGGTTTGTTATCATTATAATGATAATCGAAATCCAACAAATAATTGCAAGATCATCATCCCATCAAAATCCCACAAGGGTAAATCCCATCCCACAACAATGATCAATCCGTGGGCTAATAAATTTATTTATTCGTCCACATTCATCATGGAATTTTTGAATAGGGAAAAAAATCACAAATGCCCTACTCAATTTGGTTCGATTGTTGATGAAGAACATTCATCATGTCATTGTCTTGGGTGAAGATCCTTTGAATCTGAGTTTCTTCATTGATCATCAATCCATGATTCGCCATCGTTTGTCGAGATAGCTTCGTCTCCTTGACTCATAGGAATTCCAAGGTTATGGTGATAACCCTAAATTCTCTGACAAATGCATATTAAAAGAAAATGTGTCGCTGCTTCATGAATAAAATATTTTTTAAAAAATATTTTTATGACGTTTACTTATAAAAACTATCCTTCACAGCCATCCTGTGTTGGCCGATGTTAGGCCTCACATAAGGAAAACACCCCTTAAGAACTCAAAGGTGGTATCAGATTTCCAATATGAGTTACTTTTTATGAGTTATTAGGATTTTAAAAATAAAATAATTTTATTTAATTATTTTATTTATAGTTACGCGCTTTTCAGGTTTTTCCACTGAAGGCCCGCACTGAATAAAGTTAAGTTACACCTAGGGTAAAGCTAAGGCTATGATCTCAATGTCTCCCTAATATTTTTTATTTGAGAACCCGTTTAAAAGTTATTTTACTTTTTTTAAGAAATAACGTATGCATATTATTAAAAATTAACATTTTTCAGTGAATCATTCAAGGTGCACCGGGCCTCAGAATCGCACGTTGTCTCATTGCCTGGTCTCAAAATTTTCCCAAATAATTTCTAAAAATAAATTTGAGAAAATCTGAGTCATTACATTCTCCTCACCTTAGGTATTTTCATCCTCAAAAGCCAAAACAAAGGGCTACTCAAATAATTGAGGGTACTGAGCATGAATCTGAGCCTCCCTCTCTCATGTGCTTTCCTGTAGATTCTTGTGTCACCACCAAACATATACTAGAGGAATCAAATACCCACAAAGGATACCCTTTTTTCAATCCTTGATCTCCACCGGGTTCTCAAAAAAAATCACCCTGGTCAATTACATGCGATGAATCATGAACGTATCTCTTCAGCTGAGACACGTGGAAGACGTCATGTACCCAATCCAACTATTGGGGTAGATCCAAGTGGTACACCACCTCAAAAACTCTATATAGTATTAGGAAATGGTCGATGAACCTCGAAGGTATATTTCCATCTCAGCCAAATCTTTCTATCCCATGTCAAGAAGAGACCTGAAGGAACACATGGTCTCCCTCCTCGAACTCCAAAGCCCTCTTTCACCTATCATCATAATATTTTTGATGAATTTGTGCAGTCTTTATTTGCTCCTAGATGACCAGAACCTTCTATGTAGTCACCTGCACCAACTTTGGGACCATGATTGCTGACTATCCTAGGTTAGTCCAACAAAGTGGTGACCTGAAGGGTTTCCCATATCAAGGATCAAATAGTGCCATACTAATGGTGGAGGGGTAGATGTTGTTGTATGAAAACTTCCTCATAGGTAGTAGATCCTCCAAACTATAGCCAAAACTTAACATTCAAGCCCATATAATTTTCTCCAAATACTGAATGGCCCACTCAGTCGGGTTGTCCGCTTGTGAGTGGAACACTGTGCTCAAGCGTAACTGAGTCCCAAAGGCCTCTTATAATCCATTTCACAACTAGGATGTGAAGTGATCATCACGATCTAAAAAAATCATCGATGGAACTCCATGGAGTCAAACTATCTCCTTAATGTAGAGGCATCTCAAGCTCTTTACTGAACTTTGCTCCCAGATTGGTAGGAAGTGGGCCAAATTGTTAAGTTGTTCAACAATCACCCAGATGGTATCATGCCCCTTGGACGTACGTAGTAAACCCATCACAAAGTCCTTTTTTATTCCATCCCATTTCCATTATGGAACCTCAAGGGTTTGAGTTAAACCTACAGGAACCTGAAGATCATCCTTAATTTATTGACAAGTAAGGCATTGAGACACAAACTCTTCAACTTCCTTCTTCTTCCCTAGACACCAAACTGATGTTGACGGTTATGGTACATCATTTCCACACCTAGATATACCGCTAAAGGGGATGCATGAAACTATTTTTGAAACTCCTCTCTCAACGCCACTAGTATCATCATGCATCCTCTAAAAAGAATAACGTGATAACCACCTTTTCAATATCTATTAGGGGCATGCCCTTTGGATATTAGAGCATGTAGAGACTCAAAATTAGTATCCCTAAGTTGTACCTCCCAAACTCACTGATAGAGTGGAGGGGTGAAACACATTGACTTGAGATAAGGTATTCTATCTTTATCTATAAAGGATATCTAAAACAAGGACAACTACTTCGATGCCTTGTTTAGAAACTGCAAACTAGATCTCCCAATAAGATCATTTGATACCACATTCCCCTTACCATGATTGTAGACAATCTTCAAGTCATAATCCTATAGGAACTCTAGCCATCGCCTTTATCTCAAGTTCCAATCCTTTTGAGAGAATATATACTTGAGACTCTTGTGGTCGAAGTAGATGAATAATTTCTCACCTATCAAGTAGTGTCACCACATCTTCAGTGAGAAGACTATTACAGCTAACTCAAGGTCATGGGTTATGTAGTTTTTATTGTGGGATTTCAACTAGAATGAACTGTAGATAATCACTACTTTCCTCTTCATCAGGACACAACTAAGCCCAGTTCCTGATGCATCACAGAACACTACTTACTCGACACCCTCCTCTGGAAACCTCAAGAGGGGAGCGCTCTTCAAACTCTACCGAAACCTTCACTATATCCATTACAACTCTAGTATCTGAGATGATGTGTCTGAGATCAATGAAGGACACCTTGGGCTACCCAGGGTGAAACACTGGGTCTCATGAATCCCTTCCTCTACAGGTCCTCCAAATGCACCCTTAGCTCATGAACCTCCACAGGAACCATCCAATATGCTAGTTTAGATATCAGTATCATCTTGGGGTGTAGATCAACACAAAATTATATCTCTTGGTGGGGAGGTAAACTTGAAACATCTTCAGGGAAGATGTCCTTATACTCCACCACTATTAAAGGAAACTGAGGACTCAAAACATCCACTACACTTAGGGTCAGGCTAGCCAACTGAAGAGTAATCAGTTGCACCCTCCTATGTGTGAGTCCATTCTGACCTATAAGGATTTCCCTTTAAGAAATAAAAATGGAAATATGGTTCTATTGTACTAGATGAACCACACCCTTTTCCTAAAACAATAAATCTAATCATGAATTGTAGCTACTAGTCCATACCAAGAATGACATCGTAAGACCTCAACACTACTACCAAGAGATCCAAACTAAAACTCTCACCTTTAAGAGTTAGGTCACACCGTCGGCATTAGTGTGTGATCTTTGGGTCTCCTACAGTAAGAGTATCTAAATGTGAGGTTCATGTCAAAAATTTAATAGGAATCTCTAAGTATCAAAGAAGAAAAGTGGTAGGAAAGGAAAACACTAGCACAGGTTTCTATCTACTACAGCTAAAGTATAAAGACACAGATCATACCTTGAACCATTATTAGAGTCTTGGGATCATAATCCTTGAATTCCTACATCTATATCCTCCCCTATCATACATCTCCCTAAGTTTGGTATGGACCACCTAGAGGTGGTGGTGGTAACACGTCAAAACACTGGCCACCTCCTACTGCTTCTCTAGTTCATCTACCACATTAGTCGCCTGACATATCTATTTAATCTTTTCGTTTCCTCTTCCTTGGTGCTTCATAAACCAAATCTCTAAATGAAACCTAAATAGTGGTATAATCTTGCACGAAATGTCCCTTCCCATGAAAATCATAGCAACACCTCTTCCTTAGGAAACCAGCACACCCCTGGAACTTCTGATGAAACCTCTTGTTCTATGGATTAATTCATGCACCTACTATTAGTAGGTCATGCTGGCCCTATATCCCAGGTGATCACTACCTAGGAAGCCTATGATATGCATTTGGACCATTTGTATCATCATATAGCACCAAAATAGCCATCTACAATTTAATATAGAAAGATGCATCCACCTGAACCACTAGCGGTGGGTCTATGAATTGGTTAATAGGAGAAAGTTCCACCTTCTGACCATCCTAAAGAAAAACTGCTCTGTGACTATCTCCCCTCAGGGAGGCCTCATCAAACATCAGGTCAAACTCCCGATCCTATTGTAGAAACCTCACTGGTTAGCATTGTAAATACATCCTATAAGAAAAAAAGATATATCATGGTTCAAAGAGTATACCTGGTGAGCTGACTCAAGAAGGACATAGAAAACACAACTCATTCCTATATGATGCATGTGCCTTTATTTTTCTCTAAAACAAGTGTTTTCATGTACCGAGTTGAAAAGAAGGTTTCCAGAATCTTGGTGTATTGATATGTTAGTCTTCACACCAACATTGTATTGTCTAACCTAAAATCCAAACTCAAAACACTTAACATTGTTTTCCCAAACCAATATCATAGAATCTCAGTCCTAAAATAGAACCAACCCCCTTTGATACCACTCTTTCATGACCCGTCCCAAAGGGGGAAATGTCGTGACTACCCCAAGACTGCCTCTAATATTCCATGGGTTAGCGATTAGCACTGAGTATACATATCCCACAAATGGGAGGCATTTTCCTAATTACTTGTTCACATGCACACATCTCTAAGCCCAAAATGCTAAAAAGAAAAAACACTAAGTAAAAACAATGCATGAATACCACTATATCCTAACCAACAGAGTATTATAGGAAAGTAAAGTGCAGTAAAGTACAACTAGGCCAGAATAAAATCCCACCAAAAAGAAAGAGCATGTAGGAAAAGGTCCTGAAGCTCATCTGCAGAAAACCCTACCTGAAGGGTGGGTACAGGAATAGTTGTATGAAGCTACAAGAGCACACCTCAATAGTATGGTCTCTCTCTAAGCACCACCTAGTCATGTTCCACCTAAGACGTCATCAAAGCATCGATGGTCTGCACAATACATGACACATGTGGGAAAATCCCATGCAGGGGTGAGTAAAATAATACTCAGTGGGACACCTCAAAATACAAAGTAAAAGACCATAGAGGAAGCATAACTAAGAAGATACCATCATCTCAACATAGGTAAATGTCTACAATACATATAACAAGAACATCTAGGTATACTCATAAAGGATTCTAAGTCTCAAAGTCTCATCCACTACCAGCTACACGGTTCATCTTGTAGCATGCTCTTCCCAAGAGATCTCACTCCTCGAGCTATCTAATAGAAGCACATAGAATAGGTCTACCAAAAGTACCCAAGAGAACACTAGGGTATTAAAAAGTTATGTAGTTTCCCTGAGACATCCATACTCACTAAGACATAGAGTTTTGATAACACATGGAGTTTTGATAACACACTGAGTGTTGGTAACACATAGAGTGTCGGTTACACATAGAGTGTTGGCAACACACGGAGTGTCGGTTGCACACGAAGTGCCGATAAGTCATGCAGCCCCCAAGTCACATAGTCACCAAGTCACATCCAAACATAAACCACTGAAAACTTCCCAAAGCACACTCGTCGGGTCTAGTCACATAGAATGGAAAGAATCTGATCCTGATACATAGATAAGGGGTTCTCCATAACCAGGGATCACTGGGGGGACTCCTCTCCCTACTGGAAACATCATCCTAGATAGGGGATAGGTGCCCATGTAAATATTGTTCACACATTATCCACAAACCCTATCTAAGGTACCACGAAGAGAAGTTAGGACCAACCGGGCCTCTTGGTGTGATACAAACTCCAACCCAATGAGTCAACTGTTTAAGCCAGGTTGAGACTTCTCACTTCAAAATATAGGTCATCCTCTATGATGGGAATGAGATCATGCATCAAACCCTCATAGGAAAAGACCAAGGGTACTCTCTCAACCTCTTCTGATCCAACTAAAAACCCACCAATCTGTCTCAAAAGTACCTCCCTATCACAAGGGTCCCAATTCCATAGAATTATTTTCAATTGGATGCTCCATTTGAAAGATATGGTAATTTTAGTGAAAAGGAATGATCTGGGTCCAATCCAGGTCTGACCCAACCCACCAAACCCGAACCGGCCCACCGGCCGACCCAACCTACCCCGGTCTGGTCGACTTGACCTATCCCAAACCGACCGACCCGACCCAACCCAAATCGGCCTGTTGGGCTGCTGGAGTGGCCTGGATCTACCCAGTCTAGCCCACGTGCATACAGGTTGACCTCCTCACCACACATGGCCTACCTTGGTCATGTGACCCACTGGTCAATGCGACACCCCTCTCTGCGTTGGTTGGTCAGCACCACGGCTTCCTGTTGCAGACCATGCCCACCGACGTTGGTCCAACATAGCCTGTTATGTTCACGCAGATTTTTCCACCACAGCACACATTCCACCTTCCGCATGCAGCCACAGGTTCACCGTTGGTGCTCTATTTTTCAAAATTAAGGCATACCTGCGATCCTCGGGTTTTGTTCTGCACTGCACTAGGCATGGATCAATGTCACAATCCATTCAGATGAAAATTCACTCAAATGATGATATCTTTAGAACTGCTTTGATCCATCTTTCGTCATCACTATCACACCTCCTTCATACCATGTTGATCCCAGATATGTGATATCGGGTCGTTTTTCCAAGGATCGAGTATGCAATGATCGATTGATCGCAACTTGTCGATTCGTGGGAAAAACTAAGAATACATGTGAATAACGATGAACGGGGGAGAAAAGCATAAATAAATAAAGAGGAACGGACCTTGATCGATGTTCATTTAGATTTTGGTTCATTGCTGTTAGAATTAAAATTGAAATCCAAAAATAAGCACAAGATCATTCTCTCATCAAAACCCCACAAAGGTAAATCACATCCCGCAACAACGATTGATCCGTGGGCCAATCTATTTTTTGATTGGTCCGTATTCATCATGGAATTCATGAACAGGGAAAATAAATCAAATCACAAACTCCCTACTCGATTCGGTTTGATCGCTGATGAATAATGGTCTTGGCGTCGTTGTCGTGGGTGAAGATCCTTCGAATTTGAGGTTCGTCATTAATCGTCAATCCACGATCCATCGACGTTCATCAAGAGAGATTTGTCTCCTTACCTCAGATGAATTATAGAGTTATATTGATAACACTTAATTCTCTAATAGATGTTTATTAAAAGAAAACACGTCACTACATTAGGAATAAAATATTTTAATGATGTTTACGTCCAAAAAATATCTTTCACAGTCAGCCCGTGCCAGCTAAAATTAGGCCTCGCCTAAGGAAAACACCCCCTTAAGAACTCAACGGTGGTCTTATATTTCCAATTCAAGTTACTATTTATGATTTATTAGTATTTAAAAAATAATAATTTTATTTAATAATTTTATTTAATAATTTTATTTACGGTTACGCCCCTTTCGGGTTTTTCCACTGAAGACTCACGCCGACTAAAGTTAAGTCATGACTAAGGTAAAACCACTACTTTGATCTCAATGGTGCCCTCGGATGTTTTATCTAGGCATCCATTTAAAAGTTATTTCACTTTTTCAGAAAATTCTTACATGTGTACTATTAAAAACTTAACATTTTTCAGTGAATCGTTGCGGGAACATAGGATCGCAGAATCACATGTCGTCTCAGTATTTGGTCTCAAAATATTCCCAAATAATTTCTAAAAAAACTTTGGGAAAATATGAGTCATTATAGTTTTTTATTTCATTTATTCTTGGGGTTGTTGGGTTAGTCTATAGATGGGTTTGGAAGTGTTTTTTGGAGGAATTTATTATAATTCTACTACTAGAATTTTCAACAGATCAAATTTACATCATAAATTCATGTTTTATGATGTAATGTTTTTAGGGTGTGATACATAAAACCCTTTAAGTCATGAAACCATTATTTGGATCTTTGGTTGAGTAATTTACAGCATAAAAATTATTTATTTAGTAAAATCAATTTTCTAAGAAAAATTAACCGAGGAGATAGGTTTTTTGTGGAACTTTCCACTCGATGGATTCACGATGCAAATCCCAAATTTACATCATAAATTCATCTGGGTTATGAAATTTTTAGTCTATTATACAATCATATTTTCTCATTAGGGTTCTCTTTAACTCGCTCTATCTCTAGGGTACCCTTAGTAATTTTGCAGCGATCTTCAAGTTATGGAATCTGATTCGAGCGGATCTTCGTGCACTTGAATGTGGGAAACATAGGTTAGGGTCTTATTCCTCCTTCTCATTATTTATCTATTTGGTTTTCTTGATCAGAAACCACACTCAGTATTGGAATAACTATATTTTTTTAGTTGGTTTAATATTTATAAGGTCGTCTCATATTTTTTTAGAGAAATGGGAGGAGATGATATCATATATGTTTTCTTAGTTTCCCTATGCAGCCCGATTTTCTTAGGTAGGTGGATTATCTATCACTCTACTTTTCTAGAACTGGTTGGATTGATTTTTTCTAATTTTTATTTATTCTTGATCAGAAATACCCTATTAAATTTATTTGGAAAACCCCTTGTTTTATGTGATTTCAAAGGGGTTGGTTTTAAAAGATGGTATTTTTGTTTAAATAAATATTTTATTAGAAATTTAGCATAAAAGTGTTGGTGTGTGTTCATGTTCATGTAGGAAGGTTTATGGGAAGAATTACCTCTATTTTAGTAATTATATATATGGATTGTGGGTAGAAGTATCACCGCCAAATGGGTTCACCAAGCGATAAATTGGTGAAAGTATGACTCACCACTTTCGAGAATAGTGAATTCCATGGTTTAATTTCATTGTGTTTGTGTGTGTGGGTGTGGAATTGGAATATTTATGCTAAGTGATAAGAAATGGATCTAGAAACTTTACTCCTTGTTTTTTCATGGAACTTGTTTATTTATTTTATATAAACTATTTATCTACTTTTTTCTATTTTATATGAAATTTTCTAACTCTTTCTTGTACTATTGGCATATTTTGGGAAGTCTTTATGGAATGCCTACTAATTTATACTCACCCCCTTCTTGGGAACTTCGGTGAATTTTTAGATTTCTCTATCAATATATAGGGAAGGGAAAAGTTTCTTAGTTCACCAGTAGTATTCATTGATGTCATTGATTTAGAGATGGATTTGGGGAGTGTCTGAATCTTGGTTTGGAGTGGTTCCACTTTGGTGCTAGATTATTATTATTTGTATTCTTATCCTTGAACCTTTATTTATTTTTCTATTATTACTCTGGTATTGTTCTTAATATTTTATTTTCACTGAGTTAGGTGATTTAGTCATCATGAATTATATAATTGGGTTTTTATTTTATTCTCTTCTCTCGTCGGGTTGTATGTTCATTAGTTAAAATCATCCCCCAATAGTTTACTAATCCCTTAGAATTTATTTTTATCATTTGGTGTCTCTGGGACATCACCTAAGGTTAGTATCACCACCATATCTTCTCAAGATAATTATTTGGGGTGGTATGTTACAGTAATGTCCTTATATTAAAAATTGTGTCAAAATGCTATAGTAGTTACCATCTATAATGAGAACCTTGATATACTATGATAGTAATATTAAAAACATGTCATTTAGTTTAGATACATCCTACTAATAGGACAAAAATGATGTATGACTATCAAGTGTTGGAGGCTCATAAGTATTGAGACTTCTTCTCATGAATCTTGTACTTATTGATATCGAGTAGAGGAGTTCATGAGGTGTGACCCACCAATAGGAACACAATATTTTTTGGGTTTCATTGGTTTTTAATATATACAATCATGTGTATTAGTCTCTTGACATGATATCTTTATCAATATGTACCATTTTATTTCATACTTTTATGCAAGATGAAAACCATGGCCTTGAATTTGTAGTGAGGTAGCTTGTGTTGGGTGTGTCATTGGTGGTATGGCATTGGTTGAATGATCAAGATAAGATTTTATTCTTCTGAAAGGTAGAGATATCTTAGACCAAGATGATCAGGATGGTAGTCCATTTATTAATTCCATGTACATGGTGATTAAAGGTAATTCCATCTAGTAAGTTCAATGAAAAAATAAATCCATAAAGGATGATGACATGGAGTGTGCATCCTTCTTTATGAGATATCTCGAGGCAAATAGATTATATTACATGGAGTGTGTTTGTAGGAGGTTATTATAGATACCTTATCTACTTAGGGGCCTTGATGGGTTGCTATACTCTACTCTCAAACTGTGAGTTACACTCACTACTGTTATGATAAATTCCTGGAGGGTCACACGCTAAGTGTATCCACAAGCTCTACCTATTCAGATGAATGTGAGTTTAAGATGAAGTGGGCCCCACATATGGGGGTTTGTGGATGTCCGAGTGTGAATGATCAAAAGTAAAATAATTTAATAATATTATTCAAGTTTATAATAATTATTTTTTAATTTATTTCTTAATGTATTCACAATTTATTTAATTATAAAAGTGAATACGAGAAAATATAATTTTCCAAACGAACATAACACATTCAATGTCTGTTAAATAGTTAGGGGGTTTATGAGCTGATTAAATGGTTCACATTTTATTATGTGACATGTGAATAATGTTATAATATAGTGATAAGATATTTATAATGCTTATTACCAATTAACTATGTCATAAGTGTGATTTTTTTTATTTTTTGAAGGATAAGTTTCCATAGGGACCAAAACATAATTTATGGAAACTTAAATGCTAATATAAATATATTTTTAAGTCTGAAATGTATTGGCCATCCTCCTCCAAGAATTTTAGTGTTATCCCATCCTCTATTTCAAGTTTTAGAGGGAGAAATAAAAGGAAAAATAAGTATTGATATATTCCCTATCGCAAATTGATCATCCATTCTTCACGCGATTGAAGTGGAATCATAAATCACTTTGATTTCCCGTATTATCACCTATTAATTGAACAATGATGATCCAAGATCTGTGGTGAACATTTGTTTGATCTATAAGATGTCATGTTTTGTGCCTTAGAGATATGACATACCAACAGTGGGAAAATAATATTATAATTTTCAAGTAAACAATGTACCATTTACAAATTAATTCAATTTTGTTATTCATGCTTAAATTTAATTGCACATGATCTATAAAAAATTTAGGAAAGGTTTATTTTGAATTCATTACTTTTAACATGAATTCAAACCAATAATTTTAAAATACCTACTTTGCATGCTTATGTAAATCCCTAAGTTCCTTAAATTGGTATCAGAGAGAACATACAATTATTTAAGTTGAAAACTTTGAAATTTTGATTAAATTTTATAAGATATGTAAAGAGGTTTCTGATATTGTCTCAATGAAACTGAAGACACATCGATCAGAGTTCTTATAGACATGATATGGTTCATCAAAGATCAATGGTTTTTTTAGGAAACATTATGATGGAAATATAGCATATATTTATTATATATATATACATATATATATATATTAGGTGGGGTTTCATATAATCCTTGAATTAGGATTTATGTGAAAGTGTGTGCACATAAATTAGAAAATAAAATTGAAAAAAAATTAATGTGGTCCACACCCCTTAAATAAGGTGTGTACATCCCCCCCCCCCCCTTATGGGGGTGAATTTTGTGTACCACTCTCTGGGATGGGATAAAGAAACAATATATATATATATATATATATATATTATAAATACATATATATTGTATATAAATGTGTGTGTGTGGTTCCCCTTTGGGTGCCTTGCTTATGCAATCTGCACTGGACCCGGCTCTCAACCAGGTCGCCCATCTTAGGCCGAACCAGGTCAGTTTGAATCCAACCCTCCAGACCCGTTAAGCCCAACGCAAGCTCTAAATAAATTTTTGGGGACCTTATTTAGGTCTAAATGAACCATAAAAAATTTTTTAAAAAATTATAAATTAAATTTAAATATCTTTTTATTTAATAAAATTATTTCATGTGCAAAGTGACGTATCGATAATTAATTAAAATTATTTTAATACAATTTAATACATTAAAATTATCCTCGAGTTAGATTTTAGTAATTTTAATTTAATTTATTCAATTTTGTTTTGTATTTATTGATCATGGTATGAGACCGGCCCTTTGTTTTATTATTTATTTAATTTAATTATTTCATTTAAGCTTTAAAATGTAATAATTATTTTGGTTTTTATGATCTATGTATCATCCCTCCCTCTTTAAATGTATAAGGGTCTATGTGTCCACATTTGAGTGATAAAATATATTTTATCACATTGTGTTCCCCTCTCCCTTATGTGAGTATATATTATAATAAAATTTGGAGGAGTTCATGGCAATGTGGTTTGAGTCGAGAGTTGGTGTGAACCAAATAAACGAAATACACAGGAATTGTGGGTGATACAAATAAAGTCATGTATTAACTTAAGTAATGGATTAATCAATAGTTAATGACTCATGACCACATCATTATTTATTTATTTTATCATTTGTATGGTTTTTCATTTTATGTATGTGTATTTATCAGGTGTGATCACATTGGATGATAAACAAACATGCATAGATAAATGAACATGTGCAGTGAATATTTTCTATTTAAATCATGGTAAATTTGTGTGTGTGATCAAAAATAAAAATCATATCAAATAAAAAATTATTTTTTTCCGATATAAATTAAAATACCTCAATGTTACATTAACTCAAAATTACTTTCATCCCTTAACTTTGAACAAAACCATATTTTTATGGTTCTTTTCATCCCTAGTTTAGGGTTCCACTTACTACTGGGGTGTTCTAATAAAAATTTGTGCATCAATTTAACTAAAATTAGCCACAAAGAAGTCACTATAGCTAGATTTTTTTAACTTTAGAGGAAAATATTTAAGTAAAACAAAGTTATACTTTATAGGATATGGGACTCTATTCAACAGATCAAGGAGTTGTGAGTTAATGTGGTTTTCGATCCAAAATCCTACCTTGAAACTCTCTAAGTAATGGCGTATTCATAGATTGGACTAAAAGGAGTGGTTATAAATGATCCTTGAAACTAGAATATTCAAGTGATTTAATATTCTGAATTTAGTAGTTAAGGGTTACTAGAATTCAATAAAATAGTGGAAGAAATTAAAATTTTAATAAAATACAAAATTTCATTTGGTAATCTAGATAAATTACTAATGTTATAAAGTTTATTTGTTGTGAATAAAATGGCCATCACCGCCACTAATAAAATCTCACTACGTTCAATATTGGATAAAGATAATATCTTGGCCAACAATAACATCTAGTAGTGTTACAGGAACTTGTGCATGGTACTACACCAAGAAAGGAAAATTTATGTACTGGAATCCCCAATTATTATTGATCTCTCTCAAGGATAAATCAATTTGGATAAAGAAAAATATAAAAATCATTTGGATGATGTACTAGATGTCTAGTGTCTCATGTTGTCATTTATGTTCAATGAATTGTGGAAATTTCATAGAGACAAATATGCCTAAAAGATGATGTCTCATCTCCAATATTTATATCATGATAGATCTCAATGATAAATATATGAGATATCAAGTACACTATACATATTCAATATAGAATAATGGAACCAATTGGTACCACATGTACTCAAAATTATTGGGTACATTGAGTGATTGGAATACCTTGGGTTCAAATTGAACCAAGAACTAGAAACTGATATCATTATTATCTCTTTACCACATAGATTATCTACTTTTATCATTAATTATATTATTAATTACATGAATAAGTCACTCTTGAACTTTTTGGATTTAGTTCTCCAAGTAGATTAAGATATAAATAATTATGACTCTTTTATCCTTATAGTGAATAAGAAAAGGAAAGGCAAGTCTAAGATGTCAAATACTAATCATAAGTCAAAGGCACCGATGCACCACCCCTCCATGAATCCAAAGTTAAATAGGGAGATCAATGATTATGATGTGGTCTTCTTTTCATGTGGTAAAAAAGTCCACTGGAATAATGAATTCAAAGTTGGGAAGAGGAATTAAGGTAATTATTCTTCTTTAGGTATATTTTTCATTAAGTGTAATATATCTATATCTACAATTTGGGTATTGGATATGGTATTTATCTCAAACAATTTTATTCAAATATAGAAACCAATTAGATTCTATAATACCATAAAGTTTTGTGTGGATTTCTAAGTAAGAAATGGTGAAATATTGACAACATTAGCAGTGGTAGATTACCATCTCACTTTGCCTGGTGGTTTATTTATTGTATTAAATAATTTTTAGTACGTACCTTCTATTACCATAAATATAATCTTAGTTTCAAGTTTAGATTATATGTGAGTTTAGTTCAAGTTTTTAAATAAATTTTCTCACTTTTATAAATATAACATATGTTATGGTGTGACACTTCTTGACAATGGGTTGTATATACTTAAACTTGAAAATCGTGTTTTGGAAATAAATGAAAAATCAAGTAAAAATAATTCATATCCTACCTTCCCATGGAACTTTAGTCTAGGACATGTAAATAAAAATCATTTAAGAAAACTAAACAAGAATGTTATTTATACTCTATTGAGTTGAGACACTTGGATGTATGTCATACTTGTTTACAAGGTAAAATAACCAAAGAACCTTTTAGTGGGAAAGGATAAGGGGATACAGAAGTACTGGAGTTGATTCATATTGGCGTATGTGATCCATTTATAGTATAGGAAAGGGGTGAGTTATCTTATATCATTAATTTTACTAATGACTTTAGTAGGTATGGTTATATCTACTTAATGAGGTATAAGTTAGATTACTTTAAGATGTTTAAGGAATATCAAAATAAATTATAAAATAAACATGGTAAAAATATTAAGAAGATATTATTAGACCATTGTAGGGAATATATAAAGCAAGTATTCATTGATCATTTAAAGGAGTGTGGGATAGTCTCCCAACTCACTCCTCCTTATACACCTCAGTGGAATGGTGTTAGTGAAAATATAAATCATACCTTTCTTGACATTATAAGATCGATGATGAGTCATGAAACTCTTCCATTATCCTTTTGGGGATATGAACTATAGACTGTGGAATATACACTAAAATGATTACCAAATAAATAAAAAAATGGGATTCTATGTGAGTTATTGTATGGAAAGAAACATGCTCTTTCACATATATGTGTATGGGTATGTGAGGTATTTTTTCAAGACTAAACCTAATAAAAAACTAGAATTACACAGCATTAATTGAATATTTAGATATTATACTGAGGAAAATTAAGGATACTACCTATATAACCCTTCATATATAAAAGTAATTATGGAAATACATGTCATATTTCTAGAAAGGGGGCACATTTCCGATGGAAATAGTGGGATCAAGATTAAATTCAATGAATTTAATGATCTAAATGCATAAGAGTTGGTATAGAAATGATATCCATAATAGCCTATGGTAGATGAAGATTATCTTGAGACACAAGTACTATATAGGGAAATTAGAGAGGTTAGAGAACCAGAGTGATGTGGTTTTCTTATCACTGGGTCATATGACACATTACTCCTTGAGGATAATGAATCTATAACATATAAGGAATAAGTAGATTGGAAGGATACTTATAAATGTAAATAATCAATTATTTATAAGATAGAGTTCATGTACTAAAATCAAGTTTGGATTTTGATAAATTCTCCAGCTAATATAAAACTTATTGGGTTTAAATGGGTATTTAAGAAAAAACTAGACATGGATGGTCAAGTAAGTACCTATAAAGAATGATTTTTTGCGAAGGGATTCAAAAAATGTTAAGGAATTTACTACAATGAAATATTATCATCAGTAGTGATGCTGAAATCCATCAAAATATTACTTGAAATAGCATCCTTTCATGATTGGGAAATTTGGAAAACAAACATCAAAACTTATTTTCTAGATGAGAAGTTGTTTGAAGATGTCTATATGACACAACCTAAGGGTTTTATTATATAAAATTGTTCTAATAAAGTGTGCAATATGTAGAGATACTTTTATGGGTTGAATTAAGAATCATGATCATCGAATATTTGTTTTGATAAAGCCATAAGAGAATTTTGTTTTATCAAGAATGAAAGTGAACCATGTGTCTATAAGAAGGTTAGTGGGAATTCCATAATTTTATTGGTTTTATATTTTGATGACATATTAATCATGGGAAATTAAGTACAAGCCTTACATTAAGTTAAGATTTGGGTAAATGAATGATTCTTCATGAAAGACTTAGGTGAAGAAACCTATTTTTAGGGATCAAGATCTATCGATATAAATATTATAGGCTTATTGAGATAAGTCAAAGTACATATATTGATAAGGTACTCAAAAAGTATAATATAGAATAATCCAAGAGAGTATTTTTTTTTTCTAGTGTCATATGGAATTAATCTCCCCAAGAATATGCTTCCAAAAATAGAGGATAGGATTGAAAGGATGAGTAGAATCCCTTATTCTTCAAAAGTGGGTTTTATCATATATGTCATGTTATGTATTAGGTTTTATGTTGTTTTTTCTTTAATCGTAGTGGGTGGATATCAATCTAATCTAGAATAATTGTATTGGACAGATGTAAAAACTATCCTAAATTACTTGATACATATAAGGATATCTTTCTAGTGTATAGAGGATATGATTATATAGTTGTGATGGGATATAGTGATTCTAACTTCCAAATAAATCAATATGATATGAAATCATTGTAAGGATATTTATTCAACCTTAATAGAGGTGCAGTGATCTAGAGAAGCTCAAATCAGTCTATGGTCACTTATTATATAGTATAATCTTAGTATATAGCAGCTTTTGATCTTGCTAAGGAAGTGGTTTGGATAAGAATATTTGTCTCAGAACTTAGTATTGATCCTAGTAGTGTAGAACCTGTTAAAGTTTATTGTGATAATACTACAACAGTGGTACTTTCCCAGAAAACCAGCTCACACCAAAGGATGAATCGTATACTTCATAATCTTCATCACTTGATGGATTTTACTCAGAGAGGTGAAGTTGTAGTTAGTAGAATAGACACATAGGATAACATGGAATACCCCCTAAATAAATCCATATCTCAGAATAATAATGATTCCCATGTGAGATCTAGTGTATTAAAAGTTTCTAATATTTGTCTCTAGAACATGTGGGAGTGTTTTTAGTGGACTACCTAGACTCAAATCATGTACGTACTTTGATTACCATACATGTATACAAATTGATATATACATGTGTTTCTCTTACCATCATATTAATTTTTATTCTTCATGTATTATTTTTATAGTAATTTCCTTAGATTTATTTTCATATTAAAATATTATAGCAGTTATTAGCTATAATGAGAACCTTGAGATACTATTATGGAAATCATAAACACCTGTACAATGGTATAGATACATCATACTAATAGGACATAGATGATGTCTAACTATTAGGTGTTAGGGACTCAAAAGTATTGGGACTTTTTCTCATAAAGTTTTCACATGGTGGTCTTGAGTTAAGGCGATCATGATGATTGATCAGTCAATAAGAACACCACATGTCTTAGGAGTCATTATTTATTCATATCCATGAGCATGTGTATTGGTCTCTTGACATGAGATCATTATTAATGTGTACTATTTTATTATATACTTTTATGTAGGAAAAAAACCATGGTATTGAATATGTGGAGTGGTATCTTGTATTGGATGTGTCATTGTTGGTATGCTATTGGTTGAATAATCAAGATAGAATTTTTCACTTATAAAAGGAAGAGATATCTTGGCCCCAGTTGATCAGGATGGTAGTGTATTTATAAAATATATGGCCATGGTGATTGAAGTTAAGTATGTCTAATAAGGTCAATAAATAAATAAGGTAATAAAGTATAATGACACAGAGTGTGCATCCTGATTTATGAGATATCATGATAAAAATAGATAATATTACACAACATGTGTTCATAGGAGGTTATCATAACTATGAAATTCTTTATCTCTTTATGGACCATGATGGGTTGCTAAAATACAATATTGGTTTTTGATGTACAATCACTAAAATTGAGATAATGTACTATAGGGTCACACACTAAGTGTATCCACGTGTTCCACTTATTAGAAAGAATACAATTTTAGGATTACATGGGACCCACATGCAAGGGTTGATGAATGTCTGAGTGTGAATAATCATAAGTAAAATAATTAAATTATATTATTCAAGTTTATAATAATAATTATTGAATTCATTTCTCAAGTTATTCACATGTTATTTAATTATAAAAGTGAATATGAGAAAATATAGTTTTTCAATTGAATAAAAACACATTCAAGGTTTGTTAAATTATTAGAGGATTCTATGAGCCAAGTAAATGATTCTCATTTTATCATGTGACTTGTTAATAATTTCATGAGATAATAATAAAATATTTAAGAAAATTATGACTATTTAACTAAGTTATAAGTGTTTTTTTGTGTTTTTTAAGGTTAAGTTTCCATAGGGGTGAAAATGAAATTTTTGGAAACTTAAACAATAATATAAATAGTTTTTTTAAGCCTAAAATGTGGTTACTAGAATCTTCCAATAATTTTAGTTCTCTACCCTCTTGTATCCCATGTTTTAGAGAGATAATATGAAGTAATTACATGTCTTGATCAATTACCACTTTCAAATCAATCACTCATTCTTCATGCAGTCGAAGGGATGTCATAAAGAAATTAAATTTCCCACAGTAGAACCAGATAATCAAACAATGATGATATATTAGTTGTGGTGGATGTGTGTATGATCTTTATGATGTATCATTTGGTGACTTTGAACAAAAAAACATTGAAAATGGGAATATAATATCAAAATTTTCAAATGAATAAGGTAACACTTATAGTTTCATTCGATTTCGTTCTTCATACTTAAATTTAATTTCATGTGATCCATGAAAAATCTAAGCAATGGGTATTGTGTATTTAGTGTTTTAAACATGAATCTGAATCCAATATTTTAAAATAAATATTTTTCACTCTTTCTCGAAGTGTTTAGTTCCTTCACCTAACTCTTAGGGTCACCTCATTAATTTCTTTCCTTGCACAAGATAATCTTGGGGCACCTTGCTTTGGAAGAACCTACCAGGTTAGATGATCGAAGTCTTAAAAAAAATTTCCTTGGAATGAATCTAACACTTAGTATTATTTTAATAGGGGGTTTAATATCTCTATATTATCTCATGTATTCCATTTACATGTATGCATGCTTCTAATAATTTAGTTTGGAATCTATATTCCTTCCACCAAATAAATATGTTCAAACCATATTGATGTGTAACTCCTTACATAGCCCATATCTTGTGTTACTAACTCAAATTAAAATCCAACTATATTTATAAACATATAAATGAATCTCTTCCATAAGTTGAATGAATCGGGGAATAGTGGAATAGGTTGAGCTCATTCCTAATAATGTTTTTTTTTCAATTTTAATGGATTAAATCCAAATAACTTAATGAATCAGCCATGGATTATTCATGGAAATGCTCTTTTCATGTATAGTTTATAATTAATTTAAAACAATAATTGACTTGAAATGATAATTCTTCTTGTTTATTGATAAATATGGTAACCTCTCTTGTCGTATCATCGTTGTGATGAAGAATCCAAACTAGAATTATTTTAGAAGTATCCACACATAAACGAAGAATATTGGAACGATTTCATTGGTATTTTGGGTGCTATAATGGAGAAACCAAGCACTTTTCATCATTCATCACTGATCACAATAAGAAACCTCTTGGGAGTTAGAGAATTTCACTCTTGTTCCCTCGGTCTTGATAGGAAGGAGGAGGATTATCTCTCTTTCTTGAGAGAGTTCTTGAGAAGTTCTATCTAGATATCTGAGATAATTTTATTAGGTTAATTTGTTGTTCATAACTCTCATATTCTCTAAAAATGATATAAATTGGATTATATTCTTATTGTTAAATAATTTATAATTACATAGAGGGCCTTTATCTAATTATTTATTCTAAGTAACCCCCATGTGAAATAATAATAATAATACTATTATTATATTCTCATGAAATGTTCCAAACTCACGAATTAATAAATCATTTTCATTGGTCCCTTTAACTCAACCTAACAATCCTCCTCAATATTTATCAAATCTTAAATAATAAATATTTATTTAAATAAATAAATATCATTATATTATTAATTTAATAAATAAATAAATATTATATTCACTAAACTTTGTGAACAAATTTTTATTATTAATATTTTTGTAACTAAATAAATATTTATTTAATAAATAATTATTAATTACCTTATTAATAATAAATAATTGGTAAATAAATATTATATTCGCTAGCTAACAAAAAATATTTTGTTAATATTCAACGCACTTATATTCTAAACATGAATAACTGGTGATTGAATTTATGTGTCCAACTTAACCTAAATAATTAATATTCCACAAGCCAAGAATAATATTTATTCTTAATATTAATTTCAAATAAAATTTAACTAAGATTCTGAATACACTTAGTGTGTGACCCACTAGTAATTTTTCTTAGTGTAATAGGTGAATTTTCATAAATTCCAATATCAACTTCTAAAAATACTTCAAGGCACTCATAGAGAAAGAATATAATGTCGTAGAAATAAAAACCTCCCACGAATGCTTATTTTGTAATGTAATACCTTTATTTTGATATCTCGTCAATACGTTTGTGTGATTTGTGTCATCAACCTATATTCTTGATTTATATTTCTTTAGATCTCCTAAATGAACTCATCGATGAACTACTGTAGATGTGGATTTAATCATACAATTCCATTTCAATCAAAGGGCTATAGATATCATCATCCATTAAATCGAAAAGTATAGATCCTTTCCTAACTTATTCAACTAATTTAATGTCACTTATGATTCACCCAACATATGATACTTCACCATAAGAATTATCATTGAGGCTTTCAATAATTAATCCAATTACATGATTCATGATATATACCAACTCAATTTTTATTATTTATAAAAAACCAATTTTTGTTTTAGTGGGAACCAAACAAGCTTCTATTAGGAACTGTTCCAACATAATAGCATAACCACTCAATGGAACCCATCCTTACACCACATCCAATGCAAAACCTAGGGGGTTACATTGGTATAGAAACACTAAAACCAAAACATGAAAAAAACCAAAACAAATATGAAAAACCAAAACACCCAGCATTTACAGAACACTACAACTTCAAGAAAAATCTTGGAACCTGAAACCATCACTAAATATTGGATATTAGACCTCAAATCCACCTTTAAATAGCTTACTACACTACATCAAGATAAGATACAAAAAAATAAAACACATTAAACCTATAATAACCCTCTTCCAAAATACATTAGTACATAGTGGTCAAGACACAAGTAGAGAAAATTAAGAAAATGCACAAGGAACCAAGAAGGACAGAACAAAACCCAACTGAGCTGCAAGTTAATATTTAGGAACATTATAATCATACTAGTATTTCCAAGATAAATACTTGATATTAAATTCAGGTTGGAACTATATTTTTTCCTCTAAAAAAATAAAAAATAAGTTGAATATCAAAAAAAATTCATCAACAAAGCAAGGCATGTGGATGATAGTATCAAATCTAAGAACCAATATACACTTTAGCGGATAGAAATATCCAATGAAATATATAAAATGTGGGATTTATATTGGTTGGTTTTTCCTTATAAACTATCTTATTATATATTACCTAGTGTAAACTTAATGAGAATAGGTTTTGATGTTTTATGAGCCCCTAGTGCCTGATAGTCAAACATCATTTGTGTCTTAATATATATATGTCATCCAGACCATAGAAAATATGTTTCAAAATATTTTCATGGCATTTCATGTTTATCATTATAGTTAGGAACTATTATAACCTTCCTATGTGATGGATACTCTAAATTCATTATCACATTAATGTTATGTATAAGAACACTCATCATGTGATAAAATTTTTATTAATATCTAGAATTAAAAATTATAAAGTCATTTGGTTCTATGGAACCAACTCCAATAGACTCCCACTTTCACTAGAGCCAACTGATATAACTTTTGGTCAATTAGGTATTATGTTATATTCATGTTTCTACTAAGATAAGGATTTAGTAAATGGGTCCAATGTGTTATCTTTCATTATTACTCTACTTACTATTAACTCGCTCCTCTAATAAAAATACCTCAAGAGGTGATACATTCTAATTATATTTTTTTTCTATCGATGTGATATGGGATCCTTATCTCAAACCACTGTATAAATATTATCATAATACAAATTTATGGCATCATTGTGATTTGGAACCACATCAAGCTCCTAGAAAAAGTTTCATATCCAAACTAATTCTTTAGCTATATCAGATGCTACAATATACTTGGACTGTACTGTAGAATTGGTGACCACTAGCTGCTTAGAACTCTACAAGCTCAGAGCTCCTCCATTAAGGTATAACACATATCTTGACTATGATTTCATATTATTCTAATCTGTTTGGAAACTAACATCTATGTATCCCCTGATAACTAGTTCATCATCTCCTCCATAAACCAAGAACATATCAGGTGAATAACTAGTCATGCTTTGTAAGTATGTACTTTACCATCCATATCTATATTCTTCTTGAATACCAGTTTTCACCCGATAGGATTTACATCAAATTTAGGATCTACCAAAACACATACTTGGTTATAGTATATGAAATTCATTTTAGAATTCATGGATTCTTTATAATTTTCAACTTCTGAGATTCTTACTGCTTCCTTTTAGGAGGGAGGTTAATTATATTCAACTAATAATGTTTCACCTTCCTTGATGACTATAAAACCATATCTATCTAGTTATCTATCTTACTCTCATTATCTCATTTAGAGATATTCTCCCTTTTATAAATATGTCTTTCCTTTCCATAATTAATTTTCTATATAAAATATATAATAGGTAATATCCCCTTATTTCTTTAGAATATCCTATAAATATATATTTTATGCCTCGTGATGCTTGTTTTTTTCTAGAGATATCCTTAATAACAAATTACTCATATAATCATACATGAATATATGAGAAAATATATTTAATCCCACTCTATAAGTCATATATAATTTTGTTTTCCATTTTAGTTCACTCTCAGTTTAGTTTTTATGTTGTAGTATGTAATGTGTATGCCCAAAAGGATAATAGAAAACTTACATGACTTATCATCGATCTCACCAGATCCAACAAGGTGTGGTTCCTCCTTTCACTAACATTATTCCACTATGGTGTATAAGGATGAATGAGTTGAGATAGTATCCCAAACTCATTTACATAGTTGATGAAATCCTGGTTAAGATACTCCCCATCACAGTCTGAGTAGAGTTTCTTTATTTTATTACCAAGATAATTCTCTACTTAATTCGTGTATTCCTTAAATTTCTAAAAGGAATCAGACTTATACCTCATTAAGTAAACAAATACATATCTATTAAATTCATTGATAAATGATATGAAGATTATCCACCAATAGATTCTACTGGAAAATATACGTGCATGTCTTTATGAACTAATTCTAGAAACTCTATAGATCTTTCACATTTTCCACTAAATTGTGTTTTGATTATTTTTCCTTGAAAATAATCATGACATTTATCCAAGGTTTTTAGTTCGAAGAAATATAAATATACTTCTTAATATAACTTTTCCAAATGTTTCTCGTTTACATGACCAAGATAGTGGTGCCACAAATGGGTGTGATATGAGTCATATGTAATAGATTTTTTATTAATTACCAACACTTTATTTTTATATTCTAGTACATAAAGACTGTTATTCAAATGTTTCATCCCATAATGTATGAAATATTTATAAAAGTCAAAGATTTTATTTTTAAACTTGGAAATAAAGATATCCATATCTAAACTGAACATGGATATTATGTTCTTAGTTTTACTTAGCACGTAATAATAATTCCTTAAAACTATCATTGATATTGTCAGTAATGCGATATGGTAGTCTCCAATAGCCAATGTAGTTAGTCTTACTACATTGGAATCTTGAAGATCCACCTCACCTCTGTTAATATTATTAAATCTATTTGGATATTATATTTGGATATAAATGTGAGTACCAAAATCTATATCCAATACCCAATTTATAGAAATATAGAGATTACACTTGATAATAAATAAACCTGAATCTTCCCCTTACTTATTTTCTAAGGAATGGTTCTTCTTCTAGTGGACCTTATTTTCATAATAAAAAACATATAACATCCTAATATCAAGCATATCACTTGATCTTTGTCCTCTTGTAAGTGCGATGTGAATAAGCCTTATACAGAGAGTTGGTATTTGAGATTTTTTCCTTAAATTTCCTTTTATTCAACATAAATATAGAATGTTGTTCATGTTTTATATCTTTATCTTCCTAGAGAATCAAATTCAAGAGATATAGGAGATTCTTCTCTATATTATTCATATTTAAATTCACAACAAAACTTGAGAATCTATAAGGAAGTGAAGAGAGTATGAGGTCCATGAACAATTCCTTGGGTAGCTTGACACCTAGAGTTTCCAAATGCTCAATGTATCTAATAATCTTGACAACATGAGGTCTATCTAGTGAACCTTATACAATATTTCATATAAATAGTAACTTATAGATCTCATAACTCTCTTTTCTTGATTTCTCTTGATGAAGATTACAGAGGTGAGAGAACATGGTGTATGAATCCATGTATTCATGAATATTATAAATATCATTAGTCAGGGATGATAACATGAGGCATTGGGAATCCAATTCATCATTCACATGCTTCCTGGAGACATTTTTTTCTCCCCACTTGCCTCCTTATAGGGATTAGTATGAACTAGAGACTCTAGCATGTAAAACTTCTAATATTGGTGTAGTATGATGCACAGGCACCTGTACCACTCCTAGAAGTTATTTTTGATCAACAGATCATCTTTCTCCAAGATATATCACAATGATGTTATCATGGTCAAACGACTTTCCATTTTCTATAATAAATAAAACCCAATTTCAGTACTTTATCTTAATTATCAAGTGTGATGTAATAAATTTATTTTATTCATCACCTGTAATTTTATCAAATCCCAATATCCCTCACCATTGGATTTGAAATATCTTATCATGTTGATATTTTAGTAGTAAGGATTCATATTCCCCTTCAAATAATCTATACTTGGGATTGAAAATTTACTCAAATATATTTAGGTTGGTGGTCTTTCCAACTATTTTAACTCATATTTCCTAGATCAATTGAGTGGGATACCCAATCTAAAAATCTTATACATGGATTCCCTCAACACCTATACCAAGTATTTATTAAGTAATCAATAATTAATGTTAACTCAATTAAATCATCCCAAAACTTCTATTAAAACTCCTTGATAATTGAAATCACCCTAAATTATGCCAAACAATTGCTTGCTAACTCAAGTGATGGAAGGTGATATTTGACTTAATATTTTTTTAAGGGATTTTTATTTGTCTTATTAATAAATATTCTTAATTTTATCCTCCACGTTATTTTTAATATTATGTGGATTTTATATAATTAATTAACCATGTATGATAAAATAATTTACACATAGTAACTTTATTTTATTTCAACTTTCATGCTTGTTATTTATTTACTTTATGTGATCACATTTAATCATAAAATAAACATACATCACATAAATAAATAACTATGCACTTGAAAAATAAAATAAATAACTAATATGATCATGATATTTTAACTATTGTTTGGTTTATTGATCAGAAGATAAACCAACCTTAGCCCAAAGGGAAAAACTTTTTGATCCAATACCAGGCTCGATTTGAAACATTCTTCCATTAACTTCTATATTTCTTTGGTTGGTTTTTCCTTGGATCGGGACCTAAAATTCCTTTAGAATTTCTTACTCACTCATAGGTGAGTGGAACTGAGGGTTTAGGGTTACATAAATTAATCCTTGTACATTAAGACCCAACATAATAAAGGTGGTATGGATGATTCTAATATCAAAATATTAAATTTAATATTAAATTTATCACAAAAACCCATATCATAAATAATTAAATTAAATAGGAACACAACACATACATAGGTCAGTAAAACTCATGATCATTCATAACATGTAGCGACTATGCATTAGACTTGCTAGAATTCAATTCGATTCATTTCTTATTAATATAAATTTCTCAAAATTAATAAATTAATCATATTTATAATTAATTAATTAATTATCTTAATTATCATTCCAAATAGTCCCTGAGATTCTCATCCTCTATAAGTTTGAATAAATTCAATAAAATAATTTTAATTTGAAATTAATTAGACATGGCTTGTACTGGAGACGAAACAGCATGTACCCTTCTACATTTGATTAAATCCATTGTAATTTAATACGTACATGACATGTGCTTTCGCTCAACATGGTGTACGGATAATGTTGTGTATGGTCCTTATTATGTTACGTGGCATGTACGCCTACACGTCATGTTATGATATTACAGAGTGTTGTTTTATGGGTCAAGTTATATAGTCTGCATGCCATGTATGACTGCATGACATGCCATGAATACATGTGGCATGTACCACTGTCAATGCTCATGAATTTTACAGTGTGTATGGTGACCATACACATCATGTACTTGTAGAATAACATGAAAATTATTTAAAAACAATTATTTCTACACAACCCATTGAAAATCACTCAGTGTGTACTTTGTTATGGAATTACCTATTACACAGTGTGTACAACTAGTTATACTTCATGTAATTTGGTCTCACTTTTAATTATCTACATATTTTAATCACACGACATGTTTGTCTTGATGTGTACCTTACATGAGTTGGCTCAAGTTAAACGAAATGTACATCCAATTACACACTATGTCATTTGTTTCTGGCCACCCACGTTGCATGGATAGGGACTCAACATGTAACTTTAATGGATTATCATATATTACATGGTGTTTATAGCTATTTATATTCCATGTATGTTATTCAATGTCATTTCATTTGGGTGGTATTCAATACGCACACAACTACAAAATCCGCATATTTACATGGTTCAAAATCGTGGCTATAGGCTATGGACATGGTTTAATTGAACTTTGGACCCTATTTCCATTGAAATAAGGTCCATCCTATATCCACAGTTTCAAACCATGGCCTTAGTTGGCTATCACCATGATCCACATGGACCGTGGCCATAGGCTACTACAATGGAACTTGTTTCCATAGTTTAGTAAATTGTTGTTATAGGTGTCCTAAGGTCCTGGTCCATGTGGAACATGGTCATAGGCTACATAACCTACACTTATTTCTATGGTTTAGTAAATTGTGTTAAAGTAATTTGAAAAAAAAATGAAGTTGTTATGGTTTGATCTTGTGGCCTCTTCCACATTATTTTAGAGACTTTACCACTACACTCAACTCCACCATGTGTGTGTGTGTATTTATATTTATATATATACATATAAACGTATATATAATTATATATAATTATAATTATTAATATTTTAAATATATATATATATATATTTGGATGCAAGCCTATTGCCATGGTTCATTAAAATCATGGAAATATATGATTTTTTAGAGCCCTACTGCCATTGTTTCATAAAATTGTGGTAATAGATAATTTATTTGGGGGATATTTCCTTAGTTTAAGAAAACTATGGTAATATGTGATTTTCATGAGGCATATTTCCACAATTTAAGAAAAATATGGAAATAGGTGAATTATGTGAAGGATATTGCCACAGTTTTTTTAAAACTTGGAAATCAGTTGTTTTCATAAGGGTTATTTCCATGGTTTTTTAAAAACCAAAGAAATTGGTATTTCCTAACAATTTCCCACATTTTTTTGGGTTCCTGTATAATTTTTGTAGACCTTACGCTATGCTTATTTGAAATAGTGGCTATATGTGGGCCTATTTCTACGATTTACACAAATCATGCCTATAAGAAACCTATGGATATGGTTATTCAAACCATTCCTATTGAACCATGGATATAGGGAAATTTTCTATTTTTGGAAGAGTGTGTATAAATTACACATCACATACTTTGACCATGTGGCTTCAGTGATTCATGTGGGGTCAAAACTGTATGGGGTTACATGGTGTGTAGTCCCTATCATACCATTTCCAATTAGCAGTCAATACATGGAATTTAATGATGGTGTGTACTGATACCCACAAGTAATTTCTTGATTATAGTGGCTTGTGATTTCATGGTTGACCAAGGGTACACGATGTGTAATTTTATTTACACATTGTGTAACCATGTCATGTAGCCAACACCCTCAAAACCTATGGATGGGATCTTAAAAAGCACCTAATAGGTTGGTTATGGTGATGAGTATTTTATTTTTTATAAATAGTATTTATTTTAAATAGTTTCCACCAATTTGAAAAGTCAATGAGAAAGTAAAATGAAATTGAGTAGGGGTAATATTTTTCTATGGGTGTTTTTGGAAGCTATTATTTTGTAAGTTAGTTATCTAGAAGATGGAAAAGGTGAACAGAATACCTACTTCTGATAGGTGATAGTGAGGAAGGATGGGTAATTTTTTCAAATGATAAGAGGGACTAAATCACTAGAAGTAATAAATAATAATTGAGTTTATACTATTAATTAATGAAGATATATTTACTAAGATAACACAATCCATATACAACATGAACATCTAATGATTGTAGAGATGATTTTAGTTGATTTCATGAAAATTATTGAAGGGTTAAAAAGAACTATCGATTACATGAATTAATGAAGTGTGAGTAATTCCATAATATTTTTAATAGAAGTTATATCCTAAGAGTGTGAATATGAAATTGAAGATGAAGCTTGCAGTATTGGAAGGTTCTCATGGAAGGAACTTCTGGAGGATGAATATGTGATTGGTGATGGCGCAATCATTTAAATAGAAGATCACATACTAAGATTCATGGAAGATATATCATAAAGGATATCTTATAAAGTTGATTTGATGATTTAATATAATGAAATATCAAGGAATAAATTCCTATTGTGAAGGCTTTGAGATAACCAGAAGACACTCGGTGAAGAAGATAAGAAGTAAAGATGACCAAAATATAAGAATGGATGAAAATATAAGGTGAATTCTAGTCTGTATAAGATGATCCTAGAAATACATAATGTGAATTATGGGTAATTTAAGGTGACCCACGCCATATGAAGAGTGTGTTTCCCAATAGAAATATAAGGTGAAATTTACTTTATAAAGTGAAGTGATGTGAAATATTAAAAAGGGAAAAATATCTATGAGTTTAATAGTTTTTCACAATTTGTGGTGTCAAAGGATTTATAATTTATACAATTGGATGATGAGTTGAAGATGTTGTGTTGTGATGTTAATAGACTATAATATGGTTATGATGAGTATAAATACAAAACTATCTAAGTGGTTCAAACATTAATTCAAATGATGCATGCATTTTTCTTTTAAAGGAAGATAAAATCACACTTACCTAAAGAAGCTATGATTTAAGTAGAGTTGATAAAATTTTAACAATAGAAGATATATAGAGTAAATATGATGTTGAAGGCTCTATAAGAAGGTGATAAAAATAAAAATCAATATATGATATCACTGAAATCTAGAGAAACGGTTCATGAGGTAGGATTTAAAGAACCAAAAGATGAGTTAGTGCTAAAGTAGTTCGAAGCTTGGTTAATTGGAATATTTTTAACCGAATCTAAGTGATATTGTATGTTAAAGCACTAGAAGATGTGGAAGTATGTTTTGCTGATGACTTTGATTGATAAAAATGGAAAATTTTCATAATCTTAAATGACTTATCAAAGTGATGAAAATATGGAGAAACAGAAGAAGATTGGAAGTTTCACTGTCATGAGAGAACAACTGTGATAAACACATAGTCATAAAATATTATGAGTTGAGTTGACTAGAAGATACCATCATAGTATGTTAGGAAAAATTAGAAAATTCCTAAGTATAGATGATCAGAAGATATAGAAATAAGAATTTATATTGAGGTGTTGAGATGATGCAAGCTGAATTTTGAACATATATTAGAGAAACATATGGATAATACTAGATTCTCAAAATCTATATCATAGTTTATTCAAATTTTTAATGGTTATAGAAAGAGTGAGTGATAGTGATGTAGGGATAAAGGCATATTAAGAAGTAGGTGATGCTGAGTAAAACTATCAAAAGATACCAATAGACTTTACTTTGATGTGATGTCTAACTTTTTATGTTGATATTGAATTGTAAATTAAAAGATTAAAAATCCTTGAGTGAAATTTCAAGATTCTTGGAAAAAAATTAAAATAGTATAAGATACTTAACGCTGAGTTTTGTAGAGGTTTTTATGAATTCTATCTCTGATATCTTTAAAAGCATCGAAGGAAGTTGACTGAAGACTTTAAGTTAATGGAAGCATCAAATTTAGAGCCTATTTTCCCCACATTTATTGGAGGTATATTGGTTATTTGAAGGAGGAACACTATTCAAGTGATATACTAAGAAATATAGAAGATGTTTTTGATATTATTGAGAAGCGCATAAGAGAGGGAGCAGCCATCTAAGTATGTTCTAGAAGATCTGTTGGGTCAAAGTTTTGAGAATATTGGAAATTGAATTTCTGAAGAAGATGTGAGAGGTTTTCAAAATTTTGGAATAAAGAAGATATATAGCAAGACCAATTTCTTATGCCTACCTATAGAAGTTTCAAACATTGAATAACTTAAAGGTGAAAGTACTAGAAATTAGGTTTTCAAAAGTTATAAGAACAAGGTTATTGTGCATGTTGATTATACCGGAAGATAAAGTTGGAAATCTAAGACCTACTCTTGATTAATAATATCTTCCATATAATATAGTGAAATTTTGAGTAGATTTATGTTCTTATTTAAGAGGATTTAGGAATTATTTTAAACTAATGGGAGTCAATATAATTCAGTCGGATTTTGTACTTGTGTGGGGTTCACTATGGGTTTGGGATGATAATAACCCCACACCACTTGTAATTGATGATAATATTATTAGTAGAGAATCTATAGCTTAGGATAATAACTGAACATGGCTAGGATTAGGTTTCTCTTATTGGGACTGAACCTAATAAAAAAATATCTATGTTCTTTGTTTCTTTCATTATCTTCATTACATATGAGAGTGAGTGGTGATGTGGAATAATCATGATTCATACACCCTAACTAAAATAGGGGTTCAAAAAACATAAATGGGTAAGAGTTTAAGATATGTTTATTAGGTAAAAACGTATTTATACTAATTCACCCCCCCCACACACACACACACACGCGCGCGCGCGCACACACACTCAGTGTAGTTGAACTGTCCACTAGGACTAACATCTTCAATAATTATTCATCTGTGTTTGGACTATTCTTAATCATATAAACTCAAAAAAAAACATGTTATTTCAATAATTAGATTAAATAATGAAAAACTAGAAATGAAATATTTATAACTAAACTAGAAATTTATTTGAAAAATAGTAAATAATTATAAATTATAATTTGAATGCTCTGGTACCACTTGAAGGATATGGGGTGCAACTGAAGTAGTCAAAATTGTTCCCAATAATATTTTTCATCAGTTTCAATAGATTAAATCCAAATAAATTGATTAACTAGTCCGAGATCCATTATAGAGAGGATCCTTTCACATATAATTTATAATTGATTTAAAATATTAATTACCTCATCTTGATAATTCTTGTTGTTTTTGGATCAATCTAGAAGCCGCTATTTTCATATCATTTTTATGATGAAGAATCCAAACAATAATTCCTCTAGAGTTATAAAATGTACTCTGTTAATCTCAGAAAATATTTGTTCATATTTTGAGTGATATCACAGAGGAACCAAGTGTCGTGCATCATTCTTAATTAATTACAATAAGAAACCTCTCAGGTAGAGAATTTTTCTCTTATTCTCTCATACATGAGAGAGAGTAGGTGGATTATCTCTCATTATTGTGAGAGTTCTTGAGAATTTATCTCTAGGGATTTGAGAGAATTCTCTTGGTATAATCTATTGTGTGCAACCATTTAATTCTTTAAAAAGAATATTAATTGGATTATATACTTATGGTTAAATAATTGAAAATTGCATAGAGGAACTTTATATAATTATTTATTCTAATTAACCATATTAAATAATATTATAATTATAATTATTGTATTCTTATTACATGTACAAAACTCACTGATTAATTTATCATTTTATTCAGGCCCTTTAACTCATCCTCACAATCCTATTTGTCTCTTATCAAACCTTGAATAAAAATTATTTATTTAAATAAATAATTATCATTATATTATTCATTCAATAAATAAATAAATATTTTATTCACTAAACTTGTGAATAAATATTTATCATTAATATTCACATAACTAAATAAATATTTATTTAATTAATAAATAATTACTTATTACCTTGTGAATAATAAACAAGAGATAAATAAATATTATATTCACTAGCTTGAAAATAATATTTATTTAATATTCAACTCACATATATTATAAACTTGAATAACTGGTGATTGAATTTATGTGATCAAATTAACATGAATAATTATTATTCCACGAGCTGAGAATAATATTTATTCTTAATATTAAATTCAAATAGAGTTTAATTGAGATTATAGATACACTTAGTGTGTGACTCTCTAGGCATCTTTCTTAGTGGCATTAGGAAAACTTGCCTAAAATTTAAGATCGGTGTCTAGTAACACATCAATGAACCCATAAATAAATAATTTAATGTCGCAATAACAAAAACCTTCTATGAATGCTTATTTTCTTTGACTCTCTGAAATAAACTCATCGATGAACTACCATGACTATGGATTTAATTAGATAGACCGATTTTAATCAAATGGATAGAGATATCATCTTCCATTAACTTGGGAAGTAAAATTCCTTTTTTGACTTATTCAACTAATTTCATATCACTTATGACACACTCAATATATACTAGTTCACTATGACCATATATCATCATGGTTTTCGACCATATGTCAAATTACACGATTTATGATATATATTAACAATAATATCATGTCTAAGGACTAATACGCACGTATGCAGATAGGAATATCCAATAATACATATAGCACATGGAAATTTTATTGGTGTGTTTATCCTTATAACCTCCCCTGTTGAAGATTACCATGTGGGAACTTCAAGAGAAGAAGTCTCAATGTCTTATGATCCCACAACACTCAATAGTCAAACATCATGTGTGTCTTTTCGTATAGATGTCATCTAGACCATAGGAAATATGTTTAAGAATATTTTCATAGAATTTCAAGGTTCTCATTATAGAAGGGAACTATTATAACCTATAAATGAGATAGATAATCTAGGGTAATTATCACATTAATGTTATGTATAAGATCACTCGCCATGTGATGAGATATTTATTAATCTTCTAGTGATCAAAGGTCCAAATTCAATGGGTTCTAGGGAACCATCTCCAATATAAGGTATATGAAACCCTTTCATGTAAAGTATTATAATCATATGATTTCAAAAATGTACACAAGATTAAGTTTAGAGTAGAATATATCCAACCACCCCTTTTCTAGATAAGGCATAATCCTTCTTCCCAGTGAGTGGTCTGACCCAAAGCTCCTTTACCCAGGGTTACTTTACTTCAGAGAGACCTCATTTCCAAAATAATTCTAAAACATAATATGTATAAACTATAATAAACCTTTAAATTCAAGATCATAACCCAATACAATCCAAATTCAAGGTATAATAAAGATAAATCAATTATCATACCAGGAATATATGAATGTATGGAAATTTATAGTAGCATTCTAACACTTTAAACTAAAGAATAAATCCATTCATAATATAAAAATTATATTCATGAATAAAATAGGGAATAAAGTAAATAAATGAAAAAATCATATATTTATACAATAGATAAACATTTTATGAACAATTCATGAATAAGTAAATTATAAACAATTCATAATTAAGACATGTATTATGGAAATTCCATAATCAAATAGATATAAACTCTTTATATTTATATAAAATATGAACCTCTTATTATTATCCTTTGATATGGAATTATACTTAAATATATGATATTAAATGAAATATAAAAATTTTATAATCCAATTCTATTATATAAACATTTTACCTAACATTCTCCTTAAGATATGGTCTAAAATATGTAACTATTTTGTTAAAATAAGGATGTTGAGTTTTAAATTTTGAAACTAAAGTGTCAAAATCTAGAACTTAAGTATGATAATTCATTTGATTATTTTTATGATTTTTATAGTGTTTTTAAGGGTAAATTCAACATGTTTCTCCCATTTTATTTTTTAGGTGTAATTTTATTTTACCATTTTTATGGAATTTGTTTAAATATCTATTAACATATAGAATTGAAGTGTTAAAATGTGGAACCGAAGTAGTAGAACTCAAATATTAAAATTTATATGTAAGTTTTTATCCTTTTTTTCATGAGTAGTTAGTTATGTCTATTTAATATTGTCTTTTAGGTTTTGTGGTCGAATCCTCCTGTTATCCTCTTGGTCCCACATGTTGTAAAGTTTCTCAAGAGGGGGTATGCGTAAATTAGGATTATAACTCTTTAAAATATTTATTCATTTATAATAATATTAATTTTATTTCTTTACTAAATTTTTCTCTCATGTAAATACATATATTAGATATATGGAGTTAATTTGAGTTTAAAAAAAAGCACAAATCCTTTAAGTAAGTATCCAATTACTCAGAACATAGAGTAAATGCCTCCATTCTCTTTTGAATATTTAATAAATAATTTTAAATTTCCATTATTATTTTTCATGCACTGATTTCTATCTATCTATATTTATTGGCCATTTTTTAACACCCTACAATTTTATAAAAGAAATCTATGTTTGATAATGTATTTAATAAGGAACACTGAGCTTAAACGACCTATAATATATATAATCATTATAACCTAGCTGTGAAATCTGTGAGAATGAATAGTATTAACTAATTTATGATATATATATATTTACTACTCAATATAAATTATTTCTAATTGTTTATTAAATAATCAATCAATTTTTATTAAAGTAATATTATTCTTCAAAAATATGTTTTCTTCAAAAATGATTTTTATTGTTTTTCATGAAAAATGTTGTAATTAATTTTGGGAAATTTTATAAAATATATTTTATAAAATTAACTTCATTTTTTAAATTTTATATCAAAATTTAATTTGGGTGAAATTTTGGGATTTTTTGAAAAATATTGATTTTTCAGTGAATAGTGAAAAATACCAATTTTTTGTAAAAATGTCATTTATTTTCAGCAAATTAATAAATTTAAAAGTAAAATTATGTTTTTATTATTATTTAAATTAACATAATAATTATTTATTTATATTTAATCCACTTAATTTCTTTTTAATCAACTTTATATTGTATTTTAGAATAAGTTTGTCTTTGGGTTTAAAAACGATATTTTTCTTAAAACTGTTTTAAAGTGTATAATGTTTCTCCTTTTTAATTAATTAAAAAACCTACTGATGAATGATTTAAATGAAACTTATAGATTATATAAATATAATTATTAATTTATATTCATACAATAATTATTATTAGTCGTAGAGTTAATATAAAATCATCTTTTCCTTGAAAAATATACTTCTTGAAAACCCGCTTTTTCGTCGTGTCCGTAGGTTTAATTTTAAATTAATTTTTTTGAATTATGTTAATTGAATCTAGTAAAATGTATTCCATATTTTTAATCAACATAATTTATATTATATAATAATTTAAACTTAATTTTTGACCATAATGAATAGTGAAAATAGTAAAAATAAATTACTGCAGTTAAGGTGAAAACGGGTTTACCAAGTGTTAAACTAAAAAGATAAGGGTCAAAATGACATTAAAACATGTATAAATACTATTTTTTGCCATATTTTTACCTTATAATTTATAATTATATATAATTATCCATTTTAGACCCTTTTTTCATGTGAAAAACATGGGTACATCTTTTTCTTTTCAAAAATTACAGATGTACCACTCACCTCACTTATAAAAGGCCGCCATATCTCCTCTTTTAGTCACAAATTAAAACCATTTTGATTAATCTAATACCTACCAAAATAACTTCCCAAATCCCATAACCTCATCCTAGAATCCTTGGTTTGGTCAGAAATCAATTCTAAGAATACTTTAGGTGTAATCCTAAAGAGGTGGTCCAAGAAGATATAAAATTATTAACTATGCATTTTTGTTTTATTTCTTCTTCCATGTCCTTCAAATATTCTTCAACTATGATCATATGATAATAGCATTATCTCGTATATACTGAAATTTTATTTTATTAATTTAATAACTTAAATCTATCTCCTCTTCCATCAAATTGAATACGAAATCATCATTTGTGTGTATGGTGGACTACCACCACGCAAATCAATGTCATTTGTTTCTACCATCGCCTCTCACAACTTGTTATAATGATATATTTAAAGTATATATATGATATTTTTAATATTTTTATAATTATTTAGTTATGATATCACATATAACTTTTTTTACTTTCCATTCAGTGGGGGATACGATAACATTGCTTGTGTGTACCATCTCGCGTAGCGATGTGATTCATTTTTCACTAATGCTTTAGATGGAAGGTAATAAAGATAATTTAAATGAATATATGTGATATAAATGAAATAATAATTATATTAATGACATATTTATAATTATGAAAATATAATATATTATTTTCATTCTTATACTAAAAAATGATAATGTTGTTCATGTACGTGTGGACTACCACCTCCATGAAGCGATCTGATTCTTTTTTCATCACCACATCACCATAATGATATATATAATTATATTTAAACAAAATATTCTATTTATGATATTAATATAATTATGTAAATATAAAATAATATATACCTTCTTTCTATAATGATCATTGAAAATGTAAATGTTACTCATGCATATGTACAGCCTACCGTCTCCACGATCGTAATATAGTTCATTTTTCATAATTATTTTTTTTATAGACAAGGATTGGGGTCAAGCCCCTTTATTAAAAAAGAAAAACACAACACAAACCCATTACACGTAGTGGAGCCAGAGGGATCAACCCACTATAAATCCCAATACAGCGGCCCGAAAGCTGAGAGAGAGAGCTCATTACATGGCCGAAGACTAGATAAAAAAATTCCTAAAAAAACACTTGTCCCACAAAAGCGATCCAAAGGCCCACACATGAGCCCGTCACAAACCCAAAAAACCGACAACAACAGTGCCCCTGCCCAAAGGTCATCGCCGGCCCCCTGTCACCGAACAACCTCGATGGTCACCACCCACTCACAGATTTGCAGCGTCAATCGAAACTGATCTCGAATAGATCTGGCGTGAGCCAGACCATCTGAAGTCGCTCTGCGAGGGATGAGAAGCCACCGAAGAAGCATAGGGGGGAGCACCACCAAGAAACTGTAAGGGGAGATGCCACCAAAGACCAGAAGGATCTTGCTGTTGCTCTGCTGTCGCCACCGCTGAAACAAGCCTACCATCATCCAACGTCATCACACCAAGACTAAATCTGACCAGATCTGGTATTTCGAACCAGATCCATCTTTGGGGAGGTAGATCGATGCACTGTTAACGTGCTTCCACTGAGGACCATCGCAATAATGGCTGCATATCACCACCTTCACCGCCCTGATGCAAAACCATCTGGGGCACCTGCCGCGTCACCGAACCCAGAAGCGGCGGCTGGGAAACCCTAGACCGCAGAAGAACTCCTGCTCGCGCTCCGCCCCTTAGGGGTTCATCATAATCATTTTTCATGATTGGTTTAAAACTATAATTTATTAATAAAAATTATATTTATTTAATGATTATTATTTTATATATTTTAAAATAATTACCTCTTTGACCACAGTCAACACACCGAAGCTGTTTTGAAATAATGAATCGTACATCCTCAAAATACCCGATGTGGACTTAACTAATTAAATATTTAAATATTTCATTAAAAATAAATAAAATAAATGGTTTAAGTGTGAGGTATTAAACCTATAAAATTTTCTTAATAAATCAAATAATTGGTGTAATCTTATTATACATGAGTTAAAGTACATACAAGGAAAGTTTGGACTCGAGGTAAGGGTTTTTCTCATTTGGTTTTTACTTCTGTGATACATATTCTATATTCACCAATTATTTATATTTTTTGGTGTATATACTACCTATTTTACATTTAATATCATGAATCTTTAATAAATCATTTTATTTTAAGTTTAAAATTTAATTAATTCATCTAAATTAGTTTGAATTGAATGTTACCAAGTGGTAAAGGGCTTCTTAACTCAATTTCCTTTTGTTGAGTTATAAATATTTCCCATTAAATTTTTTATGATATGATTATGTGTAAGTTGATATTTATTTTTTATTATGTATAACCTCTTGTTTTATTTAATTTATTACACATAATCACTCCGTTGGTTAATTCTTAATTCAATGATATGATCTTTATAAGGGTTAATCATCCCAGTTTCCTTTCTTTGGGGAATGTGTTTATGATATGAACCTATATTCTTTATGAGGTATATATGTTGACCTTTTTGAATTTTATATCATGGATATCCTTCTATTAATTATATTTAAAGTATCAATTGAATTTATTCTTTCATGGGGATTATGATTGAATAATTACCAAAGTGGAAAAGGCTTTATGTTACAATATTCTTTCTTTCAGGATTGTTTATGTTCAAGTTTATTTTAAAGTAAATAATATGATATTATTTTATTGAACCACATATATTTTATTCTCCACTTTTTATTAATGTTTTTAACATGTTTTATTTCCATTTCATCCCTTTTTTATTGAATAAATATCAAGAAATTCATTTCTAAGTGATACTGATCTTGTATTTTCTTTTAGATCAGGTATATTTCTCTTCCAAATCCGTATTTTCTAAAATGTTTTAAAAAATGTTATTTTCTAAAAATAAATTATTTTCTAGATCCATTTTAAATTATCTTTTACCTTCTTTTAAATTGTTTTAAAATTAAATTTCTAAACATTTACTAAATGGGTCACTTTTGAATCGTTTTTCAAAATATTTTGAAAGGAATGTTTATTTTAAACATCTATAACATGAATGGATTTTCCCACCATCATATCCATAATTTTACTTGAATTTTCATTTATATATTTCCAATATTTTTTTCAAATAAAAGTATTTTTGAAATATTTTTGGAATTTTAAGTTTTTAAAAGTGATTTTCAAAATAAAAAGGTTATTTTTCTCAAAAAAATTAATGGTATTTTAATGGTATTCCCATTCATCAACATCAATAACCCTTATTGTTATATATACTCCATTGGGGATATTTTTTAATGATACCAACCTCATTCTTTCTCTAGATGGATTATGAGATTGAAATGGATCTTTTTTATTTTCCATAGGTTAATCATTTTCAAAGAGATTATTATGGAACTCATTTCTTTTCCATGGGTAAACATGTTCTAAAAAGAATAAATGGTGTTTCAATGATTTATGATGAAATGTATTCTATTTGTACTTTATTCATGATACATTTCTTGTAAATTGTTTATAATTATAGGTGTTTCCATTATAAACCAAGGGTAGGTGGTTCTTTTATAAACCAATAATAGGTGGTTACATTATTAACCAAAGGTAAGAAGTTTCTTTATAAACCAAGGATGGGTGGGTTTGTTGTAGTGACTTGGATTTTTGGCCCTGTCAGACTTTGGAATATTTCTACAAATAATTCCAGAGCTAGGCGCGAAGACGGCGTGCGATTCCGAGGCCCGGTGTGCCCGGAATTAATTTTATAAAAATATTAAGTATTTTTTATACTATGCACGTGGAGGGGGTGTGATATCTCCTAAACGGTAGCTCAGAACGGGAATCTGAGGGCACGGTTGCGTCCGAAACGTTCCGTTTACCCTAGGCGGGGTGTAAACTTTGCGGGCGCGGGCCTACGGTGAGAAACGCCACCAGGGGCGTTTCCGTAAATAAGTAGCAAGTTAGTGGGCGAGCGTCGGCTCGAATAACTTCTGAACGGAGTCTCGGATGGAAAATCTGAGACCGTCGTTGCGTTCAGAACGGTGCGTTTACCCTAGGGGTGACCTTACTTTTGTTCGCATCGGGCGTCGGGTCCGAGGCGGGTTTGGCGCCGGCGGGCCGCTGATATAAATATCAGCGCCCCCCCCCCCCCCCCTTTTAATCGTTCTTCGCCGTTCTTCATCATTCTTCGCCGCCACTCCGCCGAATCGAGCAAACGGAGCGCCCACGAGCTCATAATTCGATGGCGGACGTTCCAGGAGCGCGCAGCGGAAGCTCTGGAGCGCGGATCTGAGGCAGAACGTCGGCGTTTCACCCGCGAGGTAGGCAGTTTGAGTTTTACAATCCCGGATCCCGTTTTTTGTGTTGTTTTTCTTCAAATTTTCATAAGATTTGTATAGTTCGGGTCCCGAGATTTCCGAAACATGTTTCGGATCTGAATTTGAAGCACTGGGGTGCTCCCGGTGGCTCCCAGAAGTTTTCCGGCGAAAAACCCGGTTTTCCGGCGAGACCCGCGGCGGCCATGGCGGATTCCGGCGAGTTCCGCGGCGACGCGGTGGTTTCCGGCTCCGGCTCGGCGGAGTCCGGCGGCGGCGCGGTGGTTTCCGGCGACCCTGCGGTGGTCCGGCCAGAATGTTCCGGGGGTTCTTTAAACCCCCGTAACTCGCAAACCGTAACTCCGATTTACGAGCCGTTTGCGGCGACGCGCTCCTTGCGTCGAGACGGACCTTTTGAACTAACTTTGAGAATTTTATGGTTCGGGATCGTGGCCCGGGAGTTAGAAACGTCGTATAAAATAATATTATTTTATTATTTTACGACTTCGGGTCGTTGTAACTTCTACCCAGAGCGTCCGATTGACGTGCCGTCAGTGGCGTTGAGACCCTGATGGTACGACGGACTTTTTGAGATGGTTTCCGGGTGTTGGGACTGCGAACGGGGTGCGGGCCCCACGAGACCGGGTTTTGGCGTTTGCGGGGAAACGCAGCTTTTGCACCAGGAGTCCGATTTTGGCGGATGAATAGTCGATCCTGTGTGTTTTTCCGAGAGGATCGCAATGGTGCGATCCGTTCAACGAGTTTCGGAATCCAGGCGTGGGTCTCACCCGAGCCGGCCTTCGGTGAATAGTACCTTTTTCACCGGATGTCCGTTTTGGGCGAGCGAGTAGTCGATTCCGCTTGTTTTTCTGAGGGGATCACCGTGGTGTGATCCGCTCGATGGGTTTTGGGATCGTTGTGTGGGGCCCGCACGAGCTAGCTACGGTGAATAGTGCCTTTTTCACCGGTGCTTCGTTTCGGGCGAGTAAACAGCCTATCCTGCGTGTTTTTCCGCGTGGAACGCGATGGTGGCCTCGGTTTTGGCTTCGGAGGTGCGCAGTGTGGCTTTGGGGAGAGTCGCTCGGGTAGCGACGTTTGGACCAGCAGTGGTTGAGGGTTCTCCCTTGGTTCATTCCTACGAGGGTTCTTGTGGTATCACAACCTTCGTATGGGTTTGTGATCCTCTCGATGGGATGTTTAAACTGTTAGAGTTGTGGTATCCCTCCGGTGGGCCCGGAGTGGATCCTCTAGCATCTTTACCCTAGATCGGGTTCTTGGTATCGCTGTGACCGCTTATTCACGGGCGGCGATCCCTTATCTAGCAGGTTAACCCCGTAGGGTTTGTGGCATCATCGGGAATATGATCCCCTACGCGGTGGGTCGTGCACAGTAGGGTTGTGGCATCGTCGGGTTTACGATCCCCTACTCAGCATGATGTTTATAGTAGGGTTGCGGTATCGTTGGTTATACGATCCCCTACTCAGCACTTGGTGTCGGTAGGGTTGCGGTATCGTTGGTTATACGATCCCCTACTCAGCGCTTGGTGTCAGTAGGGTTGCGGTATCGTTGGTTATGTGATCCCCTACTCAGTGCGTGGTTTCGGTAGGGTTGTGGCATCGTCGGTTCGATCCCCTACATCGCGAGTTATACCAGATAGGGTTCCGGTATCATTTTATATGGACGATGATCCTCTATCTGAGTGTGAAGCTTCTGTCGAGTGCAGATCGGGTTGTGGTATCCCCCAGCGGATCCTGGGTGTGATCCCCCATCTGTGAGAACTACGTATGCCAGATCGGGTCGTGGTATCCCCCAGCGGACCCTGGGAGTGATCCCCTATCTGTGAGCTATGTATACCGGAGTGGGTCTTGGTATCCCCTAGCGGACCCTAGTGGCGATCCCCTCTCCGAGGAGTTTGGTGGTTATGTTGTTTCAGTGATATTTCCTCAGTGATGTTGTCCGACGAGCGTGGTCTCTCGGGTGAGTGTCTGAGATGTTTGTTTGGGACCCGATGGAGTGTATCTCTCGGATGAGTGTCATCTGGTATGACAATGTTCGTGGTGTACTCTCCTTGTTGTGGACAGTTGCTGGTGACGAGGTCGGTACCTCTTGTGGATTTGTGGCATGAGCTGTGTATATCTGGATTGTTCAAGGTGTATGTATGGGCATACACCTGAGCTGAGCTGAGCTGACTAGTTGTGTTAGCCGAGGATGGTCATGAGATGGAGTTTCTCTCTCGTCCGGGTTCCCTCTGGCTGGGTTGAGCAGACCGTTGCCTTTCAGTTGCTCCCTTGGGTTTTGGGTTTTTGGGGTGCCTACTGAGTATGTTTATACTCACCCCTGCATGGGCTTTGCCCGCACATGTTTGTGTCTTGTGCAGACCACAGGGCTTTTGACGGAGTCTCAGGAGGACCCGGAGCAGGCGGAGCTTAGTGAGCGAGTTGACCGGGGTGTTTACCGGAGCTGTGCCGAGGGAGCTTTCCGGTGGGTGTTTGTGGCAGCGTTCCCCTTCTTCAGAGCAGGTTGTATACGCTTTTGTAGTTTTCTTTTGGTGGGCCCTGTTTTTCCCTTGTACTTTTGCTGTTGCTCTCTGGTTGTGGGATTGATTGTATGCATGCATATACTTTTCAGTTTCTATATCTCTGCACTGTTGCATGTAGGTGTTTGTGGGTGCGTGTGTACAGGTACCATAGGCTAATGCCTCCCATGTGTGTGATAGCCTACTCGGCGCTAGTCGCCAGCCCCTGGCCTATTGGAGGCGAGCTTGGGGAGTCGCGGCTCGAGCCCCGTTGGGTCGGGTCATGACATTTGTTATATCCCCCAATGCCTTGTGTACTCTGTAGAAGGAATTCGACCATATTGGTTATTCTATTTGTAAGAAGTGATGTGAAGATAATTTTCCAAGATACCAATACATTTTATTTATGCTTTATATGGGTTTATAATGTTTCCTTTGATCAAGATTGATATCACATGGCTCATGATTATTGATTATAATAAATATTTTATTTGTTAAAGAATTATGCCATGTTTTTCATATTTGATGATCTAGGTATTGATGGGTATGAATATTATTATGTTATACTCATGCACTTTGATTATTTCATCATACCCTTATACTCTTCTTATAATTTCTAATGACATTCGATTGTTAATTATTACATTTACTCTTACTGATCATTTGAGATCTCCCTTCTTATGTTTCATTTTCCCCAAGTTATAAATAATTTGGTTTAACAAATTATGAATATAATGGATTTCATATGGATGATTATTATGACTTAATTTGAAATAAGAAAAAAAATTAGGTGGGAGATATTCTCATTTAAATACATGGGTATTGTTTATGTAAAAGTTTTTCCTAATTCTCTGAAACTATAAACCTAAAAGGTCCTTTAGAATATAAGTGATCCAATTTTTTCTTTTGATTTTGTAAGGTTTGGATGGAAAAAATTGGGCCACGTTCATAGATATCAAATCCAAAAATGTTAAGTTCGCGTTTCTATCATCGGATCCAAGAGTGTGGGTTCTGGGCTGTTATAGTTAGTATCAGAGGAAAGTTTTAGATAACTTTGGTGATTATGATGTTTTATTATGATGTTATCTTAAGAGTTATAGAAAACATATTTGGTCTATAATATTATGTATGATCATAATTTCAAAGTCGTATACACCACTTTGATGTTTTAAGTGATGAGATCTTAAAGTGATTAATAACATTTTAGGAGACATTTTATTAGGTGGAATTATATGTAAAGATTTGGTTTAATGTGAAGTATGCATTTACATTTTTCAAAAATAATTTTTAAGGTATTTATAATATTTAGGATTTATATTATCTTAGATATTGAGATAATTTTGGGAAAACAAGTTTTATCATATAGATAACCACATGATTGAAAAGTGATTTAGAGACTAAGTGATTAATGTTGTTTTTAAAAAGAGATCGCCATATTTTTATGCTTGTAAGATAAAAGGTATGAGATAATCTTTTAGGTTAAAAAACTCTTTAATATTGATGTTATTGGGGTTATTTAGAATATGGGGTTATTTATTTATGGAATTATTTAGTTTTAACTTTAGGTATTGCTATTGAATTTTAGAGATTAATGTATTATTTTATCATATGATGGTTTACTCATTTTGGTAAACATCATACCATGTGCTAACCATTTTGGTCTTGGTTAATGTCTAAAGATATTTGGAATAGATTGATTGTACCTTTTATGGTTATGTGTTCTTTAACAGTTGATTTTAGTGTTTTGGGCAAGAAAAAATCATCTTGAGTACTCATCATTTGGAGAATAAGATGAGACTGTGGTGAAAATTGGCTAAAGTATGAAATTCTACTTCTCAAGTAAGAATATTTCACTATGTTTTCATTCTGTATGGTGAAATAATTCCTCAACTCTATGAAAATGATCTTGAAACAAAAAAATTATCTCAATACCTTCATTTTTTATGAACCAGTGGTATTTTCACTCATTGCAGATTTATAGTTTTGAGGTCTTTAACTTTCCATTGATCATTCACTTTCATATGATCAATGATCTCTATCACTCTCCATAATTATTTAAACTTTTCTTCTAATTCCAAATATTCACTTCTCACCAATTTTCTCCTATTTGGAAACCTAGTGTGTATTATTCCAGATGACATTTGTATGTCCTTTTCTCTCTTATGAATCGGATGTTTTATTAACCCTTTTTATGATGTGGGTTACTAAAAAAAGGTATTTTCAAATGTATAAACTTTAATTACTGAGATAAAGTTCAAATTTTGAGGATGAAATTTATTAAAGGGGGTTATGTAATACCTTGATATTTTAGAAAATAAAACTGTGTTCAGTAGTGTATTTGGCATGCAACATCGAGCTTAAACGACCTGTGATATATATAACCATTAAAACCTAGTCATTAAACTGGTGGGTATTAATAGTATTAAATAATTTATGGTCTATATACATATATATCCTATTCAATTAAAATTATTGATAAATTTTTAGTAAATAATCAATCAATTTTTAGTGAAGTAATTTTATTCTACAAAAATATGTTTTCTTCAAAAATGATTTTTATTGATTTTCATGAAAAAATATTATAATTAATTTTTAAACTTTTTATAAAATTTATTTTATAAAATTAATTTAATTTTTTTAATTGGAATAAAAAAATAATTTGGGTGAAATTTTGGTCTTTTCCAAAAATATTGATTTTTCAGTGAATACTGAAAAAATTCTGATTCTTTTGGAAAATTTTGCATCAACGAGTTTAATTTTAAATTACATTTTTCCCCTTATGTGAATTTAATCTACTAAAATGGATTTAATATTGATAATAATCATTATTTATATTATCTAATAAGTTTAAATTAATTTTTTACCATAATGAATAGTGAAAATAGTGAAAATAAATTACCATGGTTAATGTGAAAACAGGTTTACCGAGGGGTTAAACTAAAAATATAAGGGTCAAAATGAAATAAAAACTTATCTAAAAAAATTTAAAAATATTCCAACCCTATAATGTCTAGGTCTCTATAATGATTCATTTTTTACCCTTTTGGCAGGTGAAAAACATGGGTACTCTTTTTTCTTTTCAAAAGTATGTCACTCACCTCACTTATAAAAGGTCACCCCCGATCCTCTCTTCTTAACACCTTAGAACCATTTTGGTTTAGAAAATACCTACCCAAATAACTTCCCAACTTCTATACCCTCATCATATAAGCCTTTGTTTGGTCATAAATCCATTCTAGTAATAATTTAGGTATAATCTTAAAGTGGCGGTCTGAGAAGAGGTAAAATTTCTACTATGTATTTTTGTTTTATTTCTTCTTCCACCTTATTCAAATCTTATTCAACTGTACTCATATGATGACACCAATATATAATATATACTCAAATTTTATTATATTAATTTTATAACTTAAATCCATATCCTCTTGCATCAAATGGAATACAAAATCATTATTTGTGTGTACTATGGACTACCGCCTCACAAACTGATGTCATTTGTTTTCTATCATTGCCTCTTGAGGCTTGTTGTAATGATGTATTTAAAGTATATATATTATATTTGTAATATATTTATTCTTATTTAGTTATTATATCACATATACCTTTTAAATTTTCATTCTGTGGGGAATACGATAACATCACTCGTGTGTATGGCGAACTACCACCTCGTGAAGCGATGCAATTCATTTTTAACTAATACTTTACATGGAAGGTAATAAGGATAATTTAAATGAATATATATGTGATATTTATGAAATAATAATTATATTAATGACATATTTTTCATTCTGAAAATATAATATATCATTTTTTTTATACACTGAAAAATGATAACGTCGTTCGTGTACGTGTGGTTATCGTCTCCATAGAGTAATGTGATTCTTTTTTCATAAACATATCATAAGAATTGTATATATAAATATATTTATAGAAATAATATGTTATTTATTATATCATTATCATTATTTTAAGATAAAATTATAGATACCTTCATTCCATAATGATCATTGAAAAATGGAAATGTTAATTATGCGTACATACAGTCTACCGTCTCCATGATCGTAACGTAGTTCATTTTTCATGATTGGTTTTAAAATTATAATTTATTAATAAATATGATAATTATTTAATTATTTTTATTATCTATATGTTGAAATAATGAAATATTTTATATGAACCTATATTCTTTATGAGGTGCATATAATGAGATTTTTTTATTTTATATCATGTATATACTTATGTTTATGATATTTAAATTATCATTTGAAGTTATTATTTCATGGGGATTGCGATTTAAGAGTTACCAAAGATGCAAAGGATTTATGTTACAATATTCTTTCTTTTGGGATTGTTTATGTTCAAGTTTCTTTTATAGGAAATAATGTGATATTATTTTATTGAAACATGTATATTTTATTATCAAAGGTTATGAATGTTTTTAACATGTTTTATTTCCATTTCCTCCCTTATTAATTAAATCAATATTAAGAAATTTGTTTCTAAGTGATACTAATCTTGTATTTTCTTTTTGATCGAGTATCTTTCTCTTCCATATCCTTGCTTTCTTAAATTGTTTAAAAAAATTATTTTATAAAAATAAATTTTTTCCTAAATCCATTTAGATTGATCTATTACCTTCTTTGAAAAGGTTTTAAAAGTAAATTTCCTAATATTTTCCAAATGGGTCACTTTTGACTCCCTTTTTCAAAAAATTTTGAAAAGAACATTTATTTTTAAAATATATAACATGAATGGATTTTCATGACATCATGTCCATTATTTTTATTTAATTTTACTTTATATGTTTCTAAGTTTTTTTTCAAATAAAAGAATTTTCACAATATTTTTTTGAATTTTATGTTTTTAAAAGTTATTTTCAAAATTAAAAGGTTATTTTTTTCAAAACGGTATTTCCATTCATCAATGTCAACAATCCTTATTGTTACATATGCTCTATTGGGTATATTTTATAATGATAACATCCTCATTCTTTCTCTAGATGGATTATTATATTGAAATGGATCTTGTTTCTTTTCCACTAGTTAATCATGTTTCAAAGAGATTGTTATGGAACATTTTTCTTTTCCATGGGTTAATCAAGTTATAAAAAGAATAAATGATTTTTAAATTATTTTTTGATGAAATTAATGATCTATATACCTTATTCATTATGCAGTTCTTGGAAATTGTTTATAATGATGGGTAGTTATATTATAAACCAAATATGGGTGGTTACGTTATAAAACAAGGATGGGTGGTTACATTATTAACCAATGATGGGTGGATCCATTATAAACTAAGGAAGGGTGGGTCTGTTATATCCCTCAAATGCATTGGGTACTCCGGAGATGGAAGTTGACCATACAGGTTATTCAATTTATAATAAGTGATGTGAAGATGATGTTTCAAAATACCAATACATTTCATTTATGCTTTCTATGGGTTTATAATTTTTCCTTTGATCAAGATTGATATCACATGGCTCATGATTATTTATTCTAATGAATCTTACCTTTGTTAAATCTTTATTCCATGTTTTCATGTTTAATGATCTAGGTATTGATGGGTATGAATATTCTCGTGTTATACTATTTCACTTTGATTATGTCATCATACCCTTATGATCTTCTTATACTCATTGGTGGCATTCAATCATTAATGATTACATTTACCCTTAGTGGGAATTTGAGCTCACCCTTATTATGTTTCATTTTCCCTCCTCCAATGGCCTGAAGGCCTTCATTTTTTATTGATTTTTGATAATCCACCTTTCAAGGGATGATGTGGAACCATACAATTCCCATAGGAGAATTATTACATGCCCGTAGGCCATAGAGGAATTCATTTCCCATAGGCATAAACATTACATACAACCCAGACTAAAAACTTGGAACTGCTCCTCCCCAGCAACTCTCCACCTTCGCATGGTTGTTCGGCTAGGCATTCTCGTGCATGCGCAGGCTTTTCCTGATAGCATATGTCATTCCCTCTCATTCTTACAATCCGTTTAGCTTCTGTTGTGGTGAAAGCTCCTTGCTCATCCTCCTTGTTAAGCTTGTTCTACTATAGTATCTGCTACAGTACCTGCTATAGTACTGCTGCGGTAACCCGGAAATTCTGCCTCCGCCTGGATTTGATCCCTGGTCGCTTGGATGCACCAACAGAGACCTTGCCGACCGGGCTAAGGCTCATATGCATGTTTCATTTTCCCTAGGTTATAAAGAATGTGGTTGAATGAATTATGTCTAGAAGGTATTTCATATGGATGATGATGACGGCTTAATGTGAAATAAAAAAAATTAGGTTAGGTGGGAGATATGATCATTTAAAGACATGGGTATTGTTTATGTAAGAGTTTACACCAATTCTCTAAAAATATAAAACAAAAAGTTCCTTGATAATATAGGTGATCCAATTTTTCCTTTTAATGTTGTAAGGTTTGTATGGAAAAAATTGGGTCACCTTCATCGGTATCAAAGTTGGAAATATAAAGTTCATGTTTTCAGCACCAGGTCTGGGAGTGTGGGTTTTGGGATATTATACAATTTCCATAAATCTTCTTCCTCTATGACTTCTCTCCCAATTCACACTAGTAGTAATATGTGTATTGGCTGGTTTACAATCATTGGGTTGATTAAGAATCCAATGTAATCTTTAGTCTATTCACTTTTATATCATCTTTATTAATTTGAAATTCATCATGTTAGATCAATTATATTCCTCTTCTTGCAGCACTTCATTCAAAAAAATAATGATTTCACATCTATTTAAAACAATTTGAACTTCCTTTTAACAACAATATAAAGTAAAATCAAATCAATTGGGAAAAATGTGTCATTGCTGAAAATAATAATTTTATATATTTAATGATGTGTTATACTGAATTGAATATTTTTGTGTTAATTTTATTTTTTTGTACATATTTGTATCATTTTATAAATTTAAAAAGTTGAATAATATTTTTTTGGGAAATATAGAATTATCTAAAATATTTATTTCATTATTTTATGCCATGTGATATTAATTTTAATTATAAAAATTTTAATTTCTTTATAATATATAGGGCCACTAAAAACTGTTATCATTTTTTTCGTCTATATATTAAAAAAAATATAGAAAAATAATAAATAGCACACACACACATATATAATATAATGGCTCTATAATTTTCTGGTACTCTCATGCTCTCACACCTCCCACTTATCATCTAGGGTTTTTTGTGTGATCATCATGTGGCAACGATCCTCATTTTCATCGCTCAACCTCAACGTATCCTTCCCCTTCTTGGTACGTGTTATCTTTCTTTGGTTCCCCATATTGATTGTTTATCTCTTACTTTTAAATTTCTTCCCCTTTATTTTGTCCCTCTTTTCTTAGTGATGTTCTCTATCTGAGCATTGCTTGGTCTTGCTGGTGCTCTTTATGTTGTTCCTAGATCATCAGACCCCAATATTGGCCAAGCATGTTAGTACTCATGGTGGTTTGGGATAGTAATTATGGTATTTTCTATTGTGCCTCCTTGTTCTATTGGTTTCCTTTTAGATTACTCTTAGGTCTCCCAACATTGGTCATACATGTCAGCATTATTGGTCTAAGATATGGATTGAAAACACACTATAAGAGGGGGTTGAATTATATTTTAAAAAAACTAACAATTTTTTTCCTCCATGGGTATTAAATCTATCAAAAATATGAATATTTGATATACCCACAAAATAATCAAAGTAATATCAAAGTAAGAAAAACAGGAATAGAATAATCGGTATTAGACAACTACTGGTAAAGGTGATAAACACAATGAAAAATTAAATTATTGGAATTAAAAATTACTAATAAAAGAATTTTCACAACAGAAATAACAAATCATAGAGTACTAATTTACAAATCAAGTACCCATTAAAGGAAATTATTAAAACTGCACTTTTACCCAAAGCACAAGGGGAAACTTAAACTTATTTTAAGGTATCCTCAACTTTAAACTTTTTGATAGGTCTTTCATCCCAAAAACTAGGAATACCTCAATTATAGAATTATTGGAAGGTTCCACTTTTAAAAACCAAAATCTTGAATTTACCTTCTTTATGGAATCCCTCAATCAACCTAATCAGAAATTCTCCCCTTCTACAAACTGAAAGCTTGACTTTGTCATCCAAGGGTGGAATCCCTCGATCAACACAATTAGAAACTCAGTGAATTCAATGAGAAACACTAAGATATTTTACAATGAAACCTCAAAGATATAAGATCTTAGAAGAACACTCAAAAAGAAAAATTACAATGATTAGAATCTCTCAAAGCAACAACAGTTACATGAATTCAAGTGATAAGCATAAAATCTTTCTCAATCATGTGATTCATAATTTTTTTTATTCCTCGAAGCATGAATTTGTTTATAGGAAATCCTCCAATGGTCGGATTCTACAAACTTTGGGTTTAGTTGTTTCTTTATTTTAAATTTATTGGTTTGGTGGATTTTGATGGTGTTTCTTCTTTAACAATGATGATGACTCTTCAGTGTAGTTGGTTTGAGCGTGCTTGTTTTCATTCTTGTGGGTGGTTGTGATTCAACAATAGTGGATTCATTGAAGATAAGCGGTGGTGAATGGTGTACCTTTAGGAAATATGGTATTAGTCGGTGTGAGGTGTAGGGCTTAAGGCATGACATAGACATCTTATCTTCATCTCAGTCCCCTCCATGTGGCAATTTGTTCATGCCAAGTTCATTGTTTTTTATTTCTGAATTTCAATTTTGAATTTTGGGTTGAAATTAGTCTTTGAATATGTGGATGTTTAATTCCATGATGGTTGTTTTGTAATGGTTTATCTAGGGGTCCTACCTAATCCAAAAAGTGGTTTTATTCTAAAATAAAAAAAATGGATGATAGTGTATATGTACTAAATATAAATGTTTGTGTAAATAAATATTTTTATATAAAAATATGATAATATTTATGTGTGTGTAAATATACATATACATATATAAACACGCATATAATATATACATATACACATGTATATTAAATAAGTATTTATATATAGACATAATAAATAAATATATTCATATACACATATATAATTAATTATAAATATATGTGGTAATAATTAACTTTTTTAGAAAAAATGAAGTAGCATAGGGAATAAATAATAGTGATATAAATATAATAATAAATTAAAAAAATAGATTTCATGTAATCATTATCCCTCTCTGTTTACATTAAGGTAAAATAAATTCTCCCAACCAATGTGTGATTTTTTTAATTTTATTTATGGATTATTATTTTCAAACTATAGAAAATTAAATTTTCTTGATTGAATATGGTTTATGTTTTTTTTGTTAAAACCTCTTATTAGACAACTAGATTTTCAATCTAGTCCTAATATTTAGACTGTTTTGACCTATGTTAGGTTGGGATGCCCTAAAGGGGTTAAAAATGTTTGAACTCATTGATTTTGTACAGAAATGAGCTAGGTAAGACGGGTTTTTTAATTTTTTAATTTTTTTACATATTTTATATTTTTTATAAAAATAATAATATAATATGAAAAATAATATAATATTAAAAATTGTGAAATCGATTGAATGTTGATTGAAACCACGATAAATTTCAAAACCGGGAATAAATGATCAATCAAAGGTGATGTGTGCCATTGATGAAACATGCGTTAAATTTTTATATGATGGTGATGATGATAAATAGAAATAAAAATATAAGAGAAAAACAAGAATAATAAGGAACACAATGTAGAGCCCAAAATTCCACCCATTCCATTAACACATAGCCATATATATATAGTACATGGTATTTGACCCAACAGTTGAGATTAATCCCTACAAAATCTAATCTAATGGATGGAATTCTAAAGTATGGAGAATATGGAAGCTTGGGCCATGTGAAGGGTTGTATTGGGAACTGAGGAGTCATCATCATTATCACTATTATGAAATCCACATATTAATATTTCATAGCACCCCCCATTGGATGTCATAATTTCAAAGAATCATATATAATCTTCACTTAAAAAACCCTGTGGAAAAAATAAGTGAAGATGGAGTAATTGAATTCCATGTCATGCTTCCACATTAATTAAAGACCTTACTGGGAAAACCCAATGGGAAAAAACCTAATGAAGGGAAAAAGAGTGTGGTGTTCCAAACTTTCTCTGATTATATCATTTAATTATGTCTTCGGGACATCAATTAATATTATTATTTAATTATATCTTCGAGACATGGGAGGAAGACTGTAGGTAATAATGAATGGTATCATTGAAAATCATAACTCATGGGGAAGGCCAATAGTTTCCATTAATTAAAAATATCCATAATAATTTACAACATTCCCTTAGATATATGTTATGATGTATGATTGCCTCATTAAAAACATCATCAAAGAAAACCCCTTCAGGGAAAAACCCCTTGATTGGGGAAAAGGAGTACAATAACATCAAGTCCCCATAGTGTTGCCTCATTAAAAACTTTATCAAGAAAACTCAATGGGAAAAATTTACTAAGGGAAAAAGAGTACAACAGTTACATCCCCCTCTCATAATGGTCATCACTACATTATTTAACTCATAGAATGTACATGGTCAATTCATAACCAAAACATTGGGTTTTGAATTTTGGAATAATAATAATTTATACCCTTTAGATTTCCATGAATAAGTAAGAACATTACCTTTCATCATAACATGATTTCTTGTTATTTTAAAAGTACATATTCACATGTACATGAATATCCTTCAAGGATAAATAAAATGTGCATTTATATTTAATCCTTCTGGGATAAGTAAGCTCTTCATCAGCCCCTTGTGTATGAAATATATCACCCTTGGAAGAAATATATTGAATTATTCATTAAGGGTAAAATAATTCCAAAATTTAATATTTCATCTTCAGGTTGTTTGATTCAAAATACATGGATATTCTTTGTAATTATATCATCAAACATGCCAATGATTTTGTAAACTCTTTAGGAGTTTTGGTGTTATCCAAAACTTATATATTAATGAAAAAAACATCAATTTATGAACACCATGTGATGATAAGATCATTTTTATATTATTCCTTATACATATATATCTTAAAATTGATACATAAAATATGCTTCAAGCATTTTGAACTTTATATAGATTCATAGTTATCATATAGATAAATAATGAAAACATAAGTTGCACAAGATCAAAATATCCAAATTTATAAGGAAGGATATTTCTTACAATAATATCATTAGTATTAAATAGTCTTAGTAGTTTAGATAATTAATCCAAAACTTTATATGTTGAACATACCATAAGTTCCTTTAATACTTTTTGTAAACTATTGTGATGTCGACATCTATCAAAATCCATTATCATCGGTGAGTTTTTAAATCACTTAAAATTTTAAATATATCATCAACGATGTTGATTGAGATCTCATAATTTTCTCTGATACCAGTGTCACTTTAGGGACAATATCTAAAAATATATAATGTTTTTGATATATTCATTTTCCTCTTCAAAGGAAAATATATTTATTTATTTTTACTCATGATGAATAATGATTTCATATAATCATTTCAACCACACTTCTAGTGTGTAAAATCAGACTATTGATTTTTAACACTTTAAATTAATGTAAGTGTTGTGAGCATCTAGTCAATGGTTTTGCAGGACCATTTTTTATATAGTATGTGATGCTCAATATTTATTTTAATCAACATGAATAGGATGAAATGTATACTAACTAGTAGCTAATAACACACAAGATCATTTAATAGATGTATCTTTCGTATTTAAATGAATCACATGGTAGGTGGGTACACCTATATATACTTCATAATTTTTTCTTTATAAATATTTGGGAAATTCATTTCCAAAATAGTTGTTGATGATATAAATAATTTACCTCAATAATAGATACCTTAATAATTGATAACTCGTGGTAAATTATTATACTGGGGGCATTCATAATAACCTAATGAGAAATAATTCTTTGATGATTTAATATACATGCATCCATTAAATAAATTCTTCACTATCCCCTTAATGGATGTCTACTATATTATCAACAAATTGATCCTTGTGTATACTTGAATCAATATCTTTCATTGTAATTGATCTTGGATGACCTAAACCATCATGTCATATATTTAAAGTGTCGGGATCAGTAAACTTCAAGTTTACCAATATTGATTCGATTGTACATAACAAATTCTTGATAATCACATTGTATGAATGCTTGTCACATATTGAGATACCTTTTTTTATCCAATGTCTCCATATGATATTCCTTTTCAATAATACCATTGATATATCTCATCGAGACTTCAAATATAACAAAGCATTAAGAATTTTTTCCACCATATAGGAATGTATTCTCTCTTCTGGGGCCATTAATTAATTTTCTCTTCTGATAAATATACTTACATGAGCATATACTAAGTCACATATGTGTTCTTTTGAAACATTTAATCAAAATAATATTTATAATTATTTTTCTTCAAGATCGACATATATAATATCTCTAGGATCTTCCATTGTGCATACTCATATTTGTCATTATAATTTCTACTTATGGTGGTCGATAAATTCATAATATAATCATAATGGGTTAGGCCCATCACCAAGAAGATTATTATATATATTTTTATCTCTAACACAAATATTATTTTACAATACCTCTACTTGGGAGTGGAGCTGCCATGTATTTTGAAGCTGGTGAATGTGGTTGTGAGAACCAATGTGTAAGAATCGTCTTGATTCTCAACATGCACCTCATTGCCATCAAAAATTATAATTCATAGAATAACAACATTCACTTTACCAAATGAAGGAGGAATCGTTTGATCAAAATTCATTACTCTCAAATATTCATGATAAAATTCTAAGCATGAGTAGCACAAATTAAATCAATTTTTTCATGAATAATTCTATTCTTTTCAAGGAATGAGATAATGTAATTACATCCACATCAAGGAATGAATTAATTACTAATTTTATTTATCATGAAGATCATTGTTTAACTAATTCTGGTGGTTAAATAATTTTCATAAAATATATTGGATTGTAATGGTTATTTAATTTTGTTATCCCATCTATGAACTATATGAAGGATAATATCTGCTTCAGGGGATAATATCAAACGAATTACATGATATGATATTAATAATCCATAAGCACATTATAAATTCTAATGTTTTTATTTGATATTTCTAATACAAGATCAATAATTGATAAACAAATATCTCTTTTAATATAATGTAAAATGGAACTATTTTTATATCATCCTTCAGGGATGTGTTATTTTATATTCATTATTAAAACTCATTAAGATCTTTAAATGATTATTGTCATCAAACCACTTCTCGTGGTTATATTATTATTATTTATTATAAACAAATATAGCACAATGATCATTTTCAAAATATCATATTCATGTCAAACTTGATTTAAAATAAAATCATGTATATTTTCATTCACTTCTAGGAATTAAATAAATCATTTTTAGTAAATATTTTCATTCACTTCAGGGAACAAAATAAAATTATTTGTTTGGGTTTTATAGTGTCTTCAAGATAATATCATGAATACTCAATTCAACATTTTTATCCAACATTGAGGGATGTGTATTAATAAAATAAATATCATATATGTCATGATTATTTAAACATCATAATCAATTTTAACACCTATAGGGTGTAAAAAGATATGAGAGATGAAAAGTTTTATTATGTTGTCTACATTTTCATGGCATAATTAGTAAAATTTACTTCCACGCTTCAACGTACGACAAGTACATGATGTTTATCATCCAACCACTTTGGGTGGTATTGTTTCATTTTTTTATTTGATGAATGGTATTTGTCTCAACATCAACTGCGTCATTTATTAACTAGCCATATTCACTTTAGGGAATGAATAAGAATTTTAGCAGTCGTGAGTCATTACAGATCTTAAAGAGCTCATTGTTTTTTTCTCAGAAAAATATTAAGAAAATCATATATTATTTTCAAATTTATCAAGATGGAAGAATAAATATGATATAGAAAACAAGACTCAAGCTCTTTGAATGAGTGAAGTTGGTGTGCACGCGTAGATGCATTTCAAAAGAAGGATGTTTGGAAAAAATGAGACACCTTTTTCATGGAATAATTATCTTATATTTATAACATTGTCGTCATGATGCGCAATGTGGAAAAGATGACCACGTTAATAACATGTTGTGAAATTGATCGGATGTTTGATCGAAACCAAGGAATTTTGAAATCGATAATAAATGATCGATTAAAGATGATGCATATCACTGAAAAAACACATGTCAATTTTTAATATGATGATGATGAGGCAAATGAAAATACAAATATAAAATAAAAACACTAAGTAAAAAGAACACAATGTAAAACTCAAAATTTCACTCATTTCATTAACACAGTTATATATATATATATATATGATATGATATGTTGCAATGTGAAGGGTTGTATTGGAAATGATCATCGTCATAATCACCACACACATTAATATTTCATAACAATAAAATAATATGTTAATAATGATATAATAGGTGCAGAACTAAAAGACTAGGGGTGTCCAGACCCGACCTGACCCGACGGGTTCGACCCGACCCGACCGGGTTGGGTCGGGTTGGGTCGGGTTACAAAAAAAACCCGGGTCGGGTTCACATTGGGTCGATTTTACATGGTTTGGGTTGGGTCTCGGGTTGGGGTCATTTAGACCCAACCCGACTCGTGATCCGATGGGTGTCCAGCCAAAAAAAAAATCCCCAACATTTTGTCTCGGCCGTGGGAGGGTCGGCCTCGCTCGCCCCCAGCATTTCTCTCCTCTCCTCTCCCTCGCGCGCACTCTCTCCCTCCTCCTCTCCCCCCGAAGAAATCCTACCCCGTACCCCCCTTCTTCCTCTTCCCTCACGATCGACGACGACAGTCCTCCCTCCTTCCCTCACACGAGTCGCGCTCTCGCCTCGCCTCAGCCAGCCTGCTCCTCCTCTCTCTCTCGCCAACCGACCCCAACCTTCCCTCGCGGCGAAGAAAGAAACCCTACTCTCCCTTCCTTCCCTCGCGAGTTGCGGTCGGACAAAACCCTACCCTCCCTCTCCTCCTTCCTCCTCTTTCCCTGAGGTTCCCCAACCCTTGGCTTGCAGCGCCTCCTCCTCCTGTCTAACAGTAAGCAATTTTTACTCTAACCTCTTATTAGTGGCAGGGCTTTGAATTTAATTTGGTTGTTCATTTTTTAGTATTTATATTGCTTTTAAATACTCCATTATCCATTCAAAATCAGGGTGTTCTTGTTCCCACTGAAATCTCTGGTGTATTAAAATGCATTTGTTGTTAATCTAGTAAGTGCTAAATTTGATTTGTTGTATGTAGAAAAAAAAGAAAATTACTTCTAAAGAAACCAGCATGTCTCGAGTGGATAGTATTTAATAATTATTACTTAAATTAAAATCTGAATCATGTCATTGATGTTAATATCTAGTGTTTCGCATAGGATGAGAATCTGATCATGTTCCAAGGAAGTTGAATTTCGGGTAACTTAAGTGGACCAAGCTAATTAGTGAAATTTGTCTTCATCAACTCCAATTATATAAATGGATAACCCTATAGTCCTTGATATCTATCATTCATTTAGGAAGCAAGTGATGATTGATGGAATGCTCATGCGAGGAAAGGTACTTTTGATCTCATAATAGAGTAAGAATGTTATTCACAACTTCAAAATGGTGATATTCTATGGTGCATTGTCGTATTTGGTTCTATGCTATCTTGGGTTTTTTTTAAATTCTACTCATTTTATTTGTATAATAAGGATATACTCTCCAAAAAAAATTGTAAGTGGAGTAAAGGGAAGGTAGCTTAAAATTTTAACATGTGTTGCTTGCTTAAAATACCAAAACATCAAAATGACTTAGAGGATTTTTGGTTTCTTAAACATGTGTTTCTTGCTTAAAAGTTTTTTTCCATCCTCATGATTAAATAGGATATACAGGGTTCATTAGTTGCTTGCTTTCATTTGTTTGCTTGCTTGCATTTGCTTGCTTGCATTTGTTTGCTTGCTTGCTTGCTTTTCTTGCTTGCATTTGTGCCCAATAATTGTTATATATATTTTATAAATAAATATTTCAATGGTTGATGGACAGGAAGTGTGGAGGAATTGTTATTAGTCATATAATTTTATTTACCATTTCTTCCACTGTTATTGGGTGTAGCTAGCAATTCATTCATATGGAAGGTGGTGGTACAACAACAAGTGGTTCTAATCCCCCAGTTGTCGCAGAAGGAACTCAGATTCAGATGGGGTCTGCACCAACTACACATTCAGTTACAGAAATAGTAGGGGGGAGTTGTAGCAAACTAGTTGATGAAACTGAGGGTAAGCAGTCTCCTAAAAAGGTAACAATTCCTAAAGCTGCTGCTGGTTTTAGAGTTTCGCAAGCTTGGGAGCATTTTCATAAGAAAAATGGAAGGGTTGTTTGTAATTACTGTGGTAAATATTACACTTGCACGTCTGGTCAACATGGAACTAGTAATTTGAATAGGAATTTGACAAGGTGCAACAAAAATCCTCACAAAAATCTCGATAAAAGTCAAACCACTCTTGGTCTTAGAAAGAAATGTGAAGATGAGGATGATGGAATGATTAAAATTTCAGTAGCTCATTTTAATCAAGAAGAGTGTTGAATTTATCTTGCTAAAATGATAATCATTGATGATTTATCATTTAAATTTGTTGAGAATCAAGGCTTTAGAGAATTTATTGAAGTTGTTCAACCTCAGTTTCAAGTTCCGTCCAGACAAACAGTTGCTAGAGATTGCTTGCAATTATATTTGAATGAGAAAGATAAATTAAAGTTCATGTTTGATATATTCTCTCATATGGTATGTCTTACCACCGACACATGGACTTCAATTCAGAATCTGAATTATATGTGTGTGACTGCACATTTTATTGATGATAATTGGATCTTGAATAAAAAATAATCAGGTTTTGTCTTGTTGCAGATCACAAAGGGGAAACAATTGGTCGGGTATTAGAACAAACATTGAAACAATGGGGGATTGAGAGGATTAACATTGTTACTGTGGATAATGCTAGTTCTAATAATACAGCGATCAGTTATTTGGTGAGGAGAGTTAATGATTGGAACGGGTCTATTCTTAAAGGAGAGTATATGCATATGAGATGTTGTGCACATATTTTAAACCTTGTTGTTAGTGATGGGCTGAAGCAAATATCAACATCAATTGCTAGAATAAGAGTTTCTTGTAAATTTGTGAGAAGTTCACCTTCAAGATTAGCTCTTTTCAAGAGCATTGCTGAGGAGTTAAAAATTCCTAGTAAACAGGCTATAATTCTTGATGTGCCTACTAGGTGGAATTCTTGTTATTTTATGTTGGATGTTGCAGAAAAGTATGAGAAAGTATTTATCCGTCTTGAGGAGGATTCGAGTTTTAGGAGTGCTCATGTCTATGAAGGTGGGGCTCCAACAACATATGATTGGGAGTGTGCTCATGTATTTGTCAAGTGTTTAAGGATATTTTATGATAGGACTATTGAATTTTCTGGTTCTATGCATGTGACATGCCATACTTTCTTTCACACTCTTTGTGACATATATAGAAAAATCAAGAAATGGATGAAGAGTAATGATATGACTGTGAGTGCAATGGCTATTGCAATGAAGGTGAAGTTGGACAAATATTGGGGTATTAGTTCAAATTTTAATTCTCTCTTACTTGTGGCAGTTGTTCTTGATCCTCGATATAAATTAGAATATGTTCGGGATAGTTTTGAAATGATATTTGATGATGGAGACAAGAATGAACTGATCAGTAAATTAACAGAGGTTATGAATAATCTCTTTGAGGTTTACAAATGCAAATATCCCATCCTCGTTGATCAATGCGAGTCAAGTTCTCATCAAGATGCACATATTCATGATGCCACTAGCGGTAGTGAGGATGATGAAAAATGGAAAGATGTTTATAGATCAAAGAAAAGAAAAAGACAATTGACACAACAGAGAAATGAATTGGAAAGATATTTAGAGATTGATGATTGTGAGGATGATTTCGATGGATTTGATATTTTAAGATGGTGAAAAAGAAAGTCAAGTAAGTATCATGTTCTCTTATTCATTTCTAGAGATATTCTAGCAATTCCTCTAACTACAGTATCTTCAGAGTCTTCATTTAGTACATGAGGACGAGTCCTTGATCCTTTTCGGAGTTGTTTGAATCCCAATACCGTTGAGGCGTTAATTTGCTCCCAAAATTGGTTTAAAAAGTCTAAACCAATTGACATTCGAAAGCAACTCGGAGAAGTTGAATTGATTGAATCAGGTATCATTAAAAATATTATGTTTTTTTATCAGTTCACATTTATCAATTATAAACCTCTGTTTGAAAAATAAAAATACTGACTTGTTGTTTCTTTTGTTGTTCTTTTCAGATATGCCACCATCATCATCCACAACTCATGATCAAATTTTCACTATCTAAAATTATGACTTGTTATTTCTCCTCTCTCCACACGGTGGGACTTCATTTATATAGGTATGTATTGTTCTAATTATTTTTCTTGTTTTACTGAATAAAAATAAATGGGTGGTGGATATATCATCTATTCTACAATAGTTAGGGAAAACAAATTCAAGGGATTAACTAGAGGTGATTTAATTTAGAAACATGAGTAGTTAAAGGTCCTTGCTTGAAATTTATTAGTTATTTCAATGATTTTCATTTATATAAATACATGATTTATAACCTGGCTATACAGTGAATGTGAATGATAGAAAACTTCTATCAGAGATTGAAACCAAAATTGATATATGAGGGTCTAGTTCCAATCTTATTTTTTTCTTTAAAATGAAAACATCTTTAAAGTTCTTTACTTGATAGTAGCCAATGATAAATGTGTAAGTTCATGTACTTGATTATTCAATTGAAAGACGGTTCTCTTGATTTGCGGTAAATAAAGTGCATCTTATTTATATATGACAATGACATTGCATCTCTGAAAAATTGGAAGCATGCATGTTTTATGAAGTGGTACTTCAATTCTAATTTCATTGTGGGTAAATTTCTTTATAGTTACTACTTAAATTAAGATATATGTTGGAATATCAACTGTGATTTTGTTTCATGCATTGTCAATTGCATTTGGAACCTCCTGAATTTTGAAATTGCATACCCTTGCTGAAATTTTGGATGCTGCTTTCCTGCATTTTTTTGGAACCAATCTGTTGCATTTATGTGGAACCAACCTGCTGCATTTATTTGGAACAAATCTGCATTTTTTTTAACCAATTTGCTGCATTTTTTGGTTGCTTGGAATACTGATGGTTGGTTACTAAATAAATCCTAGCCAACCATGTGGTATGGAAACATAAACATGAAGAAGAAGTTGGTGCTTAAACTACTTTGACTCACTTGACTTTTGCTTTATGATATTGATTGATACATGAAGGAATATTGCACTGATAAAATCTGACTTTGGTAGGATCCTGGGTAGATGTTTTACTTCAGACACAAACCACACTTTTTTTCAAAAATCAAGAAATTATATTGACTCAAAGTTACTGTACTTTTTCAGCTAAAGAGACACTCACCCTGTGATCGAATCTATTTTTTATGCAGATTGAGAAACTAGGCATTTGTGGATTTTAATAATTAACTAGTGGCTTCCCAAGTGCAACACCACCTCAATTGGTATACACTCACCCTGTGATCGAATCTATTTTTTATGCAGATTGAGAAACTAGGCATTTGTGGATTTTAATAATTAACTAGTGGCTTCTAAAGAGACACTCACCCTGTGATCGAATCTATTTTTTATGCAGATTGAGAAACTAGGCATTTGTGGATTTTAATAATTAACTAGTGGCTTCCCAAGTGCAACACCACCTCAATTGGTATACACTCACCCTGTGATCGAATCTATTTTTTATGCAGATTGAGAAACTAGGCATTTGTGGATTTTAATAATTAACTAGTGGCTTCCCAAGTGCAACACCACCTCAATGGGTATTCCTCAATCTTTTGCTATTGTTTTTTATTTAAATTCATACGGTTCATTTGTTTATTTGAAATTCAATTCTTTGAGCTCGAACCCTATCCATATTGAGTTGTCCCCTATATCATTTTAAGCTCAATACATATAGGTCTTCATTTAATTTTTTTACTTCTTTCATATGATAAAGTATTGTTACAGTTGATGTTAATTCTTTATCGTGGATGGTTAGGCTGCAAAAATTTGTTCTGCCTAAAACTTTACCAAGGGATGTTTGCAAAAATCCTAACAGAGGGTCTGAAGACAATGTCTGCTCGGGAACCAGTTGCTGAAAGACTTGGCATTGATTATGATTTTACTCCTCACCTTGAGTATGTTTTTTCTTTTTGGTTTTTGTTTAACCTTATGCTACAAATTGTGGAAATTATCAGGTTGCCTCATGCACCGCTTCTTTTGGGTTTTCTATGTTTTAGGTTGGACTTTTACTCCTACAAAATCTGTGATTCAAATTCTTTTCATTTTTGAGTTTCTTGTTTTCTTTTAGTTGGGTATTAGTAGCATCTAGATGCAGGTCGGGTTCTGTGGACATTTTGAAAGTTTGTGGACATTTTCCTTTTTTTTATAATCCTAAACGGATTAACTGTGCAGAATCCAACTTTTTCTCCATTTAATATTCAAATCTCCCTACCGCTGGGTCATTTTCCTTGTATTTCCCCAGTGGTCAGTATTGTTATTTTTACTTTAATCTTGTGCAACACAAACACCCTTCGTGCTGGAGCAAGCACGAATTGCGTGATGAACTGGTGACGAACAGATGGAACGAAAATCAAAACCTGTAGACAGAAAATGAAACGCTCTCAAACCTAATCATTCATTCCAAAAAAAAGGGTTCTTCCAGAAAACATACTGTCCGAGAAACCAAAACTCCCAAAACAAAACAAAAAACTTCTGTGAATTAACAGATTTGAGTCTTGATCCTTCTTTCCTTTTACTGAGGGTTGGGAGGGCGGCTGTTGGCAGCCGAAACCCGGGAGCCCCACTCCAGCAGCTCCTTGCTGGTGTCGTCTTTGTGCGCCATCACTTCTATGAAGCACAAGCAGTTCCTCTTCTCCCCCGTCGCCATCTCGATCGCATTCACCAGCTCCTCCTCGCACCTCACCTGCAACCACCGCCATTCCGCCATTGAAATCTATGCACACGTACTTCGCACGCAGTAACTACAATCTTTCTACCAGGATCCGGCACTCACCTTGCAGGTCCAGCAGTTGCCCTCACCGTTGTGGATGGCGTCCACCAGAGCCGTGTAGTTCCAGTTCTTAATCACGTTGTAGGGCCCGTCGTGGATCTCCACCTCGATGGTGTACCCCCCATTGTTGATCAGGAAGATGATGGTCCTCTGCCCGCACCGCAGCATCGTCGACACGTCCTGCGCCGTCACCTACCACCCATCCATTCATCCATCAATAAAGCATGCCCCCAACAAACCCTGAAGACCTGGGCGTTTCGATCAGAGGACATAACATGCCTGAAAGCTGCCGTCGCCGATGCAGGCGATGACTCGTTTGTTGAGATCGGCCTGAGCATACCCCAGCGTCGCGCCGACGGACCACCCGATGGATCCGTACTGCATCTGGAACTCGTACCCGCAGCCTCGGGGCAGTTTCAGCTTCTGGCAGTTAAACCATGAGTCCCCGGTTTCCGCGATCACGGCGGTGTCGCCGGACAGCATCTTCTGGATGTGCTTGAACAGGACGTTCACCCGGAGCGCCTCCTTGGGGTCGCCCGACACCGCCACGCCCTCCGGCACGAAGATCCGCCGGTAATTCTCGAACGCGGTGGGGTTCCGCCGGACGCGCTTCGCCAGCGCCCGGAGGAAGTCCTTCATGAGGACGCACCCGAAGGCTGGGCCGTGGCCGATCACGACGCGGTCGGGCTGGACGAGGATGGCCTTCTCCTTCTTCAGCAGCAGGGAGTAGCCGACGGAGCTGTAGTCGTTGAAAATGGGGCCGGCGAAGATGTAGGCGTCGGCGGACTCCACGATCTCCGCGCAGAAGGGGGTGCTGATGGCGCCCCAGAAGGTGCCGATGAAGTGCGGGTGCTGCTCCGGCACCATCCCCTTAGCCGACGGCATCACCGACACCGGATAGCCGCTCGCGTCGGCCAGCTCCACGAATGCCTCGCCGGCCTTGGCAACCCGCAGTTTAGGGCCGGCCACCATTACCGGCTTCACGGCTTTGTTGAGGAACGCCGCTGCCGCCTCCACAGCAGCCTCCAGCCCCATCTGGTTACTCAATCTGGACCCGGTGAAAAAACGTTGACAGACAAACAAACGGATTTCAGACGACACGGAAATAAAGTAGCAGATCGTTAGGTTTTCAGAGTTGCAAATGGGGCAAAAATCACCTGGGGGAAATTGAGAACGGAACTGGTTCGCGACTGAAAGTAGGATGAGGAACCCCAGCGAGGTTGCAGCTGATGCTAATATAGACGGGCTTGCTTTCTTTAAGGCAAGTAGAGATGGCGGTATCGATCATTTCATGCGCATCATCCAGGTTATTCACTACGGTCTACGATCGAACATACGGATGATCCGAAAATTGAAACAGAGCGATCGATAGTTTCGATTTCAAAATAAAATGAAAAACACGAACTGATAAATCAAAGTAGGGGTTACCTGATGGCAGGTGACGGTCTGGAAGCATCGAAGCTCCTGGCTGAAATCGGGTAATCCGATAGTGTGGTGGAGGATCCTGTTGGTCCCGTAATCGTTGGAGTTCGGCCCCCCGACGATGCAGATAAGAGGTAGATTCTCACTATAGGCACCGGCGATGGCGTTGAGGATGCTGAGGCCACCAACGGTGAAGGTGACAACGCATGCGCCGACACCGCGGGAGCGGGCGTAGCCATCGGCGGCGTATCCAGCGTTGAGCTCGTTGCAGCAGCCGATGAGGCTGAGGCCGGGCTCGGCAATGAGGTGGTCGAGCAGAGTGAGATTGAAGTCACCGGGGACGGAGAAGACGTCCCTCGCGCCGATCTGGACGAGGCGGCGGGCCAGGTGGCGGCCGAGGGTAGCCTCCGAGGATGAGACGAGCGAGGGGGGGATGGAGCTATGGACCGCAGCGGCAGCGCCACTGGCGGGGCAGCAGACCTCGCCGTTCGTCGGCGGGAGAGCATCTAACGAGCCGATGTTGGTGTCCATGGATGACGATTGAACGGGGCACAAGCAAACAACCAGAATATAGAATCAATAGAGGAAATTGGAAAACGATGGAGAATGAGGACAGTGAGATCTGGGTTTTTGGTGGGGTTTACTGGGGATTTATAGCGGATCGGCCATGGACAGCTTGAATATGTGAAACCGGTGGGCGGATATCGGAGGAAAACGGGGGACGAATCTGTGGTACCTAATCCGGTTCGGTTCACGTTCACCTATACCGAATCCGGTTCGTTCATTTTTTTATTTATATTAATATGTACGTCATCGGAAACTTGGGGGCCGCGAAAAGCTCCATCCGGGTCATGGGCCTTTCTAGACGCCGTTGACTGTCGGGGCGACGCTGACTGGAAAAGATCAAATTTGCGGTCCAGTATTCGCGTGACTCGTGATTCACGAACCCCACCCCCCACCCCGGTTGTTTATTTATTTTAAAAAATGGAAATTACTGTTTGTCGAATGCACGGATCTAAATTAATTAAAATAAATATCAGAATTCATACTTTTGAGTTTTGAGAATTACGAAATTTTACGTTTCTATATTATATAGTAGTTTTATTTATTTCTTATTTTTAATTGATCCATCTTTTGACAGACCATGCAAATGTTGTATCGTAACGCCAAAATTTTCTTGAAAAAAAATATCTATCATAGCTAATCAAGATCCATATCAATTATATGAATCTTGGAAGGGCGACTGGAGAATTGAATCAATGATATCCACATTGCCATGCAAACTTAATGATAAAAACACTTGTCAAGCTCCGTGGATTTACTTTTGTAGCGGTCGTTAAACACTACAAACATTGAACAATGAATTTGTGCATTCTCAAGTGATCCAACAACAATGAAATCTTGAATTTTATCCAAAATAATATATTTTTTGATAGAAATATTCACTAAAACAAAACCATGATGTGGTGATATTCACAACATTGTGATTTGTGCCAAGGAAAACCACAACATAGTGGAAGCGATCACATCATCCTTACGTTCATGGCAGTGCATGAGACATGGGATAATGTATGACTATACTGTTTCTTCCATTTAAAGTTGTCAAAAAATGGTTTATCATTATTAAATAATGATATTAAGGAGTTATCAAACATTTATATTAATTTTTTAAATGTTAAACAATTTTGTTAGGATGAACCAAACATCAGTTGTAACATTATAATGTTTATGAAAGTTAAACAAGTATGGTTGAATGTTTATGAAATGTTTCAAAGTCCAAGGAGTGCCCTTGGAAGCCTATATAAAGAGGTTCGATCCTAGTACAAATGAAGAACATATAAATATATTGGGTGATACGATCACAACAAACTCCTTGAAGCCAATTTTCTCATTTCACTTTTTTTTTCTTTAACTAAGGTTCTGCCAAGTTATGAGTGTGAGAGAAATCTCACCTGAGGCATTAAATGATTCATATTACCAATGAAATATCCTAAGAGGAAGGAGTCCGTTGGATGCTTCTAAGGGATCTCCTTTAACCACATATGAAGAGTCGATTTATTCACAAGTAGCTAGGTATGATCTTCATCATGTATTTAATTTAATTTAAATGATTATGGCAAGATATTGAGACAATAGGTTTTAGTGTCCACTTCCGCTACATTTGGACAACTTTTGTCCCCACAATAACCCAATAGTGGCATCAGTGCGACTTACACTTTGTTTGGATCGAAAAAAACAAAGATATGGGAAAAATAGTTTTTCTAGAATAATGTCGTGTTGTATATAAACACGTGCGATTTATGATGATTTTCATTACCATTATATTTTTCTAAATAAAACGACCATGGTTTATGAAAATTGTAAAATTACCTCATGGTTTAAGAAAAACGACTGTGGAAAATATTTCCAAAAAATAAAGCATCATAAAATCATGTCTTTTCATGTCATGGCTTTAATTGAAACTGATCATGGTTTGAATGAGCACTACATTTCCATATGAAAACCATGACATGGATAAACTAAACCACATCCCAGTTCAAAGGCATGACCTTTGAAAAACTACATCATGGATGATAAATTAACATGATGTGGTTTATGATTTATTAAGAAAAGTTGTTTTACTTAAATTCAAAAAAGCCTTCGGTGTCATAGACCCATAACGCCCGTGTTGAATCCAACCGAGGCTTCAGACTGTTCCAAAATTTGTTTTGGTGGATGAGATCTATGTTTAGAGTCTTGAATTTACTTGATATATGTTTATAATTTCAATATAAAGTGCTTATGTTAAAATTATAAATTAAATTACAAAGTGTTTATAAATTACAAAATAATCCAAAATATATAAGCGTTTATGTTGTTTTATGAAATGTTTATAAATTATAATATGGATTATTTATATTAAATACCTTATTTTAGAAATTTATTTAAACCAAGTGAAAATGGTTTTGGGGGATTTGATAAGAGGTTTAAATAAATATAAAATATATGATATTAAAATAATGTAAATTGTTTATATTATTAATTGAACAAAATACAAAGGGTGTATATTTCTTAAGAGAATCATATATTTTTAATATGAAAGTGTTCATATGTATTGTAACATCCTAATTTTGGCCTTCTCCTTGTACTTTATCCCTTCTTCGTTGGGTTTTTAGCTTTTTCTAAGTTGGTAAGAGGAGTCAGGGGTGTGGCTCGAGGAGCAATGCAAGTGCGGACCTTGGATGTAGCTAAAATATCAATAACATGTCCACCAGCTAGTTGGTGATGGCCACTAACCAGCTGGTGGGACAAGAAGTGGTGCAACACTTCTATTGCAGCCACCGGCTAGCCGGTGGGCTGGATAAAGGCTACAACAGATTTTTCATAGCCACCGAGTAGCCGGTAGCATCGTTGGATGCATGACAACGTCATGGATGTTGTGTCATTTTACCTGAAATCTCTGTTTTATTATTTTAACCTTCTCCCCCAACCATGCCTCAACCCATTATCGGCCCCCTCAATTTTAGTAGCTCTCCTTGGGCAATTTTGGCTTCCCCAACCTCGATTCTTTGTGGATCTAAGTGTCATTCGTCTTGGCGGCTCTTGACCGGTAAGGCTGCAACGACCTAAAGTTTTATAAATAAAATTTCTTTTTCAAATGAATAAATGTCTTATTAAGTAATGTAGTTATAGAAAACACATGCACTACTTTGGTTATTTTTGACCGTTATAAGTTATATCCTATCAGATTTAAAAGAACATTATGCATCATAACCATTGATAATATAGCCTTTATATAGTGATCAGATGATTTGTATATATATAGGGTTATGATAAATTCAACTGACACAGACAAAGGAAACGATGACCTCGACTAGTAGGATCCACTACAAAAAAAATGACATATACCAACAAAAATTCAATGACAGATAATCTATATGTTGGTAAAAATGAGTATTTCCAACATATATCAAGACTTGTTGGTATTATTTTTAGGTACCAACAAATGTTTTTCTCGTCAATTATATCTGTTGGTATTAATCATTCAATACCAACATATCTTTTACTAACAGTTAAATATGTTGTTTTATCATATTAATACCAATAATTGTTTTAACACAAATAAATCTATTATATTAATTATTATTACTAACAAAACTTTTATCATTAGAAAAATATGTTGCAATAAATTATCCAATAAGAATAAATCTTTTAGTAATTATTTAATATATATTTACTATTTCGCTACTTCTAACATGTTTTTTTCCGATAAAAAACACATGTTTATACATTGAATTATAATATTAATAATTTAATAATGTTTCATGAAATAAATATATAGAATATAAGATTATTGATAAATTATTCCAAAACAATACCAACTCAAAATTTACAAATTTTAAAAAAATTGGATGCATATGAATTATATATATACACGTTTAAAATTAAATATTTTTATATTATGTGTAGTTATTTATTATCTATATCAATTTAATGGCAATGGAACTCTTTTACGCCTCTACCCACCACCCAAAATCCCTCCAATTCGATACCCGCAAACCCTAACACTGTGTTTGGTGGAATTTTAGTAAAAGAAAAGAAATGATTTGATAGTTTATAAAAGAAAAAAAAAATGAATGATTGTGATTTCTATCCCTGTGTTTGTATCAATAACTTAGTAAAAGAAAAGAAATGATGTTGATTTCTCTCTATCATGTTTGATGACAATTTTTAAAAGAAAATAAAAGAAACTGTTTTAATGCAAATGACACAAATAACCTTTGTTAAAAAATAACACATACACACAAGATTAAAGAGCATACTTGCCCAAGATAAAAAACAACCTTAGATTAAATCCCCACAGACACCACATCTGCCACCAGGTCAACAATTTATGTTAAATGACACAAATAACCTTTTAAAAAATGTATTTTTATTACCTTTTTTATAAAAAATAATAATAATTTTTTTGATTTTAATCAATCATTACCTTTCATATCACCAAAATTAGGCAAACATTAAACTACAAACATGTAAAGACCCGCAAATTTCAAGGAATTTTTTTTCTTAATTTTCTTTGGAATTTTACAAGAGCGCAGCTTCAGACGGCACCTGATTCCGAGGCCCGGTGTGCCCGGAATCAATTTCCGAAGTTTGGCTCGGGTACGTTCAGTGAACGGACGAGCGGGTTTTTCTATCTTTTGAACCGATGCCCGGAATCGAATTCTGAGGGCACCGATGAAATCGCAGCGCCGGTATTTGCTTAGAAACGCCTCTTCCGGAGTTGCGTTTGCTCAGACGTGGTTTTTAAATTTTGGGGCTTTAAGTCGGAAATAAAATAAAGTTTGTGCGACAACTTTATTTTATTTCACTTAAGCTGCTTGGAAGCCACTTGAAGCCACTTAAAGACGGCTTGAACTGTGTTGAACTGGATAGGATGCTATCCAGAAATATCCTACCCCCTTGGTAGGATATTTGTGAGGTGGGGCCCGCACGAGCCCCGCCGTTTCTTTCGCTAAGTAACGCACCCGCGAAAACCCGTCAAAGTAACTGAAAAGTCAACCGACGCGTTTTCTTTAATTTCTTAACAGACCATTTAATTGGGCGGTTTATTTCGTGAATTAAATGGGCTGTTTCATTCGTTGAATTAATTCAACGAATTTAATGGGTCGTTACTTACGCGTTTGCGTTCGTTGGCAAAATAATAAAATAGACAAACTTGTCTATTTTGGAGGATTGCTATCGTTGTGCAATTCCTCTGAGCCTCCACCCTCCTCGCGAAGAACGCGAAGAACGCGAAGAACGCGAAGAACGCGAAGAACGCCGGCGACCGGAATTCGACGACGCACACCGTGATCTGCGACGTCGACGAGCTCTACCCGCGACGTTCTTCGGCGACGCCTCTTCTTCCGCGGCCGATCCTCGTTCGACAATTAAGGTGAGAAACGAATTGTTTATTTCTCCCCTTTTTTATAATTCAATATCAACGGATTTAAATTAATCCGTTTGATCTTGATCCGGAGATTGGCGACGCGACGCCGGATACCGCGACGACGCGACGATCTCCTTCATCCGCGACGAGCGATTCCGCGACGACCTCTCGTCCGACGACGACGACAAGGTAAGGGTTGATTGAAATATTTTCCTTTCCCGTGATTTTATTTCTTTTAAAGTAAAGAACCTGATCTTCGAACAATTTTAATTTATTTAAAATTGTTGTTGATTATTTGCTTTTCCTCCCGATGATGTTTATGACTAACGCGGAGGGTGCAGATCTAACAAACAAGACCCGGCAACCCTCCGCCGATCTTCCCTTTTTTGTGCGGATCTGGCGGACGACGACGAACCGTGCGGCAAGGGCGATCCGTTGATCCCGCAGTAAAGATCGGCCCCCGGGAGGAGCAACGGCGCAGACGGGAGGCAAAACGGGCCACCGGAGCAACTCCGGCGGCCCGCGGAAGGGGGCGGCGGCGCGGGTCGCCGGCGCGGCGGCGCCGGCGACCGGAGGCGGCGGCGCCCGGCGCGCCGCCGGAGGAGTCCGCCGCGGCCGAGCCGCGGCGGCGGCGAACCGCCGGACCGCGTCCGCGGTCCGGCCACCCAGCACGCGGCCCGCGCGGGCCGCGTTTCTCCAAAGCCGCGGGTCAAACCCGCGGCGGCTCACTCGGCCGCTCGGCCGAAGCCGAGCCGGCCGGTCCGGTCGGCCGGGCCGCGCCCAGGCCGGACCGGACCCGGCCTAGCCGGGTCGGGCCGGGTCGCCCCGGGCCCAGAACCCCCGTTTCGGGCCCTCTTCGGTCTTTCGCCCATATCTTGGGCCTGGGACCTCCGATTGACGAACCGTCAGCGGCTACGCGATCCTTGGATCGAGACGGTCGTTTCGGTATATTACACTCAAGGTTTCGGAAGACTTTGGGTTCGGCCGGGTTGGTTCGTACACGAAACCAACCGGGCCCTCGGAGCGGAAACGCTCATAACTTGAGCTACGGACGTCCGATCGACGTACCGTCAGCTGTGATAGTTTCCTCTAAGTGAGACGGAACTTTTGGCATACTCCGCCCGAGGATCGGATACAGGCGGAGTACGGTCGGGTTGGTTTTTCCCTAAAAACCAACCGGGCCCCTGGGACGAAAATGCCAATAACTCTCAGACCGGGCGTCCGATTGACGCGCCGTCTGTTGCGTTGAGATCCTGTTGTCGATACGGAACTTTTGGATACATCAACTTCGGACTACGTGTCAGTTGATGTATCAGCCTCTCGGCTCGTGGAGCGGACCCTCCTAAACGAGCTCTCTAAGTGCGGGAACCCTAGCGCTGGCTGTGACTTCGACGACAGAGCAGAGATCCTCCGTGGACTGCGACGACGGCAGAGCAGAGATCCTCCGTGGACTGCGACGACGGCAGAGCAGAGATCCTCCGTGGACTGCGGCGACGACTGTGCAGAGATCCTCAGTGGACTGCGTCGACTACTGCACTCAGCGATCCTACGTGGATCAGTGCTACAGGTTCTGTGTGAGCCCGATCCTATGTGGGTCCTTACTACCGGTTCTGTGTGAGCCACTGCCTACAGGTTCTGTGTGAGCCCGATCCTACGTGGGTCTTTGCGGGGGTTAGTACCTATCGATCCTTCGTGGGTCCGACGACTTAGATGGATCAGTGATCATCTTTGACGTCATCTGAAAAAGTATACCTGGTTGAGCTGAATCTTATGTTACTCCACTTTGTGGATTGTGTTGAACTATCCTTTGTGGATTTACTGTTTACTCTCCTTGTGGATTTGAGTCTTGCTTTCCTTTGTGGATTGAGTTGTTCTTGAGCTCGTGAGCAGAGCTAGAATTGAGGACTTAGGTATATGTATGGGCATATACCTAAGTCGAGTCAGATGTTACTTCGTGATTGCATCTTTCTTTTGTGCTATATCCTTTGTGGATTTCGGGAGACCTTCGGGGGTCTCGGGGTCCTTACTGAGTAGCTTATACTCACCCCTGCACGGGCTATGCCCGCACCTTGTTGTGTTGGATGCAGACAACGGACAGCGCTGATCGCGGTTGGGGCGTGGAGCAGGACGGTACCTGGAGGTGGACCACTGGGCGGGATGTGCTCGGAGCGGACGTGGGACCCGAGGAGCCTGAAGGCTATCTGTACCCACCCTTCAGGTGGGATTGCCAGTGGACGACACGAGACCGCCGTCTTTTCTTCAGTTGCTGTACTTTACTTTTCAGTTGTACTTTACAGTTGGGCTTGTATTTCCGGCCCCCTTTACTTTTCTGCACTCTGTAGTTACTTTCCGCTTGCTGACTCTGTGGTGGTTGTTACTTATAAAGGCAATGCCTTCCCTGTTTACCGGGAATTTACGCCTTGGTGCTAGTCGCCAGCCCCTGGCCTATGGAAGGCGGGCTTGGGGTAGTCACGGCACGGGCCCCGAGGACGGGTCGTGACAAAACATATGTTAATAAAATTTTTAAAATTTAAAAAAAATTAAAGATAATCAAAATTATTTATATAATTTATTAATTCAAAATTATTAATTCAAGGTAATCAAAACTATAAATTCAAAATTATAAATTCAAAATAATTATTAATTCAAAATAATTACTAATTCAAAATACTTATTAATTCAAAGTTATTAATTCAAAATATTTATTAATTCAAAATTATTTACAAAATATTTATATAAACTATTAATTCAGGATAATCATAATTATTTATAATCAAAATTATCTATAATAAAAAAAATTATAAATTATTTATGATTATTTATATACAAATAATTAATTATAATCAAAATTATTTATATACACATTATTAAAAAAATTATATTTGATTGTTATTATTACTTATAAATTATGTTGAACTTAGAAAAATTATTATTTATAAATTAGGTTGAACAAAATTTATTTATTTATTCAGAAATTATTCATGCATGGACTGTTTTAAATTATTCATGCATGAAATGTTTATTCATTCTTTTATAAATTATTTATTATAGACATTAGGGATAATTTTGGGAATTTAAAAAATACTCAAATATTGGAGGACGATTCCAAAACCAACAGAATCATTGATCGGGGAGAAATCCGTTTCTCCCCATTTCCGTGCCTTCGTTTCTCTCCGTCCTTTTGATATCACCAAACGGAAGAAATCCGTTTCTGTCATCCCGTATCATTTCTTTTCTTCTCAAAAGGGTGCTACCAAACGAGGGCTAAAACTGTCAACTGGGAGCGGACGACGCTGACATTCTCCGCCACCGGCGTCATGACATCTTCCCCAACCCTTCCCTCCTTTCAAGTCGCCAATCCATTTCTTCTACCCATGGCTCTTGCAAACACGTACTTTTCTAACATCACCTTTGAGGCACCCATCCTATTTTCACGTTCACAGTGGTTTCACACACATCGACACATCTTCTTCGTAGCGGCCCGCTGGCTGGACGTCGCAGACTAGTTCCCTTTGACAAAGGAGATCGTTGAGGAGCGTCAGAAGTACACGAGCATATACGTCGAGAGGTTCTTGGTGAAAATGATGTGGTTATATGAGAAGTCGGGCATGTTGGATCACGCCATCAAGCTGTTCGACGAAATGAAGGTCTGGTGCATGACGATGTCTTGCAATGCCCCCCTGTCGTGCTCTCTTGAGATGAAAATTTTCAACGATGTCCAGAAGATATTCCGTGAGGTATTCGATAAGCACTCCATAAACACGAATTTGTCATCCTACAACATTCTTTTAGAGGGGCACTAGAATATGGGGTCATTGGATTCTAGGGTTTTTGTGTTGGGCGAGATAGAGAAGAATGAAGTGGACCCAGACAACGTTTCTTTCAATTTGATTATCGATAAGTTATATGAGAATGGAAGGTTCTCAGAGGCAAAGGATGCTTGGAAGTTGATGGGAATGTGGGGCCTTTCCCCTTCCTCATGGAATCATGATACCAAAATTAAAGTGTTGGTTTCTCAGAAAAGAATGTCTGATGCAGTGGCGACGTTTGAAGAACTGCAACTTAAAGGTGTCAAGCCTGGCCTCCATACCTTCAATGCTTTGATTACTGGGTTCTGTGATGATGTGAGATTTGATGAAGCAAAGAAGTGGTACAAGGATCTAATATCACATGACTGTGGACTTAATAAAGGGACTTTCAGGAGGTTTTTTCCTTTTGCACGTGACATGGGTGATTATTGGTACCCATTTAAGCATTGCAATGCGGCGACCTCCCATCACTACCTTCCTGATTCAGATGCATTGTAGCGTGTGGTGGATGGAATGGTTAAAAAATCATGGGTTGAGAAGGCAAGGCTGCTTGTTGAGCTGGTCAGACATTTTGGTCATGAAATCAAACTACATCTGAATGATCGATGATGTTGTCCTCTTGCCTCTGTGCGTGATCTTCCTCTGGTGATTGAAATGTTCTAGTTCAAATAGGGTTTGGGCTTGGAGCTGCTACAACTAGGGAAGTTCAAATTGGTTCCCATGAGCTTGCTTATGGCTAAGCTTGAAGGCCATGAGATATTTGGAATTTGGGGTTTCATCCGAGGAGGTTCAGGGTTTGAAGTTCTTGGTGGTTCCTTAGATCCGGTTGCTGAGAATGGAGAATTGAACTTCAGAGGGTTTCAGATTCTTGTTTTATGTCGCAGGTCATCCTCATCATTAGTGTCCATCCCGGGCTGGAGTTTGGTAATCTGAAGATTTGTATTGTTCATGTGTTCATTGCTTTTGAGCCAAGGCAGAGCTAGTATTGCATGTTCGTGTGCTGGGATCAATAAAAGATTAACCTGAGGATCTGTTTTTGGAAGCCTGTGTGAAGATCCCTTGGTTCAGTGAAAGTTTACTATAGTGACTGAGGTGAATATTTGAGATATTATTCATTGTGTGTTCAAGATTGAATGGTTGTACTGCAGCCTGAAGTTTAGAGGCCTGAAGCTGATGATGTTTTACATGGCTGCTCGTGTTGTTAATGCCAAAGTTGTATGGTGTTGAATAGTATGTTTGTTTAAGAGGTGAATCGGCCTTGGTCTTATGAACCAAATTACTGTTGAAATCAAATGAAGTGAATATGGACTGACAACATGATAGCAATGGAAGCTAAAAGTTAACAAATATTAATTATAGGTGTACTCAAGCTGTTAGTCAAGGTAAATTCTAGCCATTTCTTACTACAAAATTGGCTGATGACCTGTTATGAAGACTTCCCATCCTTGGGACCTGTTGGACAATCATTTTCTTTAGTTCTCTCCCTCTATTCATTGGTCCATTCTATAAAAGTGATGCTTTTGTGATGTTCTTTTAATGGTTTTGATGTTGTTGTTCATCTACACATGTTGTGTCAAAGTCCATCTTCCCTCGCACTAGAACATCTTCATGTTTTTCTAATTTATATATGTCTAGAAAAAGCGAGAACTCTTGAAAACACTTATTGATCTGTACTTAATTTTGTTTCTTGCTGTTGAATATCTCGTGTTGTCTTTTCTGAATAATGTATATTTTTGTTTTCTAGAATTAATGCAGCTTCTCACTATGCTATCATCTTCTTTCCATCTCATATGTTATATTCATATACAATGGAATGAGTTCAAAAAATTAGTGTTAATTTAAAGGAACCTTTATTCACATTTGAAATTCCAGGTTCTTGATAATAAGGCTTGAAAATAGTGAGTTTAGATTGAATCTTTTTGTTTAACAATTTCTAGATGAATAAATTAACTCTCTTTGGAACTGAATTCCCTCATTGTGATTGCAGTGAAAGATTCTATCCATTTAGCATGGTGATATACATAATAAATGACTGTTTATTGTGCATTTGAGGGATTAAAAGGGAGGAATCCTTTCTATGCAATGAAGGATGGGTTTAATTGATTAACAAGCCAAGTCTGGTCATTTTAATTCACTATGTTCATTCTAACTCCATTTTGTTTAGCGTCTTGAATTCATCATGTCATTTCATTCATCCATATACATATTATATATTCATTAGCTAACTTTTGATCATTATTCTATTATATTTTTCTCCATGGAGGTGCTTATAGGTTATGCATGGGTATTTTACAGGTCTTCAAGTTGCGAAGAAATAAATTTTCTAGTTTGAGAAGAACAATTGATGGAGATAGGTGAGTGAAGGGTTACACATTTCTAGATCTTATACCTTCAACTGTAAGGTTTTTTATTCTTCCTTTTTTTCTCTTGTTTTTTCTAGTTTCAATTGGTATTTGTGTTACTCACAGATTTTTATTCTCATTTCTTACAACCATTTAGTCTAACAAAATAAATTACTTACGCATATTTATTGTTTTCATTTTGTTATATGTTCTTTTATTGGTAATTATTTATAATGATTAAGTCATCTTTCATGCAGATGAATGATTTATCAGGAATTTATATTGACATTGGAATTGAACCCTATACAAGTTTGTTATGTTAGGCGAGGAAAATATTATGCAGCACCTTCAATATTTTTTTACTATGGGAGCATTGAGTCGACATATGGTTAGATGTGATGTGTAGTGCTGTGGGTGAGGGCATCGCTAAAACATTTCCCCTTGTCCATGATTGAGGAACAAAGCCTCCATCCTGGCGGAAGCCGTAGTCCCCTTGAATGGTAAGTGCTGAACGACGTTGATGGTGGTTCCTCTGCCGTCACTCCTTGTGCTGCTTGTCCCTCGCGAAAAGAGAAAGGGCAAGAAGATCTGGACCAATTAGAGGAACATTGGATGGAGCTTCTAGTTCTTGATCTCTGTGACCTTCCTGATGTTACTCCCTCTGTTGTGGAGTCCAACTTTTCTACGTATTTGCTCAAGATTTTATCAAGCCCAGACACAACCATGTCATTGTCTAACGGATTGTGTGTTATTTTCTTGGCTCCCACCCATGTTTTTCTTATGAATAAAGATGTCACCACCATAGATTTAAATGTTGGAAGGTCTGATTGTAGTGCAATTAAGGTGATTGGGAAGCTGACTGGGAATCACAAGAAGAATGCCCGAGTCTTGGAACCCAACTTAGCTTTATTTAAAGTCTGCACTTCTGATGATTGCTTCACTGTGAGATGATGTGTGAAGGGATTGTTACTATAAGTGAATGATAGATTAGTGAAGTGCCCTGAATTACTCAGTACAGTGGCAGATTGAGAAGGTTATGTTGTGATTATGTTGTAGCTTCAAATTTTCTACTATGAGAGCATTAATACACGTATGAAGATAATTTCATGGAATAAGCATGGAATGGGGAGCATGTCAGGGTGTTACTGTTGTGGCATGGAACTAGCATGGGCATAAGATGCTACAGTGGAGACTCATGAGTGGGGCTGTCATGGCATGGAAGAGGCATGAGGAGCATGGCATGGTGGAGAGGTAGATAATTACTGCATGCATGGACTCATCTCTATTGTAAACCTTGGATTGATAAATTATGTTTGAGAGTTTGGAGATTCATGTAAAGTTTCTTGGAGTTCGAATACTTTTAAACATATTTGTAACATGTTTCTTACATCTTCATGTCAAGTTTGAAAATATTCATACAATCTTATTTTATAATGAATATATAATAAATATGATATATATAATATATATAATTATATCAATAAATATAATTTAGAATTTTTTCAATAAATGTTTGAATACCCACATATAATATTTTATTCAAAATACAATTTATAAATAAATATTAATCCTTGATATTTCTTATAATAAATGGAAAAATAAATGTTGATAATATTACTAAAAGATAAAATTGTCGTATTAAACTATTGCTAAACATTTTGATCAATATATATATTATCTGTTGGTATTATTATAATTCCAACAGAGCTATTTTATCTATCATAATAACATTTAGCGATAGAGTTTTTACCAACAATTTAGTGACATGACAATTTTTGTTGGTAAAATGTTTTACCAACAGAAAATGCACTTTTACCAATAGATATACCCTTGTTGGAAAAATCTATTTATTTTGTAGTGATCGTACCATATGAAACCCATTTATCAGAGCTTTTGAGGAAGATAACATCACTTGGGAATTTCCCTAGACCAAACCCAAACTGAGATTCAACAACTAAAGCACAAGGAAAACCATTTATAGGGGAATTTCAAGCTTATCGAGATCATGACCAAAACCATATCTGCCGAACCACCCCATGAAAATCTCATCATCGCACACCTTACCCATATGACATTCACTGGTGTAATAAAGAGATATGTATCTAGACCCTAATAGTATGAATTTTTATATTTTTATTTTTAATAAAATAATGATTATATTTATCTTTTATTACTTTATAATGATTAAATAATACGTTCGATAAAAATTAGATTTTGATATGATGAAAAAATAGTATTTTTGGGAAATATATAGTTTCAATCAAGACACTTTTTTTGATGAATTTAATAATTTTTTAAATAAATGATATTTTAATAAAATATCATTATTAAATAATATTTATTAAATATAAATGATAATATAATTTTATGAAGTCAAATGTATTTTTTATAAGGGTAGGAAAACTATTATTGTCAAAAACCCAGTATTTTTAAATAAATGATAATTTTTGATTTAAAAGTGTAATTTCTAATCTTTAGAGAATTATTTTGATAAAATAAATATTACTTTTGAAATCAACACATCGAAATTATCCAATGGTGAGTTTTTCATAATTTTCAGTGACAGTCGAATTTTTAGGTAAAAATTAAATATGGTATAATTATACAATATGTATTATGACATCATAAAAGCCAAAAAGTGATGTAATAAATATTATAAAGAGTATCCATGATCAAAATTATGTTTCCCATTTAAAATAATGCGTTTTTATGTTATTTTATTAATTTTATAAACCCTTAATTAATCCTCCAAAACCAATATTATATTTTAAGGTTTTAAAATCAATTCTTTATAAACACGACTAACTTCTACATCATCAAAGGTATTATTTTAAAGAGTTTGGTTCTTAAACTTATAAAATAATAAAAGAAACTCCTCTTTGTTAGAAACTATGGGCAATAACCATGCGATGGTTTATAATTTGGATTAATTTATCATATAGATCCCAAAACCTAAGTTTAGAAATTAATAAAAAATTATCCTCTCTTTTTATATAAAAACCCACCCAACCTCCCATTCCTCTTTAATAAAAACCCTTGGAGAATTAATTTTCTCTTCTTTTCCATCTCTAGATCCCTCCTAAGGTTCTCCTAAGATCTTAATAAGCTCCTCCCAAGCTTTTTGAAGCGCCCTCTCAAGGTAAGGGATCATCTCATTCTCCTCTTTATTCAAGCACATTCTTTATATTATGCCTTTTGATTTACAATTTTTCATGTTGGAATATGTTTTTACACATCCCTATTACAATCCTTATGATTTCCAAGTGATGATATATCCCTTTAACTCTCATTAAACTCTTCCATGAATCATTATGTACCCCTTCTATGCTGTTGAAATAATCCTTCAATTTTCCATGACAAACATTTGTGTAGTGAATACCCATCCCCATTTTCCACTCAATGGAATACACCTAGGTGTACCTGTAACAACCGTGAGTTTATAAATGATATTTTTTCTCTTTAAATAAATGAGTGTTATAATATACTATATATTATTATAAATAAACCGACAAAAAATTTATTACATTAATAAACACTGTTACATTAATCAGTAATGAAACCAATTAAAATTAAAAACATTATAATTGGACAAAAAATATAAAATATAAAATATAAAATGGGAAAATATGGATCACCCAAATCTACTAGAATCATATCCCTCACTACCAAAACTATAGAAAAGAAACAAAATATTAGAAAACCAATCAACATTATTGAAAATGGAAATATAAAACCTTGAGAGGAATTGATTTGAATAATGAATAAAGGAAAGTAGAAGTATTTATAGGAAATAATGTGACTATTGGAATAGTAACCTAACCGTTGGGAATAGTAACCTGACCGTTGGAATAGTAATTTTACCTCAAAATAATAAATTGTGATATAAATAATATTTATCATGATTAATTTAAGTAAATATAAATATTATAATGGCAAAAAATAAACATCAGGATTAAAAAACTCAAAGAAAATATAAGCACATTTATAATAAACTATATTTTAAAGTATTTCATAAAAATCATAATTTTTATATTAAAAATTAAAATTACCTATTTTATAAATTTATTTTGATAAAATGGATATCATTTTTTAAATCATCATGTTGAAATTTTCCAATGGTGATTTTTGGGTAATTTCCTGAAATACTTCAATTTTTGAGTGAATGGTAAAAATACATTTTTTCACATAACCGGTGTATCTTAAATTACATCATTCATGATGTAATAAAGAACTAATCCTTTATATAACTTGAGGTTAAGATATGATATATTTAATTTCATAAATAATTTATTAAAATAAAATAAACTTAAATTCCAAACTTAAAAAGTATTTCCCAAAACCTAGAGTCAAAAGCGATTCCTTAAAATAACAATTTTTCTTTATTTCCACTTTCATTTTTAACAAACTAATGAATTCAAATTATAAATATTTTTAAAATATTATATTATATTTATATATGATTTATATTGTAAAAAATTCACTATTATTAGTTTTACCTTTGATATATTATTTAATTTAATATTTTATTCTAAAAATATCCCTCTTCTCAAGTATAAATAACCCCACTCCCTCCCCTTGGAATTCCACTCATACCCCACTTTCTTGAGCCTAAGATCTATCAAAATCTTTCCTCTCAAGCCCCTTAGGATCCTTATGGATGTTTTTGAGTAATCCAACTCCAAACATCAAGGGAGTTTCAGTGTTGTACAATAGAAGCTACACCGAGGATTAAATAAGTTTTGATTAACTCTTCTCATTTTTCTTATTATTCTATTTATTTTCACCACCCCTTTCAAAAACAAACCAAGATTAATTAGTAAGTAATTTAAAATTATATTAATTATTTTAACCTATTGTAAGTATCATATTTACTGTATATATAAATTTCAAAATTCTCTTTCCTGCTCTTTTGACAATGTCTCATCAACGGTTGGTTAATCACCTATGAAGACATTTACAAGTCAATTCTAATAACCACTTCTATGGATGGACAATATGAATTATATATAATATATAAATATTCAATTACATGTATTATATTCTTCTAGATCTAATTATACTTATGTATAAATGACTTTGAATGAAAAATAGTGAAATCAAAATAAAATGGGAAAAGTTAATGAAAACATGATATCAAAACAATTCACGTTGAACAAAGAATGTTATAAAATAGAATCCGATAATTATAATGGTTAAATAGTGGAAAAAATAAACATAATTCACTTCTGGAAATATTTTTTAATAATCCTATTTTTATTATTCAGGAGGTGGAAAAGCGACAAAATAAAGCAGGATTTAAGGTAAGGAGATTCTCGAACCCAACACCTTTTCTTTGGGTTATCCCACTTTCTCGACATATTCGATATGGATATTTCTATATTGTTCCTTAAATATCATTTCACCATTCTTCCCATTTATTTGAGGTGATATAAATTCTTCCACCTTGATTTATAATCCAAATATGATGATTTTACAAAAAATGATTTCTTTCCAAAACAAACATTTTACTCCTATTGAGTTGTTTCTTCTTCACTCAAGAATGACGATGAATATACCAAATATGTTTTCCCTTATTCACTTGGGAACCCCAAGTTCATTCACAAAATTATTCTTGATTAAATCCTTATGAAACCCATTCTTTTCCATGTTTTATTTCATGATTATGATTGTTATATGCTCTATGTGGCATGCATGATTATGTAAATATTACAATGAGACGGGTTGGCCCGAAATTATACAACTCTCTAATGCATTGGGTAATGCGATGTATCTCATGAGATAATGTGTAATGTGGGTTAACATGATGCTATATTTGTTCACAATGATGATGTTATGGTGATGCACATATACTATATGTGAACATGATGTTAGCTTTCTTCACAGCTATGTGTGGTATTTAACCACTATGACATGATGTTTCATTTTTATGCATTACCACATTCCATACCTTTATCACATGTTTCTCTCATGATGTTGATGATGATCCTATGATTATGATATGATGATGATTATTATTATCACCCATGTCATATTGATTCATGCCCTTATTTATCTTCTTACTGGGCTTTTAGCTCACTCTTTTCTTTGATGTATATCCTTAGGTGATTACATGTACTAGGGAGAATGCGAGCTTTAATAAGGATAAAAAAGAAGTACTTAAATAATTTTTTATGTTGTATTATGCACAAGTTATGTGTGAGCCTAATTTTCCCTGGACATTAAACCATTTGATCCTGGATTTATATCTATATTATGTTGTTTATCTTAAAATGATGTAATAGTTATGAAAGAAAAAGCAGGGTCTCTATAGCACCTATCATTCATTGATCATGGAATTCCATGTATAAACCCACACTACTTAATTATGGGGTTAAAAGTGATGAAATACATCCATATATTGTATGATCTACATGGCAAACTAATGCATGTACATGATATGAAAGTGACGGGTGAGACTAGAATTATATAGCCCTCCAATACATTGGGTAATATTTTTATTTCATGATATATCATGTATAATGCATGGGAGCTTATCCTAAAAACACTATGTTATGATGTATCAGTGGTTAACCTTGACCTATGCTTATGATCACATGTTATATGCTGTAAAGACCTGGATTTTTTCCATGTATTTTTTTTAAAATTATATGGAATTTTATGAGTCCGCGAAAATTGACAGTGCGTGATTCTGAGGCCCAGTGTTCCCGGAATGAATTTCTGAACTTTTTTTAGGTACGTTCAGTAAATGCATGAGCAGCATTTTCTAACTGTTGAACCATTGCTTAGATAAAAAATCCAAGGGCACCGTTGAATCCACAACGCCAGGATTCTCGTAAGGGAGGCTTCGCTTCGACCGTAGTAGGTCTGGAGAAAAAGTTAGTTTTTGGAACTTTTAATAGAATAAATAAAACAACTTTATTATTTTATTTTATTCTATTCCTCCAACGGACAAGCAATAAGGTGGGACCGGTGACGTGTCAAGCCAATAAATTTCTTGACCCTCTAATCAAAGTAACAACAATGTTGGGGGAAATTAGGAAGCTTCCTATTAATGATCCCCAATAACTCCCTGCGTCATTACTTACTCTCCTTCTCTCCTATAAATATAGAGTTTGGGGGAGGGGTATCAGACAAGCTTCGTCAAGCAGCGAAGTTCTTTTGGAGTGTCGTAACACCGAGCCCTTAGAGGACGGAGCCAACCCCAGCAGGAGGTGACATGTGACACCGAAACCCCAAACCGAAGTTTGAAGTTCGAGCGGTGACGAGGGCGGCTTGTTGCGGGGACGACGAACAACGAGAATCCCACAACCACGAGCACTCTCCAACGTTTCAAGGTAGGGGGTTGCGTTGATTTTGGTTTTCCCCTCTTCTCTTTCTAAAAAGATAAGAACAAATCAACTCACAAATAAGCTGAACTGTTTTTTTATTTTATTTTTATATGTGGGAGGGTGTTCTTTATCGTTGGGGTCGGGAATTGAAACCGAGGCATGAAATTTAGTTAAACTTTTCCATGAAACTCCTCTAGGTTTATCTCTAACATGGAGGGTGCGGGCCGACACAAACAAGGCCCGAGCCCCACTATTCATGTGTTATTTGTGATCACCTTTTCTTGAAGTTGGTGACAACTTGAAGAAGGGCCTACCCCAACGAAGAGTGCGATCCTAGGAAACCAAAAACGCCGACGACGCAGAAAAGCAGGCACCCGGTACACGATCGGCGGTCCGACGAACACCCTTCCGTCGTCGGTGCACATTGGCGTGACAACAGCACGCGGTAGCATCAGCCACATGTCTGGTGGAATACCGGCCGCTGCCCTGAGCGGCGGCAGAGCAGAGGAGGGGCGTGCCCCCAGCGGCGCGCCCACGCGGCAGCAGGGCCACGACCTACGATGGCCGCGGCAGGAGCAAAGGGCCACTGGTACAATCGGTGGCCGGTGGACTGGGCGCAAGCCAGTGGCGCGCTCAGCGGAGGAAACCCATGACTCGTCGGCCACGGCGTAGAGGAACCCGCGGCCCATCGACCGTGACGTGGAGGAACCCGCAGCTCATTGGCCGCGACGCGAAGGGAACCGCGGCCCATCGGCCGTGGCGCAGAGGAACTGTGGCCCATCGGCCGTGGCGTGGAGGACCCGCGACGCCACATGGCGCCGCGTTGGGTCAACCCCCGAGGGTTTGACCCACTGATGTGGCCCCACGCCACGTTAACCCTACCCAGACGCATCACGTCCGGGTGTCCATGGCGCCCCGCACCGCTGGGTCGGTCTAGCAGACCGACCCGCCACCCAGGGTACCGACCCGCAGACCCGCGACCCAGTCGGGTCGGTCCGGGCCCAACGGCCTGGCTTGACATGAGTCAGGTCGAATCCGAGTCAGGATGGGTCGACCCAGGTCGAACCAGATTGGCCCATGCCGAACCAGGTCGGGCTGGTCCGATTGAGGCAGACCGGACCCAGACCCAGTACTGACTTGTTACACAAAACATGCCCTAACTTTTAAACCGAACGTCCGTTTGACGAACCGTCTATATCATCAGGATCCTTAGGACAAATTGGTCCTTTTTTGGGATGCTACACCTAAGTTTTGGAGAAATTTGGAGCACAAATGGGTTAGATCGAATATGAATCCAACCGGGCCCTTGGTACTAAAATGCTCGTAACTCGCAAATCGTGCATCCGATTAACGAGCCGTTTGCATATTTGGGACTCTCTTGAGGAGATATTTCTTTTGGAATACTTTTTGGTTACTTCCATGGATATCAAGATGTAGCGAGTAGCTTGAGGAGCGGTTCTCCCAAGCAGACTACGTATGGAACCCAACAGTTGGCTGAGACCTGAAGACTACTTGACGATTGGCCCAGTGGGAAGTGGCTCTGTGTGACCCAATAGGCCCACGGTGAGGAGAATATCTGTGTGACCCAACAGAACCATGCTACTCGATAGGAGGAGTACCTCAGTTTGTCCAAGGTGGAAAGCGACTCTATGTGACCCGACATGCCCACAGTGGGAAGCGGCTCTGTGTGACCCAGCATGCCCATGGTACCCATCAGGGATGGGTTCAAAAACAGTTCAAGGTTAGTGGGAAGTAGCTCTGTGTGACCCGAAAAATCCACTGTACTCAATCGAGGAGGAGTTCTCCAGCAGCCGAGGAATTCGAGGATGTGATGACCCTTCTATCCTTGACCTAAAGCGATACCTGTTGTGAGCTGACTTGTGTTGTGTACTTTTGCTTCATGCTTTGTGTTTCATCCTTTGTAGAACTCTAGGAGACCTATGAGGGTCTCGGGGTCCCTAATGAGTATCTTCATACTCACCCCTGCACGGGCTTCGCCCACACCTTGTTGTGTCTGGTGCAGATGACATATAATGTTGATCGAGGATAAGGGAGCTAGGACTGGGTGGTGCTTGGAGCTGGACCTTTTTGTCATGATGTGATGCATGGACTACAGATTGTGAGCCGTGCCTACCCTTCAGGTAGGTTTCGTGGTGGACAATCCAGGAGCTGCCTTTCACTTTTCAGCTATTTTGTACTTTTTCAGTTGTACTTGTACTTTTTCCAGTTGGGCTTGTATTCCGGACCCCTTTATTTTTAGCACTCTTTACCGCAGCAGTTTACTTCACAGTTGATTTTATTGTGTTCTAGTCTGTGTGGTTGCCTCTTGTTGTGTTCTACTCTGTGAGTTTATACAGGTTTAAAGGCAATGACTTCCCGTTTTAGGGATATGCCTTTCGGTACTAGTTGCCATCCCCTGGCCTATGGAAGACGGGCTTGGGGTAGTCATGACACGGGCCCCGGGGGACAGGTCATGACAAAGTGGTATCAGAGATGGTTGGTTCTACCTCAGAGACTAGGAGTCTGTGTTTTTGTTTTAAAGTAACAATGTTGAGTGTTGTGAGTCCGAACTTCAGGTTCGAGGCGTCCAGGGTTGGTGTGGCGGCCGACGTATCCATACACTGGAACCTTGAGTCCTGCTTTTCGGATCAATGCACAAAAATACTAGTTGCGTTTTCATTTTTTGATTTCGAATAAGAGTCAGCTCACCAGGTATAATGTTCTAACTGTGGCATGTCTTGATTTATCCTAGGATGCCTCCATGAGGACGACCAACTAGGATCCAGATGCGTGAGGACAAACCTCTTAGCGACGAGGCGTCTATCTAGGGACCAGTGTTAAAGATGGCCCCACCGGGTGGTTCCCCAGTGCTACCACCACCCAATGGTTAGCCCCTGCTACTAGAGGTTCCGATAGATGATGTTTGTAGGCTAAATTCCCTACATGAGTTTCAGATATAAAGACCTCCTAGGTTCAGGGGTGAGACATAACCTCGAGTCGCTGAGGATTGGCTAGAGGCCGTGACGTGGGTCTTCCGCTTAGTGAGGACACCACCCGACCAAATGGCGATCTTGGTGGAAAGCCTTCTGTAGGGATCAACTGGGATATGGTGGAGTTTGACTATCCAGGTTCACGATGAGGCGACCCTCACTTGGGTTAACTTTGAGGGACTTTTTCGGGAGGAGTTTTCACCGCGACGTTGCGCTCTGTGCGCATTCATGAGATTCTTCACTTTCAGCAAGGCAACATGATAGTGGCCAAGTACTCAGCGAGGTTCATAGAGCTTTCCCGCTACTGTACGAATATGGTGCGAGACCCTTTCTTTAGGGATCAGACCTTTGAGCAGGGGCTCAGGAGGGAGATCAGGTCTTCAGTGGTGACCCTCAGTATCCCCACCCAGGTGGGAGTACTAGAGAGGGACCTTCTTGTGGAGAGCTTCCAATCAGAGCAGGCACTGACATCGAGAGCCGACAGTAGACCGCAGGCAGTAGATTCTTCGGCAGGCAACAGGCATCAGGCTGGTGGGCCCAAGCAGGTCAGGTCTTTAAGAGGGCGACCCGAGAACTCTGAGTCGGTAGTTTGAGGCTCCCAGTCTAGAGGGAGTTAGTAGGGAGCCAAGCAATGATTTACGTGCGGCGGACATGGCCACATGGCTCGTGACTACCCGAACCGCCGTACGGACGACCATCAGATGGTTGAGGGACCTCCAAGGCAGAGGTAGAGGTTCGAGTGAGGAGGTCCGTAGGGTGGTGGATGTGGCAGGGGAGCTAGCCATGCAGCAGGCAGTGGGTGGCGATTTAAGGTGCTACCGCCACCACCTCCAGGAGGTCTACCCTGACCACAGGGAGCAGGTGGACATGGGCGAGCGCAGCTCCAGGTAGCTGAGGCTTATGATCACGGTGCTCTAGAGATGATTAGAGGTACAATATGTGTCTAATCTACCCTAGCTGCAGTTCTTATAGACACAGGTGCCAGTAACTCTTTTATTTCCATGACCCTCATTTGGAGCTCGGAGATTCCGAAGGAGCTGTTGTCTTGATCCTTACATCTAGAGACTTCTATAAGAGCGGATTCGACGATTACCCACTGGTGCCGGTAGTGTGAAATTACTCTAGGAGGCTAGAGCTTCGGCTGGGATCTCATAGTAGCGGCGTCAAGGCCTTACGACGTGATCCTAGGTATGGATTGGTTATCCACAGTCCATGCTCAGATTAACTGTATTAGGCACAAAGTGCGGTGCGTCCGCACGGATGATATTGGGTTTTCCTTCACCGACAAGAAGGGGACCTTTACAGCACATGAAAAACTTACCCAGAGGAGGGTGCAACTAATCACCCATCAGTTGGATAGCCTTACCCTCAGGGAAGTTGATGTTGATAGTCTGAGCTATCCTGTAGTGGTGGACCATTATGTCGATGTCTTCCATGATGATGTCCCAGAACTACCTCCATGTAGAGAGGTAGACTTTTTCATCGAATTGTACCCCGGGACGACACCGATATCTACACCAGCATATCGGATGGCTCCCACGAAGCTTCGTGTGTTATGATTACAGTTGGAGGACTTGCAGAGAAAGGGGTTCATAAGACCTAGTGTTTCTCCATGGGCAGCCCCAATTTTGTTCGCCAAGAGGGAAGATGGGAGTTTGAGACTCTGTGTCGACTATCGGCACCTGAACCAGGTGATCGTGAAAAAAAAGTATCCACTTCTAAGAATTGATGATCTTTTCGATCAGATGAAGGGAGCCCATTGGTTTTCGAAGATAGACCTCAGATCAGGCTATCATAAGCTCAGGGTACGAGATGAGGATGTATAGAAGACAAAATTCGGATATCAGTATGGCCACTATAAGTTATTGGTTATGCCATTCGGCATGAACAACGCCCCTGCAGTGTTCATGGGACTCATGAAAATGATTTTACAGTAATACCTCGATCACTTTGTGGTGGTCTTCATCGAAGACATCCTGATATACTCAGCGACGAGGGAGGAGCATGACTATCATCTGTGGATAGTTCTGGATACACTTCGAGAGCACCAAATTTATGGTAAGATCTTGAAGTTTCAGTTCTGGATATGAGAGGTCCACTTTCTAGGACATGTTATCTCGGAGGCTGGAGTTGCAGTGGATCCAGCGAAGATAGAGGCTGTACTTTCTTAGAAACCACCCAAGAGTGTGACCAAGGTGCGAAGTTTCCTGGGGTTGGCTGGATATTACCGGAGATTCATGCTTGACTTTTCCAGAGTTGCGGAACCCTTGTCAGCGTTGACAAAGAAGGGGAAACCCTTCATATAGATGGAGAGATGCCAACGGAATTTTTAGGAGCTAAGATAGATACTGAAAAGTGATCCCATCTTAAGGCTACCTGAAGAGGGAATTGGGTATGCAGTCTACTATGACGCATCAGGGACCGAAATTGGTTGTGTCCTGATGCAGGAGCGAGTAGTGATCGCCTATGGATTGAAACATCTGAGACAACATGAGCAGAACTACACTACCCATGACCTAGAGTTAGCAGCAGTGGTCTTCGCCCTGAAGATATGGTGACATTACTTGATGGGTGGATGTTTTATAGTATTCTATGATCACAAGAGTCTCAGGTATATCTTCTCTCAGAAAGACCTGAACCCGAGACAACGGTGTTGGATAGAGTTTCTCCAGGACTATGAGAGATAGTCTATACTCATGGGAAGGGGAACGTGGTAGCAGATGCACTTAGCAGGAGGTTTGGTCTACAGTTGCTGAGTGAGGCAACATAACAGCTAGCCGCATTGCAGGTATCCTTCATGGATAGAGATGGAGCAGCCTACCTCTATTCCTTGACAGTCACTCCCCCACTCCTTCAACGAGTCAGGGAGGCGTATCTTGGGGATATTGAATGCGAGGATCGACGTGCTCAGATATCCTCAAGACAGGCACCTAATGGATTTTCTGAAGGTGGGGAGAACATCAACCTCTTTAGAGAATGTACCATGGTACCTATGGAACTATGGGAGGAGGTGATGAGGGAGTTCCATATGTCCCCTCTAGCGGTACATCCTGGTGTGGAAAAGATGTACTAGGATCTACGATATCAGTATTGGTGGCCAGGGATGAAGAAGGATGTAGCGGAGTTTGTTTCAAAATTCCTCACTTGTCAGCAAGTGAATGCTGAGCATCAGGTCCCAGCAGGCTTAACACAACCACTAGAGGTGCCAGAGTGGAAGTGGGATGAGATATCCATAGACTTTGTGACAGGGATTCCACGTATGTCCAAGGGACACGATTCCATATGGGTGATCATTGAATGACTCACCAAGTCAGCCCACTTCCTACCTATCAGAGATCAGGGGTTAGTAGAGGGCTTGGGATGTCTCTATGTACAAGATATTGTGCGACTCCATGGGATGCCATCAGCTATTGTCTCTGATTGTGATTCACGTTTCACATCCTGGTTATGGAAGGGTTTGCAAGAGGCATTTGGGACTTAGCTACGTATGAACACCGCCTTCCATCCTCAGATGGATGGTCAGATAGAGCGGACCATACCGACGCTAGAGGACATGCTTCATGCATGCGTCCTAGATTTTGGATGCAGTTGGGAGGATCATTTTACCTTGGTGGAGTTTTCTTACAACAACAGTTACCACTCCACCATCGGTATGACACCATTCGAGGCCTTGTACGACCAACCTTGCATATCACCTCTATACTAGACAGACCCTGGGCAGTCAGTACTTATGGGTCTAGAGTTGGTACGGGATACCACAGAGAAGGTGAAGGTCATCCAAGAGTGGATGAAGACTACACAGACCTGACAAAAGTATTATGATGATAGGAGGCAGAGACCCTTGGAGTTCCAGGAGGGGGACCACGTATTCTTGGGAGTCTCCCCTCGATGGGGACTACAAATATTTGGCCGAGGCAGCAAGTTATCACCGAGGATTATCAGACATATTCTAATACTTCAGAGGATTGGTGAGGTGGCGTACCGCTTGGTACTCCCACCACAGTTGGAAAGGGTGCACGACGTCTTCCACGTATCCCAGCTGAGGGGATACGTTCACAACCCATCTCACGTCATCGACCATGGAGTGTTGGACTTGGATGATGGGGTGACGTTTATAGAGGTTCCAGTAGATATTGAGGATCTATAGGATCGGGTCCTTCGTGGGTGGTCAATACCTTTGGTGTGCGTTCGCTGACAGCACGGGAACCTCCAGGAGAGCACATGGGAGCAGGAGGCTCATATTCGTGCTCAGTACCCCCATTTGTTTTCTTAGTCTATGTTGTGGCTTTTGGGGACATAAATCCCTAAGGTGGGGAGAATGTAAAGACTCAGATTTTTCCATGTATTTTTTTTTTAAAATTATATGGAATTTTATGAGTTCATGAAAATTAATGGCGTGTGATTCCAAGGCCCGGTGTGCCTAGAATAAATTTCTGAAGTTTTTTTCAGGTATGTTAAGTCAACGCGTGAGTAGAATTTTCTAACTTTTTAACCGTTGCTCGGATTAAAAATCCAAAGGCGCTATTGAATCCACAGGGCCAGTATTTGCTTAAGGGAGGCTTCGCTTCGACTGCAGTAGGTCCGGAGAAAAAGTTAGTTTTTGGAACTTTTAATAGAATAAATAAAATAACTTTATTATTGTATTTTATTCTATTCCTACAACGGACAAACAGTAAGGTGGGACTGATAATGTGTCAAGCCAATAAATGGATTGACCCTCTAATCAAATTAACAACAGAATTGGGGGGAATTAGGAAGCTTCCTATTAATGAGCCCCAATAACTCCTCACATCATTACTTACTCTCCCCCCTCCTATAAATATAGAGCTTGGGGGAGGGGTATCAGACAAGCTTCGCCAAGCAGTGAAGTTCTGTTGGAGTGCCATAACGCCGAGCCCTTAGAGGATGGAGCCAACCCCAGCAGGAGGTGACATGTGACACTGAAACCCCGAACCGAAGTTTGAAGTTTGAGCAGCGTCGAGGGCGGCTTGTTGCAGGGACGACGAACAACGAGACTCCCACAACTGCGAGCACTCTACAACGTTTCAAGGTAGGGGGTTGCGTTGATTTTGGTTTCCCCCTCTTCTCTTTCTAAAAAGATAAGAACAGATCAACTCACAAACAAGTTGAACTGTTGTTTTATTTTATTTTTATATGTGGGAGGGTGTGCTTTATCATTGGGGTCAGGAATTGAAACCGAGGAATGAAATTTAGTTAAACTCTTCCTCGAAACTCCCCCGGGTTTATCTCTAATGCGGAGGGTGCGAGCCGACATGAACAAGGACCGAGCCCCACCATTCGTGTGTTATTTTTGATCACCTTTTTTTGAAGTTGGTGACAACCTGAATCAGGGCCTACCCTAGCGAAGAGCGTGATCCCAAGAAACCGAAAACTCCAACGGCGGAGGAAAGCGGGCCCCCGGTGCATGACCGGAGGCCTGACAAACACCCTGCCACCGGCACCAGCGCTGGTGGTGGCACACAACGGCGCGACAGTGACACGCAGCGACACCGGCCGCGTGTCCGACAGAAGACCGACCGCCACCCCGGGCGGCGGCAGAGTAGAGGAGGGGCATGCCCCTGGTGGAATGCCCAAGCGGCAGTAGGGCTATGGCCTACGATGGCCACGGCAGAAGCAAAGGGTCATTGTTACAACCGACAGTCGGTGGACGGGGTGCAAGCCAGCGCCGCACCAGGCGGAGGAAACCCGCAGCTCGTCGGCCTCCGCGTGGAAGAAACCACGACCCGTCGGCCATGGCACAAAGGAACCCATGGCCCATCGGCCGTGGCGTGGAGGAAACCACAACCCATCAACCGTGGCACGGAGGAACCCGCGGCCCATCGGCCAGGGCGCATAGGGAACTGCGACCCGTCGGCCGCGACGCGGAGGAACCGCGACCCGTCGACCACGACGTGGAGGACCCATGACACCACGTGGTACCATGTTGGGTCAACCCACAAGGGTTTGACCCACTGATGCAGCCCAGCGACACGTCATCCTTACTCAGACGCATCGCGTCTAGGTGTCCCTGGTGGCCCGCGCTGCCGGGCGGGTGGCACCACCGGGTCGGTCCAGCGGGCCGACCCACAGCCTAGAGGCCTGACCCGCAACCTAGACGGGTCAGACTGGGCCTAGTGGGCCGGCTTGAAATCAGTCGGGTTGGACCTGAGTCAGGCCGGGTCGACCCAAGTCGAACCGGATCGGCCCAGTACCGACTTGTTACACAAAACATTCCCTAACTTCTAAACCAGACGTCCGTTTGACGAACTGTCTACGTCATCGGGATCCTTAGGATGAGGCGGTACTTTTTGGGATACTCCACCTAAGTTTTGGAGAAATTTGGGGCATGACTGGGTTGGATCGAATATGAATCCAACCGGGCCCTCGACACTAAAATGCCTATAACTCGCAAACCGTACATCCGATTGACGATCCGTTTGCGGCTTTGGGACTCTCTTGAGGAGACATATATTTTGGAATACTTTGTGGTTACTTACATGGATATAAATATGCATTGAGTGACTTGAGGAGCGGTTCTACCAAGCAAACGACGTATGGAACCCTGCGGTTGGCTGAGACCTGAAGACTGCTTGACAATTGGTCCAGTGGGAAGAGGCTCTGTGTGACCCAGTAGGCCCACAATGGGGAGTGGATCAGTGTGACCTAGCAGAACTATGTTACTCGATAGTAAGATTACCTCAGTTCGGCCAAGGTGATAAGTGGCTCTGTGTGACCCGGCATGCCCACGGTGGGAAGTGACTCTGTGTGACCCAGCATGCCCACGGTACCCATCAGGGATGGGTACCAAATTAGTTCAAGGTTAGTGGAAAGTGGCTCTGTGTGACCCAGCAGACCCACTGTACTCGATCGAGGAGGAGTTCTCTAGTATCCGTGGAGTTTGATGATGTGATGAACCTTCTATCCTTAACCTAAAGCGATACTTGGTGTGAGATGACTTGTGTTGTGTACTTTTGCTTCATGCTTTGTGGTTCATCCTTTATAGAACTCTAAGATACCTACGAGGGTCTCGGGGTCGCTACTAAGTATCTTCATAATCACCCCTGCACGAGCTTCTCCCGCACCTTGTTGTGTCTGGTGCAGACGACGTACAACATTGATCGAGGCCGAGGGAGCTAGGACTGGGCGGTGCTTGGAGCTGGACCTTTTTGACTCAACATGACACATGGACTACAGATTGTGAGCTGTGCCTACCCTTCAGGTAGGATCCGTGGTAGATGATCCAGGAGCTACCTTTCACTTTTTAGCTGCTTTGTACTTTTTCAGTTGTACTTTTACTTTTTCCAGTTGGGCTTGTATTCCGGCCCCCTTTATTTTCAGCACTCTTTACTGCAACAGTTTACTTCATAGTTGCTTTTGTTGTGTTCTAGTCTGTGTGGTTTCCTCTTGTTACATTATACTCTGTGAGTTTGTACAGGTTTAAAGGAAATGTCTTCCCACTTTAGGGATAGGCCTTTCGGTTCTAGTCTCCAGCCCCTGGCCTATGGAAGGTGGGCTTGGGGTAGTCACAACACAGGCCCCGAGGGACGGGTCATGACATATGTTGTTTCCACATTCCCATGTTTCATGTTATAATGTTTTATCATGCCTCATTATTCAAGATTATGATTCCCACACCTCTTATGTTACCTTGACATTACTCTTGGCTCACATTTATTGATTTAACTTATGCTATGTTTTTTTATTCCCTTATCGAGATTTATAGCTCACCCCTTTCTTATGTATGCCCCCAGGTTATTCCATGCAGTTTTAGAAGAGCAAAGGAATTTTAAGCACATGTCGTGGAGTCTTTAAATAATTTTTTTGTACCCATGTTTCAAGTTATTATGCTATGTACCTAATTTCCCAAAGACATTAGTCCTCACAGTCTTCTGTGGTTGTATTAAGTGTACCTTTATGTAATAAACCATGAAATAATGTGTATAAAAGATATGAGTTGTCATGGTTGGTATTAGAGGAAATTTTAGTTTATTTGAGTATTAGGATTAGAAAACTCTTGTGAAAGCCATAGGTATAAGTCTAAACATAGAAGAAAATACCTAAATTTTGGTAAAGTATAGAGTAAGTGGTTTCAAGAAAATACATCCCTATTTGGATACTATAAGTGAATGTGGTTTTGGAACAATTTTACCTATGGGTAATAACCCAAAAAAGGGTGAATTGAGTTGGACTCGATCTTCACGTAATGCATGAGAAAGAGGCTTTGATACACACCTGGTTTGAAACTCCCAGGGGATATGATTTGGAAAAATTTCAAGATCATTATGAACCATTATTATAGGGAAAAAAATCATATAATACTTTATGTTAGGAAATAGATCATGGATAACTTATATTGAAACCTAGAAATTCATAAGTTAAGGAACATATTTCATTTATGAGTTATCTCTTCAATGTTCATGGTTTCCCTTTATGTGTTTAATATTTTAAAAATTAAAATCCCAAAGTTAATTTTAGATGTAGTAAAATATTAGAATCATAATCAAATGGTGTAAGGAAGACATCTCACCTATGGTTATACAAATTCATTTATATCACACAAGTTTAGTAGAATTACTCAAACACCAACTCAAAACATGGAAGTAGAGCTATTAGTGAAAATAGTAAATTGGGAAATTATTGTATCCCAAGTATAAAATTACTCCACTAAAAAAATTATGGGATGAATTTCCCAGAAAACCTTGTGATACTCCCTTTACAAGAATTCGATGCTATCCTAGGCATGGATTGGATTTCCTTGAATAGAGCCAACATAGATTGCCGAGAGAAGTAAATCACCCTCTATATCACAAATTTCCCTATGATTCTACACAAGTGAAAGAAGGAGAATGAATCTCCTTTGGTATCATCATATCAAGAATAGATATTATTACCTTGTGAACGAGCATATCTTTCTCAAATGATTGAGACTAAGGAAAATATCATCCTTGATGACATGTCCATTGTAAGGGAATTCACTGATCTGTTTCCTAAAGAATTTCCTGGTCTTATTCCTAGTCTATAGGTTGATTTATCAATCTAACTTATACCTATATATTTCCCAATTTCCAACAATCCATATGGAATGGATATTTTTGAACTTAGAGAGCTGAAGAATCAACTACAGGATAATTTGGATAAAGGGTTTATATGCCCAAGTGCTTCACCATGGGGTTCACTGGTCCTCTTAATCAAGAAGAAGTATGGGTCAATGCACCTCTTCATTTATTATCATGAACTCAAAAAAATCATGATAAATAATAGGTATCTACTTCCATAGATTGAATAATTATTCAATTAGTTATGTGAATCCCAATACTTCTATAAGGAAGATCTTTGGTTGAGATATTATTATGTAAAATTGAAGAAGTAGGATATCCCCAAGACTGAATTTCATACATGGTATGAGAACAAAAAGTTCATAGTGATTCCATTTGGACTCACTAATGCTCCATAAATCTTCATGAACTTAATGAATAGAGACTTTAGGGACTACATCAACAAATTTGTGGTAGGCTTTATAGATGATATTATCATCTACTCCAAAATAAAGGAGGAGAATTAGTAGCATTTGGAACCCGGTACCTCCCCTGCCAGAGGGGGAGGGACACCCTCTTCCCACAGCTTCCCGGCCTCCCTTTTCCCCCTTTTTGAACCCAGACTCTTTTCATCCCTTCCCATCTATCGAGATTTTCCCTAAAGTTCCCGACCTCCATGGAGGATGCCATAATCTCCATATATCTCCTTCGGAATTCAATGCAGCTTTGGTCAGCTTGCAACTGACCTTGGTGACTTGCTTCAGGCATCGTCGTCCCTCGGTCAATGCCTTTGACAGGTTCGTTTTCAATACCTTGGGTTTACAAGACAGAGCGGTCATAGGGCTTCTTGATAAGCGGAACATTATGGTTTGTTTTTCATTAGAGGAAGACCTAATCCATGCGTGGTCCAGAGCTCCTTGTGTTTGCAACAGATCTTGCTTCTATCTTTCCCGTTGGTCCTATGACTTCTGCATGAATCGTGATGCTATGTGGAAATCTATCTGAGTTAGTTTTCTTGAACTCCCCCTTCCCTTCCAAAATCCTGAAATCATTCGTATGCTTGGAAACATGGTTGGACACTTCTTGTGTTCGAATAGCAGAACCGAGTCGGTCTGTCATCCCATATCCCCGCGCATCTGCGTTGAGATCGATGTTTCTAAACCTCCTATTGACTGCATTTGGATCATGGTTTGGGAGGAATTCTGGTGAAAACAACCTGTGATTTTTGAATCCTAGACTGACTTCTGCTCTTCATGTCGCCGTTTGGGGCACTTATCCACTGTCTGTCGGCATGGTTGCTTACTTCACACGGGGACAACGAAGGAAGTTCCATAGTATGGGAATTATTATCCAGCGGCTCTGGCTGTTGATTCTCTAGGTGTCATGGACCCAGCAATGACAACATAAAAGGGATTTAATGACCTGAAGGTCCTGAAAATTCTTAATTTATCGAACTGCGACTTGGGTGTCAACCAACAAGCTGGAAAGGTCCTGGAAGAGGATCTCAAGATTCTTCCTCAGCTTTCTCCTCTCCTAAATCTGGAAGGAATCTCTTGGGAGGACCCTTCAAGAGTGGACCGACTCTTGCATGGTCCTACTATGGTGTCTCCAGGTGCAGTAAAGAGTGCAATGCCTAAGGACTCAGGGCCACGGGTTGTGGATGTATTAGCCTGATTGAGGAACAATTTGGGTATCATCCCCTTGTCGAAAGGAAGGTCAGGGGAGGCAGTGCAGGAGGGTGGAGTGGAAAGGGAGGCATCCTTGGATGTGAATGTTGCGAGTCATCTGGTTGTAGTGAGATCTATCGACGAATATGCAGTGTACCTGCATGTCTGTGATGATCAAGGTCTCGGTGGCCCGCAAGGCCGAGGATGGAAAGACACTAACAAGAAGCCTCAATTCATGGGTCAGGGATACGAGAAGCCTACAGGTCCTGAAATTTTAGTTCAAGTCTCGCAGGCAGGACCTTCCTATGCTGACACAGTTAAGTCAGGAGGTAAGTTCATTCTTTCTCAAAACCAGTTTTCAGTGTTGGGAGTTGAATAAGGACACTTGTTCGAGTAAGGAAATGATGTGGTGGATTCCCATGATATGAACCTCCCTAAAATTTTGGTGGCTTCCAATGAGGATAGGGATTCTGATTCAGACTTATCTATTGAGTCCAAGTAGGTCAAAATTGCGGAGGAATATATCATATCCTCTTCAAGGAAGGGGAAAAACACTCTAATAGACCCCGATGGTTTTATCCAGCACTCTTGGAGGCTGCGTAGGAATAAGGATTACTCTTTTTTATCTAGCCCCCTATTACTAGATCCTCAAGAAAATGCAAGCTACTTATGAAGGTTTCCAAGTAGCCACATGATGCTAAGGAGGCTGTTGAATTTGATTCCCCCCATGTGTGGTAAGGAATTGATTGAATGTGATGAGTGGGAAAGCATCATCAATAGTAATGAAGATTTCTGTGACAAGGGCCTTCAAGTCATCACTACACAAGAGGAATTTGACAGGTTGGTGGGGAGGCATATTCAGGTTAGTAATTACAAGGTGCAAGGAGACTGTATCCAAAAAAAATCTTGGAATAATGGCTTGTGGATTCAATGAGAAGAATATTTCTGTGGAATATCTCATCCAGACTTGGGATAGGATAACATAAAACATTGAGATATTTCTCAACGCTGATCCAGACGAGAAGGCTTCACCTCTGAAATGGAGCCTCCTTAGAGGTAAGCTTTCTAATAGGCTTAAATTACAATTCAGTGATTCAGCTATTTCTTATCAGGTTGGGTGATGTACCTTTGTATCTTGACTGGTTTCCCACTTTTCCTTAAAAGTGATTTCTTCTCAACAAAAAAAAAATTGAAGTTTGGATGTTGTACTAAAGACCTCACAAAAAGAAAATATGCATTAATAGTATAGTAAATGCGAGTTTTGGATAGAGAAAGTAACATTCCTATGATATGTTATCACTAGAAAATGGATATCCGTGGTTCCTTAGAAAATAGAGGCAATTGAAGGATGGGCCAAACTAACCTATATGATAGAAATCCATAATTTCCTTATATTATATGGGTACTATTTTTTATTTTTGAGAAACTTCTCATGATTTTCAATCCCACTAACCAAGCTATCTCGGAAGGGGGTCAAGTTTTTCTGGACTAATGAATGTGAATAAAGATTTAAAGAGATGAAAAAGAGGCTCATAACTACACCTGTAATCACATTACCCATAAATATGGTAGTATTTTTGATCTATAGTGATGCATCCAAAAATAGATTGGGCTGTGTACTCATGCAAGATAAAAAAGTGATAGCCTATGCCTCCCAAAAATTAAAGATCCATGAGTAGAACCACCTAACCCTTGATCTAGAATTGGTTATAGTGATATTCATGTTGAATATTTGGTGAATTTAACTCTATGGGGAGAAGTGTGACATATATATGGATCATAAAATCCTAAATTATATATTCACACAAAAGAATCTAAATATTCTCAATTGAAAGTGGTTAGATTTGACCAAGGATTATGATTGTTCAATCCATTAATATCATGGGAAGGCAAACATAGTGACCAATTTTCTGAGTATAAAGGATCCTGAAACCCTATCCATGATGAGAATTGAATGGGATCCAAAATTCTTGGACATACAAAGGATAGATATGGGAATAATAAAAGGATCTTCATCCCACATTTCACAAATAACTACTTAGAATATATTCTTGATAGGATTAAGGAGGCTCAAAAAGATGATGGGGTGCTACAAAAAAGGTAGAAAATATTATGCAATTCAACTTTTCTAAAGATGGAGTTATAAGGTTTGGAACCTAGATATTTATCCCATCAAAATAAAAAATGAAGATGGAACTTCTGTATGATGCGCATAACCCATAATTCTCTATTCATCCAAGAATCACTAATATGTATAAAGATTTTAAACAAAAATTATGGTGGGATAACACAAAGATGGAGATTGAAAAATTTGTATCATGATGCTTGGTATGCCAACAATTCAAGGATGAAAAAAAGAAGTCTAAGGGTATAATGAAAACATTTCCTATAGCAGTATGGAAATGGGAAACATAACCATGTATTTCATCAAAGGAATCCCAAATACCCCTAAAGGAAATAATGCCATTTGGGTGGTAGTTGATAGCTTTACCAAGTTAGCATATTTCATTGCTATCAAGGAATATTTATATCTTGAACAACTTGACAAGATATTAAAAAGAGAAGTGGTAAGACTGCATGGAGTACCAACCTCCAATGTATCTGATCAAGATCCAAGTTTCACCTCAAGGTTTGGAGAATCCTTCAGCACACATTGGATATAGAGTTGAGTTTCTGTATTGTAAGGGTTGGTATCCTGAGAACCAACTGTTTTGTACTTTGATTACATGAATGTTCACTTATTATATATTGTTCATTGTTCTGCATGACTATAATATAATAATGTCCTAGAATATTTGTTGCATTAATAAGGTCATGGAAGATCCCCACTATGATGAGAACCTTGAAATTCTATAACAATATTCTTAAATAAAGTTCTGCGGTTGGATGACATACTATGATAGGACACATAGTATACATACCATCATGTGCGAGTACTCGTAAGAAGATGAGACTCTCTCTCATGGAGTTCGCACTTGGTAATCTCCAAGATAGGAGATTATGAGAACAGACCCGCCGGTAGTAATTCCGCATGTCTTGGTGTCATCAGAAATTACTATATGCGAATGTGTGTAATGGTCCTTAGATTGGAAGATTATCATTAACTCATGTCCTGACTCGCGCACTTAGATTTACTGACGAAAAACATCTTGCAGACAGTTGGAAGGAAGTAGGGTACGTTGGGTGCGTCATGAGTGACATGTTGTTAATGGATAAATTGAGGAAGGATTTGTCCCTTCTATTTATGTAAGTTGATATCTCGGCCCTTTTATTGAAATAGAATTTTCGCATTAAATTCCATGGCCATGGTGTAAACGACGAGTTTATTTCAGGTAGTCAAAGAATGAAGGATCAATTATATAGGTTTATGACACTACCATGAAACCTACTTGATGATATATCGAGACAAAGGGATTAAATTACACAGTAAGCATTCGTATGAGGTGATACGTCAATGCGACATCAACTTCTTTCTCTTGGGTTCCTTGACCCGTTGCTAGATAGTAATCTTGGACTTTAGGCAAGCCTGCCTAATGCCAATGAGAAAGAGGCCTAGAGGGTCACACACTAAGTGTATTCAAGTATCTCAAGTAGAATAAAGATTATTCCCGTACGTGGTTTAATAATTATTCAAGTAAGCCTAAATCGTTTTAATGTTAGAGGAAGAATAAAATGAAAACAAGTACACGCCGTGTAGTTTTTATTTTGAAAAAAAGTACATGCCGTGTATTATTAAATGTACACGCTATGTAGTTTTCATTTTGGAAAGGAAATGAATAAATGAAAACAAGATATACATGCCATGTACATTTAATGTACAGGCCGTGTAGTTTTCAATGAAAAACAAGTACACACCGTGTATTTATTATTACACGCCGTGTAGTTTTTCCAGTCGGTATTTTTAGGATATAATATTGTTTTATTAAATGATATTTATTATAATCAACGTGATCGCATGTCAAGGAATTAATTATTCGACATGGGGGTTTTCAATAAGAGTTAATGAAATAAATGAAACGCGTAACGTGTTTATTTATTGTCATAACTCTACAACCTCAAACTCGATTATAAATATCCTCACAACCCCAACTCTTTTCCAACACAAGAGAATCGTTGTGCACAACAATTCTGGAGAATTATTTTAAGGCCGAAAGAACCTCTTCCTCCAAGAACGCTCTCAAGACCGAGATAGATCATCTTCCATTGGATCAAGACGATCTAAGGTGGAAAACGCAAGCAAAGGTTTCTCCACGCTAGCACCAGGAGACTCCTTTGGTGATGCCCCGAGATATGAGGTACACATGTGGATCATCACTAGAGGAAGTCTACATTTGGATTCTGTGACGCAATGACGAATCACATCGGAACGTGATCAAGAACATCAATGAAGAAAGAACACCCAAAAGGTATTTCTTTTCAATTGATTAAATTAATTATAATCAATTTGTAACGATCCTACTTTGTGGTTTCGAGACTTTACTTTTCTTTGTCCATTTCTGTGATTCAATCCATGGAGACTGGCGTTTATCATCATATTGATCCCAGATTGATCATTGTTAATGACAAAAATCCAAGTGGGCACATCCACCCATGTGCTTCCGCTGCGCCTGGAACCTTCATGTATTGCTATCACCCTTAGACAGTTGGTCAGTTTGAAAGAACCACTCAAACTCTATGAGACATATTGAGATATTATTTAATGGATTTCAATGGATTTTGGGATCAACACCTTCCCCTAGTGGAGTTATTATATAATAATAGTTTCCATTATAGCATTAAATGAAAAATTATGAGGATCCGTATGGGAAGAGGTGTCAGAATCCAACACGATTGGATGTTGTTAGAGGGTGTAAGATTATGGTATTGATCTTATACGAGAGATAATAGAGAAGGTTCAAACCATTCAATTTCATATTAAATTTTCACAAAGTCAGCAAAAAATCTATGCATATAATCATCGATGAGATTAGGAGTTTGAAGTCGGGTATAATGTGTGTTAGAGTTGGTTCTATAAAACCAACTACTTTATACTTTGTATTACATGTATATTCAAATAAGTGAATACTAATATAAGTTTTTGATCACATATTGATTATTATTCTACATAACATTGATGTGATTATGTCCTAGAGTATCTGTCACATTGATAAGGTCATAACAGTTCCCTGATATGATGAGAATCTTAAGATGATATGATAATATCTCTTAAATACAGTTCTATAGTTGGATAATGTACTATGATAGGGAACATGGTACATAGAACCTCAAGTTCGATTACTCATAAGGGGATGTGTATTCGTATTATGAAGTTCACACCTGGTAATCTTTAAGATGCGATATTATGATAACAGACCCACTAGTAGGAATACTGCATGTTTTGGTGTCACCCAAAATTACAATATGTAAACGTATGACATTTTCCTTAGACTTTAATATTATTATTAATGTATTTCATGACTTGAATACTTATATTTACTAATCAAAACCATGATGCCATATGTTCACAGGAAGTAAGACATGTTGGGTGCATCATGAATGACATGTTATTAATAATAAGTTGAGGAAGGATATGTCTCTTTTGTCTTGATGGAATATGACATCTCATCCCTTTGATTGTAATGTAACTATCTAATTAAATTCCATGGTCATGGTGTGATGATGCTTATTTCAAATAACCAAAGAAAGATGTATCAATCATATAGGCTAATGAAATAGATGTGAAACATACTTGATGAGATATTGAGACAAAGATATTATATTACATAGTGATCATTCATATATGTTTTTTTTGTTGTTGTGACATTATGTTGGTGTAAGGAGGGGCAATGACGTTCATGAATTTAGTCAACATTGGTAGTCCTCAGGGGTTTTGGCAACGCGATAGAGCATAAGTCAGGATTTGAAGAGCATCATGGATGGCGATAGATCGACATGCATCGGCCCCTTAACAATGGTCGATTGTGGCACTTTTCTAGATATGGTGGTAGTGAGGATTGTTGATGGCAGCGGTGTGGACCGGTGAGCGGGTTGTGGTGTTTCTCAGGATTTTGGACTTCTATTGTTGGACTTGGTCCAATAGGCCTTCGAGTTGTGTTTTTTTGACTTTGGGAATTTATGGGCCTTTGATCCATGTGTTTTGTAATGGGTTTTGTACCATTGGGATCTTGGGCCATAGGATTTTAAGGCTATGTGCCTCTAAAATTCGGGTTTTTAATGGTTTCTCCATTAACCCAGTTCAAAAGGGATTTCTCTTTTTTCTTTTTTTTAATAAAGGCGTTTTCCCCAAACCTTTTTCATATTTATTTAAGTGAATAAAATATTTATTCAGGTATTCAATAAATGATGAGTAGTTAAAGCAGATCAAGATTATGTTAGGTGATTAATATTAATTTATAAGCTGGTAAAATAATATTTATCATTATGCGAGTTAGCGTACCCCATACAAATAATAAAATTGACATTATTATTATATGAAATGGGGTTTGTTAAATACTATAATATTATTTAAGGGATAATATGCAATTTAATAATATTTTAACCTAAAACTTAGCTCTATAAATAACTGGTTATGTCTATTGTGTAGGGTTAATTGAGAATTGAGAATCATTGATCACAATGGACTTCTCTCTTGAATTACACTTCCTCTATTCCTCTCAAGAATTAGAAGTGTTAGAGAATAAATCATTTAAGCATGAAGGATCTTGAAACAATCAAGATAAATAATGTAAGATGATTGATATGTTGTGGTAGTACCTAGAAATCAATTGGAATTGTTTGAAGATCAGAGGATCATGTGTGGACCACTGATAGTGGAATTCTACACTTAGATCCTTACAACATAATGAATGTAATCTAAAAAATGGGTTTTTAGACGATCAACATCATCTGAATCAAAGAATGATCCCAAGATTAGGTAATCATTTCTTCCAATATTAAATAAATTATTTATAAATTTAACATGACAGGATCCTCTCCGGGTTCTGGGTTTCTCTCATATCAATATTCGGTGGAAGAATTTTGTTGTTCATGGTGTTCATGTCATGTAAAATATTTCTAATGATCCATTGTATTGAAAAAAACTTTATGGTTATCTGCCCAACACAACACTTCTACTATGCTCGGAACCTACAAGTGGTATCAGAAGGTTCACATTTCAAATCTATAATTATTTATTTGATTATTGACCTATATGTGCAATAGTGGTTAAATATATTTAATTTCCATAATATTTGTTCTCTAATTCGATTATTTAATAAAAATAATTTTAAAATTTTAATTAATTCATTTAGTGTTTTATTTTATTAAAATTATTAACAATATATGAAGAATGATTAGAGATTCCATTGGGAAGTGGAAAGGATTTTTGGTCGGTAAGATAGGGTTACACAATGTGTAGATGGAGTACATGTCATGTACTCATGTGCATTGCATCTATCCATGTCATGGGATGCATAATACTCTAATTGAGAAATTAAACGTGGTGCATTTATAACAAACTATGTGTAGATCGGGCCAGTCTGTTACACGACATGTCAGATTACACGGTGTGTAGTTGACATACATGTCGTGTAGTCTACATAGTTTAATAGTAAAATTTGCACAAACTGTGTGGTTAAATACATGGTAAAAAATGAATAAGATTGATAGCCTAGAGAATTAATGAAGTTCATGATGTGTAGATGGCATACACAACATGCAGTTCATTAATTCCCACATCCAAAATGCACATCAAGTTCCTCAACGAGTTATGCAGATGAAAGAAATGAAAAATACATAGAGTGTAGATGGCTTTTACATGTCGTGTAGTCACAAATCCAATGAGAATGCTGATTTATTTGGTAGGTTGCGTGGACACACGACATTCAGATCACATGGTTTAATAGATCTATAGTACACATCATGTAGTTCAGACAAGTTACACACAAAATCTCCATGCACATGACCTGGGTAAACAGAAAATGAGATACACGACATGTAAGTGTTAACATTATTTAATTTAATTTATTGCATGAGTTTGCAATTATTAATTATTAAATTAAATATGATGGTTTGAGTGTCATACCTCCCTCCATTATCATGTAGTACTTTCATTCTAGAGACTTTGTTTTTTCCTTGTAAGACTTTGAAATATATTAAGAAATATTTTCAAAGCTAGGAAATGAGACGACGTGATATTCCAAGGCCCGATGTGACTATAATTGATTTTATAAAAATATTAAATATATTTATATCTCACACACATAGTTTTTTAGAAAAAATAAAATATATCTTGAATGAAGTCTTGAATCTGAAATTTGATACCATGGTTGAATCCGGGATGTGTGGTTTACTATAGGCATGACCTAAGGTTGGTTAGAATTGGACATTTGGTAGAGGCACCCATTGAGAGATGGGTTTAATTAAAATAAATAAATAAATTATTTATTTTCTTTATTAAATGATCTAATTAAATTACTCTATAAATACAATCTTATAACAATTTTCAAAGGGTTATCCACATAACCCTAGATAGATCTAAAAATAGGAGGTGAGCGTTCTTAGTTAGAGGATTGACATCAAACGATGAACGACGATCAGATCAAGGTGGGTTGAGAGGCATCGGGTCTTCTCCATCATTGGTGAACACATTATTTACCAATGACCAATCTATAACCAAGGTAGGGCTCATCAATTGTGGTTTCCACACTTGATTAAAAGTTTGATTATGAATATTTGTTTATCTACTTTTGATCTGCATTATTTTACCCTTTACATGATCCTGATTATTGGTTCAAATTGTTCTATTAAATTTATAATCTTGATTTTACATGCTATCTCCCATGGTCCCCATTTTTTAATCATTCACTAAGAATTATTTCTCTTTTCTCCCCAAAAATTCTTCGCATTATTTTCCTTCAGTCCATGTGGCCGTGGTCTGACTTTCCAGGTTGTATTTAAGCATGATTGAACCACCAAACATCTGATGATGATGTGAAAAATGGTAGGATTATCTTTTTAGGGACAAATCATGGTGGATTTCTAGTTATAGGTGACAAATTTAGGTTTCAGAACCCCAAATGATGGTGGTTCATGCAATGGGATCCTGATGACTATTTGGACTCTGATTTTCAGCCATTAAAGGTTGGGAATCAATGATCAGAGATAAACCCCACCATTTTAGGTGGTCAATAGGTGCTGGAAGTGGTGGTGAAGGTGGATATGGATTCTATGTGAAACCTTCTTCAATTTCTAGAAAATCAAGATATACACAATGTGTACTACGATGAATATATTCTATGTAGTCTGGTTTTCTATGGCGGTTAGGGTTTTGTATTTGAGTTAAATATCACACACCATGAGGAGGGACCATATCCTATGTGATAGCTAGCTGTATGACTTGGTGTGTACATTATGTACATTCCTAGGAGCCCATGTGGCCCCATACACCGTGTATGGTGGGGTAATATGTCATGTACTTTGGAGAGTACATGATCTTGGGAAGACGACACATGCCGAGTGCTGGCCTGACCCTGACACATTGTGCATTTATTGGGAAATTATGTGTACTAGAACATGGCTAGTGTACATGTGCATTAGTTTGGTTTACATAGGCACGAACTAGATCACAGGTAGAACCCTGGGTGACTACACATTTCATGTACTAAAATTACTCGTTGTGCATGAAACCATGGATTCCAATCCATGTCCATAAGAGACATGGATAGGTGATGAGGCAGGGTTACACACCATGTGGACCCCCATACACACCATGTGATTCCCTCTACAACTTTTTTTTCTAGTATCTCCTTCATTTGGACTTGAATTTTGGATCGTGACTAGCCTATCCTGAGTGTTTTTCCACATAGAATGTGATGGTAGCATTTTTAGTGTCTTATGAGATATGATGTGAGGTGTTTCGAGCAAGAAAATTATTTAGGGGATGTTTGACAATGGAACCGATCAGGTGTGATCATCAAAGTGTTATCATGGGAAGAACCCCCTGTCTCATTAGGGTGTGGGTCCCCTATACTTGTTATTCCATGTAGAGATGGTACCCCCTCATCGCACAAGGGAGTGGGTCCTCTATCCATGGGGACGATACTCCCCTATTTCACTAGGGTGTGGGTCACCTATACTCATTTTATAGGTAGAGGAGGTACTCCCCTATCGCACTAGGGTTCATGTCCTCTATCCATGGGCCTATTGCACCAGGGCCCATGTCCCCCATACTCTTTTTATAGGTAGAGGTGGTACTCCCCTATCACACTAGGGTGAGAGTCCTCTATCCATGGGGATAATACTCTCCTGTTACACCAGGGTGTGGGTCCCCCATACTCTTTACATAGATGGAGATGGTACCCCCCACTACAACAGGTGTGGGTCCTCCATCTACCAAAGTGGAACTCCCCCATCTTCGAGCTCCAATGGAATGAAGACCCTCCACATGAGTTGTGTCTCCCTTGGCTGTGGAGTATAGCTATGGGGTGTAGGACCCTCCACTCTTTTACTATTGAGGTTGTGTGAGATGCATGGTTCAGAGTCATGGTTCCCCCGACTATGGTGTGCAGTAGTGACAGGGTGCAGGCCCCTCCCTGTGCTTTCTTATGGAGTTGTTCATAATGCTAGGCATCAGATATGGACCTTTGGAGCTATGAGAAAACTATTTATTCTTATATGGGATGTGAGATAGAGATCCACATTCTCTCTTGTTTGGGTTTATTATATGAGTATATATCTATGTTGTCGATTTTTATTCCCCCTTACTTTGGGTTTAGATGACTACTTATATCATTTCATATATTTACCCCTATTCAGTTTTTAGGACATCCTACTGGGTATGTATATACTCACTCCTTCATGGGATTTTCTCACATATGTCATGTCATATGTAGATGACAGACAGGTTGGCAGCAGTGTTGGTGGAGTTTAGGGATAATTGGGTGTATCTGACTATGTACGGTGGTGGTTGGGTCTTGAATATCAGGATCTGGGCTCTCTCAGATTAATTTCTTTCCAGCTTATATTAAGTTGGGGAATCATTTCTATTTGGATTTATATTTTCTTATTTAATTTTTAGATTATTATATCATCCTCTTTTGTATCCCCTAGAGGTTATTGCATGCATGGTTTTTACTCTAGGTGTTACTGTATTTTATTATTATTCCTCTACACTTATATATAGATATGGTTGGTTTCATGCATATAGGTACATTAGGAAAAGGAATCCCATTTTATTTATGTCTTCTTAGTGCTTGTCACTAGCCCCTAGCCTATGGAGGCAGACATGGAGTTGTGGCAACCCGGTCTTCCACTGGTTAGGCAGGACCTAGGGGGTTGGGTTATTACAGAGTGGTATCAGAGTTGGTTAGACCTCAGAATGGTGTTTGGAGTATTATCCCATTATGTGGTTTGGTGGGGAATTTAGTGAAATAGCGTCGAAGTGTCATGAGTGTGTCTTTCAAGCCAGGGAAGCCAATGTTGGTGTGGCAACCGATGTATCCATACACCAGGACTCTGAATACCTACTTTTTGACTCAGTATATTGAGGCAACCGTTACAAGGAACTTGGTACAAGAATCATATAAGATTGAGTCTTTTGACTATCCTTGAGTAGGATCCCCATATATATATTCTCATCTAACTGTGGTATATATTGTCAACTTTCAGGACATCTCCACAATGGAATCCATCTTTGATATAGATACAGGGTTGTGATGATGACCAATTGAGTGAGGATTCCCCAATTTAAGTTCATTGTGATAGACATCATAGTATCCAGTTTCCAGTTTAGGAGCCTATTCTTGAGGTAGTTATCTAGATGGCCAGTGAGTGGTAGTTCCACCCATTGATCTGTGATGGGACTCACCTATAATGGGTTAGATTTATCTTTCATGCCAGATGCAACATCCATGCATCCTAGATAACCCAGATGACTATTAACATAGAATGAGTTTTCTTCTTGAGTTTTAGGATTAGGGACCCCCCATATTCTGCGATGAGACATACCCTCATATGGTAGAGGCTTGGTTGGAGTCAATAGTTCAAGTTTTTCATTTTATGCGGGCACCGCCAACACTAATGGTTACTTTTGTGACCATCCTTTTCAGTGGTATAACAAGGAGTTGGTGGGGTTTGGTTACCCATACATACGATGAGGATAATCTCTTAGGTAGAGTTGAGTGCCTGTTTTGTAGTGAGTTTTATCCCTATACTAGACCACCAGTTCAGGAACAAGAGCTTCATGAGTAGTATTAGGCTATAGAGATCTACCTAGGAAGGGAGTGTTGGGATGATGGATTTGGTAGTGGTCATCATGGAGCTATGACGTCTGTAGTATCCAGTAAGTGAAAGTCTATAGGGACTCAGCGTAGGATACCTTCTCAAGTATGGGATTAGAAACATAGATTTTTAATGCAACAGGAGTGTAGTGGACTTGGTCCTCTTGGTGGTTCTTCGGCTAGGAAGCCTCATAGAAGATTCAAATTACCTAATATTGGACCATGATTTTTATGTGGCAGGAAAAGTCTTCATGCACTGGATTTCCCGACCCTTCATTTAGGGTTTGGAGGGAAGACAATGTGGGATTTTGATCTAGTAACTTTGAATATAGTATGAGGTATGATCTATGTTCCCTTTTACCTTTCTAATTTATTCATTTTTATTTAGAACCATTTACCTATGTTTTTTATCCCTATTTTGGTGTTACGTGATTTGTCTTTAGGCATACAAGGGAGAGAGATGCTTCCCCCACTGAGATGTATCCTCATGACTTGATCCAAAACCATGTGGGTGAGAAAGTGATGCCCAAAGAAGATAGTGTCAATGTGTAGATGATTATTTTTATTGAATTGTGTGTTTGAGGTCATTTTGTTGTGCTAGGTTTCGGAGTGGGATCTAGTTGAGGATGGAAGGTGGGAAAAGGGAATGATGATTTCAAGTAGATGAGTCTTATGAACCTGAAGTTCCAGGTGTGTTTGAGGTATGACTTTTTTCTTCATTGCTCTAGTTGAAATTTTGGTATGAGGTCACAAGACACCTTTCCATGGATGTAGCCCATGTTCAAGACCTAGAAATACCAGTGGGGGACTTTTTGATCAACCCTTGTGCTGGAGTATTTTGTAGAGAGAATCAGTGATCATATTTCTTTGTCTATGGTGTGACTTAACTCTACAAGGAGAGAGGGCCTCACATGAAATATTTCCATAGTTGTAGTGGGACCCTATGATGTTTTTTCTCAGTATGGGATGGTCATTTACCATCCATTCTTATCTAATTTCTACTAGTGAGTGTAGTAGTGATTTTTGTTTGTTGGGATGTAATTTTTATCCTTTGATAAGGATTGATCCCTAGGTAGGACAAGATGAGATCATTCACAAGAGGTTAAATTCACTTCATTGTCAGTTGGTTAGTATTACCCTTGGAGTAGTGGATAATTTGAGCTTCCAGTTTCTTACAATAGTGGATGAGTATAAGGGAGTGCATCATGAGGAAATTATAGGTTTACCTACCCATAAAGAATTTATTTTATACATAGAATTAAACCATGGATGGACTAATATTTGCAATAATATATCAGCTGACCTTGAGTAGTTTCAAGATCTAAAGGTGTAGTTGAAGGAGTCTATAGATAAAGGGCTTGTTAGACCCAGTACACCCACTTGGGTGGACTTGTGTTGCTTTCCTAAGAGGCATATGAGAAATTGGTGTTAGGTGTGGATTGAAAGAACCCAAATCATGTGACCATCTGGAGGAAGTATCCACAATTGGGAACCGATGAATTCTTCAACCAGTGGTTTAGGGAGAAGTGGTTCATGTAATTTGACCTCAGGTTAGGTTATAAACGACTCTAGGTTTGAGAAAGGGATGTAACATAGGTATATTTCTAAAGACACTAAAGTTGCCTTGAGTTTTTGGTGATACCCCTTTTCATGTTGAAACACCACAGTAGAATTCATGAGACTTATAAACCATATCCTTAACCCTTCTTGGATCAAATTAATAGTGTTATTATACGTTGGAATCCTCATGTATTTGGAATCAAAGGTGGAGTAAACTATACAATTGAGGATGGTTGAAGACATGATTTGAGAGTACCATATTTATGAAGAGCTCTCATAGGCTCAATCCAAGATTCTGGAGGTTCACTTCTTGTAATATGTCTTCTTATACATGGGAGTGATAGTAGACACAAAAATGGTTGAGGTAGTGCTAGCTTGAGAATTTCCTAAATGCATGGACATGGTAGTAGGTTCTCACAACAAAGTTTTCCATCCACTGTTGTAGAGTAGGTCAGTGGAGAAGTTGAACTCTTTGCAATTGATCCTTATGGGTAAGGATGGTGCAATGTATCTGTGGTCAATGGTGTTGAATCCTCTAATTATAAAACATTTGAGGGAGTCTCAGTTAGGAGATATTGATTGTGAGGTCCTACATGACTAAATATCCTTAGGATATTTGATAGATGGATTCTATGAAGGAAGAAATCATGCCATCCTTTTCTGGGGACAAACAACAGTTCAGGTCACATTGCAAGATGAGATTATGAGGGAGTTTCACAATTCTCCTTTGGTTGTACATACCGATGTAAGGAATATGTACAGATACATTCAACATCAATTTTAGTGGGAAAAAATGAGGTAGAGCATGGCTGAGTTTGTCTCTCGATGTATCATATGTCAGTAGGTGAAGGCCGAGCACCGATTTTTGGAATGTTTGATGAAGCCTATTGAGATCCCAGAGTGGAAATGGTATAAAATATCCATGTATTTTGTGACAAGGATTCTATGGAAATCAAGTGGTCATGATGCCATCTGGGTGATAGTTGACCAACTTACCTGTAGGTTCTGGGTGCAGCAGAAGCATCGATGGGTCATTCCAAACTTTAAATTTTCTATGATCGATGATCAATCTAATATTTACACAATGATAAATGTCGTGATCTACATAACTGAATAAAAAAATATATAAAATGTATAGAACATCAGAACCAAGAGATAGGATCATCACATATTATTTATAATTAATTTAATCAAATAAAGAATTACCTTGATGGAATTATTTCTTTATTGATGGATCTGACAACATATCTGCATTGTTACATCATTGTGTTGTAGGAATCAAAGTATATTCCTTTTATCAGTGATCCACACATGTTCCAAAAATATCTGAACATCGCTGTAGGAATCTATGGATGATATCACTATAGATCCTAGCACTTGCATCTCCCTCCTTTGATTGCCTCAAGAACCACTTCCAAAGCATTCTCCTGGATCTCTCTTGACTTGAGAGTGGGAGGTGGAGGAAGATCACTCTCTATTATTGGGAGCATTTTTGGAGAAGGGATCTCTCTAGGTCTTGAGAGGATTTTCCAAATCTATTGTGAACAATAAAATAAATAAATTAGATTATTGAGAAAATAATATAATTGGGTTTATATATCACTAGGGTTAAAATAAAATAATTACACAAGTTACCCTTTATTATTTATTTAATCCCTATGGAACACCATGTCAAATAATAATAATAATATTATTATTTATCGACATGTGCTTAACTTGAGAATTAAATTAAATATTATTTAATAAAATAATATTCAATATTTATTATTTCTCACTAGACCATTAGGCTCAGTCTAACACTCCTCTATAATATTTATCAGGCCATGAATAATGACTATTTATTTATTAAATAAATATCACTACATTATTCTCCAATAAATATACAAATATTATATTCACAAAATAGAAAATAAATATTTATATGTGATCAAGCATACATGAATAATTATTAAACCACATCTGGGAATAATATTTATTCAACTTGTTAAATAATACATAATAATATATTATTTAACTTAGATTCTGGATATACTTAGTGCATGACCCTCTAGGCCTCTTTCTCAGTGGCATTAGGTGAAGCAGCCTAAAGTCCAAGGTTAGCATCTAGAAACAAGCTAAGGCACCCATAGAGAAATAAGTTAATGTTGCAATGACATGATACCTATAAATGCTTACTGTGTAATATAATTCCATTATCACAATATCTCGAATCAAGAAGGTTGCATGCTGGTGCCATCAACCTATGTGCTTGATGTCTCTTTCCTTGAATTACCAAAAAATGGACTTGACTATTGCACACCATGGAAATGGATTTATTTAAGATATATCATTTCTATCAAAGGGATTAAGATATCCACTTCCATTAAAGAATATAAAGAAAAAAAATCCTTTCTTACATTATTCATTAATTCAATATTACTCGTGATGCACCCAACATATCCACCTCATCGTGAACATATGTCATCATGATTTTAATAAATATATCAAAGTACGTGGTTCATAATACTCATTAATAATAATATTAAAGTCTAATGACCAATACAAATGTCTAAAGATATGAAAATTCAATGAAACATATAAATGTGGATTTCCTACTGGAAGTTCTTGTTCTAATAATATCCTACTGGATATTACCAAGGGAACACACCATGACAAGGTGTCTCAAAGTCTTGTGAGTCTCCACCCCTAATATCCTGTATCATTTTCCCATAAAATTATATCACCCAGCTATAGAATATATATTTAAGAATAATGTCGTAGCACTTCTGGGTTCTCATCATATCAAGGAGCTACTATGAACTTTTAGTGTGACAACTACTCATGAGACATTATCACATACTATCTTACACAGAAGAAAAATCATAATGTGATAAGAGGTTTGTTAATATTCAAAACTATGAATACAAGTTATCATAAAGTACACAAAAGTTTGTTCTAGGGAACCAAATCCAACATACTTCCTCTTGCACCAGATCCAACTACTAACAACCTTCAGTTTTCTAGCTCTCACATGATACTCATGCTTCTGATGAGATAGAACTTTAGTCAAGGGGTCTACCACATTCTCCTCCATGGGAACTCTACTTACTACAACTTCACCCCGCTCATGAAAATACCTCAAGAGGTGATACTTTTAGAGTATCTTCTTTATCTATTGGCATGAATTTGTCTCTTTTTTAGGACCCACTGCTGTAGTATTATCACAATACAATGTGATAGGGTCTTTATTTCTAGGTACCACATCAAGCTCTTGGAAAAAAATTATGAATCCAAATGGATTCCTTGGCTGTATCAAAATCTTCTATATACTCAGATTCCATTATAGAATTGGTGACAACTAGCTACTTTTAACTATTCCAGCTCACAACTCCTCCATTGAGATAGAAAACATATCCTAACTACGACTTCAGATCATTTTGATCTATATGAAAACCAACATAAGTATAAACCCTAATGACCAGCTCCTCATCTCCTCCATACACTAGGAAGATATCATTAGTCCTTATCAGATACTTAAGGATAGCCTTAACAATATACCAATGTTGTTCTCCTGGATCTGCTTGATATCTGTCTAGCAAGATCAATGCATAGGAAATAAATATTCTAGTACATTAGGACACTTTATATTAGAAAGATGTAAACCATGTGACACTGGAACCAATCCCTTCTTGGATTGTTCCATACTAAATCATTTTAGTATCTGGTCAACATATTTACTTTGAATTAGTCCAAGAATCCTCTTGTATATATCATGAATGATCTTGATCCCTATAATATAGACTGCTTTACCTAAGTCCTTCATGGAGAAACATTTGTTTAACTAGTTCTTAATAGACTTTAAGACTAGTATGTCATTTCCAATAAGTAATATGTCATCAACATATACTACAAGGATAATGACTAAATTCCCACTAAAACTATTGTAAATACATAGCTCACATTCATTTTTAATGAAACCAAATTATTTTATGTATTCATATAATTGAATGTTCTATGACTGTGATTCTTGATTCAATCCATAAATAGATCTCTATAACTTGAAAATCCATTTGGAATCACCTGGAGTCACAAACCCTTATGGTTGTGTCATATAGACATCTTCCTGAAAGTTTCCATTAAAGAATGTAGTTTTGACATCCATCTTCTAAATCTCATATTCATGGTAAGATTCTATAGTAAGTAGAATTATGATGGATTTAAACATAGAAACTAGTGAAAAAGTTTCATCATAGTCAATTTCTTAACACTATTTAAATCCTTTATCTACTAGCCTTACTTTATAGGTATTTAATTTAACTTCCATCTCCAATTTATTCTTGAATAACCATTTGAATCCAATAGGATTTATATCAACTAACTCATCGACTAGAACCCAAACTTGGCTATGATACATTTAATACATTTCAGAATTCATGGATTCTTTCCATCTTACGGAATATGATCTCTCTACTGCCTCCTTATAGGAGAGAGGTTCATCATTGTCAACCAATAATGAGTCACCATATTTAGTGACTTGAAAACCATATCTCCATGGTTCTCTTACCTCTCTTACGCTCTTACACAGTACTTTTGTTTTAGGAACTAATTCTTCCATGATGACCTGTGGAATCTATTCCTATGCCAACTCTTGTGTATCTTGAGCATCAAATTCATCAAAGTTAATCTTTCTCCCACTATAATTTTTGAGGATGTGATCCCTCTCAAGAAATACGACTTTTCTGGTGATAATCACTTTATTATATGAGGGGTTGTATAGGTAACATCCCATTGTTTCCTTGAGATACCCTATAAAGATACACTTTATGCCCCAGGGTGCTAATTTGTTGCCTATGAAGGCCTTACAAAATTCCTCGCAACCCCATACACGTGTATGCAATAAAAGGGTTTCTTTCCACTCCATAACTTGAAGGGGATTCCATTTTACGCTTTAGTTGGTACTCATTTTAATGTGTATGCAGTAGTTTGTAATGCATATCCCCAAAAGGATAATGGAAGATCCACATGACTCATTATCAACCTTACCATCTCTAACAAGGTACAATTCCTCCTTTCACTAACACCATTACACTATGGTGTATAAGGTGGAGTGAGTTGAGATAGATTCCCAAAATTCCGTATAAAGTCAATAAACTCTTGTTTAAGACATTAACTACCTAGATCTGATCAAAGTTTATTTATCTTCTTACTAAGTTTATTATCTACTTCATTCTTGAATTATTTTAATTTCTCAAAGGACTCGGACTTATACCTCATTAAGTAGACATAACCATATCTACTTAAATCATCAATAAAATTTAGGAAGTAAGAATACCCACCTCTAGATTTTACTAGAAATGGTCTACACACATTAGAGTGTACTAATCCTAAAAGCTCTGTGGCCCTTTCATCCTGTCCACCGAATGGAGGTTGGGTCATTTTTCCTCATAAACAAGCATCACATATTTCAATTGGTTTCAGCTCAGATGAGTCTAAATAACCATCATGATAGATCTTTTTCAAACACTTCTCGTTTACATTACTAATATGGTGATACCAAATATGGGTGTTATATGAGTCATGTAAACATGATTTGTTATCAATTTACAATACTTGGTTTTCATAATTTAATACATAAAGACTGTTATTTAAATGTTCCATACCATAAAATATGTTTTCCTTATAAAAGAAATAACTTTTATTTCCAAACTTGAAAATAAACCCATATGCATCTAGGCATGGTACATAAATTATGTTCTTGGTAACCGTAGGTACATAATAAAAATATTTTAAAACCAAAATCATTCTCGTTGGCAATGAAAGGTAGTAGTCATCAATATCCAGAGCAGCCAACCTCACACAATTAGCAACTAATAGATCAACCTCTCCTCTGCAAGTCTTTCAAAATCTACTTGGTTCTTGTATTTGGATTCATATGTGACCACCACAAGCTGTATTTAATACCCAATGTGTAGATATGGAAAGATTACACTCTATATATAAGGAACCATCATTATTACATTACATAATCTTGATTTTAGTAAAGAAATCACTTCATTTTACATTGAGGAACTTTTCAAGTTTAGAGCTTTATATAATTGGGACATAATACATTCATAACATTACACATTGTTATAGAGTGGATACCATAAAAATAGTTTCCATTTTTTTTTAAAATATAAAACATCAAAGCTTAAAACATGATTTCTTTGAAAATTATTCAAACATTTAACTTGGATTAATTATTTGTATTACACATCATTATGAACTGTGAAAATCATTTTTAAAAACTTAGGATGAGCACAAAAATCTCAGTAAGGGATATAAAAAGAAGGAAAGAACACATTAGTCCATGAACACTTGTAACAAATGAAATCATTTTCAAAAGACATACTTTTCACCCATATAAACTTAATTTGTGAAACATGAGATTTTAAAAAGATCCAAACATAACATAATAACATAAATAGAATCATAAAGGTATCTTGGGCCATTAATTACATAATCTTGTAATCCTCTTGGCTACCTTATAATTTGTAACCCTCACAGCTACCTTACAATTTGTGTAACCATCGTAGTTACACTTGGAGTAACCATACGGCCAACCTTAAACATACACATACCCAATGAATTAGAGGTAAATACAGGTCCCACCCTTCATTATAAACAATTCCCAAGAACCATAACTGTGGCATCCCACCTTTTTATTACATAACTTTTCATTACATTTTACAAACAGAGGATCTTTAAAGTCTAGTGTCTTGGAAATCAGGAACATAATACATGAGGACAACATAAAAAATTCTTCTAAACCACTTGTAAGGATTCATCATAGGTTCATCCTATGTATAATTACTGCATCTCATATCCTGGAGACATACATTAAAGGAAAGGGTGAGAAGAAGGCCCAGTAAGGGTAAACAAGGGAATCAGTTAACTTGTGATATCAATAAGAACTTGAATAAAAACATAAGGACATGAGAAATGGAAGTATAGGCATATAATAATGAAAATAACTTGAAAAATAACTTGAATATGTGGCTACAACATTTCATTTATACATTCATGAACATATCACCAAGGTCCATCCCCAAGGTGTCATAAAAATTACCAAGGTTATTCACCAAGGTATCGTGAAACTTGTCATCTCTAGAGATTAATTCTTTACCCAATGCATTGGAGTGATATCAGGGCGAAACCTTAATATGTATTTAATTTCATGTGATACAAATAGATCATAATAAAAAATTTCATAAATAACTCATGTAGAATAAAAGAAATGGGTTTCATTTCAATATCGTGACGTTTTAAAAGCTCTTAAAAAAATAAGATCATTATGTCATTTATAACCCATGGAAAGGGAGTAAAGGTTATATTTATGTAAATTTCAGAATAAAATACATCATATTTATATATTTATGAACAACCAAATAAACTAAATAGGTCTGGGTATTCACATAAATAAAACAAGAGAATTTCAGGAGATAAAGAGATAGAAATTTTGAGGCGAAATTTCTGCAGCATAACGACTATATAACATGGGTTTAGAAAACATTATAAAGAGAGGGTAGAAGAGTAACCCACTCATAAATAACTTATAATAAAGTATAAATATATAATAACATGGATATAAGAACATGGTATGGAAATTTGAATGACATACCACATGAAAAGGAAACATGAAAGAAAAGAGAAGACGCGATTCCTTTTACAAAAAATTCGGCAGCCTAACGACGTCACATGAAAATTCCGAAAACAAATTGATGAGAGGGGAAAGGTTCTCTCAAAAATTAGAAATTAAATGGAAAGTAATGAGAACATATAAGAACATACCCTCAACATAAATAGATGGAAACTATAATACACAACATAAAGGAAGTCATGGCTTAAAAGAGGAGGGTGAAAGGATCCCTTACCTTGAAGAGTAACTTTGAAAGCTTGAAGGTCGGAACCTTGGGAGGCTTGAGGGAACCTTGGGAGGACTCCTTGGTAGGTAAAGAGACCATAACTTCGTTTGGGAGTATTTGGAAATGAAATTAATGAGGGAATGACTTGGTATTTATAGGAGAAGTGAGGGAACAAAGCATTAATTGTCAAGGGACACCTCATCGGTGGTATTGGAAAAACCATGAGCTTTCCCATGCTATTTTCCCATAGTATTGGCCACTTAGGACACCTCATACCTTATATTACTATTTATAAGTCTACCAGAATGATTAAATACTTATTACATCCTTAATGATGTCATTAAACACCCGAAACTCAAAACTGTATTTTCACTATTCACCGAAAATTCAACTATTTCAGAAAAATCCTAAAAATTCACCTTAACCAAATATCGATGCTCTGAATTCAAAAATGAACTCCATTTTATGAAAATAATTTTCTAAATATTTTGAATTTAATTTTTAAATAAAAACACTATTCACTGAAACTTCAACTGTTTCAGAAAAATCCTAAAAATTCACCTTAACCAAATATCAATGCTCTGATTTCAAAAATGAACTCCATTTTATGAAAATAATTTTCTAAATATTTTTAATTTAATTTTTAAATAAAAAACACTATTCACTCGAAAAAACTAATACTTAAACAATAATTTCTGAAACAGTTATTTACCTATTTTATTGAATCACATTACTTAATCAAGGTGCCTAAATTATATTAATACTTTCTTAAGTGAAGTACTTAATCCATTTGGTCACATTCCTAATCATAAGCGTAAAACCACTATTCATAAATTACTATTCACCAAAAAATAAGTTGATCTTATTAGACTCTAAATTTCATACTAAACACAACTGTAGAAGACCATTTTTGGAAAATCATTATACATTTTTAATTATTTAAGATTTACATAAATATTTTAAAATATCCTTTTTCCAAAATTCATCAATAATATAAATCCTATATTTATCCGGACATTTGAGATTTACCAACTTCACCATAAGAAGAAATAATGATTTTATTTATATCAAAGGATTACACAAAATAACTAAGGTCTCGTTATATAGCCCCTTATAACACCACCATAGGAACTAAGTGTAAGGTGTGCTAAGGTGATAAAATCCTGGGGTGGCTTGGCCAACATTGCCCGAGTGGTAATTTCTATTAGCTTGTACTTCTCCCGAAGGTGATTCTGTTCCAACTTCACACGATGAAGTTCGGCTTGGGTTTGGTCCAGAGCAAAGCCCAGTGGTGCTACCTCCTTCCCAAGTTCTATTAGATGGGCTTTGATTAGCCTGAGACTACTGGATGACGCCATCAAATCCTCTTTCTGTATTAATTAACCAAGATCACTTATATTTATAAACAAAAATTGTAACGTTAAGAGTTTAGCTTCCAATGGTCATATTGACCAATGGTCATATAATAGTCAAAACCCAATACTCTCAATTAATTATACTCACTTTATTAATTAAAGAATATAGTTTTGTTGAGTATAAAATAAAATAACACACAAAATTAGGAAACAAAAATTATTCAAAATTTCGGGTCGTTACATTCTTCCCCCCTTAAGAAATTTCATCCCCGAAATTTTTAACTTGTACCCTCAGAAGAGAAAAGATGTGGGTACTTCTGCCTCATATACTCCTCTGGTTCCCACACGACTTCTTCATATTTGTGGTTCCTCCACAACACCTTAACAAGGTGGGTAGTCTTGTTACGTAGAACCTTGTCTCTACGATCCAAGATCTCCACCGACTATTCCTCATAAGAGAGGTCATGTTCCAGTTGTACCACCTCTGGGTTTAGTACATGTTAAGGGTTAGGTATGTACTTCCTCAAGTGGGATACATGGAAGACATCATGAACTTATGCTAGATTTGGAGGGAGTGCAAGCCAATAGGCCACTGATCCTATGCGATCAAGGATTTCATAGGGGCCAATGTACCTAGGGATGAACTTCCCTTTCTTCCCAAATATCATGAATCTCTTCCAAGGTGATATTCAAAGAAAGACCTTGTCACCAATATCAAACTCCAAGTCCCTTAGACGATTGTCGGCATAGCTCTTTTGTCGACTCTGAGCAGCCTTAATGTGTTGTTGGATGGCATGGACCTTTTCTATCATCTCTTGCACAAGATCAGGTCCAAGAAGCTTTCTCTCACCAGCTTCATCCCAATAAGTAGGAGTTCTACATCACTTCCCATATAGAGCTTCATAGGGTGCAATTTGAATGATTTAGTGGAAGCTATTTTTGTAAGAGAACTTAACTAATGGGAGATGTTGATCCCATCCACCTTTAAATTCCATTGAGCATGTTCTCAGCATGTCCTCAAGTTTTTGAATAGTCCTTTCAGATTGGCCATCAGTTTGGGGTTGATAGGCCGTACTGAAATTCAATTTATTGCACAAATAATGTTGAAGACTTCTCCATAATTTTGATGTGAACCTTGGATCACGATCAGATACAATATAAAGTGGAACTCCATGCAACCTTACCACTTCATTCACGTAAATCCTGGAAATTTGATCATGGGAGAAATCTTCTCTAATGGAGATAAAATGGGCAGTCTTGGTGAGACGGTCCACAATAACCCATATCGCATTGTTTCCTTTGGAATTTATTGGGATACCAGTGATGAAGTCCATAGTGATATTGTTCCACTTCCATGCTGGTATGGGTAGTGGTTGAAATACCCCTTTAGGAAGTTGTCACTCTGCCTTCACTTTCTAACATACCAGGCACCTTGAAGTGTAGTCAATAATCTCCCTTTTCATATTATCCCACCAAAAATGATCATGAAGGTCCCTATACATTTTTGTGCTTCCAGGATGTATAGAGAAAGTAGATCTATGAGCTTCATCCATCATCTCCTTCTTTATTTCCGGAATATATGGAACACATAGTCTTGTACAAAATTTCATTACACCTTCTTGATCAATACTAAACTCAAGAAACTTCCCATCCTTCATAGATTTAAACTTCTTCTGTAACAAAGGATCTTCTTTATGACCTTTCTTAATCTTCTCTAGTAATGATGGTTGAGAAATCATTTGGGTTAGGTTTGTTGATGTACCTTCCCTTATAATTTCCATGTCTAGCTTTACTAGGTCATTGATTGAAGGATCTCTTTGAATCCTCATCATGGAAAGAACAATTGGGTCTTTCCTTCTTAATGCATCAGAAACTTTTTTTGCTCTTCTGGGATGATAATGAATTGAACAATCATAGTCTTTGAGAAGTTCCAACCATCTCCTTTGTCTCATGTTCAATTAATTTTGTGTGAAAATATACTTCAAACTTTGATGGTCTGTGTATATATCAAATTTCTCCCCATAAAGATAGTGCCTCCATATCTTCAGAGCAAAAACGACCACAGCCAGCTTCAGATCATGCGTAGGATAATTCTTCTCATGAGTCTTCAACTGTCGAGATGCATAATCAATGACCTTGTCATTTTTTATGAGGACGCAGCCAATCCCTTTCAAAGATGCATCACTAAAAATAAACAATCCTTCTCCACTTGAGGGCAGAGTTAACACAGGTGTAGTAACCAATCTCTTCTTCAAATCTTGGAAACTTTCCTCACACTCCTTTGTCCAGATGAACTTGAACCATTTTTGAGTTAACTTGGTTAATGGATTATAAAGTCATGAAAAGTTCTTCACAAACCTTCTATAATATCCTGATAATCCAAGAAAACTACAAATCTCATTTATTGTTATAGGTTGAGGCCACTCCTCTGCAAATTTTGTCTTTTCAGGGTCAACTGTGATTCCTTCATTGGTAACAATGTTCCCCAAGAAAGCAACTTTTTGTAACCAGAATTATTATTTACTGAACTTTCCAAAAGCCTATCCTTCCATAGAGTTTGCAAAATATCCCTTAGATGATCCTCATGCTCCTCTCAACTTTTGGAATATATCATAATATCATCAATAAAAACTACCACAAAGTTATCAAGTTAGTCCATAAAGACTCTATTAATCAAATCCATAAAAATAACAGGTGCATTAGTCAGTTCGAAGGGCATAACAAAAAACTCATAATGACCATATCTTGATCAGAAGGAAATTTTTGGAATATCTTATTTCTTTACCCTTAATTGATGATAACCATATTGAAGATCAATCTTAGAGAAGAATTGAGCCCCATGAATTTGGTCAAATAAGTCATCAATTCTTGGAAGAGGGTATTTTTTCTTCACTGTGATCCCATTAAGTTCTCTATAATCAATGCATAGCTTCATCGATCCATCCTTCTTCTTCACAAAGAGAACTGGTGCTCCCCAAGGAGACACACTTGGTCGGATAAACCCCTTCTCCAAATGATATTGGAGTTGTTTCTTTAATTCCTCTAGCTCCACATTTACCATCCTATAGGGGGTCTTTGATATCAGATGAGATCCAGGTATGAGTTCTATGGAGAACTCTACCTCTCTTTCTAGAGGAGGTCCAGGAAACTCCTTAGGAAATACATCAACATATTCCTGGATGATGGGGACATTTTCTATCCTCAAACTCTCATCTCCTTCTTCTTCTTCACCGATCAACTCCTTAAAGAAGGATATAGGGGGTTATTTTAGACAAAGATCAGGTTGGGATATCTCTCCTTGTAAGATAACTGTAGGTTTTCCATTCAAGACTACTGATATTTCTTTGCTTCTACAATTGATCTTAGCATTATACTTTGAGAGCCAATCCATCCCTAGTATAATGTTGAATTCCAGCATTGGAATGACTACTAGATTTGCGATAAGATTGTTCTCATTAAAGTAAATACTAGAGTTTATAAACACTGATGATACTTGGATAGTCCCACTAGGAGTCATGACTGATAACTCTACTTTTAGAAAATCGGGGGTTGAATCTAAATTCTTTGCAAAATTGGAGGAAATAAAGGAATTCGTAGAACGAGAATCAAACAAAGTATTTGATAGCTTTGAGAGGACAAAAAGAGTACCTGCTACCACATCATTCGGAGCTTCAACTTCAGTTGTCGTGATATAAAAAGCATGACCTTGATACCTTGGCCTTTGTTGAGGCTGATGGTGGTTCCCCTCCACTGCCCTCAGATTTGGACAATGATTGGAAAAGTGCCCACGTTGTCCACACTTGAAGCACTGGACATCAGGTAGGGCCTACACTATCTTCCCCTTGTCGTTTGTGTTTTGAAGTTGAGGTTTCACCTCACCATGACAATTCCTCGCAATGTGGCCATCTCTACCACATTTGTAGCACTTCCCACTCCCGAGCAGGCAGTTCCCCGAATGCTTCTTCCCACATTTATTACATGTGGGAAGTTGTACTTGTTTGCCTCCTCTTCCCTGATCGAAGCTCCCCTAAGCTTGGCTCCAACTATATCATCTTGTCATTTGATTTATGAGACCACTGCGTCTCACCAAACTCTAGCTCGACTTTCATCGCACTCCGTATGATCTCCTCGTAGCTATCATAGTCTCGATTGGCTAGATTCTTCTACAAATGAGGTCTCAGTCCACCGAATAATCTATTAAACTTACCATTTGGATCCATGAAAAAGATAGAGGTATATCATGAAAGCCTTGTGAAGTTTATCTCGTAGCTTCCCACAGATTCATTCTCCTTTTGCTTCAGATCGAGAAACTCCTTCTCCATTCTTGTTCTCATGGAACAAGGGAAATACTTACTGAAAAATCCCTCTGAACTCTTCCCACTCCATAGATTCAACTTCCACTCTTTTCCTCGTGTTTTTGATCAGTTCCCACCACTGATCAGATTCTCCCTCTAAGCGATAGACAGCCAGGGTGACCTTATCTTGCTCTGAACAATGTAGCACAGAAAATATCTTCTCTATAGAGCTCATCCATTGTTCAACAATCAATGGGTTAGTTGATCCACTGAAGGTTGGTGGTCATTGGCACACAAAGGACTCAACATAATGTTGTTCCCTTCATGGTGTGATCATCCTCTCAGCATGATTCAAGTTATTACTCATAACTTGAGTCAGTTGGTTCATCATTCGCATGAATGTTTCCATTCAGGCTTCCATTGGAGGGCCGTCAGTGCATGGTACATTGCGGTCACCATTTGCACGATTCCTCCTATTACTATCCATTTTCTAAAAGAATAAATACTTAGTGAGAAAATTATTTCATTTACGAATCTTTTAACTATAAAGTATTTTATTTCTTAAAACATCATGATTAAACAATTATATTTCTCTATAATTTTTTCATAATGATTCATAAAAATCTTGTGATTAACCAAACATATCCCCCGAGAGTGTCGTAACCAAGAGTGCAGCAAGACCTATTTTTGTGTACCAATTCCCATTCGAGTCTAGCTCAAAGTGGTGTTTTCGGGTTTTACTCCTATGTACATCTGTGCCAGAGCCACCTCTACTTTCTCGTATCTAGACAGAGATGTATTTGTCTGATAAACCACTAACTCTATACTCACCAAACTACCAGGAAGTTTTCCTATATTTAAACATTTCTATAGGGTTCTTTATAAAGTTTTCATAGACTAATTTCCATAAATAACTAAACCTTCCTTTTATACCAACTGTGGCATCCCACCTTTTTATTACATAACTTTTCATTACATTTTACAAACTGAGGATCTTTAAAGTCTAGTGTCTTAGAAATCAGGAACATAATACATGATAACAACATAAAAAATTATTCTGAACCACTTTTAAGGATTCATCATAGGTTAATCCTATGTAAAATTACTGCGTCTCATATCCTATAGATATACATCAAAGGAAAGGGTGAGCAGAAGGCCTAGTAAGGGTAAACAAGGGAATCAGTTAACTTGTGATATCAATAAGAACTTGAATAAAAACATAAGGACATGAGAAATGGAAGTATAGGCATATAATAATGAAAATAACTTGAAAAATAACTTGAATATGTGGCTACAACATTTCATTTATACATTCATGAACATATCACCAAGGTCCATCCCCAAGGTGTCATAAAAATTACCAAGGTTATTCACCAAGGTATCGTGAAACTTGTCATCTCTAGAGATTAATTCTTTACCCAATGCATTGGAGTGATATCAGGGCGAAACCTTAATATGTATTTAATTTCATGTGATACAAATAGATCATAATAAAAAATTTCATAAATAACTCATGTAGAATAAAAGAAATGGGTTTCATTTCAATATCGTGACGTTTTAAAAGCTCTTAAAAAAATAAGATCATTATGTCATTTATAACCCATGGAAAGGGAGTAAAGGTTATATTTATGTAAATTTCAGAATAAAATACATCATATTTATATATTTATGAACAACCAAATAAACTAAATAGGTCTGGGTATTCACATAAATAAAACAAGAGAATTTCAGGAGATAAAGAGATAGAAATTTTGAGGCGAAATTTCTGCAGCATAACGACTATATAACATGGGTTTAGAAAACATTATAAAGAGAGGGTAGAAGAGTAACCCACTCATAAATAACTTATAATAAAGTATAAATATATAATAACATGGATATAAGAACATGGTATGGAAATTTGAATGACATACCACATGAAAAGGAAACATGAAAGAAAAGAGAAGACGCGATTCCTTTTACAAAAAATTCGGCAGCCTAACGACGTCACATGAAAATTCCGAAAACAAATTGATGAGAGGGGAAAGGTTCTCTCAAAAATTAGAAATTAAATGGAAAGTAATGAGAACATATAAGAACATACCCTCAACATAAATAGATGGAAACTATAAGACACAACATAAAGGAAGTCATGGCTTAAAAGAGGAGGGTGAAAGGATCCCTTACCTTGAAGAGTAACTTCAAAAGCTTGAAGGTAGAGACCTTGAGAGGATTGAAGGAACCTTGGGAGGACTACTTGGGAGGTAAAGAGACCATAAATTCATTGGGGAGGATTTTTAAATGAAATGAATGAGGGAATGTCTTGGTATTTATAGAAGTGATGGAACAAAGCATTAATTGCTAATGGACACCTCATTAGTGGTATTGGAAAAACCATGGACTTGGACATGGTATTTTCCCATGGTATTGGCCACTTGGGACACCTCATACCTTATATTACTATTCATAAGTAGACCAGAATGGTTAAATACTTATTACATCCTTAATGATGCCATTAAACACCAGAAACTCAAAACTGTATTTTCACTATTCACCGAAAATTCAACTATTTCAGAAAAATCCCAAAAATTCACCTCAACCAAATATAGATGCTCTGAATTCAAAAATGAACTCCATTTTATGAGAATAATTTTCTAAATATTTTTAATTTAATTTTTAAATAAAAACACTATTCACTGAAAATTCAACTATTTCAGAAAAATCCCAAAAAATCACCTTTACCAAATATCGATGCTATGATTTCAAAAATGAACTCCATTTTATGAAAATAATTTTCTAAATATTTTTAATTTAATTTTTAAATAAAAAAAACTATTCACCTGAAAAAACTAATACTTAACCAATAATTTCTGAAACAGTTATTTACCTATTTTTTTAAAGGTTGGGGCCGAAGCCTCATTTTATTATTTAAAGAAAAGTCCTCTTTAGACTGGGTAGAGGGAGACCCATTACATATCCTGAAGGCCCAAGACCAAGTGGCTTGAATACTAAGCCTGAAAGCCCATTTTTTTGGCCCAAAGGACCCCGCAATAAATAGTGATTCTACAGTACCCAGGCTGCTACAGCAGCTGGAAATTAGTCCCTGCTCGAATTTGATCCTGAGTCTTTTGGATGCTAGGCAGGAGCCTGTACCATTAGGGTACAGGCTCGTTGGAAACAATTATTTACCTATTTTACTGAATCACATTACTTAATCAAGGTTCCTAAATTATATTAATACTTTCTTAAATGAGGTTACTTAATCCATTTGGTCACATTACTAATCATAAGAGTAAAATAACTATTCATAAATAACTATTCACCAAAAAATAAGTTGATCTTATTAGACTCTAAATTTCATTCTGAACACAACTGTAGAAGATAATTTTTTTAAAATCATTATACATTTTTAATTATTTAAGATTTACATAAATATTTTAAAATATCCTTTTTCCAAAATTCATCAATAATATACATCCTATATTTATCCGGACATTTGAGATTTACCAACTTCACCATAAGAAGAAATAACTATTTTATTTATATGAAAGGATTACACAAAGCAGCTAAGGTCTCGTTACATAGCCCCTTATAACACCAGCATATGACCTAAGTGTAAGGTGTGCCAAGGTGATAGAATCCTAGGGCGGCTCGACCAACATTGCCCGAGTGGTAATTTCTATTAGATTGAACTTCTCTCAAAGGAGATTCCGTTCCAGCGTCACCCGATAAAGTTCGGCTTGGGTTTGGTCTAGAGCAAAGCCCAGTGGTGCTACCTTTTTCCCAAGTTCCGTCAGATGGGATTTGATCGTCCCGAGACTACTGGATGAGGCCATTGAATCCTCTTTCTGTATTAATTAACCAATATCACTTGTATTTATAAACAAAAATTTTAACATTAAGAGTTTATCTTCCAATGGTCATATTGACCAATAGTTATATAACAGTCAAAACCCAACAGGCTCAATTAATTATACTCACTTTATTAATTAAAGAATATAGTTTTGTTGAGTATAAAATAAAAGAACACACAAAATTAGGAAACAAAAATTATTCAAAATTTCAGGTTGTTACAATAATACAATAATACAATATGAATAATTTCATAAAAACATTGCCTTTGAAATTTTGTAAAACAGAATTTTAAAAGAGGATTTTAAAAGAAAACCCCCTTACATAAATCATATAACTGAAGTGAGACTTAGTAGAGTGGGTGTAATATGTATATACAATTTAAATAAACATAAATAATCATAATAGAAACAATTTTCATCAAACAAAATTTTTTAATACCACATAAATAATGAAGTAGAAGGTTAACCCAAAGAATGGAAATCGGGCTAAGAATTCCCTTATCTCGGGTTTGTCTTAATTAAAAATTGTTTAAACCTTATGTATAATGGTTAAGAGAGTGTTATTAATATCTTACAGAAACATATCCATCTTTATAATACATTATATGATCATTTCATAACATCATTTCACCCTTTAATTGTTAGTATTTGTTCCTTGCATTGTTTTGGGCGTGTTCTTTACATGTTTTCCAGGATTGGTTCATGATGGATGTTCTTTTCAATTGGGAGTGAAACTCTAGAATTGGAATGGAGTAGTATTTACATATTTTTAGAACCATAAATCATACCATTTATCATTTTTAATTCTTACATGAGGATGATTCATAAGTTAAAACATTAATGATGTTCGTTTAGATCATTTTAGTGGTTCTTTGATAATAACGACATTATTTTGTTTTATAAATTAAAACCATGTGTAAAAAATAATTCCAGAACCATGGAAGAGACATAATAAATATATCACAACATTTTAAACCATAAAAATGGTTTCATGACCATCCTTGAAGGAATTAAATCAAATTTAAATCACATCGTCCACGATGTCGGTAATTCGACACATCACGGATGATGTTTTAATTCCTTGAATAAGTGGGAGAGGAGAAGAATATTGATGAGAAATTTTCCATGAACATGAGAACATACAGAATATATATAATTCTGTATATTTCATTCCTCAAGGATAAGAGGAGGTTAGGAAACAAGAAGAAAAGAAAGGAACTCAAAATAAAAGAAAATTTGAGAAATTCCTTACGAAAATTCGGCAGCCTAACAACGTCGTTTAAAATTTCATAAAATAATTTGATAAGAGAAAATGGGACTCTCATCATTATTAAATAATATGGGAATTAAGGGGAATATGGAATGGAATATCCCCACATAAGCCAAAGGTAATGAAAAAGAATAACATAAAATGAAAGAAAAGAAAGAAAACTAAAGAGGATGTTTACCTCTTGATCTCTTCTCCTTGAGATCCTTCTTAAGGCCTTTGGTTTTGGACTTTTGGTGAGACCAGAAGATCTAGGACGTGAGGAAGAGCCTTGGGAGGAGTATTGGGTAGAAATTAGGTAAGGATCAAGGCTTGAGAGGTGTGGGAGGAAGAGAGGAATGAGGTTGGTATTTATAGTGGAGAAGAGAAGGCCTGAATGGCCTGAAGGCCTTCATTTTTATTGATTTTTGATAACCCCCCTTTCAAGGGATGAGGGGGAACTCTTACAAGGCCCGTAGGCTCAGAGATTACATGGCCCGTATGCTTAGGAGATTACATGAACTAAAGGTCTTAGGGAATTCAAACAGACTATCTACAAGGAACTACCCCTCCCCAGCATCTGCATCTTGATAGTAGCTCTCCAACTTTGCATGACCGTCTATCTAGGCTTACCGTGCAAGCACAGGATGGTATCGATGGCATAGCCATACCCTCTCATTCTGACATTCCATTTGGCTCTGCTCTGGTGAGTGCACCTACTCTGAATCCTCTTCTGGGGTTGCTCCTTTTTTGTAGTGTGTCTGGGGCCTACATTCATGTGGCCCGAAGGCCTTGGGGTGGCCCTAAGGCCTTAAGGTGGCCCGAAGGCCTTGGGTGGCCCAAAAGCCTTGTAGGACCTGAGGACCAAACCGGTGGCCCGAAGACCCAGATGGATGAATAGTTCCGGCTGCTACAGTATCAAATAGTGCCTGCTACAATACTGCTACAGTACCCAGAAATATGCCTCCACCCGGATTTGATCTCGGGTCTCTTGGAGAAGAGAAGGTATTTAACATTATTTTAATCATTATTATAATTTTTTTGCTCAAAACTATGAATAATCATAATCCATGTGACCCAAAATAGTAATAATGACATGTGAGTTCGAACCAGGTGGGATTACATCAATTATGTTTTCATAAATAGTGTATTTTACTGATAATTTGAATATATGGTATTTTACCGTATTTCATTACTCATCAAAAATTCAAAAATTTCAGAAAAATATCAAAAATTAACCCTTACCATTTTTTGATGTGTAGAATTCAAAAATGAAGTCCATTTTTTGAAAATAATTTTCTAAATGTTATTAATTTAGTTTTTAAATAAAATCATATTTAATTCAAAAATTGACAATTTTAAAACTATAACTGCTTTTATATCACATTGAAAAATTAACTAAAATGTCATTATCTTCAAGCCTTAAGAAAATAAAATAATATTACAATTTACTATTCATTATGGTTATATTAGTATTCATATTACTATTCATAAGGGTATGTTACTATTCACTAAAAAAACAAGTTGGTTTAATCAGGCTCTACATAACTTACTAAACACAATTGTAGATGATTGTTTTTCAAAATTCAAAACATAGAAGTGACAAAATTATTTTTAAAGGATAGTTATAAATATATAGTTAAAAAAAGTTTCATGCATTTACATTTATTTTTAGAAAAACTTGGGGAGTTAGATTCTCCCCACCTTCTGGAAATTGTGTCCTCGCAATTTTATTTACTTATTAAACAAGTGATGGTATTTTCCCCTCATAACATTTTCAGACTCCCATGTTGCTTCTTCTACCATGTGGTTTCTCTAAAAAACCTTTACTTAGTGGATTAACTTATTCCAAAATACTTGTTCCCTTCGATCAAGGATCTGAACTGGTTTCTCTTTATAAGAGAGGTTTTCTTCCAACTGAACTGCTTCTGGGCTCAAGACATGTGATTAATCTGGAACATACTTCCTCAACATCGAAACATGAAAAATATTGTGCACCTGAGACAAATTTGGAGGTAAAGCTACTCGGTATGCAACTGTTCCAACTTTCTCTAGGATTTCAAAAGGGCCGATGAACCACATACTTAGCTTCCCTTTCTTATCAAAACGTATCACACTTTTTCAAGGAGATATTTTAAGGAAATCATAGTCACTTTACTTAAAAGAGAATTCTTTCCTTCTGTTATCTGTATAACTTTTCTGCCTGCTCTGAGCTATCCTCATGTGCTGTCGGATCATCTTCACTTTCTTAGCCACTTCCACTACTAATTCTGGCCCCATAAACTTTCTTTCACCAACTTCATCCCAAACTGCTGGAGTCCCACACCACTTCCCATACAAAGCCTCAAAAGGTGCCATCTGTATACTGGAATGAAAACAGTTATTATAAGAAAACTCAACTAAAGAAAGATGATGATCCCAAATTCCCTAATAGTCCATTGAATAAGCTCGAAGCATATCCTCTAAAGTCTGAATCGTTCATTCTGACTACTCATCTGATTGAGGATGAAAAGCTGTACTGAAATTTAATTCTATGCCCAATGACTTATGAAGTCCCTTCTAAAAGTTATAAGTGAACCTGGGATCCCAGTCAGATACAATGGAAATAGGAACTCCATGTAGCCTGACAATCTCTTTGAGGTATAGTCGATAAAGATGATCCAAAGTCATTATATCTCAAATAGAAAGAAAATGTGTAGATTTTGTCAGCCGATTCACAATAACCCAAATCACATTGTTACCTCAAGTATTCTTTGGTAGTCCCACCATGAAGTCCATGGATACATTCTTCCATTTCCACTCTAGTACCGATAAAGGCTGAAGCATATCCTTCGGTAATTGCCTCTCTATTTTAACTTGTTGACAGGTCAAAAATTTCATGGTAAAATCAGCAATATCTCTTTTCATTCCATCCCACCAATAATACCCCCGAAGGTTTTTGTACATCTTCATACTGCCAGGATGAACTAAAAAATGGAGAACTATGAGATTCACACAACAAATCTATCTTCAACTGAGAATCACAAGGCACACACAACCTTTTACCAAATCTTAAAACACAATCTTTATCAAGGTTAAATTTTGGAAACTTACCCATTTTAACCAATTCTACCTTTTTCTATAGATCATGGTCTTCCTTATGTGCTTTCTTAATTCTATCTGATAACGATGACTGTACTGAAACCTAATACAAAACAGAGGTATTTCTTGCACCAACAAATTCTAATCCAAAATTCATCAAATCATTAATCAAGGGATCATGTTACAAATGTAACATGGTTAATGATGCATGACGTTTTTGACTCAAGGCATCCACCACTTTGTTTTATTTTCCCAGATAGTAATTGATTGTGTAATCATAATCCTTTATCAGTTCAAGACATCTTCTCTGCCTCATGTTTAATTCCTTTTGAGTGAATATATACTTCATACTTTTATGGTCAGTATATATTTTACATTTGGCTCTGTATAAATGATGCCTCCAATTTTTTTTTAAAAAAAACCACAGTTTCCAATTCCAAATCATGCATGGGATAATTTAACTCATGAGTTTTTAGTTGTCTTGAAGCATATGCAATTACCTAATCATTCTTCATAAAAAAAAACCAAGTACCTTCAAAGAAGCATCACTGTAGATTACAAACTCACCATTTCGGGAAGGCAAGGAAAAAACTGGAGCATTCACCAATCTCTTCTTCAGTTCATGAAAACAAACATCACATTCTTCTGTCCAAATAAATTTAACCACTTTTCATGTTAACTTAGTTATCAGGCTAGATAACTGTGAAAAGTTCTTAACAAAAAATCTGCAATAACCTACCAATCCTAGAAAACTATGAATCTCTGTAACATTTGTAGGTCTTGTCCATTCATTAACCAATTTTTTTATAGGATCAATTGTTATTCCATCCTTATTTATAATGTGCCCAAGAAAAGAAATATGTTGCAACCAAAAATCACACTTGATGAATTTTCCACACAATTTATTTTCCTTTGAGGTATGTAAAACAACCCTTATATGTTTTTCATGCTCCTATTTATTTTTAGAAAATACTATAATTTCATCAATAAACAAAACCAAAAACTTATCCAAGAACTCATGAAATATTCTATTCATAATATTCATGAATACAACAGGTGAATTAGTTAACCCAAACAGCATAAAAAAAAATTCACAATGCCCATATCTAGTATGAAAGGCTGTTTTCAGGATGTCATCCTCCTTCACCTTCAACTGATGGTATCCGGATCTTAAGTAAATCATGGGAAAGAACTGAGCTCCTTGGAGCTGATCAAACAAGTCATCAATGTGAGGCAAATGATACTTGTTTTTAATAGTTATTTTATTCAAAGCTCTATAATCAATGTAAAGTCTCATGGAACCATATTTATTTTTAACAAACAAAACAAGATCTCCCCATGGTGAAGTGATAGGACAAATAAAGCCTTTATCAAGAAAATCCTTCAACTGATTTTTCAATTCAAGAAGATCTATTTGAGCTATATGATATGGGGGTTTTGAAATTGTCTTAGCATCAGGAACTAAGTAAATTGTGAACTTGACTTATCGATCAGGTATGACACCAGGTAAATCATCAGAAAAATATCAAGGTATTTATTTACCACATGCACATCATCAATATGAACATTTCCCTTGTTTTTAACAATACGAGCAAGATAAATTTCATTTCCATATTTCAACAGTTTCTCAGCTTTCTGATATGTTATCAATTTTATGGGTTCATTCTTGTATACATACTGAAACTCTTTCTAAAAAACAACTTCTTTAGATCTACAATCAATTTTAGCATGATAAACAGAAAGACAATCCATTACCATAATAACATCAAACTCGACTAAGGAAAAAACAACAAGGTTCGCAGGTAAAGTCTTTCCACAGACCATAATAGAAATATTCTTATAATTCCTATTTACTATAATATTTCCCCCTGATGTTTTAACAATAAGTTCTGGTTTCATTTTTTGAGGTGATATTTCCAATTTATCCAAAAATTTCTCATAGATGAAGGAATGTGTAGACCCCGTATCAAACAAAACTTTAGAAAAATCTGAGTAAACAAAAAAAGTACCTGATACAACTTCATTGGATGGCTCGACATCTGCTGACGTAGTCAAAAAAGATCTCACTTCACCTTTCTACTTATAGTCTATCTTCTTTGTATCATTTGGATCTCTCTTTGGGAAGGCATTTGCATAATTACACATCTCACCACATTTAAAACACTTTATAGTTTTATTATTAGGATTAGTCTTAGGATTATTTTCATCACAATCTCGGGCCATATGTCCAAACTTACCACATTTAAAACACTTCCTAGTTTTTCTAAGACATTCCCCATGGTGCTTTTTGCCACACTTTTCACAAGCTGTAAACTGGATTTTCTTACCATCAGATTTCTTTAGTTGATTATTACACATCGCTTTCCATCTGGACCTCTTCTTATCCTTGTTTCCAAAGTGAATGTGATCATCAACAAACTCCATCTCTACCCTCTCAGCACATTAAACAAGTTTCTCATAACTTTTGAATTCATGGGAGGCCAACGCCCTTCGATACCTTGTCTTTAGTGCCAAGTAAAAGTGGTTTATTTTTCTATCAAGATACAAAATAATATTTGGAGCATACCTTGCCAGTTGGGTGAAGTTCACTTCATACACAACCACTGAATCTTACTCCTTTTTCTTCAATTCAAGGAATTTCTTCTCCATCCTAAGCCGCACCACCTTAAAAAAATATTTTTCAAGGAAAATAATTTTAAATTCATCCCACTATAAGGCATAAATATCCTCCCTATCCATGCTATTCATTACCATTGACCACCACTATTCATCTTCACCTTCAAAATGATTAATGGAAATAAATAACTTTGGATTATTTCAACAACCCATTACATCAAATATCTTTTCAAGGGCTTTAATCCATCCTTCAGTCGCTATTGGGTCAGAAGATCCATTGAAAGCAGGAGGGTGTTGTCTCATAAAATGTTCCACTATTTTAATGTTATGTTGTGTTACCTCTAGTTGTTCTATTTCATGGATTAAACCACCATTTTTTTCTTTCATTAGCTGAGCCATTACTGTCACAAACTTCTTGGTTCCAATCCCGACCATTCTGGGCTGCAGATTTGGAAGGATGTCATTCTGTCGGTGCCTCTCTTCTTCAGATTCCATGTTTCTTCTATAGAGAACCATTCTGAACAAACATATATTAGACAGAGAAACATGGTAATATTTAAATTCTATAACATTTAAAATTAATCATAGAGTAAAAATCATTTATGGTATTCTTTTAACATCATCCTAACCCCTAAAGTTATCTAAACCATCCTCTGATACCAACTATAAGGACCCAACCTTATTACATTACATTATCTTGATTTTAGTCAAGAAATCACTTTATTTTACATTTAGTATATTTTAAAGTTTAGAGATTTAGATAATTGGGACATAATAAATTCATAACATTACACATTATTACAGAGTGGATACCATTAAAACAGTTTCCATTTTTTTCAAAATATAAAACATTAAAGCTTAAAACATGATATATTTGAAAATTATTAAAACATTTAACTTGGATTACTTCTTTATCTTACACATCCTTACGACCTATAAAAATTATTTAAAAAAACTTGGGATGATCACAAAATTCTCAGTAAGGGATATAAAAAGAAGGAAATAACACATTAGTCCATGAACACTTGTAACAAATGAAATCATTTTCAAAAGACATACTTGTCACCCATATAAACTTACTTTTTGAAACATGATATTTAAAAAAGATCAAAAAAAAAAACATAAGATCTTAAATATAATCATAAAGGTATCTTAGGGAATTACTTACATAATCTTGTAACCCTCTCGGCTACCTTATAATTTGTAACCCTCATAGTTACCTTACAATTTGTGTAACCATCCCAGTTACACTTGGAGTAACCATACGAAAAAAATCCAAAATACACATACCCAATGAATTAGAGGGAAATATAGGTCCCACATTTCATAATAAACTATTCCCAAGAACCATAACACAATCATACAACATGAATAATTTCATAAAAACATTGCCTTTGAAATTTCATAAATCAGAATTTTAAAAGAGGATTTTAAAAGAAAATCCCCTTACATAAATCATATAATTGAAGTGAGACATATTAGAGTGGATTTAATATGTATATACACTGTAAATACACATAAATAATCATAATAGAAACAATTTTAATCACACAAAAAATTTTAATACCACATAAATAATGAAGTAGAAGGTTAACCCAAAGAATGGAAACCGGGTTAAGAATTCCCTTACCTCGGGTTTGTCTTACTTAAAACTCATTTAAAACTCCTGTATAATGGTCAAAATAGTGTTATTAATATCTTAAATAAACATATACGTCTTTATAATACCTTATATGATCATTTCATAACATCATTTCACCCTTTAATTGTTAGTATTTGTTCCTTGCATTGTTTTGGGGTGTTCTTTACATGTTTTCCATGATTAGTTCATGATGGATGTTCTTTTTGATTTGGAGTGAAAATCTAGAATTGGAATGGATTAGTATTTACATATTTACATAACCATAAATTATACCATTTATGATTTTGAATTCTTACATTAGGATGATTCATAAGTTAAAACATTAATGATGTTCGTTTAGATCATTTTAGTGGTTCTTTGATAATAACGAGCTAATTTTATTTTATAAATTAAAAAAATGTGTACAAAATAATTCCAGAATCATGTAAGAGAAATAATACATATATAAAAACCTGGTTCAACCATAAAAATTATTTCATAACCATCCTTGAAGGAATTAAATCAAATTGAAATCACATCGTCCATGATGTCGGTAATTCAACACATCACAGACGGTGTTTTAATTCCTTGAATAAGTGGGAGAGGAGAAGAATATTGATGAGTAATTTTCCATGAACATGAAAACATACAGAATATACATATTTATTTAGATTTCATGCCTCTTGGATAAGAGTAGGTGAGGAAAGAAGAAGAAAATAATGGAACTCAAAATAAAAGAAAATTTGAGAAATTCCTTATGAAAATTCGGCAGCCTAACAACGCCGTTTAAAATTTCATAAAATAATTTGATGAGAGAAAAGGGTTCTCTCATAATTATTACATAATATGGGAAGTAATGGGAATATGTAATGGAATATCCCAACATAAAACAAAGGTAATGAAAAATAATAACATAAAATGAAAGAAAATAAAGAAAACTAAAGAGGATGTTTACCTCTTGATCTCTTCTCCTTGAGATCCTTCTTAAGGCCTTTGGTTTTGGAATTTTGGTGAGACTGGTAGATCTAGGACGTGGGGAAGATCCTTGGGAGGAGTATTGGGCATACCTTAGGTAAGGATCAAGGCTCGAGAGGTGTGGGAGGAAGATGGGAATGATGGTGGTATTTATAGTGGAGGAGAGGAGGTATTTAACATTATTTTAACCATTATTATAATATTTTTGCTCAAGACTATGAATAATTATAATTAATGTGACCCAAAATAGTAATAATGGAATGTGAGTTTTAACCAAGTGGGATTACATCACTTATGATGTCATAAATATTGTATTTTACTAATAATTTGAATATACAGTATTTTACCATATTTCACTATTCATCAAAAATTCAAGAATTTCAGAAAAATATCAAAAATTCACCCTTACCATTTTTTATGTGTATAATTCAAAAATGAAGTCCATTTTTTGAAAATAATTTTCTAAATGTTATTAATTTAATTTTTAAATAAAATCATACTTAATTAAATAATTAACAATTTTAAAAGTATAAATACTTTTATATCACATTGAAAAATTAACCAAAATGTCATTATCTTCAATACTTAAGAAAATAAAATAATTTTACAATTTACTATTCATTAGGGTCATATTACTATTAATATTACTATTCATAAGGGTATGTTACTATTCACCAAAAAACAAGTTGGTTCCATTAGGCTCTAAATAATTCACTGAACACAATTATAGATGACCGTTTTTCGAAATCCAAAACATAGAAGTGGAAAAATTATTTTTAAAGGCTAGTTATAAATATTTACTTAAAAAAAAGTTTCATGCATTTCCATTTATTTTTAAAAAACCTTGGGGTGTTACACTATAATGAATGCACCTTTAGCTTCCCCTAGATTCTGGGTGCAGTTCCTCTTCCAGTAGCATGGCTTGGCACTAATAAAACATACTAACTCCTTTTTCTTACCTTACATTTGGATCTTCCTCTTCTTAGAAGGATGGTGCTTAGGAGCTTTAGTCTGTTTATAGGTCCCTTTCCCCTTTTACTTGTTCTTCCATTTCTTATTCACCATAGGGACCATGAGTTTATCATGCCCCATGACCTTATCCACTTGGAGAATCAAAGTAATAAGTTTCGAAAGAGTCTTCTCATTATTGCTCATATTGTAATTAACAATAAATCTGGAGAAGGTATTGGGAAGTGATGAAAGTCTGAGATCTATATGAAATTCATCTGGGAATTTAATCCTCAAGATGTCTAAGCATTAAATGTAGTCAATAAGATTGACCACCTGAGGCCCAACTGGCATAGAATCTCCAAGCTTAGTTGTAAACAAAGGATTGGAGATATCATACCTTTCTTATCTCAGCTTCTCTTGATAGATATCCTGAAGGTGAGATATCATGTTATATGCATCCATGTCCTCATGTTGCTTCAAAATATCATTGGACATGGATGATAGAATGAAACATTGAACATCTGTGAAATTGTTCTAGTGTTTCTCATAGAGTTTTAACTCTTCTTAACTAGTCTCATTTCTAGGTGCTTTAGGAAAAGTTTCTTCCAACACATATAATTTCCTTTCATGGGGAAGGATGACATGTATGTGCCTTTTCCATTCCTGGAAATTTGTGTCAGTGAGAAGGTTGTCCTTCTCAAGTATGGATCACAATGATATTTTTGATGTCATTTTAATGCTGTTTCTAAAAAATAAGATAATCTGGATTTTAGTAATTTATATAATAAATTTAGATAAATAAATAAATATTGAATTTATTAATATCCCACTATTTTATCAAAACCCAATATCCCTCACCATTGGTTTCAAAATATCCTGTTTCTTAGACATCCTAATGGCAAGGATCTATATTTCCCTTCTCATTACCCAAACTTTGGTTGGTCAAGCAACTTGAATGTTTTTAGGTAGGCATTCTAAATTCCAAATGCATTAAATAATATTTCCTTGATATAATGAGTGGACTTCCCAATCCTAAAATCCTTAAATTGGATTTCATCAACCTTTGCCTCTCAGTTATACCAAGTCCTGCTTTGACAGTCAACACTTGATGTGAACTAAATTAAGTCAACCCAAAACTTCATGTTAGAATTCCCTGATAATTGAAAGCACCCCAATTTTGGCTGGTCAATCACTTTGAACTATGGTTTGATTTTACCTGAAGTAGTGGAAGGCTATACTGACTTAATATATATAATTGAGATATTTTATCCTTTTATGCATAAATTTAAAATTATTATCTTTATTACATGATTGTTAATATTAAGTGGATTTACTTAAGTGATTATCCATATCTTAGATAATATTTCTACATAAAAATTTTTATTTAGTTTTATCTTCCATGCTTGTTAATTTAATTAAATTACATGATCACGAAAAAACATACATAATGAAATAACCATGAAACTTGACAGAAATAAATTAATAAAGAGGTATGATCATGAGCTTATACTAATGGTTAGTTTATCTAGCAGTTGATAAACTAATCGCCAACCTAGGGGAAAACATCTTGAACCAATTAAGTATCATTTTACAACTTTCCACATGTCCTCTAATGTATCTTTATTGAATTGGTTTCACCTTGACTCCAAACTCGAACCACCTCCACTAGTTTGGGAGATCAATCTATTAAATATTCTTTTAATGACACGCAGGTGAGGGAAAAGGGTTTACATAAAGGAAACCATGGGCACACAGGCCCTATATAATAAGAGGAGAGAAGTCACACATGCCAAAAATTTAATGTAATAATAAATTAAATGAAACCAATCACATAAAAAGGTATGATATATACTCATGATCATCCACATGCATGCAACGAATTACACATTTAATAAAACTAGCATTCAATTCTTAATAGTTCTTATTTGAGATGAATTACACTAGAATTAATTAATTATCATATTTAATTAATCAATTATTTTATCTTAATTCTCATTCAAATTTCCTTGAGATTCTCATCCATTATAAATTAAACAAATTAAACAAATTAATTTAAAATTAACTATGTGCGTAAATTTACCTTGGAGGCAACACGGTGAATACCCATTCGATTCTACCCAACATGTATTATACGTGTATACTATTTACTCTTGTAACATATGAAATACACGACTTATCACGTAATCTCATGATGTGTACTATCAACTTAATGATTACACAAATTACATGAATTTTCAGTCACATGTTATACTTAAATGCACATAGAGTAACAACTATATTACGATTTATACATGATATGCATATCTGAACATTATGCAGATATTAATTAAACATCTATATATATAAATATTAAAAATCATCACATGACATGTCTTATCAACTTAATAACCACACACAAGAACATTTCTCAAGGTTTACATAATATAATAAATAAATTTAAATCCAAGTAATTTTGTATAAGTACATGGCATGTACATGTGAGCTACATGGCATGTACATATCTCACCATCTATCTGAGGTACATGCCTAGGGACTCAGTGTGTAAATTGTACCTAAAAAAAATGGAGCACACACCGTGTAAATTGGACTACATGGTGTGTGGAATCCGAGTTACATGGTTACCAGTCAGGTAGACCGTGTATAAAACACATGTCCCATCTATGACTCAAAGGGACTACATGCTGTGTACATGTACTACACGTCATGTACTCTGGTTGACCGTGCTCCACCCTGGCCCGATCAACACACATTGTAAGTAATAAATGCACTGCATGTCATTAATGCACACGATTTGAATTAATTTCTGAATTAATTTTTGATGCATTGAACACAAGTACATGACATGTAACTCTGATTACATGATGTGTACTCCTATGTTACCCAGAAATAATCCTTGGAACCTCTGGATGATATCTTCAATTTTATTTTATTCATAAAATTAATCATATTGATTAGATCTATGAGAAACGAAGGAGGAAGAATTAGATCTCATGATCCAGACTAAAAAAAGATTAAAATTGAATTGAAAAACTAAATTAAAATTTTTAAATCACCAATGATATTTAAATAATTATAAATAATTATGTGTCTGCTCTGATACCACTTTTAGGTTCTGGGTGTAGTGGAAGCATGCAATTGGTCATTCCCAACTTTGATTTTTACCATGACTGATGGTCAATCCAAGATTTACACAATGATAAACGTCATGATCTATGGAATTGAATCAAAGAATATAGACAAGGGATAAAATTACAGAACTAAGGGATATGATCATCACATATTATTTATAATTAATTTAATTAAATAAATAATTACCTTGATATAATTCTTTCTTCATTAATGGATTTGACAATAGATTTTTGTTGTTCCGTTGTTGTGTTGTAGGAATCAAAGTAGATTCCCTCTAGTTATGATCCACACTTGTTCCAAAAATATTTGAACATCGCCGTAGGATTCTCTGGGTTCTATAATGGTAGATCATAGTACTTTCATCATCCACCTTTTATCACCACGAGAAACACTCCAAAGTTTTCTCTTGGATCTCTGTTGACTCGAGAGTGGGAGGTGGAGGAAGATCACTCTCTATTCTTGGGAGCGTTCTTAGAGAAGGGAGCTCTCCAGGTCTTGAGAGGATTCTCCAAATCCATTATACACAATCAAACAAATTAATTTGATTATTGAGAAAATAATATAATTGGTTTTATATATTTCTAGGGTTAAAATAAAATAATTTCACAAGTGCCCATTTATTATTTATTTAATCCCTACAGAACCCCAATGTCAAATAATAATAATAATAATATTTCTTAACATGTGCTTAACTTGCAAATTAAATTAAATATAATTTAATAAAATAATATTCAATATTTATTATTTCTCACCGAACCATTAAAATCGGTCCTTACTCCTCCATAATATTTATAAGTCCTTGAATAATGATGATTTTTTATTAAATAAATATCACTACATTATTCACTAATAAATATATAAATATTATATTTACTAAATAGAAAATAAATATTTATATGTGGTCAAGCATATGTGAATAATTATTAAACCACATCTGGAAATAATATTTATTCAACTTTTTAAATAATAAATAAAAATATATTATTTAATTGAGATTTTGGATACACTTAGTGTATGACCCTCTAGGCCTCTTTCTAAGTGACATTAGGTGAAGAAGCCTAAAGTCCAAGTTTATCATCTAGCAACACACCAAGGCACCAATAGAGAAATAATTTAATGCTGAAATGACATGATACCTCATATAAATTCTTACTGTGTAATTAATCCCTTTATCAAGATATCTCAAATCAAGCAGGTTGCATGCTTGTGCTATCAACCTATGTGATCAATGTCTCTTTCTTTGACTTCCTAAAAACTGAACTTGCCTATTTTACACCATGGGAAAAAATTTATTTAGGCTATAGAATTTTCATAAAAGGGTATAAGATATCAACTACTGTTAAAGAATAAAAGGGATAAATCCTTTCTCACATTATTCATTAATTCAATATTACTTGTGAAACACCCAACATATCCTACCTCACCGTGAACATCTATCATCACAGTTTTTGTCAATACATTAAATCACGCGACTCATAATACTCATTAATAATAATCTTAAAGTATAAGGACCAATACAAAAATTCATAGATAGGAACATACAATGACACATATAAATGTGGATTTCCTATTGATGAGTCTCGTTCTCATAATATCATAATCGATATTACCAAGGGTGTACACCATGAGAAGGTTCCTCAAAGTCCTATGAGTCTCCAACCATGATAGCCTGCATCATTTTTGTCCGTTAAATGACATCATCCATATATAGAACATATATTTAATAATAGTGTCATAACACTACTAGGTTCTCATCATAGCGGATAACTGCTATGACCTTTTAGTGTGACAACTACTCTTGGGACATTATCACATACTATGTTACATCGAAGAATAATCATGATGTTATAAGAAGTTTTTTAATATTAAAAAATATGAATAAATGTTATCATAAAGTACACAAAAGTTAGTTTTAGGGCACTAAATCCAACATTACCAAGTCTACACACTTCCTTACTATCAGGGAGTAGAGTTAGGTAATGAGTTTGGGGAAATTGTACATGTAGGAGATCATACACCTCCATGGGTTTCACAAAACTATTATCTCTGACCATGATGCATGGTTTAGGTCACAGTTGTGGATAGGCAAACAAGAGGCATTCAGAACCTAGTTAAGGATGTGTACAACTTTTCTCCCCCATACGGATGGGATGACTGAGTGAACTATCCAAGTGTTAGAGGATATACTAAGATCTTGCATGTTAAACTTTAGCCAGATCTAGGTGGATAACTTACCCTTATTAGAATTTACTTATAATAACAACTATCACTCAAATATTGACATTAAACCTTTAGAGGCCCTCTATGAGAGACCCTGAAGATCACCCTTATACTGGAAAAATATCAGCGAGACATCTCTTGTTGGTCCAGAGATGATGCAGGTGATGATGGAGAAGGACCAAGTGATCCACGAGTGGATGTGGAAAGCCTAGATCCAACAAAAATATTATACAAATAAATATTTTAGCCCCTTGGAGTTTGATTAGGGAGACCAAATGTTCCTAAGAGTATCCCCACAAAGAGGATTACAGAGATTCATCTATGGAGACAAGCTATCTTTGAGGTTTATCAGGCTGTTTGGGATCCTATAGAGGGTTGGTAAGGTTGCTTACCACCTAGCCTTTCCCTCACAGTTGGAGCAGGTGCATGATGTCTTCCATGTGTTTCAGCTAAGGAGATACGTGCATGATCCTATGAACATTTTTGGCTGGGGAGAACTGGACATCAAGGATAGAGCCACCTTCACAGAGTACTTGGTGGTGATTGAGTATTGGAAAGAGAGGATCCTACATGGATGGAAAATTCCCTTGGTTCATGTACTGTGGCATCATAAGAGTATGTAAGAAATCTCCTAGGTGTAATATATCTAGATTCATGCTCAATATACCCACGTTTTTGTTTAGTTTATTCTTTTTTGGGATAAAAACTTTAAATCAGGGAATAATGTAGAGACTTTATTTTTTACTTGTAAGAATTTGAAATATATTAAGAAATATTTTTAGAGCCAAGCACTATGACGATGCAATATTTTTAGGCCCATTGACCCTATAATTGATTTTATAAAAATATTAAATATATTTATATCACATGCGTGTAGTTTCTTAGAAAATATGAAATATCTTCTGAAAAGTGTCTTGAATCAAAAATATGATACTATGGTTGAATCTGGGTCATGGAGTTTACCCCAGGAGTGACCTAAGGTTGGTTGGTGTCATATTTCCAATAGAGGTAGCCGTTTGCGAGTGTGTTTAATCAAAATAAATAAATAAATTATTTATTTGTTTTATTAAATTACCTAATTAAATTCCTCTATAAATAAACTCTTATAATGATTTTACAAGAGCTAGCCACATAGCCCTTGATAGATCTGAGAGGAGTAAGAGAGTGTTCTTCATTGGAAGATCAACATCAAAAAATGAATGAAGATCAAATCAAGGTGTATTGAGAGTAATTGAGTCTTATCTATCACTTATGAATGCATTCTTCACCATGAATAATCAAGTTAGGGCTCTATAATTGTAGTTTCCACCCTTTATTAGAAGTTTGAGCATGGATATTTGTTTATCTACTTTTGATATGCATTATTTTACCCTTTGTATGAGCCTTATTATTAGATTAAAATTTTCTATTCAATTTATAATCTTTATTTTATATGATATATAACCCAGACATCCCTATTTTGTAATAATTGGAAAATAATTCTTGTGATTTTCTCCCCAAAAATTCTTTGCATTCTTCACCGTTATCCTGCATGGACATGGGTCAAATTTTTGGGTTGGACTCAAGAATGTTTGAATCCCCGAATATGTGATGGAAATGAAAATGATAGAAGGCTTATCATTTTGGGGAAGAATCATGGTGGATTTATAGTTGTGGGTGAAATATTTGGGTTTTGGAACCTTGAATGGTGGTGGTTCATGCTACAAGATTCCAACAACCATTTATACTTTGATTTCTAGCCATAAAAGGCTGGGAATCAATGATCGGAGATTTCCCCATTGATTTAGAGTGGTCAATAGGTGCTGGAAGTGGTTTATAAGAAATATCTAGATTCCAAGTGAAACCTTATTAGGTTTTTATAAAATCACGATATACACGATGTGTATTACAATGAACACATTCCATGTTGTCTAGTTTTCTGTGGTATCTAGGTATTATTGTGAGTTAAATATCACATTCCATGTGCAAGGACCACATACTATGTGACACCTAGATATCTGACTCGACATGTATAGAGGACACATGGCTAGGATCCCATGTGCCCCCACATGTAGTGTATGGAGGGACATATGCCATATACTCCAGAGATTACATGGGATTGGGTAGATGCTGCATGATGAGTGATGGATTGAACCTAACATACCATGTGTTTCATGGGAAATTCCATGTACTGGCACATGGATAGTGTACACATGCACAAGTTCAGTTTACATGAGCATGGCCTAGAGCACAGGCAGGACCCCGAGTGACTACATACACGGTGTACCATATGTACACACTATGCACGACGACATGGATTCCAAGCCATGTATATAGGATACACATAAAATCTATGAGGTAGGGTCACATGCTCTATAGACCCCATACACACCGTGTACTTCTCTTATATCCTTCATTTAGACTCAGATTTTGGCCCACGAGTAGCATACCCTGAGTGTTTCTCCACTTAGAATGAAATGGTAGCCTTCATAGTGGATTTTGAGATACAATGTGAGGTTTTTCGAGTCTGATTCTTCTTAAAGTGATGTTTGATCATAGTATATATTGGGTGTGATCATCGGAGTGTTATCGGGGGTAGAACTCCATGGTCACATTAGGGCGCTGGTCCCCTATACTCTTTATTCCATGTAGATACAATACTCCCCTATTGCAATAGGGTGAAGTAATATATCCATAGAGATGGTAATAACCTGCCTCATTAGGGAATGAGTCCCCTATAATATTTTTATAGGTAAAGGTGGTACACCCTTGTCATGCCAGGGTGCATGTATTTTATAAATGGGGACAATACTCCACTGTCATACTAGGGCACGAGTCCCCCATACTCTTTTTATAGGTAGAGGTGGCACTCCTTTATCACACCAGGGTGTGGGTCCTCCATCCATTGGGATGGTACTCCCCTGTCACATCAGGGTACAATTCCCCCATACTCTTTATACATATGGAGACGGTACTCACTCATACTATAATGGTACAAGTCGTCCATCTATCAGGGTGGAACTCCCTTGTCTTCGAGTTCTAGTGGAATATGAATCCTCCATTAGAGTTGTGGCTCCCTAGGATATAGAGCACAGTTGTAGGGTGCAGTCTCATCCACTCTTTTCTTGGTGAGGTTACTTGATATGCATGGTTTGAAGTCATGGATCTCTTATTTATGGTGCGTAGTAGTGGCGGGGTGCATGCCCATCCCTATGGTTTCTTATGTGGTTGTGAATGATTTTGGTCATCAGAGATGGACCTTTGGAGCTATGAGAATAATATTTATTCTTAATTGGGTTGTGATATAGAGATCCTCTATCTCTATTATTTGGGTTTCTTATATGAGCATATATCTATGTTGTTGGTTTCTATTTCTCTATTAATTTGGGTTGGGATGACTACTTATATCATGTATTATATTTCCCCCTATTTAGTTTTTGGGTCATCCTATTGGGAATGTATATACTCACCCCTACATGGTATTTCCCCACACGTGTCATGTCTTATGCAGATGACAGATAGGTCGACAGTGTTATTAGTGGAGCTTAGGGATACTTGGGTGAATTTGAAAGTGTATGGTGGTTGGGGCTTGGATATCAGAAGCCGAGCTCTCTTATATTTCATTATTTCCAGTTTCTATCAATTTGGGACATTGTTTTTTGGATGGGAATATATTTTCCCCATTACCTTTTAAATTAAATTTTCATACTCTTTTTTATTCCCTAGAGGTTATTATATGCATGGTTTTTACTCTAGATGTTACTTTCTTTTATTATTAATCCCCTACACTTCTATATGGAGATGATTGGATGTGTGCATATAGGTACATTAGTAAAAGGAAACCCATTTTAGTTATTCCTTCTAAGTTCTTGTCGAAATCCGCTAGCCTATAGAGGCTGTCATGGGGTTCTGACCGACCTGTCTTCCACCGGTCAAGTGGGCCTTGGTGGGTTAGGTCGTTACATGGATGTCTAAAGTTATTTATTAAACTTCACTAAAAAAATCCTTTGGTTCCCCTAACCCGCATGTGAGTTATAAATACATGTAGTAAATGGATTATCCCAAGGTGCATGGAGGCAATTCAAGATGAATCTGAGAAGATTCTAACCTAGGTGATACACAGGTGGATAGGGGGAATGCTGAAAATCATGCCAAGATCGACACAATGAGTTATTTCCCCTAGGTTAAAGGTTTATTTATTATCCCGTCAAAAAACCAACCATTAGATAATTTCATGATCAGGTCATTTATTCATTTATTTATTTATGTCTTATACATTATTTATTTTATGGATGCAAGACCATGATCACATAAATAAATAAATAAATGTGAAAATATGGAATATAAATAAAATTTTTATGCATAAATGTTTTATCCAACATGGTTAATTATTTAATTAAAATACAATTAATATTAAAAATACATGTAAATGGTAAAACAAGATAAAATTTATTCATAATAAATTAAAATACCTCAAATATATATTAAGTCAGACATGAACTTCAATTACTTGATTAGGAATGAAAGGTATAGAACTAAGTCTTTGGACAACCCTCATTGGGACAATTACTATTATCATAGAGTTATTATGAAGGTTATGGGTTGAGTTAACCATCTAAAATAAAGATAAGAAGCCCTCGATAAACTTGATGTAACTTGGAGGCAAGTGTTGAGGAAATTTAAGTCAGGGTTTCAGGATTAGGGAGTCTACTCAATGGATCAAGGAGCGACGAGCCTATAGTTTACAAAGACCCACCCACCTAAATACCTTAAAATAGTTTGAACAACCATAATTGGGGTTATGAGAAGGGGTATATATATCCTTCCAACTAAAATGACCCAGCGACTTAATATTACGAGTTCAACGGTGAGGATTGTTGGGAATTGATAAAAAAAGAGACTTAATAAAATTAATTAATTATTATTTCTCAAATAATTTATAATCAAGTAAAGTAAAAATAATATGTTTTAATTATTATATAAAATGTAAAGAAAAACCAAAAAAATAGTGCAATCATTCCTTAAGTCTAGGTATTTCCTTACAAATACAAATTTTTAGATATGGTATAATCATTTATGTGATGCATTATTATCAAAAATTTTGTATTATGTGTCAGAATCCCCTATTTCTATTCTGCCACCCCAATAGGTGAGGTAAGTTGAAAAGGATGCATGATAGAGATATGTTGAGGATTCTTCCTATGTATGTTGTATTATATTATCAACTATGTCCAGAGATTTGATGATACAATACAAATATATGGATACTTACACCATGATATCACATCTCCATTCACTTGATAAAGAGAAGTAAATTATAGAAATAAATAAGTCTATCAATAAAATATATCTATGTAAACTGGAAGAAGGTAATCTAACTACTCATCATGCTTTCAAAATGTTAGGGGTATATTGATTAGTTGGTGAAATTATGATTCCACTTGGATAAGAAATTACCCATTAATTTTATCTTATTATACTTACCACTAAGTTTATCCTTATATTTCTAATCCTAGATAAATGAAATGGATAAACCACTTAGAAAACTTTTTTCTCTACTTCACTAAGCGGATAATAATTGGTTGAAACCTATTTCTCCACCAAATATGGTGGAAAGTTTTAAAGAAAAGGTTAAAGATCCCATAGATAATCTAAAGCTAATAAATACTTTATGGAATCCTTCAAAGATACAAAATATTTAAAGGAAAATGAATGGAAAATAGGATATTTGCTTCTTATTTGGAAATAATACACTATAAAAGAAATTGAAATGAATTGAAGATGAAATTCATTGCACCCAATTCTGATATATTCACCAAGTTTCTATTCACTGCTTGTATATTAAACACAATATGCTTACATCATACATGTATTTAAATACAATAAATGAGAAAGAATAGAAAGGTTGTAGTCTAAACTCAAAATAATATGAAAAATTTCATCCAAGGGTAGCTCACTATTTCTCATTGCCATATTGGATTGATTCAAGTTTATAATAAGTGTTACCAAAAAATTTATCCCAGTGTCTGGATAGACACAATGAGACCATATTTCATTTCAGAATAAATATTATTATGGTACTTAAATAATAAACTAACGGTTCTGTAACCCTTGAATAATAAATATCCATTATAGTGAATAATGAATATAAAATATAAGACTCTTACCTGATTGTGAAAAGATAATTCTTTATCAAATAAAACTGAAATTAGTTGACCTGTTTTTACCTATAAAAGTGTTTTAGTCTCAATTGATCTAAGATACTAGATATACAAACAAGTTACTTATCATTTTTAGATAAATAAACCTTAATAAAAAAGGTACTCTACAAAACTTTTAGAGTTAGTTTAACATGTACATGTTAACTATTATAAAGCTTAAGGAAAATTTATATACTTCATGAGACCCCTTTAACAAATTTTAAAAATGCCCAATAAAGTAAATTAGTTCACTTGGTAAAGATTAAGGAGTCTTCAAGCTGTATTTTTGGAGAACATATTATCCATGTAATTATTGATCATATATGTGGAGTAAAGTTTTACCCAAATTCACATTTCCTTATATAAATCAATGTCATGATGGTATTAAAAGAAATATCAATGATGAGTCTTATATATATTCCAAATTTTTCATTATTCATTATGATACATATTTTACAAATATAAGTGAAAAAGTGACCATATGACAACTACATTATCTAATGGATATAATATTAATTGTGTTATGATGAGAATGTATTAGGAAACCACCATAAGTGTGTTGAAAACTGTTTATTAAAATATATCCTTAGGTATAAACAAACATTAAAACACTAAGTTTCATATGAGTTAATGATCCTATATCCACTAAAGATGTATAGTCAAGATCAATTATATTTTCATAAAGGAATCCTATCTATTTTAATATAGTGGGAGTAGACTTAACTTCTAAAGTTAAGGCTCTGAATGCACATGATTTGGCATTGGAATACTGGACTCCACTGAGATTAGTGGGAGGAGTAGTTCTAGAGACACATACTACACAGAAATTTATAACCAAAGAGGTGGTTTATGTTCACTATTGTTGGTGATACATGTATTATTATTTTAGAATAAATATTCCTACAAATAAACAGTAAATGGTAATATTATAAGGTTGAAAAGTATGTTTAAATTCAAGTAATGGAATCCATGTATCAAGATCTAGGGACTCCATATTTTGAATGTTTCTAAGACTTGATAATGCTAGTGATTATTCAAGAGAAACTTGACATGGATGGCACAAGATGGTACTAATATAACATGATATATTATTTAATGGTTTATTATATGAAAAAATTTATTCACCACTCATCACGATTAAAATCATTATTGAATTTTACTTATCAAATCATATTTCTATGATCATCATATTAGGATATTGATTGTCAAGGACACATTATTCAGATAATTCTTTATGGAATATTTCTATATGATGCAACTAAAAAGAAAACCCTAGGGTATATATTCACTACGAATAACTAAAAGGGTTGGTGTCATCAATAAATTCCAATAAGATATACAGATTGCATAAATTCATTTATAAATAAATCATGCATAGTGATCATATAATATTTATTTGGAAATGAATGAGTGAAATGTTTATCTAATTGGTTAGTTGGAGTGCTACTAGTTTTTAAGATAAATATGTTGATAACATATAGAAAACAAATTTTATGTATTGACAGTTTTTTAAGACCAAGGAATTATATTTCTCTAAGTAAGACTTAATGTAGTAACTTTTTTCTAGGGAACAAGATCTAAAAAATAGATCCATGTGTTTGATAAATATATTAAAAATACATATATTAACAAATTATTAAAAAATAAAAGTTAAAATAACTCAATACTGAGTTGTAATTGGTATATAATCCTTCTAGTATAACATGAATGGGTACAAGAAGAGATTATATATATTAAAAAAATTTCACAAGCTTAAGTTATAGGAATTCATATCATGTTCCATGATATGTATTGAAATTTGATATTACTGATTAATAAATAATAATTGGTGAATATCAAATAGATCTAATATAATTGCATAGACTTTCAGTTAGAACTATCCAACAATACTTAGAAAATTAGAACTGGATGAGTTCATGGTGTCTAGATAAGAGGATATACTAGTGATAAAGGGAATTAGACACTTGTATTAACTTAGTTAAATTTGATCTAGTATCCCAGAAAAGGATAAGGTAATATATAAGAAAAACTTATTACAGCTAGTGGTTTCCATATCTATAATATCCAAGTATGTTACGACTTATAATTCAGCGTAAGTAGCAGTTTTAAAAATGTCCTGTTCTGAATTTGTGTTATATCGAAAGAAATATCCTTATCATTATTATGAAAATATTTGACTATGGACTTCGTCATGATGTCAATAATTGACATGGGAACAAAATATGGAAACTCGTTTATATCACCACTTGAGGATTTTTTTCAAGATAGTAATGTTGTAGTAAACATATTATTCACAAAGACATATGGATTTACCAACCCTAGCTATGGAAATGTGGTAGTCCTAGAAGCTATAGCCTTACTTATCAGAAGAATGTTTTACTTGTGAGGAATAACTAGTTATTAGCAGTTATCTATAGTGAAAGTGGGAGTTTGTTGGAGTTGGTTCCCTAGAATGACCCACTTTATACTTTGGATTACATGTATATTCAAAGATGTGAATATTAATATAAATATCTTATCACATATTGATTATTATTATGCATAACATTAAGGTAATAATGTCATAGAGTATCTGTCTCATTGATAAGGTCATAATAGTTCCCCACTATGATGATAAGCTTGATATTCTCTGATGGTTTCTCTTAAATTTAGTTCTAAAGTTGGATGGAATACTATGATAGGGAACATGGTACATAGAATTTCAGGTGTGAGTACTCGTAAGTGGATGTGACTTCTTCTCATAAAGTTATCACTTAGTAATATCCAAAATGGGAGATTATGAGAACAGATCTACCAGTGGTATTTCTAGCTATTTTGGAGTCATCAGATATTCCTATCTAGAATGCGTGTAATGTCTATAGAATTTAAGATTATTATTAATTAATTTCATAACTCATGCATATAGATTAACTAACCAAAATCATGATGGAATATTTTCACAGGAAATAGGGTATGTTGGGTGCATCACGGATGACATGTTATTAATAATAAGTCAAGGAAGGATTTTTAACTTCTATATTTATGTAAGCTCACATCTCAGTCCTTTGATTGAAATATATCTATCAAATTAAATTCCATATCCATGGTATAATGACATTTATTTCAGATAGTCAAAGAAAGATGTATCAAGCATATAAGTTGATGAAACCGTTGTGAAACTTGTTTGATGAGATATTGAGACAAAGAGATTATATTACACAATGAGCATTCGTATGTGGTTTCCATTATTGCAACATTGATTTCTTTCTCTTGGGTGTCTTAACCTATTTATAGAGAGTAATCTTGGACTTTCGGCAAGCCCGCCTAATGATAATAAGAAAGGATCCTAGAGGATCACACACTAAAGGTTTCTGTTGTTAAATATTAAATTCTATTTGAATATAATTAATGGAATAAATATTATTCTCAATACTGATGAATAATTTTATTCAAGTTTTATTGATCGTTAATATTCACAAGGTAATAAATAATTATTTATTGATTAATAATTAATTTATTTGATAATATGATTTTTTAGTAAATATTTATTCGCTGGATTGTGGATAAATTTTTTATTTTATTTGTTGAATATTTAATAAATATTTATTCACTAGTTTGTGAATAAAATATTTATTTAACTGAATAAAACATTTATTTGGGTATTCAATAAATATTGAGGAGTTTGAGCAGAATAAGATCACATCTTATGATGAATATTAATTTACAAGCCGGTAAAATAATATTTATCATTTTTTGAATTAGTACATACCATATAAATAATAATATTGATATTATTATTATATGGCATGAGGTTGTTAAATATTATAATATTATTTAAGGGATGGTACACAATTAAATAGCATTTTAGCCTAAAACCTATCTTTATAAATGTATTGTTATGTATATTATGTTGGGTTAATCAAGAATTGAGAATCATTGAGTACAAAAGACTTCTCTCTCGAATTCCTCCTCCCCTCTTCCTCTCAAGAATGAAAAGTGCCAGAGAAGAACTTCTACAAGCAAGAAGGATCTTGAAGCAATCAATATGAACAATGAAAGATGATTAATATTCCACACTAGCACCTAAAAATCAATCGGCATCATTCAGATATCAAAGGAACACGTGTAGATCAACTCTAGAGAGATTATACACTTGGATCCTTACATCACAACAATGGTAATCCAGAAAAGGGTTTTTTCAGATGATTAACCTCATATATATTGAGGAAATATCCTATGACTAGGTAATCATTTCTTATGATCTTAAATAAATTAACAATAAATTTAACATTAAAGTATCCTCTCTAGATTTCAGGTTTCTCTTATGTCAATATCCAATGGAAAATTTTTGTTGGTCATGGTATTCACATCGTGTACAATATTATGAATAATCCATCAGATTGACAAAACACTTATGGTTATCTACCCAAAAAAATGCTTCTGTTTTTCCTAGAACTTACAATGTGTTCCTTTATATGTCTCCATGGAATAAATTCATGAGTTTTGGGAAGATGGTAAATCTTATTCCAAGATACATCAACCCCTTTGAGATCCTTGATCGCGTCATAGCTTTGACCTATTGTCTAGAACTCCCACCTAACCTATCTCAAGTATATGATGTGTCCATGTATCCTTATTGAGAAAGTATATACTAGACCCCCACATATACTTAATCTAGAGGAGGTACCATTAAATAATGATCTTTCATACGAGGAGAAGCTGGTGAAGATCTTAGATCCTAGAGATAAAGTTTTATGAATCAAGATAACTCACCTAGTCAAAGTGATGTGGTAGAATCACAAGTTTGAGTACGAAAATTTGGAATTGGAAGATGTGATGAAACAAAACTACCCCCATCTGTTTTTTATATGAAATGAAAATTTCAAGGGTGAAATTTTTTAAAGGGGGAAGAATGTAATGACCCAAATTTTTATAAATGAAATTCCATTTTCAAATGAACAAATTCCTTACTAAGTAATGTAGTTATAGGAAACACATGCACTACTTTGGTTATTTTGGACCGTTATAAGTTATATCATATGAAATATAAAAGACCATTAAGAATTATAACCATTTATAGTATATCCATTCTATAGTGATTGCATGACTAATATATATATATATATATAGGGTTATTATAAATCTAATTGATACAAAGGAAGTGATGGCCTATACTAGTAGGATTATACTCTCTGAGGACCATTTATTAGAGCTTATGAGGGATATAAAATCATTAGGATTTTTCATTGACAAAGACCAAGCCGATATTCAACAACTAAAGCATGAGAGAAACTGTTTATGAGAAAAGTTCAAGATTATTGAGATCATAACCCAAACCATTCTCACTGAACCACCCTAAGAAAATCTCATCATTTTACACTTTACCCTTAGGGAATTCATTGGTGTAATAACTGGATATGTATCTATATCATAATAGTATGAATTTTTATATTTTTATTTTTAATAAAATAATTATTATATTTATATTTTATTACTTTATAATTATTAAATAATAAGTTTGATAAAAATTAGATTTTGATATGATGAAAAACAAATTATATTTTTGAGAAATATATAGTTTTAATCAAGACACTCTTTTTAATGAATTCAAGAATTTTTGAAATAAATTATATTTTAATAAAATATTATTATTAAATAATATTTCTTAAATATAAATGATAATATAATTTTATGAAGTCAAATGTAATTTTTATAATGGTTAAAAAACTATTATTATAAAAAACCAAGTATTTTTCAATAAATGGGGATTTTTGATTTAAATGTGTAAATTATCATATTTAGAGATTTTTTTATAAAATAAATATTATTTTTGAAATCAGCACAACAAAATTATTAAATTTTTAATTTTTCATAATTTTCTAAGGCAGTCAAACTTTTAGGTAAAAATCAAATATGGTGTAATTATACGATATGTATTATGACACAATAAAAGCTCAAAAGTGATGTAATAAATAATATAAAGAGTATCCAAGATCAAAATTATGTTTCTCATTTATAATAATTCATGTTTATGTTATTTTATTAATTTTATAAACCCTTAATGAATCCTCAAAAACTAATATTATATTTTAAGGTTATAAAATAAATTATTTATAAACATGACTCACTTCCACATCCCCAAGGGTATTATTTTAAGTAATTTGGTTCTTATAATTATAAAATAATTAAATCCACTCCCATTTGGTAGAAAATATGATAAAAAACCTTGGTTTGGTTTTTGGTTTGGATAAATTTATCATACAGAGTCTAAAACCTATGTTTAGAAATTAATAATGAATTCTCCTCTCTTTTAATTTAAAAACCCACCCAAACTCGAATTCCTCTTCACTAAAAACCATTGTACCATGAATTTACCCTAAACTTACCTCTCTATATCCCCCAAGGTTCCCCCAAGATCTTAAGAAGCTCTTACCAAGCTTTTAGAAGCACCCTCTCAAGGTAAGGGATCCTCTCTTTCTCCTCTTTATTCAAGCACCTTATTTATATTATGACTTTTTATTTCCAATTTTTCATGTTGGAATATGTTTTTATATATCCATAATAGTATACTTATGATTTATAATTGATTATTGATGTAACACCCCAAGGATTTACAAATAAATTTAATATAGAATGCATGAAACACTGAGTCTCTACGAAACAAACACTTTGTTATTTATAGGAGTTAGTTATAACATAGCCATTAGAAATAATTTTGCCTCTTTTTTGTTTTGAATTTCAAAAAATGGACATAAATGGCTGCGATTATTAAGTTATTTAGAGTCTGGTAGGATCAACTTACATTTTTATTGAATAGTAACTTGACCCTTATGAATAGTAATATACCCTTATGAATAGTAATATGAACCTTATGAATAGTAAATCAATATAATGAATAGTAACCCCACCCATGAAAGTATAAATAAAATTTAGGCATCTCATAAGTGAAAGTATGATATAATTATATCATAATAAAAGTAAGTGAATATTTTAAAATTAATATTTAAGTGTTGGTATTTTTATAAGTCATAAATATTTAATTAATAAAATTATTTAAAAGAAAATAAATTTTCATAAAATGGATTCATAAATAAATATTTTGTTTTATTATGATTTTAGGATAATTTTATGAGACCTTAGGTAATTTTTGAAAGAGTTATAAAATCAGTTTTAAATTTAAAATTTGTATTTTCAAGTAAAAAATGATTTTATTTAAAAATTAAATTTCACATGTTTATAAAATTATTTTGATAAAATGGATTCCATTTTTTAATTCTACATGTCTAAATATGGTTAGGCTATTTTTTTTGTATTTTTCTGAAATACTTGAATTTTTAGTGAATAGTAAAATACGGTAATTTACAGTATAAATACATTATAAGCTAAATACAATATTCATTGAGTCATGGATGATATAAGAACCCTTGTTTAGAAATAACATGCACTTATTACTGTATTTAGTCACAAAAATCAACACTATTGGTTTTATTGATCAAAATAATAAATTAATGAATAGAATAATGAGAAATTACCCCTCCTTCACTATAAAAGCCACCCTCACCCCTTATTCTCTTCACTCATATAATCCTTTAATCTTGTAAAATTTATGCCAAAATAATATTACATAGTATCTCCACCACTTCTATAAGATCTTGGTCTCATCAAAATATCAAAATCAATCCCATTAAGGAGATTATCAAGGAGGAGTATTCAATAGGTAAAATCCTATTTCTTTTCCTTTTATTTTTCTTTTTAGGTTCTTCCTTTTATTATTTTATCCTCACCTCCTATATCCGAATGATCATTATAAATACAGTATCATTTATATACTGTAATTATATCATCTTAATGGAATAAACACCATCAATCTCCTTACTCCCTCTCTTTTATTTTAAAAATGAAATCATTGTCTGGGAGGTACCGATTTACAACCTTTGTGGATGACAAACTTTTTTTCTTTAATTTCTCCTTCTAGGATAGTCATGAAACCATTTTTATGGTTGAAAAAATTTATAAAAAATTTATTATATATTATTTAATGATTCTATAACCAGTATATATACATAATACTAATTCATACGACACAACTCATTCGTGATGATCAAAATACCACTGTAATAATCTAAACGATTATCACTAATGTTTTATCTAATAACTCATACTCATACCATATGAAAAAATGAATTATATAAAAATTTAATATTATTTATTTTCATTAGTATCATATAAATTCAATTATGGAAAATTATATCCATTCCACATGAACTTCCATACTTATATACAAGTATATCGATCGTGAAAACTAAGGAAACGAATTCTCCCGAACGATAATCTTGTATATTATAACACATCAAAAATTACATAAATGAACTTAATAAAATTATAATAAATCAAATAAATATATATAAAGTTCAGAATTAATTAATTAATGGATTTAATTTTATAATCTAGGATATTAAGGTGAAGTGCAGAACATGTTCGGACATAAGGTAAGGGTTTTCTACCTGAACCTCCATTTTCTTTCAAGTTACTCTTATTATCTACTTACCTCAATTAAATTGTTAATTATTCCTATGTAATACTAATAAATTATTTTTTAATGTTTTATATATGTGTACCAAACATAATCCTTCTTTCCTTTATGGGAAGTTACATTTTTAAGAGGATATTTCGAAAACATTCTTCCCAATAAACATGCCCGATTCAAGGGAACTTCTCAAATTCTTACCTATTTTCAAGTGAACTCTATAATATATTTTATGACACCATTATTTTTCTAAAGTAAATCATTTTATTATGTAAAAACTATATTAATTATCTTCTGGTTTTATATAAGTATTTTTCCAAAAGAACTCTTCTTTTCAAAGCAAAAGAGTATTTCTATCAAGAATTACTCAGTGATTTTATAAGAGTATTTTCACCCATTTAAATAATCTTTTTGATTATTATGTTTAATTGAAATTAATATTTTATTATATCATCCACCATATTTTATTTAATGGTTTATGATTAGTTTTATGATGGATGTGCTATCTTGATACCATTTACCTTATTACTCCGAATAGTCAGTGTTTATGTTTAATGATTGGGGAAAGTTATTTACATTTCATATGTTAGTTTCAATATGAATGTATATGTTTTTTATGTTTTTCCCCATTAATATGAGGAATGAACTGGAATTATTAACTGATGGGTGGGGCGTGCTATATCCCCTTGATGCATCAGTAGGTCTCATGAGATAAACTAGCCTGGGTTTTTACCCATTATATATGGTGTCTTGGATGAGGCCTTGACAGTATGATTATGATGTCCGAAATTATGCATTACCTCATTATGAAACTAGTAATTGATAGTACATGTGATTATTAGACTAGAATAATATCCATGGTTATGTTTTATGGCATTATTTATTTAGATTTCATTTCTACCATATTATGCTCAAGTATATTTTAAAGGCATGTGTTTTTAGTTGTTCACCATTAATAGTTTTTATGTTTATGATTACTTCTGCTGTATTATTTACCCTTACTGAGCATTCAATCTCACCCATTTATTATATTTTATATTTCTCTAGGATCTGAATAAGTATATTATGAATGACTTGTAGGGATAATCTAGAAGTTATGGATGTTTACAATGGAATATATATATTGTTTTTCCTTTCAAGTTATAATGTTGAACTTATGTATGTATCTTGTTTTCCAAAGCTACTAAACTATTCAGTCCTTTGAGATGTGATTACTTATAATCATACCAATTTAATTTAGTAATCCACTGGATCTAGGAAACTGGGGTTGGGGTATTTATAGTTGGTATCAAATAAAGTTTAGTAGAAAACTTGGAAACTTGATTTAGAAATTGTAGATTAGGGAACAAAACCCCAAGGTAAACTTTGAAGATAAGCATACAAGAACATCTTAAAATTTTGGTAAAAAAGATATTTTGTGGATATTCCTATAAATAAATCCCTATCAGGATACTACAAGTGGACTTGGTTCTATCATAGATGTACCTAGGAGTAATAACTCTGATAAGGTGTTACAGACCAGACTTGGGGTAACCTGGTACACAAAAATGGGCCTTACTGCACACCTGGTTTGACACTCCCAGGGGATATGCTTAGGATAATTCAAATTTTCTTTAGAAACCATTATAAAAGGATTTAAATTTAAATATTTATTCATGGAAAACATTTTTATGATTATGAGATTAGCTATGAATAGGATTTCAATTCATGTTAAGTATTTTTCTAGTTGATATTACACATTATTATTCATAACCTAATCTAGTGTATTCCATTATTTAGAAATGGTGCCCAGTAGAAGTAATGAAAATCATATGAACATGAGTATACCATGTAGGTATTTCCCTCATATTAAAGATAATGATATTGGTTCTAGTGTTGTGACTAGTGGTGATAAACTTATAACTATACTGGGAAAGCTGACTCAGGTTATGAATAATAACCTTACCCATATGGATCATACTTAACCATAATGTAGAGAAGCAATGTTAGACTACTTTATGCGACAATAACCTCCACCATTTAATGGAACTATAAACCAATTCATAGCAGAGTAGTGGATAAGTTCCTTAGAGAATATATTTCTCGGGTTGGGAAGTAACGAAAGGGAGAAGGTTGTCATTAAGGTTTATCGTCTATCGGGAGATGCTGATCAATGGTGGTCATTAATTCAAAACACAAAGGATGATGAAGATATTAAAAATATGGAATGGAGGTATTTTAAGGAAATATTATTATAAAAATACTTCCCTCATGAATAGAGAGTAGTTATGGAAATGAAGTTTCTGAATCTGAGGAAAAAAGAGGATGATAATATTGTAAAGTATGATGGTAATTTCACAAGTTTAGAAAGACATGCCTCAGACAACATACATAATCCAAGGAGAAAGATTTATCAATTCTTGGATGGTATAAAACCATTCCTTAGAAAGGCAATAGTCTCCTAATGTTTCTCATCATACGAAGATATAGTCTCATGTGCTATCAAGATAGAAAAATAATTATCTAAGTATTATGTATTTAAAGGAATGAAAGAGAAGAATAGGGAAGCTGAACACTCTAGAAAATTAAATAAGGAAAAAGGGAAGAATGGAAGAATTGATTTTCCATCCTGTGGTAATTTTGGGAAGAAACACCCCAGTACTTGCCTGAAGGGTATGAGTGTTTGTTATAAGTGTAGAGGAAAAGGCCACCAAGCCCATTATTATAAGATAAATAAAGAATCCAAAAATGTTAAATGCTATAATTGAAAAGATATGAGACATTATGCAAATGATTGTACTAAGATCCAAGGAAACATTCTCCAAAGAAGGATAAGGGAGAAAGGTAAAGCTTATGTGTTCAAAACTTCTGAATTTGAAGTTTCTAATGATGTAGTGGTAGGTAATTTAATCATTTCCTCAAACTTATAAAATTCTTTATTTGATTATAAATCATCACATTCTTTTTTTATCTTCCCAATTTTACAAGAAAATTCGACATTTACAATTTGATTTAATAAAGGAGTAGTTAGTAAAAAATACTAAGGGAAGTATCATTGAAACAAAGATGTGTTGATAAGTCCCCCTTATGAAACATAAATGTGCTTTAGTTGCTGACCTTATCATCATACCCATGATTTAATTTGACACAATTCTTGGTATGAACTGGTTTTCAAGTTATCATGTGAAAATCTATTACAAGAAGAAGGAAGTTTTAATTTTTGAGAATGATGTAGAAACCCATATCTTTAGAGAAGAGACCTCGTCATCTAATTCTTATCTAGATCCACCCCCATCATCCCTACTGAATTCAATTCTTGGGGGGGGGGGGAAGAGAAAATAATATATATGGATAAGGAAAGAAATATTCAAATTGAGGATGTACCTATTGTGAAAAAATACGTTGATATCTTTCTAGAGGATTTACCTGGACATCCTACAGAGTGGAAAATTGAGTTTTATATTGATTTAATTCCTAGTACAAGGCCTATATTAAGAATACTTATAGAATGGTGTTGGAAAAAATCCCTCAAGGTAACATTGAACCATTTTTGAGGTGGTTGTGTTTGTTGACAAAGATGGTTTTTTTGTTGACAAATAGGGTTTCCATGGTGAGTTGTCGAGTTCCAGAGATATTGTTGACAACCTATGTTGACAAAGAACCATGAAAAAGGGATGGTCGATCTGAAGGCAGTAAAAAAAGAATAGGTATAAGGTGGCATCGTTTTCCAGTGTTTTCTAAATTTTTAGGTCTCAATATCAGAAAATTGAGAAACATGTTTTTGGAAAAGGAAGTTGCATGCAAGATTGAAGGTGACTTGGAAACTTTCATGCAAGGAAATGTTTGAGATCAGAACATCAAAAAATGGAAAATACATGAAGTGCATGAAATATTTGTAAATGGGTGTGAAATATGAGGTTGTGTGAAAGAGACCTATGCGCCCAATGAGACGTCAAATGGGGTTTTGTGCGCTCGAGGAGGATCTTGTGTGAAAAAAATTGAATCTTCCACATAGGGTTCAATAATGCCTATAAATAAGAGGTAACTCCCCTCATTCTAAATATCTCAACACTTAGAGAGAATCCAAGCTCTGGATATGTAAGAATTTTGTACAATGGGTGTTGCACGAACGATTTTGAGTTGCACGCAAGCTAAGAAATTTTCATGTAATATTTGATTTTCACATAAGATTAAAGTTGTGTGAAAGGGGTGTTTCGTGACGAAAGTGGAATCTTACGCATAAGGCATTAAAGTTTCTCACAAGGAATAGTAAGGGTTGCACGGAAGATTTGAGATTACCCGGTAATAATGTGGTAAAGTTGCATTCATCAGTGGATGAAAGTGGAACGTCAATAGAGAATCTACTTATATCATAGGATGCATTTATTTGAGATAATGAAGGGACATTCAAGTCTATAAACTATGAGTGGATATTCTGAATAAGTATTGAGCACACTTCAGTCGAGAGAGTAGTAAACTTTCAAATTGTGGTTGGTTGTAAACTAGGAGGTATAGTGAGTCCATTAAGAACTTGTAAACAGCAGTGCACTTATAGTGGATTTAGTATATCGACACATTTCCAGTATATAATCCTTGGATGTAGCCTAGTGAGGGTGAACCATGTAAAATTGATATTTTCTGTTCATTCTTTAATATTTGTTCATACACTGCAATGGGAAGGAGAGAAAATAGAGTTTTGTCTAACAATGAAACAAGATAAAAAAGGGGCAGTTGTTTTAATCAGTCATAGCTTGATTCACCCCCTTCTTAGGGTATCTAGCATAGTGGACGTAACAAATGGACAAAATGGAATTAGTGGAGATTAAGAAACAACTAGAGGAGATGAGTAGTAATGGGTTTGTTCACCCTAGTGTTTCTCCATAGGGATCTCCTATTCTTTTTGTTAAGAATAAAGATGGATCTATGAGGCTGTGCACTGACTATGGGGAAATCAATGCTATGAAGATAAAGAAAAAGTATCCTCTTCCTTAGATTGATGAATTATTTGATCCACTTCATGGAGCCTAATATTTTTTGAAGATTTAACTTTGATCTGGATATCATCAGTTTCATGTGAGGAAGGAAGATATTCCAAAGATAGCATTTCGAACTAGGTATGGTCATTATGAGTTTACGGTAATGCCTTTTGGGATGACTAATGCACCCTCTATTTTCATGGATATAATAAATAGAGTTTTCAAGGAATATCTTGATGAATATGCGGTCATATTTATTGATGACATATTGGTATGCTGCAAAAGATAATAAGATCATGAGAACCACTTAGTTATATGGGAATTTTAGAAAGTGTGAATTCTGGCTTCAAATAGTTTCTTGTATTGGCCATATTGTCTCTAAGGATGGAATCTTATTTGATCCGGTGAAGAAAAAGGCAGTTCAAGAATGGACAACACCAATGAACATAACTAAGATATATAGTTTTAATGGTTTAGCAGATTATTATCAGTGTTTCATTCATAACTTCACTCGTTTAGCTAACTTGTTAACCAAGATTACTCGTAAAGGGGTTAAGTTTATATGGAAAAAATAACGTGAAGAATGTTTTGAAGAATTGAAGAAGAGGTTAGTGAATGCTCCAATATTGAATCTACCATCAGGAAATGGTGGATTTGTGATATATAGTGATGCATCAAAGAAAGGACTTGGCTGTGTATTTATATAGAATGATATAGTTATTGACCATGCATCATGGTAGTTAAAAAATCATGAATAGAACTAGCCAACTCATGATCTTGAGTTAGCAGCTGTAATATTTCTCTGAAGATATAGAGACACTATATCTATGGAGAAAGGTGTGAGATATATACATATCATAAGATATTTAAATATATCTTCTCATAAAAAAATCAACATGAGGAAAAGGAGATGGACTAAGCTACTCAAGGATTATGATTGTTCAATACACTACCACCCAGGGAAGGTGAATAAGGTAACATATGCATTGAGCAGGAAGGATCATGGGGGTTTTAAAAAAAATGAGGATTGATAAGGATCCTGTGTACATGGATATCGTAAGGTTGGATATGAAAATTGTAAAGGAAGGTGAAGCATCATTATTTTTTCAATTAGTTTCCTAACCATATTTATTGGAATGAATTAAAAGTTATCAATCTGGTGATGAGAATATTAAAAATGAAAATTAAAGCTATGAATGATGGGAAATTTCCAAACATCATGTGTAAGGATGGAATTATGAAATTTGGGAGGATGCTATGTGTTCGCTTTATACCCAAGCTAAAAAGAGAGTTATTGGATGATGCCTATATCTTGAATTTCTTTATACACCTTGTAGAACATAGATGTATAGATATCTGAAGGAACATTTCTGGTGGGATAATATGAAGCGGGAAATTGTAGATTATATATCAAGATGCTTAGTATGTCAATAGGTCAAGGATGAAAGACAATATCTTATAGGATTCTTGCAACATTTATCTATTACTACATGGAAATGGGATTACATTACTATGGATTTTTTCACTGTATTACCCAAAAATCCATGAAATAACGATGCAATATGGGTAATTGTGGATCTACGTACCAAATCTGCACATTTTCTCACTATAAGGAAATATTTTTCACTGGAGCACCTTGAAAGACTCTATATTAATGAAGTTGTCAGACATCATGGAGAAACTATCTCTATTGTGGCTGATCTTGATCCACGGTTCACATCAAAATTATGGAAAAGTCTCTAGAAAGCTTTGGATACTAAGCTTCATTTGAGTACTTCTTATCACCCTCAAACTGAAGGGTAGTCAGAAAGGATGATCCAAAATTTATAAGACATGTTAAGATCATGCTTTCTCAGCTTTCAAGGTATACATGATCAATATTTAACTTTGGTGGAGTTTTAATACAACAATAGTTTCCATTCTAGTATTCAAATGGCACCATATGAAGCATTGTACGGAAAGAGATGTCGTACAACAACATGTTGGGATGAAGTTACTGAAAGGAAGCTTGTGGGCCCAAAGCTTTTGGAGGAAAAAATAGTGAAGTTAAAAACTATTCAAACCCATATCAAAACAAATCAAACTAAGAAAAGAGTTATGCTGATAATCAAAGGAGTTATTTGGAATTTCAAGTGGGAGATCACATTTTCTTGAGAATATCTCCATGGAAGGGTGTTATAAAATTTTGGAAGAAAGGGAAACTAATCCCCAAGTACATTGGACCTTTTTAAATTATGTAGGGAATTAGATTTGTGGATTATCATTTGGCAATGCTGCCTAGTATTTTTAAGGTACACAATGTGTTCCATGTCTCATTGTTGAGAAAGTACATGCCAGACCCAACACATGTACTCACAAACTAAAGGTATAGAATTGGAACCTGACTATATTAATATGAAGAACCTATCTAGATTTTGGACACTAAAGAACAAGTGTCGAGGAATTAGAAGACTTGGCTGTTAAAGGTACTTTGAAAAAATTATAAAATTAAAGAGGCGACGTGGGAGTCTGAGGAGCTTATGATGAAGAACTACTCAAATATTTTTATGAAGTAACATTCTAGTAATTTCGAGGATAAAATTTTGGTAATAGGGAAAGAATGTAATACCCCAAGGATTTAAAAATAAATTTAATATAGAATGCATGAAACACCGAGTCTCTGTGAAACAAACACTTTGTTATTTATAGAAGTTAGTTATAACCTCACTGTTAGACATAATTTTTCCACTTCTGTGTTTTTAATTTTGAAAAATAGACATACACGATTGCGATCGTTAATATATTTAGAGTCTGATAGGATGAACTTACATTTTTAGTGAATAGTTACTTGACCCTTATGAATAGTTATGCACCCTTATGAATTGTAATATGAACCTTATAAATAGTAAATAAACCTAATGAATAGTAACCTCATCCATGAAAGTATAAATAAAATTTATGCATCTCATAAGTAAAAGTATGATATAATTATATCATAATAAAAATAAGTTAATATTTTAATAATTAATATTTAACTGTTGGTATTTTTAAAAGTCATAAATATTTAATTAATAAAATTATTTAAAAGAAAATTATTTTTCATAAAATATATTCGTAAATAAGTATATTTTTTTCTTATGATTTTAAGATAATTTTATGATACTTTAGTTAATTTTTGAAAGAGTTGTAAAATCAGTTTTAAATTTAAAATATGTATTTTTCAAGTAAATAACGATTTTATTTAAAAATTAAATTTCAAATAGTTAGAAAATTATTTTGAAAAAATGGAGTCCATTTTTGAATTCTACACATCAAAAAATGTTTATGGTGAATTTTTTTGATTTTTCTGGAATACTTGAATTTTTAGTGAATAGTAAAATACGCTAATTTATAGTATAAATAAATTATAAGATAAATACACTAGTTCTTGAGTCATGGATGATATAATCACCTTTGGTTTTAACTCACATGCACTTAATACTGTATTTATTCATAAGAATCAATACTATTGGTTTTCTTGAGAAAAATAATAAATTAATGAATAGAATAATGAGAAATTACCCCTCTCCTCCACTATAAAAACCACCCTCACCCCCTCTTACCTTCACTCCTCTAAGCCTTAAATCTTGTAAAGGTTTTTCCCAAATCCTCTTAACTATTCTCTTCCCCATGTCTATAAGCTCTTGGTCTCATCAAAAGACCAAAATCAATCCCATTAATGAGATTCTCAAGAGGAGTATTCAAGAGGTAAAATCCTCTTCCTTTTACTTTTATTTTTATTTTTCAGGTTCTATCCAAATGATCATGATAAATATATTATCATTTATATACTATAATTATATCATGTTAATGTAATAAACATCATCAATTTCTTTATCCCCTCTCTTTTATTTTAAAAATGAAATCATCATCCAGGAGGTACTGATTTACAACCTTCGTGGACGACAAACATTCATTCTTTAATTTATCCTTCAAGGATGGTCATGAAACAATTTTTATGTTTGAAACAAATTATAAAATATGTATTATATATTATTTAATGATTTAGGAACTAGTATATATACATAATACTAATTCATATGACACAACTAGTTCGTGATGATCGAAATACCGTCGTAATAATCTAAACGATTATCACTAATGTTTTATCTAATAACTCATCCTCATACCATATAAAAAGATTACTTATATAAAAATTTAATCTTATTTATGTTCATTAGTATCATATAAATTAAATTCGGGAAAATTATATCCCTTCCACATGAACTTCCATACTTATATACAAGTATACTGATCGTGAAAACTAACAAAACGAACATTGCCAAGCAATAATCTTGTATCTTATAACTCATCAAAAATACATAAATGAACTTAATAAAATTATACCAAATAAAATAAATAAATATAAGGTTATTAATTAATTAATTAATGTATTTAGTTTGATTATTTAGGATATTAAGGTCAAGTACAGAACACATTCGTACATAAGGTAAGGATTTTCTACCCAAACCTCTATTTTCTTTCAGGTTAGTATTATTCCCTACTTACCTCAATAAAATTATTAATTATTCTTATTTAATACTCATTAATTATTTTTAATGTTCTATATATGTGTACCAAACATAATTATTCTTTACTTTATGGGAGTTACATGTTTTAAAATGATGTTTTAAAAAATTCTTCTCGATAAACATGGCTAATTCAAGGGAACTTCTCAAATTCTTACATATTTTCAAGTTCACTATATAATCTATTTTAAGTCACCATTATTTTTATAAATTCAATAATTTTATTATGAAAACATATATTAATTATCTTTTGCTTCTATACAAATATTTTTCCAAAAGAACTCTTCTTTACAAAGTAAAAGAGTATTTCTCTCAAGAATTACTCGGTGATTTTATAAGAGTATTTTCATATATTTTAACACTCTTGTTGATTATTATGTTTAATTGGGATTAATATTTTATGAAATCATACACCATTTTTTATTGAATGGTTTATGATTAGTTTGACTGTGGATGTGCTATCTTGATACCATTCACCTTATTACTCTGAACGGTTAGTGTTTTAGTTTAATGATTGAGGAAAGTTATTTACATTTCATTTTTCAGTTTCAATATGAATGTATATGTTGTTTATGTTTCTCCCCATTAATATGAGTAATTAATTTGACTTATTAAGTGATGGGTGGGGCCCACTATAGCCTCTCAATGCATCTATAGGTCTCATGAGACAAACTAGCCTAGGTTTTTACCCATTATGTATGGTGTCTGGGATGAGGCCTTGAAGATGTGATTATGATGTTTGTAATTATGCATTCCCTCATTATAAAACTAGTAATTGATATTCCATGTGCCTACCTGCAATCCATTTTTTTTCATTTTCTAAAATCTGGTTTATGGGTTACCGGTAACCGTTACAATATTCAAAAACATCACCCAACAACATTCCACCTTCAAATTCAAAATTCAAAATTCAAAATTCAAAATTCAAATTTCAAACCAACCACCCTTATCAATCATGAGCCACGAACCATGACACGCGTACCCATCATGAACCAAAAATCCACCATCCATCATGCAGAGGCCTGACCGCGTCAGATGGTCGCGTCACTACCCACTACCATCTTCGTTCTCAATGACACCGCCGGTCTATCCACATAGATGACGTCCTCATCATTGATGCCCATGCAATCTTCCATGTGATTATTCGACTAGTAGAATATTCTTGGTTGTGTTTTATAGAATTATTTATTCAGATTTCACTTTTACCATATTATTATCAAGTATATTTTAAAGGCATGTGTTTTTAGTTGCTCACCATGCCTAGTGTTTATGTTTATGCTTACTTCCACTGTATTATTTACCTTTACTAAGAATATGATCTCACCCATTTCTTATGTTTTATATTTACCTAGGATGTGAATAAGTATATTATGAATGACTTGTAGGGATAATATATAAGTTATGGATCTTTTCATTGGAATATACATATTGTTTTTCATTTCAAGTTGTAATGTTGAACTTATGTATGTATCTTTTTTTCCAAAGATAATAAACTATTCAGTCCTTCAGGATGTGATTCCATGTAATCATAAAAATTTAATTAAGTAAGGTACCATCTCCAGGAAACCGGGGTCGGGGTCTTTATAGTTGACCCTTTCACTCTCATTAAACCCTTCCAATAATCTTTATGTACCCCCGATATGTTGCCGAAATAATCCCATGATTTTCCATGCTAAAAATTCATATAGTGAATACCCATCCCCATTTTCCACTAAAAGGTATTAAAATAGATGAACCTATCCCTCATTTATCAAGGGATTCCATGTTTGTAACCAACACTCCTTAATCACAAGGTAAAAAGTGATGAAATACATCATTATGATGAATGATCTATGTGATACACTTATGCATGTACATGCTATGAAAGTGACAGGTGGGCCCAAAATTATATAGCCCTATAATGAATTGGGTAATGATTTTATAGAATGAGATACAATTTATGAAATGATAGAGATTATAAAATGTACACTATGCCATGATGTCTCAATGGTTATCCTTGACCTTTGTTTATAATGTCATGTTATATTTATTTGCCACGTTCCCATGTTTTCTTTATATTATCATGTTATATCATGCCCCATTATTTCAAATTATGATTCCCACCCCTCTTATGCTACCTTGATATTTTTATTGTCCCATATTCCTTACTTTACCTTTTACTATGCTTTAATTATTCTCTTACCGGGCTTTATATCTCACCCCTTTCTTTTGTAATTTCCCAGGTTATCCCATGCAGTTTTATAAGAACAAAGTAATTTTAAGCACATATTGAGGAGTTTTAAATAATGTCGTTGTATCCATGTTTCATGTTATTATTTGATGTACCTAATTTACTAAATGCACTATGCCCCATAATCTTATGTGATTTTATTAAGTGTACCTTTATATAATAAATTATGAAAAAATGTGTATGAAAGACATGGGTTTTCAAAATCCCTTTCCTTCTTGGTCTTGCATCCCCTTTTTATTTATGTTATTATTTTACTAGGTCTATAAAAACCATAAGAGTTTATCAGATTCATGTTTTATAATTTGTAATTTTGATTCTAGGAATATACTTCTAGATTCATCAAGATACTCCTCTCTTTTACATGTTGATTAGTTCCATTGATAGACATTTTGATTGATTCTGAGGTTGGTGTCCCAATCATATCCCTTTAGAATTGAATCTATGATTCCTTATGCTTTCATATTAATATTTTTTATGTATTCAATTTTTTTTCACATATATCTAGTATATAAATAAATGATTTATGATTTCATGAGCTTTTAATAAAAGTGGAAAAGGGGATTTTGATATTATTTGATGTGCAAACCATTTTAAATGATCATACCTTTTTTTGGGAAATTGATATGCCTAGTTGGCTCTTGATAATTGTTCTCGTGATGTTTATGATAGTGATTTTCCAAATTTAAGTAAAAATTGTGTTTTTTTAAAGCTTAGGTGCATTGGAACCTTTTTTAAATAAAGCATTGAAAACTAGTATTTATCAAGGTGCAATGATTTATAAATTATTTAGTAAATGTCCTTGAATTGTTTGAATAGATCGATAATGTGAGAGGAATGTGGAAAGAACCATTTATAACTTTAAATGATTAATTGAAAAATGGAAAACCCATAGGACATAACCCTTTATATGTGATAGAAATGATGGATGCTTGGATTAATGAAATCAAATATCCTTTTTAAGGGTGATGATTTGATTTGAATTAAATCGAATTAATATGATTGATAAAGGAGGATGATTATATGTAGAATTATAAGGTGTGAGAATGTTTTTTGATTCCTTTGTAAATCTGATTATATGAAATGATATATGGTATGATACTATATTTTTAAATGATCACCTCCATTTGAATGTCATCGAAAAACCTAGGTTTCTAGGTGGGAAGTATAGGTACACATATGCACTAGTTTTGTATAATTCTCAAGCTAGTGTAATTAAGTGGGACTTAGGTAAACCTAAGGTATTTCCCATCGGTTAGTCTAGGATAGGGTAAGACTGGGTGTTTGGGATGGAGTCGATTGATCTATTTATTGAACACCAATGTGTGGATTTTTTTCATTGATGACCATGTTGAATATATTCTAGACTAATTCCCTTTAGAATCTTTGGTTTCTATTATGAAATTTTATGAATATTTTACAAGGTATAATTATTTAGAAAATTATTACATGATATCCTATTTCCTATAATGTGATTTATAAAATATTTTAAAATTAAATCTATGAATTTTTGGATATGAGGAAAATAAATTATTGGTTTTTTGGAAAAGGCTTGGTTTTGTGAAAATAGATGTTTTCAAGGAAAATGTCCGATACTTTTTTTATTGGATAAAAACTTGTAAAAAATATTTTATATCCTTATTATCAAAACTATATGTTATGGATTCTCTTTGAAAGTGTTATTATTTGGGTTGGTGGGTGTCAAACATCTGGGAATTATCTCGCAGCTATATATATTATAGGTTTGGAAGGTTTCTTATCAAAATGGATATTCTTATATCTTTGGGTTTGAGATTTTTTGGAGGTTCATGTGTAATTTACTTATTTTTACATGGAGATGTTGGTCATTTGGTATCTTTTTTCCTTGTTTCCTATTGTATGAGACATCAACCTTTTTATCTAGTCAGTTGTATCTTCTTCTTTTAGATATCATAGTTTATTCTTGTTGGGATTTCCTTTCCACTTTTTATCTATTTATATTTTTGGTTTTTGGGTAAAATAATTCCCATTTCATTCTTTATGATACTCAGGTGCTTATCTCAATTATGTGGAGATCAGGAATGCCCTTCGGGCTAGTGGAAGATCGATTTGGGTTCTGGTTGAAATTGTATATTGAGTTGGTTTGTTAGGAATACCAGAATTCAAGTAGTCATCCATCGGTGGGTACTTGATCGCCACCAATATGAGACATGGATTTTGTTACTAGGGTTTTTTGACATGAGTATGTATCAAGTTCAATCTTATTCCTTGAATATTTTTGAAACTTTTTTGGTTTTTATTTGAGTGTTTCCTTAAACTTGGGACTTTTTGGTCTATTATGGAAAGATCCATGTCTTGGACTGGGTTTTGGAGTGAATTAAGAGGGAACGTTATTACTACGCATGGTTTGGTGAACCATGCATAGGTCATAAAACTGACTCTGGTTGAATCCTAATGAACTTCACACGATTGGCGCAGAGTCTTCCAAACCATGTGGCCAGTCTGTTCCCAACTGATATTTCTTGGAATTTTTATTTTTTCTTACTTTACATCTTGGGTTTCTTTTCCCTTCCTTTTCTTTTGTGTTATGATTATTTTGAGAAATTATTCTAGCATAATGTTTTGGTGTTTTGGTTTGTTTAAGTTTGTACGAATCTGATTTTTGAATTAGGTATGGATCCTCTTAAATTTATCCCAATTCTTTATTTTTGATATAATATGGATATCGAATGAGTTCACGAGTGTCTTGGAGGTGTCCAAGGATTATTCAGATCCCAGAACCTAGTTTTTGGGTTAAATAGGCCCATCACATAGTTAGTAGAAACCATGTGGGGTAGACATCATGGTTAGTTCTAACCATATGGGGGTGGATAGTGGATTCCTACAGGCCACAAATTTTGATAAACTGAGTGATTTGGGTTTTACGGTCATGTGACAAACTATAGAACTATTGAAAATGTGTTTTGAATGGTTGGAACACAGTTTCCCTAATTGTGCAACCTAACCATGAACAGTGACCCCTACCTAAAATATAAGGCACATGGTTGGAACACAAATTGACAAATCATGTGGTGAAAGCACACAATGAACATTTTTTGGGTGAAATTATAGATTTTCCCTTAAATTAAATGTTTAAACCATTTCTCCTTTCCATTTTTCTCATTTCATCACTAAGAGCTATTATTCTTAATTTTTTGATCCCTACTCATTCCTAAAGTAGATTTTGATTCTGGATTACTTTGAAAACTCTGATTTTACCTCCATTCACCTCGTTGGATCCACACTAGTAATATCTTTATTCCTTTTTAGTTGTTCATCATTCTTATTTCTATAGACAATTCTATTTAGATGTAGGATCATATACCCCATTTTCAAGGAATTGATCCATTATTTAGTTCTATTCCAATCTAGGCCAAACTAGATGCTGATAATGGATGAGGAGAGTCATATGGGTACAAGACAGGTGGTCAATAAATCATCCCTCAAGTTTTGTCATTTTATAAATTGCCATGTGAACGTGCTGAATTCATTAGGCATTAATTGTTTAATTAATCTGTCTTCCTTATAATCATTAGAATCATATTATAATACTCTCATTAATTATGTTATCCATCGTTTATGGTTACGTCCACAATGAATACCACCCCATGTAGGGTGTTTTCCATATTTGGATTTTTAGTGGTTTGACATGCTTGTGAGCTCCACCATTTGGGTGTGTGGCCTGAACCAGATATTAGTGATCCCCTTTAATTAGATGAATTGTGAGTTGATATATGGGTATAACTTAACCCTAATAAGGTAAGTTATTCAAGTTTATACATTGATATTAAATGGAAATTCTAAGTATATGGCATATTTCTAACTTCGCCTAATGGATTATAAATGAATGGCTTGACTGCACGTCTGTAGAACCCCTTTCCATGTATAATGGAAGGTATCAGAGTGAAACTTATTAAATTACTATGAACTATATTAAATGAATGAAATGGTTTCATTCCCTTAGCCTTGTCAAAATAACCCAATGGCGTGTTAAATGATTATGAAATATATGAATTGAATGAAATGGTTTCATGTCCTTGAGATGCCTTGTCACTTGTATAAAAGACATGGAATGAACCCCTTGAATAATCAAATTTCATGACTATTACATGAAATTAATTATTAAATGAATCAATTGTAAGTTTCCTAATTGTATATGGAGCTTTACATCAAAATAGGAGTGGTCAGACTTGATTTAGCCCTTGGATTCCCGAAAGAATTCCTTGAGCACTCATGGATGCCATTATGATTCAAGCATGCCGGTTTACAAGGGTGAGACCCACCTTGGAATCCAATCCTCATATATAAATGGATAACCAATATGAAACCATAGGATCCCTCCTTCAATATTATTATAGGATGCCTTAGATACACTCCTTGGATCTAATGTGACTTCTAAGGAAATGAGGAAACTTGGTTATACTCTTGGGCCTAGTCACTACATATCTCATTTTACCTTAGATGTATTCCTTGGACTCGGTTAGAATCACACTTTTGTGGAATGACTTGGATGATGCTCCTTGGATTACAATCTTACCCCTATATCCAGGCTACAATTATCACCTTATTTGGATCGACCCCTGAGGTCAAGGTTTCTTTAGCTATTACCTTGGAACCTATTAATGCCTTGTTATACCCTGGACCTATCACTATCATGTCAGGACGTCAATGATGGTATTACCTCACTTGACCCATTTATATAAACTACAAATTAATTAATTAATAAACTAGTAACATGTTCAGACACTAGCTGAGGGATAAAGTAGGTGCTTGGGTATTTACATTACTGTACTGATTTACTGTTATATATGCATGATTGCACACTATTTTAGTTTATATTATATAGAATGGATGTCATAGATTTTGTTCGTGGTGGCCTACTAAGATTTATATCACAACCTATCCAGGCCTCCATTGGCACCCGAGCATATTACATGTATGAAGGTGTTGAAAAAGGTAAAAATAATACTTCATACCCTTGATTTATTACTTTAGGATTGAGATGGTAGTAAATGATAAAGCTGGATCTTAGGATTCTAGTGATAGATTTTGGATTCCTTTGTTCTACTTTTGTATAACATGAACTGTTTACTACTTTGTATCGATTTTTTCATCTTATTAGATACATGGAATATCATCATTATCTTTTTTATATGATCATCAGTTGTTCAGTTATTTATTACTCCTATATTCTTTTTCTATACCTTATGTTTATCTTATAATTATTCTATTATTTACCTATAATCATATCTATCTACTATGCTACACTCTGGTAATGATTAAATAGTCTCCCCATGGACAAATCCTAGGCCCTCTCTGCTAGTCGTCAACATTTAGCATTTGGGGAGATACACTTGAGGCCATGTAGCCAACCAGGCTCGGGGCACTATTGAGTGGAACTCGGGTTCAGGACATCACAAAGTGGTTTCAGAGCATTTCCTTTATTACTTTACTATTTGGATACAATAGATGAAAGATTAGGAACACTTGGAACTTGGTTATAAGCCATTCCTGGGAATATCTAACCTATGTTCAGGGTAAATGCCGAGTTTCCTGAATTATAATTGTTGTTTTTCTTTTGCTTATTACAGTTGATATACTTCCACCATTGGGTGAAGCACATGCTGTGTTATGATTATTATTATTATTATGATTGACAATTTTTATTCATCATTGGCCCGATGATATGAGGGCAAGGATCTTTGTTCATGCATCATTATAGGCACCTAGAATTCACATTCCATGCATATTCCATGCCATATAGGTGCATTTCATTGCTTGAATTGCTTGATAGGCTTGTGATTGTTGAGTGATGCTATGATAGTTGTACTATGGCTATGCTGTTTTCTTGGGATGCGATTGAGTGATTTTTAGTTTCAATTCATGAGGTGTATGATCCTTTATGGGTCGTAATGGGTAATTTACTAGGTTAATCCATTATAATGAAGTTTAATGGGTTTCAATTTCAGTGATAAGGTGCATGGGACCTAATTCACTAGGAATAGAGATCCATTTTAAAATAAACTTGTTATATGAATATAGAAAATGGAAAATCTAAAAGTGAAACTTGTCTTATTAAAATGAATTGTTTCTAGTAAATGATGAGGCCAGGTATAGTTGACCCTTCATCTACTAGAACCCCTATAATTTAATCTTGAACACATACCAATACCTAGACTTCTATGTGTGTAGTTGGGGTAGTATACCATGGGTAGTGAGCCCTTAACTTTCATTCATCTTCCATTATTTCTATCTATATGATTCAAATATTGTTATGAGGTTTTTGATTGGCATTTATAGACCAATGTCACCACGATATCCTCATGTGGTGATCTAGGAGAGTGGGAACAATCATGCTCCTGAAATGGTTGGCCCTGAGCCAATAGTATTCCTGCCAGGAGTTCCACTTGAGATGCTACCTGTTGTACCTAATTTGATAAGTGACACTCATATTTTTGATAGTTTCCTATGTATGATGTATTCTATGCAAGGTGCTCCATGACCTGCATCTATAATGGCTAATCTGACGCGTGAGTTATAGTAATAGCATCCTCCTACCTTCTTATGGGATGATGGTCTACAAGATCTTGAGTCTTGGATGGAGGCCACATTATCTATCTTTGAGCATCTGAATATGCCTATATAGTGTAGGTTCAATCTCGATATGTACTTGCTACATGATTTAGCCAGGTGCTGGTTAGATGTGACTACCCAGGTTGGTCATCATTACGTCATGCTATGGGTTGATTTCTAGAATGATTTCTATGATAATTTCTTTCCTCAAACGCTGAGAGATGACCAAGCTAGAGATTTCATGCATATTGATTAGGGATCTATGTCAGTTATGGATTATTTATTATGTTTCACTGAGTTACAACACTTTTCACTGCTTCTAGCTGGTTATGAGCTTTCTCGTGCTAGATTTTTTGAGGATGGTCTTAAGTATTCCATCTGTACTTAGGTAAATTTATGTCACCTACATACTTTCTTTTAGATAATCAATCAGGCTATTATCAATGAGAGAAACCTTAGGGATAGTGATAGTACCAGGCACAGAGGATCAGGTTCATGGAAAGCCAATAGTTCTTCCAGTAGTAGAAAGTGATCCCTCGAGGTTTTCCTTTAGGGAAGTGACAGAGCACCCGTATTGGTATCTATATGGTATTACATAAGACTCATTGTGATAGAGACCCTATAGAGTGATGGGATTACGACTGTATGGGGAATCATCAGAGATTTTGTCAAACCCTTCCATCAACTTCTAGTGGAAGAGGATCCGCACCAGCTCCACCTTTAGGGTATGGTTATTTTATGCCACATCTGGTAGGGAGTTGGAGTAGCACCAGCCGAACTAGCTGAGGAGGTGCTTATGGTCGTGGTAGCTAGACTCCTAACCACCAGTATCACAACCAGAGTGGTCTTTATTGCAGTAGTCTAGCTATTGCATGAGGCTGTGGATCAGGCCAGTTGCATGAAATATAGCCAATACTCGAGGATCAGGCTGTAGGACTATCTATAATATGAGGTACTGTTCTAGTAGCCTCTAATATAGTATCCAATTTATTTTATATAGGTTCTTTACACTCCTTCATCTCTTTATCCATCGGGGAAATTTTCAGGATGGAAATACAATATTACTATGGTGTAATGACCCTAGGTACACCATTGGGAGTACAATCATAGGGAATACACCAATACATGGACTATCCCATTGAGGTAGGCAGTTAACCTTTCTTGTGGGACCTCCATGTTCCTAAGAAGATGGTATTATATTTCATTCTTGGGATGGATTGGTTGGTTCTATATCATGAATTTGTGTACTTCTATCATTGGATAGTATCATTTATATCACAAGAGGGCATCATTTATCTACACAAAGGAGAATAGGATGCCTAGGATAATAGATATGGACTGGAGCATCATGGGATAGGTGGAGTGGCCACCCGGATTTCTAATATCTTCATGGAGGATCAGGGTTTACATCAGGATGAATTCCCTCTAGTAGTATATTATTTCAGGGACATCTCTCACAATGATTTTTCTAGATTACCTCCTAAGAGAGAGGTAGAGTTTGTGATTGATCTTATTTTAGGATCAACTTCAGTGTCCATTCCTTAGTATATAATGTCACCTATAGAGCTCTAGGAGCTCAAGTGGTAGTTGGAGGACTTAGAGGAAAAATGTTTTATACAACATAGTACTTCCTCTTGTGGTTCACCCATGTTTTTCTCCAAGAAGGTGGATGATACCCTTCATCTATACATGGATTATAGATGGTTGAACCAAATTATAGTTAATAACCAAGATCCACTACCTCAAATAGATGATCTCTTCGACCAGCTATGAGGATCTAAGGTGTTATCAAATATTGAACTGAGATCAGGCTATCATCAGGTGTGAGTTAGGCCATCATACATACCCCGCACAAATTTCCTAAGAAGGTATGGTCTATATGAGTACCTTTTAATGCTGTTTGGTCTCATGAATTCACCTTCCATTTTCATGGATTTGATTAATAGGGCGTTCCATACCTATTTGGATTATTTTTTCTAAAGTTTTTGTGGATGAAATATTGGTGTATACTCATAATCGTAGAGAATTGATAAGTACATTCAGATCATTCTGAGTACACTAAAAGAGAATTAGCTTTATGAGAATATTTATAAGTTCCACTTATAGATAAAAAAAAATTATACTTCCTTAGTCATATTATTTTAGAATCAAGAGTTTCTGTTGACCCATAGATGGTGAGTGTGGTGGTTTCATAGGAACATCCCAAGAACATGTTTGATATAATGAGTTTCTTAGGGATAGATAGATATTAAACTAATTTCATAAAGTACTTATAACACATTTATACACCTCTTACTAGTCTTAAAAAAAGGGTTTTAAGTTCCTATGGTTAGAAGAGTGTGAGAAATCCTTTCAAGAGATGAAAGGAAGGCTTGTCTCAGTGCCAATTCTGATTCTTCTAGAGCCTAGAAGAGGATATACAATGTTCTATGATGTATTAGGGATCAACCTAGGAGTAGAACTGATACATGAGGAAATATTTTTTGTGTATAGATCTTGGCAGTTAAGGCCTCATGATAGAAACTGCCTGACACATGACCTCAAGATAAAAGTGGTTGTCCATGGCTTATGCTGCTGGAGACACTATTTAATGGGTGAAAAATTTGTGGTGTATATGAACCATAAGATCCTTAAATATATATTTAAAAGTTTGAATTGAATCTCAGATAGAATGTATGGGAAAAATATCTTTAGTCCTTTGATTTTGAGCTTGCTTATATGCCTAGAAAAGGCATGCAGTAGCTGATGCACTGTTTCAGAAATCTCAGGCACATGTCACACGAGAAGCTAGTGATGAATGGAAATTTAAGTACCTTTTCTCCGAGATGCATCTAGAGTATCATGATAGTTATGAGTATTATTATCTTGTAGTTTTGATAGTTACATCTTCATTCCTTGATAAGGTGAAGATAAGGAACTTTTTAGATCCTGAAGGCTTGGTTCTCTATGAGAGTATTTCAGGATCTGACCTACCTTTAGATTAGTCTATGGATAGAGATGAGATCTTGCATGCACATGGCTGTGTTTGGGTTCCTAAAAATATGAGAGAGGAGTTTATGTGAGAGTCCCATGATTCTCAGTGGGAGCTTCATCCTAGAATCTCCAAGATGTATGAATATATATGATGCTAGTGTTGGTGTCCTGGGATGAAACTTCAGATAACAAGCTTTATCACTAGGTGTTCCACCTATTAGCAGGTGAAGGTAGAGCACTAGTGACCTATAGGATTGTTAAAGCCTCTTCCAGTTATAGAATGTAAATGGGAAGATATTTCCATGAACTTTGTAGTCGGTTTACCACAGTCTCCTAGAGTTAGTGACACTTTATGGGTTTTCATTGACAGACTGACAAAAGTAGCGCACTTACTTATTTATAGGAGACTTTATCATTTGATGAGCTAGGAATATTGTATGTCTGTGAGATCATACAACTACATGGGGTCCCTTTTAATATCATTTCAGACAGGGATGATCATTTCACATCATGGTTATCACAAGGGTTATAGAAGGCTATGGGCACATAGGTGATTTTGAGCACATCCTTTCACCCTCAGACCGATAGACAATTAGAATAGACGATACAGGTTCTAGAGGACATTATTCAAGAATGCGTCCTGGATTTTAGCTGTTATTGGGAGAATCATATCCCTCTCATTGAGTTTTCCTATAATAGTAGATTTTAGGCAACAATTTAGATGGATCCTTTTGAGGCCTTGTGTGTTAGGATGTTCTGTTCACCCCTATACTGGCTAGAGGCAAGAGAGGAAGCCATACAAGGTCCTCATATCATATAAGAAACTTCAAAGAAGGTTTACCTAATTAGGAATCATATGTATACTACTCAGTCTAGAAATAAATCTTATGCTAATCACCATTGAAGACATCTAGAGTTTGAGGTTGGGGATTGTGTTTTTCTGTTGGTATCGCCCATGCTTGGGCATAGATGGATATAGAGGCAAGGGAAGCTATCACCTCATTATGTAGGGTTTTTTGAGTTTTTGGAGAGAGTTAGCATGATATACTATCAGTTTTTACTACCTAATAGGTACCATTCCATGCACGATGTCTTCCATGTTTTATAGCTTTACCATTATCATGCTGACTTATCTCATATTTTTGATCCCGATAAAGTTGATCTAGATGCCAATTCTTTATTTGAGGAGTATCCTACATGCATCATGAACTAGAGTATGGAGGCTCTCTAAGGCTGGTTTGTCCCTATATCATGGGTGATATGGTAGTACGACCATGTACAAGATGAGACTTGGGAGTGGGAGGCCGACGTACATGCCCAGTGGCTAGATTTGTTATCCGATAGTGTTTCATCTCCCTTGGAAGGTGAACTCAGGGATGGGTTACTTTAAGGGGGGAAGAAATTAAGAACCTAATTTTTGACTCAAGTATAAATCCTCTTAAATTCAGTCTAATTATTTATTTTTTACCTAACACAAATACCAAATGAGTTCACGAGTGTCTCGGGGGTGTCTGAGTCTTATTGAGAGCCTGAAACCCAGTTTTTGGGAGAAATAGGCCCATCACTTGGTTAGTAGAAAACATTCAGGGAAGAATGAATGGTTAGTTCTAACCGTATGGAGCTAGACAATGGATTCCTATAGGCCGAATAGTTTGATAAACCATGAAATTTGGGGTTCATAGTCATGCGAAAAACTATATACATGTTGTAGAGGTTTTTTTCATAGTTGGTTCGTGGTTTCCCTAATCATGCAGCCTAACCATGTGAAATCCCCCTCCCTATAGCAGAAGGTGAACAATTCACATAGGGTTGGGAAAACCGTGTGATCACCATTTTTTGGGTGAAATTACATATTTTCCATTAAATGAAATGTTTAAACCATTTCTCCTTTCCCTTTTTCTCATTCAATTTCTATGTGCTCTTCTTCTTCATTTTTGGAGACCTCCTCTAGACTAAATTAGATTTTGATCCCATTTCTTCATATGAGCTCCAATTTTACCCTTGATCATCTTATTGGATATATTCCAATAATACATCAATTAATTTTTAGTAATTTTTCATTGTTATTTTTATCAGCAATGCTATTTAGATGCATGATCATATGAACCATTTTTAGGGAATTGAATCATTATTTATACCTCTTCCAAAATAGGACAAACTATAGGCTAATACTGGAAGAGGAGAGTCAAATGGTCATGAGGTAGGTGGTTTATAACTCATCCCTCAAGTTTCTTTGTTTTATAAATTTCCATGTGTGCACAATAATTTCATCGAGTGTTTCTTGTTTAATTAAAGTGTCTTGCTTATAGTCATTAGAACTGTATTCTAAGACTCTCATTAATTATGTTATCCATAGTTAGTGGTTACATACACAATTAAGACCACCCCATTAGGGTGTTTTCCATATTTAGTATTTTAGTGGTTTGGCATGGTTGTCTGCTCCACCGTTTGAGTGTGTGGCTTGACCCTAATATTGGTGAGCCCGTTTAATTATATGAATTGTGAGTTAATATATGGTGAGTACCATGTTTTATTTCCACTTAACCCTACCAAGGTAAGTTCTTCAATTTGATAAATCAATATTAAAAGGAAATGGAATGTATAAGGTATATGTATGACTTGATCTAATGGATTATAAAGGAATGGCTTGGTTTCACATCCATAACACCAATTTCCATGTCTAATGGAAGGTATCAGAATAAAACTTATTAAATTACTATGATTTATGTGAAATTAATGAAATGGTTTCATGCCCTTATCCTTTTCACACTAATGACAGACAATGGATTCAACCCAATGACACATTAAATGATTATGAAATATATTAATTGAATGAAATGGTTGAATGTCATTGAGATACCTTGTTAATTGTATGAATATATAGAATAAAACCCTTTACTAGTCAAATAGAATGACTATTACATGTCCTTAATTATTAAATGAATCAATTATAAGGTGCCTAATTGTATATAGACCTTGAAAATACTATAGGAGTGGTCAAAATCGAGTTAGCCCTTGGATTCCCAAGGGAATGCCTTGAGTACTCATGGATTCCATTCTGATTCAAGGATTATGGTTGATGAGGGTGAGACCCACCTTGGAACCCAATCCTTGTTTATTAGTGGATGCCTAATATGATACCATTGTATCCCTCCTTCAATATTATTATAGGATTCCTTGGATACACTCCATGGATCCTCTGTAACTTCTACAGACATGAGGTGGCTTCATTATACTCTTAGGCCTAGTCACTGATTATCCCATTTTACCTTGTATGTATTCCTTGGACATGATTAGAATCACAATACTGTATAATTCCTTGGATGATGCTACTTAGATTAAACTTTTACCCCTATAGCCAGGCTGCAGTTATCACCTGAGTTAGCTTGACCCTTGAGGTCAAGGTTTTCTTAGTTATTACCTTAGAACCTATTCATTAGTATTAACATTATAGAGTAACTTTTTTTTACCTTGGATCCATCACTATAATGTCTTGATTTAAATGATGGTATTAACTCACATGTCTTATTTATATAAACTGGAACTTAATTAATTAATGATCTAGTTACATGTTCAGACACCAGCCGAGGGCTGAAGCAGGTACTTGGGTATTTACATTACTATATTAATTTAATATTATATATGCATGGTTTAAAACTATTTTAGTTTATATTACATGAAATAGATGTTATAGATTCCATTGGTGGCGGCCTACTGAGATTTATCTCACACACTCTATGGGCTGTCATTTTCACCCAAGTAGATTACATGAATGCAGGTGTTGAAAAGGTAAGCATAGTTCCTCAGAAACTTGATTGATTTATTTAGGTTGGAACTAGTAGCATATGAATGAGCTGGAGGTTAGGATTCTAGGGATAAATTTTGGATTCCTTTTTGCTACTTTTTTATATCATGAACTATCTATTGCTTTGTATCGATGTTTTCAGCTTATTAGATACATGACATATCATAATCATCTTTTGTATATGATTATCAGCTATTGAGTTGTTTATTACACCCATCTACTTTTTTGCACCTTCTTTTTATCTTATACTGCTTCTGCTATTAACCTGTTATCATATCAATCCACTATGCTACACTATGGAAATGAGGGTATAGTCTCCCCACAGACACACCCTAGGCCCTCACTATTAGTTAGAAGCCTCTGGAATTTGGGGAGATGTGCTTGAGGCCATGTGGACAACTGGGATCAGGGAAATTCTGAGTGGCACCTAGGTCTGGAATGTCACAAAGTGATCTTTTAAAATCGAAACCTTTGGGTTGTTTGAAAAGGGTTGGGAATTACTAGATGTTTTAAAAAATGTATTAAATTCAAATTGATGTTTGGTTTCTAGTATTTTTAAAATATTTTTAATTTAAAATGATGGAATATTTTTGGAAAACCTATTAGAGTTTTTTTTATCTCAATTTTCTAATATGGTATTAATGAAGTTTAATTGAAATCATTTAATGAGTTAATTGTTAAATGTTTTAAAAGATACTTTTTAAAATATTTCGATGATATGTTCTATTTCATTAAATGTTTTCAAGTTAGTGTAAACATTAGTTTATAGAATGTATTTTTTTTGAAATAAATTTTATTAAAACCATTTATCATTAAAGAGGTGGTATTTTCTTTTAAAAAAATTTAAGCCTTGGGTTTTTTTGGTTTGATTTTTTTAGTTTTGGGTTATGATTTGTGTAAAATGGTGTGTTATGTACATATTCATGTGTTATATCATGCGAGACTTGAATTTTTAATTTTTTAATGGGTTTGTTCTTCTTCTTTTTAGAGTATGCCCCCATTCTGATTTAATGGACACTTTGGTTAATCAAGATTATATTGGAATAATTGTTCTATTGACTCCAAACTCAGGTCTCTAGGTCCTTCCTATCATACCCGAGTGTGAGGATTACATATATGGGTTTCAAATCCTAAATCCTCCTCACTTATTTTGAAAATGGGATTATAAGGAAGTAGTGACATGGAAAAAGAAAATTGAGGAGATCTTCAACCAACCTGATATTCCAGAATATATCAAGGTTAAGTTTGTGAATTTAATGCTTGAGAGTTCGATTTGGAAGCGTTGGAAGTATATTACCCATGATAAGACAAAGATGGACCATTCTAGGGTAGCTTTCAAGGCATTTTTCATTCAATATTTATTTTATAATTCAGTGAGGATGACAAAGGATATGGAATTTTATGGAATCTAGTAAGGAGATAAGATGAAATTAGAGTGTGATCACCATTTTATTGAGTTGGTTTCATATCTCACTCATCTATCCACAAATGACTCTCTAATGGTGTGTTGTTTTTGGGAAGGGCTTCATCTAGACCTATCAAAGGTTGTGTTTCCTCTCAACCTCGAATATTATGATACATTTATATTTCATTATTTGAAGGTTGAATAATAATTTATAGGATAACCAGAGGTGTTGGGAATTTCATCTATTTCTGGATGAGATGGAGGAAGATTCAGCAAGGGAAAAAGGAAGTGTGCCAATTCAGACCCTATGGGTAGGTAATGAAAAGTCCATTTTGTTTATTTTCACCAGATTCCTTTGTAAATAATCACTTGGTTTTCTACCAGTGAGGAAGAGAGGGTCAAATGTAGCGTACTTTTAAGAATCCCCCTAAATCATGTAGTTCTTGTGGGCGTTTGGGTCATCTAGAGAGGTTTTGTTAGGTATTATCTATATCTCAACATAGTCTAGGATCATAAAATCTTAAGGCCTTAGGGCACCAAGTGAAGCCCACATACTCAGGAATCGTCTCGAGTTAACTTAATAAAAAACAAAGTCATATTACCATAAAAAGAGATAGATTGAAAAACTTAGGGCGAGACAACTCTGAAGTCACGATCCCCAAGTTCCGAAAGCCTCACATTTTATCAATCCATTGCTCTACACGCAATTTTATTTTATTTTATTTTTATTTTTTTTGAATACTCATATTATTCATAAAAATCAAACCAGCCTATGATATTTATTATGGGACCCCAAAAATTCAAATTAGTACCCCACAGTCTAGAGGACGTGCATTGTGGCATTTTGATTTAATGGATGAAAATAAAAATGATGAAAATTTTCATTGGACAACCAAACTTCCAAAATCAATGATTTTAAACTTAATCATGAATTAAATTAAGATTCAAGGAAATAAAAGTTATTTTCTATGTAGTTTTAATGTGAGAAAAGATGTTATTATATGAATTATAAAGGAATTTTACTTTTTTTATCATTGTTTTTTTTAAACAAACATTTTGTTTCCACACCCCCAACTTAGAATGAAACTGTCCCTAGTTTCGTAAAAATAAAATTTAGAATGGGGTAGAGGAATAAAAGTGGAGTTCAATAAGTAAATTGAAATATGAGGATCATGTAATGAAGTCACCTGGTAGTTGAAGTTTGAAGTTTTTGTCACTCGAATTTAGTCCTTTGATATCCATGTCTCTTGAAAAGTTCCCTAGTGGAAAAAGGAAAACAAAAAAACAAACAAAACAATATATATATATATATATATATAAGTAAAATATAAATATATATATAAAAATTATATAATAAGTAAGCACATTAAGCTGTAGGTCAGTGGTAAGCGTGCGCCCCTGTCTCCCTTCGGTCCCGGGTTCGAGTCCCCGCGGCTTCGCCTGTTGTGACGGGGTTTGCCCCACGGCCTATGGCGTGTCCCCTTTTTTAATTATTATATTATTATTATTATTTTTATCTTAACCTATAAAATAATAAAAATAAAACAAAATAAACTGATGATACATTGTCTTCTTTTTAAATTTCTGGGTAAGGTATTACTCAAGGATCACACCACATGACACAGATAAATATGGTGCTCCCCTTTCGTACCCATCCATACTCATAATAGAAGAACAGTTCAAAAGTCTATTTTTTTATTTTTAAATATAGAAATGATTAATTAATCTTATTTGAAAAATAAAGATGATTCATAAAGATTAGAAACATAAAAACCACGTGTTTCCTCCCATGCAGCGCTTTGTTTAACGTCGTTAGCCCGACATAGATCCTAAATTTATCATTTTTTTCCTGGTTCATAGATTGGATCAATTAAATAAACATCTATTTATTGTTTATTGAATGATTCAATGAATGTTTTTAACCTTTGACCATTGACCTTGAAAATGTGACCACTAGTGGGATCTTGGATCTCTACTTCCCCATGGGGGTATACATGATGCACTATGAAAGGACCTGACCATCTAGACCTTAACTTTCCCGGGTGTAAATGAATTTTTGAACTATACAAGAGTACAAGTTTTCCCGGTTCAAAATGTTTGACCTTTATATTCCTAGATTAGTAGGCTTGAACTCTAGCTTTATTGATCCTTGAATTTTCATACGCCTCCATCCTTAGTTCCACTAGTTCATTGAGATCTAATTTCTTTTTTTTTTGTTCTGGCCAATGAGAGATCATAATCCATTTTCTTAATTGCCCAAAAGGCCTTATGTTCAATCTCCATTGGCAAATGGCATGCTTTACCATAAACCAACCTATATGGGGACATTCTTAAAATGGGTTTATATGAGGTTCTATAGGCCCAAAGAGCATATAAGAGTTTCTCAGACCAATCTTTCCTAGAGGGGTTGATAGTTCTTTCAAGAATTTTCTTAATCTCCCTATTCACTAACTTAGCTTGACCATTGGTTTGAGAATGGTATGAAGTGGACACTTTATGAGAAATACCATACTTATACATGAGTGAAGAGAATGGGCGGTTGCAGAAATGGGTTCCTCGATCACTGATTATAGCCCTAAGAATTCCAAATCTTGAAAATATGTTCTCTTTCAGAAATCGAATCACAACTTGATGATCATTGTACTTAGTGGGAATGACCTCAACCCATTTTGAGACATAATCAACAGCTAAGAGTATGTAGAGGTATCCCCGAGAGTTTGGGAAGGGACCCATGAAATCAATTCCCCAACCGTCAAATATTTCAACCACTAAGATGGGAGTGAGTGGCATTTGATTCCTTTTTGTGATGGACCCTACTTGTTGACACCTAGGACAGCTTTGACAAAATGTTTAGGAGTCCCTTGAGAGGGTGGGCCAGAAGAGACCACACTGAATAATCTTAGCAGATGTTTTCTTAGAGGAAAAGTGACCTCCACATGCCTCACTATGACAGAATTTAAGGATGGTCTCTTGTTCAAATTCTGGAACATACCTCCTAATGACTTGGTCAGGGTAGAACTTATAGAGGTATGGATCATCAAACACATAGTGTCTAATATCAGAAAGGAATTTCCTTCGATCTTGATTCCCTAAGAATTTTGGAATGACTCATGTAACTAAGAAATTGGCTATGTCGGCATACCAAGGGCAGTTACTCACAGAGTATAGGTGTTCATCAGGAAATGAATCAGACACAGAAAGGTGATTTGAGTTGTCTTTGAATTCCATCCTAGAGAGGTGATCAGCTACAACATTTTCAATGCCCTTTTTATCCTTGATTGTGAGGTCAAATTATTGTAAGAGAAGGACCCACCTAATCAGTCTAGCCTTAGCATCTTGTTTTTGGAAGAGGTATTTTAGTGCAGAATGGTCAGTGAACACAGTGATGGGGGATCCTAAGAGGTAGGACCTAAACTTCTCTAAGTAAAACACAATAGAAAGTAACTCCTTTTCAGTGGTGGTATAGTTGATTTGGGAATCATTTAAGGATTTTATTGCATAAGAAATGACATAAGGATTTTTATCACAACGTTGTCCTAACACAGCTCCTACAACTAAGTCACTAACATCACACATAAGTTCAAAATGAAGGTTCCAATTTAGAGATTTTATAATGGGAGGAGAGGTGAGAGAGGATTTGAGGGTTGATAATGAACCCTCACAGCTTTCTATCCAAACAAATGGAGCATCCTTTACTAGGAGAGCACAAAGGGGACATGATATTGAACTAAAGTCCTTGATGAATCTTCTATAGAAACCAGCATGTCCCAAGAAAGACCTCACTTCCTTGATAGTTTTGGGTGATGGAAGGTGACAAATGATGTCAACCCTGGCTTTATCAACTTCAATCCCCCTACCTGAGACCAGATGGCCTAAAACTAGTCCCTCTTTAACCATGAAATGGCATTTTTCCCAGTTTAGGACCAGATTCTTTTCTTCACATCTTGAAAAGACTCTCTCCACATTCTGCAGACATCCCTCAAATGTATCCCCAAACACAGAGAAGTCATCCATGAAGATCTCTAGAAAATCCCCTACCATGTATGAGAAGATTCCCGTCATGCACCTCTTTAAGGTTCCAGGGGCATTGCATAACCCGAAGGGCATGCGTTTGAAAGAAAAGGTTCCGAATGGACATGTGAATGTAGTCTTCCCTTGATCCTTTAGGGAGACCTCAATTTGATTGTACCCCGAGTACCCATCTAAGAAACAGTAGAAGGCATGACCTTCCACTCTCTCAAGGACTTGGTCAATGAATGGTAAGGGGAAATGGTCCTTCTTGGTGAATGAGTTTAGCTTCCTATAGTCAATGTAGAACCTCCATCCAATACTCACCCTTGTTGGAAGAATCTCTCCATCCTCATTGGTTATCACTATGATTCCGACTTTTTTTGGAACCACTTGGATTGGGCTCACCCACTCACTCTCATCTATGGGATATATGATACCAGCTTTTAACAATTTCAGAAGTTCCTTCCATACTACCTTGATGAGATTTGGATTGAGTCGCCGTTGAGGTTGACGACATGACTTTGAATCAGATTCCAGAACAATCCTATGAGTCCCAACAAGTGGGCTAATCCCAGGAATATCAGATAGGGTCCAACCAATGGATTTCTTATGTTTCCTAAGGACATCTAGAAGCATCCTCTCATGACTGGCTTCGAGAGAAGAAGAAATGACAATAGGATGTGTTTGATTGTCCCCTAGGAAGGCATACTTTAGTGCAGTAGGAAGTTTCTTCAATTCAAGATCAGGTTAGATCAGAATATCAACAGAAGATTGGGATATTGGATCAAGATCAATTTTATTTCCTAAAGTTTTAGACAGGATTGATTCCCCACATGTAGAAGTTTCAGCTACTAGATTGGCTTGATCATATTTTGGGAAGGAAGTTTGATCGGTCTCCATGAATGTGGTTTCTGAAAGGTTTCACTAATTTTTTTACCTAATACTTCATCATAAGAGCAATTTGAAAATGATTCAATCCAAGGAGATAAACTTCCTTCATTTGAACAAAGGAAATCAATCTCATCCTGACTTAAACATTCATCAAATATTCCTTGATGTTCCATGGATTCATTATCAATGCTTCCTATCATGTTTACTTCATGAATGTCCTCGTCATCCCCTATTTGTGAGCTTGCATTATAGATGTTAAAGTCTAGACTCATGTTCCGAAAGGTGATGGTCATTTTCCCATTTAGAACTCGGATAACAGAGTTGATTGTTGCAAGGAAAGGACGACCAAGGATAATTCAGATTTGTTCCTTATTTCCTAAGTTTGGATGGTTGTCAAGGACAATTAAATTAGCAGGGTAGATGAAGTTTTCAACCTTTACCAGAATTTCCTTCAAAATCCCCTTTGGAACCCTAATGCTACGATCAACAAGCTGAAGTGTGACAGATGTGGGTTGGAGCTCTTCTAGGCCTAACTGGTAGTACACAACATATGGGATGAGATTGAAACTAGCACCTAGGTCACACAAGGCCTTGACAACTTTGCTTTCTCCTAGTTCAACATTGATGTAAGGGCAACCTGGGTCTTTCAACTTAGGAGGAATGGTCCCTTGAATGGTGATAATCACATTAGCAGCCAAAAGGACTTGGTTTTTATGTAAAAATTTTCTTTTAAAAGTGAACAGGTCCTTAAGGTACTTTGAATAGGAAAGTATGGTTTCGATGGCATCGATAAAGGGAATGTTCAACTTGACTTGTAAAAATATTTCCCTCAATGTTTCACTCAGTTCAGGCTTGGGTTTCCCCCTCATTCGTTGAGGAAATGGTGCAGGTTTTGGGGTTGTTTTTTGAAGAGTTGTTTCCTTGAAAATGTTATCAGTTTCCTCCGTTTGATATTGTGGTTCATTTGAATTTTCATCTAAGTTTGAATCTTTAGGTGGGTTCTAAATTAGTTGTTCAGGTTTCTCAATTGATTTCCCACTTCTTAAAACAGTCACAACCTTTAGTTATTGATGAGTTTTTTGAGTGCAACTTGACTCTCCCCTTGAAGTTGATGATGGCACCGCCTGAGTAGGAATGGGTGCCTTTCCAGTTTTTATGGTTTTAAGTTCTTATTTAAGGGAAGATACTTACGATTTCATCCTTTAAATTTGTTTTCATAGTTGTTCTAGTAGGATTTGTGGAACAATTTGGGTGGGTGCTTGAGTAGGTTGGTTTATCCTAGGGGGATATTTTGAAGGTGGGATGGTTTGTTGAAAATGGACCAGTGGCTATTGGTATTGGATAGGTTGGGTTTGGAACTGGTTATGAGTTTGGTAGTTCTGATGGGGGTAAGGATTTTGTCCCTGTGGTTGGCTAGGTTATTGCTTATCTTTCCAGCGGAAGCCTGGGTGGTCATTATACCTTAGGTTGAAGTTGTTTTGGTATTGAGGCTTTTGAAAGTTCAAAGAATTTACTTCTGCTACAGGTCCTCCTAAAAGAACATCCTTGATGGATGGAATAGTTGGGGAGTTGTCTGTCTTATGGTCAAGTTTTTCACAAATTGTGCAAACATGGTCTACAGTTTTTATTTCATGGACTTTCCTAAGGTCTATCTCTTCAACCTTCCTAGAGAGTGCTGCGAGTTTAGCCCTAAGTCTTTCCTCTTCTCTAAGTGTATGAATTCCAGTAGTTCTTTGTGGATTTTCAGAATAAAGTGAAGTTCCCCATGTTTGGTTTTGTTCAGAAAGGCTTTCTAGATACTCGTAAGCATCATTTTGGGCTTTGTTTTTAAAGGTTCCATTACACATCATGTCAATGAATTGTTTGTTCCCTTGAACCAAAACTTCATAGAAAATTCTCACTTGTTCAGGAATAGAAAAACCATGGTGTGGAACCATGTTTATAGTGTCTTTGAACCTCTCCCATGTTTCATAGAATGACTCTCCCTCTTTTTCAAAAAAGTTTTGGATGCTCTTTTTAAGTTCAATTGTTTTGTGGTGGGGAAAGTATTTCTTGTAGAATTCTCTTTGTAGTTGGTCCCAAGAGTTGATGGATGAAGGTCTCAAAATTTTTAGCCATTTTTTAGCTCAATCCTTTAAAGAAAAAGGAAATAGCCTCATCTTAGCTGATTCTAGTTGATATGGGGGACACATGGTTTCTACAATGTCATTGAACTCCTTAATGTGCAAGTATGGCATCTCGGACTCCATTCCATGGAATGTGGGAAGGTGGTTTAAGACATGGGGTTTAAATATGTAGTTGGAATCTACAAGGGAATTGTGTCTAATTCATGAGGGGGAATTGGTCCAGGAAGGTTTGAGGTAGTCATTCATGGTTTGATCCATCGCATTCCCCAAGTTTGGGGCTGCCTCATTTGGGTTTCCATTTTGGTTCCCACCCGTGTTTATGAGTTGGTTTCTTTGAAGACCTTCAATTTAAATTGGATCAATTTTTGAATCTAGAGTATTAGGAAGATTGTGATCTAATGGAATGAGTTCCCTTGGTGTACTTGACTCCCCAACCCCTGGACTATCCACCCTAGCTAGACGGTTTGATTGATCGCAGGTGTAGGCGGACATGCGCCAAAAGAAAAAAAACGAGAAATGGACAAGATAAGAGAATTTGGATGAGAAGAGAAGAAATGGGGGAGAATATAATGGGTGTTTAGATGACTTAATTGGTTCCCCTGAAACGGTGCCAAAATTTGATTCTCGCTTAAATTTACCCAAGAGAAGAAGGTTGGACGGTCCTTGTAGTTTATCTTGGGTTGTCGAATCCTCAGAGACCTAAGAAGAAACCTATAGACACGTACATTCTATGGACTGTTTTTGGCTATGAAGTGGACAACTTGGATTGGTTTTAGATGGGTTTAAATTAACTCTAAGATACTTAAGTGAATTCAATTTAAAAGAATGAGTTGATCCTAGGTTATCGCTCGGGGTGGATTGGACGTATTTCCTTTTCAATGATTTCAATTTCTTATATTTGAGATGGGTTCATTTAAGGAGATAAAACAACATCATAACTTACTGGTTTAATTCCTACACCCTTTTATACTAATCAATTATACACTTGAAGGATCAATGTTTTGAGCACTTCAAGGTAAAGGTTCGTATTAGCACTTGAAGTGTGTGGCCTTAAATTCAACAAGGATGATGGAGTTTAAAAATCATCAAATAAAAATCTCAATTAAAGAAGTGATTATAAATTAATGGGGTGATAAATAACATCCAATACAGCCCCTTGCTACTCCCTTGGATCAACCCATAAGTGGGTTTTCCCTCCATTGATCCCATGGTTTCAATGGAAGCGGAAAGTAGACTCATGAGGGAGGAAATGGATAAGTAAGAAAACAACAAAAATAAAATGATCACTCCACCGTTGTGTGAATAATTTCACAAGGTTTGGTGTGAATAAATTAACACCTTGATCCAACGGTATCAAATTGATATGAATAACAATAGAATAAGAGAATAAGAAGAACTTTTATTAAGAAACTAAAGTGAATTGAACAACTTACATGTGAAAGACAAATTTGAGACAACAAAATTGAAGCATAACATTACAATTGAACAAAGCACCCAAGATTCCCAAAATAATCCAACACCACTACCTTAAATAGGAATTTTTTAGCCCTTGGGTCGAGAATACAATATTCCAAGTCTTCTCAATTAATTGTGGTAGGCCAGAGGTGGGTGGAAAGTAAGGGAGTGTTGATTTTTCCACCCTTGACCCGAGGTGGCAGCCAACTTTCCTTCACCGACCAGAATCACTTGTAAGACATTATAGATGGCCGAATCAGAGTGGGCCATAGAAAAAGAAAATGGATCCTTGGATGTCTTCTAACCGCCTGTAACATTTGGGCTCATTTTGAGTTCTGGATTACGAGATATGATCAAATAAGTGGGATGTTGTTATGGGACGCAGAATCTGGCCCATAATTTTATCTCTAACTTGGGACGCCTTAATGACCACCATAGATACCGAATTAGCATTATATCCTAAATAGTTATTTGTTCCTAAACATTTCTTCTATCATCTCAAAACAGTTGGGATTCATTGGGCCTGTATGTTGGGCCCCACAGTCTCATAAGTGGGATGGTGTCCAATCTACCTTCTCTAGAATTGCTTCCATTCATATCCAAATATCTCCATCATCTTTTATGAATCACCCATTGATCCCTCAATGAAAAATGTTCACATTTAAGTGTAGATATAGTTTCCAAAACATAAAATTCAAATATTGATAATTACATTCCTTATAATCAGATGACTCATTGGGCCTAAATTGGTGTATATTAGGCATGAAGTGCACAAATGATGAGAATGGATGTTCATAATGAAAATGCATTAACTCAGGCCCATAAGATAAAAAATGAACATTTAATACCATTAAAATGTAATTAAAATATATTTTTTTGTTGGATAATCACACCCCCAACTTGAGATTTGCTAGTCCCGAGCAAATAATTCAATGATTTTATTTGAATTCCTTTCTTCAAACACATTATAAAAAAAATGATCACAATGTAAACTGCACACAAATATATTTTTATAACCTATCAAGATAATTTAAAACAAGATGAATTTAAAAGTATATCCCAATACCAAGCCCATTCCTTTGATCAAATCCATCATCATACTTCATTCAACTCAATTAGGTGTAATGATGTGTTGTGAATCACAATAGATATGGGGGTTCATTTTCATTCAAGGGAGAAATCATGGAAGCACTAGGTTGAATCACATTTAATCCTAATATGAGTATTCTTCATTCCTTTTTTTTTGGATTTTTTTGCAATATTGCTATAGTAATTGAGATTGCAGTTAATCAAATTAACCCATGTAGCAAGACTTTGCCGATGACTCCCAGACTCAAAGGCCTTAGGGCACCAAGTGAAGCCCACATACCCGGGCATCGTCTCGAGTTAACTTAATCAAAAACAAATTCATATTACCATAAATAGATATATATTAAAAAAATCAGGGCTAGACAACTCTGGAGTCACGATCCCCAAGTGCTGAAAGCCTCACATTTTATCAATCCATTGCTCTACACGCAAATTTTTTTATTTTTTATTTTTTTATTTTTTGAATACTCATATTATTCATAAAAATCAAACCAGACTATGCTATTTATTATGGGACCCCAAAAATTCAAATTAGTACCCCACAGTCTAGAGGACGTGCATTGTGGCATTTTGATTTAATGGATGAATATAAAAATGATGAAAATTTTCATTGGACAACCAAACTTCCAAAATCAATGCTTTTAAAATTAATCATGAATTAAATTAAGAGTCAAGTAAATAAAAGTTATTTGCTATGTAGTTTTAATGTGAGAAAAGATGTTATTATATGAATGATAAAGGAATTTTACTTCTTTTTTTTATCATCGTTTTTTTAAACAAACATTTTGTTTCCACACCCCCCAACTTAGAATGAAACTGTCCCTAGTTTCGTAAAAATAAAATTTAGAATGGGGTAGAGGAATAAAAGCGGAGTTCAATAAGGAAATTGAAATATGAGGATCATGGAATGAAGTCACCTGGTGGTTGAAGTTTGAAGTTCTTGTCGCTCGAATTTAGTCCTTTGATATCCATGTTGCTTGCAAAGTTCCCTAGTGGAAAAAGGAAAACAAAAAAACAAACAAAACAATATATATATATATATATATATAAGTAAAATATAAGTATATATATAAAAATTATAGAATAATTAATCACATTAAGCCGTAGGTCAGTGGTAAGCGCGCGCCCTTATCTCCCTTCGGTCCCGGGTTCGAGTCCCCGCGGCTTCGCCGGTTGTGACGGGGTTTTCCCCACGGCCTATGGCGTGTCCCCTTTTTTAATTGTTATATTATTATTATTATTTTTATTATTTTTATCTTAACCTATAAAATAATAAAAATAAAACAAAATAAACTGATGATACATTGTCTTATTTTTAAATTTCTGGGTAAGGTATTACTCAAGGATCACACCACGTGACACAGATGAATATGGTGCTCCCCTTTCGTACCCATCCATACTCATAATAGAAGAACAGGTCAAAAGTCTATTTTTTTATTTTTAAATATAAAAATGATTAATTAATCTTATTTGAAAAATAAAGATGATTCAGAAAGATTAGAAACATAAAAACCACGGGTTGCCTCCCGTGCAACGCTTTGTTTAATGTCGTTATCCCGACATAGATCCTAAATTTATCAATTTTTTCCTGGTTCATAGATTGGCTCAATTAACTCAACATCTATTTCCTGTTTATTGAATGATTCAATGAATGTTTTTAACCTTTGACCATTGACCTTGAAAATGTGACCACTAGTGGGATCTTGAATCTCTACTGCCCCATGGGGGTATACATGATGCACTATGAAAAGACTTGACCATCTAGACCTTAACTTTCCCGGGTGTAAATGAAGTTTTGAACTATACAAGAGCACAAGTTTTCCCGGTTCAAAATGTTTGACCTTGATATTCCTATATTGGTAGGCTTGAACTCTAGATTTATTGATCCTTGAATTTTCATACGCCTCCATCCTTAGTTCCTCCAGTTCATTGAGATCTAAGTTCTTTTTTGTTCTGGCCAATGAGAGATCATAATCCATTTTCTTAATTTCCCAAAAGGCCTTATGTTCAATCTCCACTGGCAAATGGAATTCTTTACCATAAACCAACCTATATGGGGACAGTCCTAAAATGGTTTTATATGCGGTTCTATAGGCCGAAAGAGCATCTAAGAGTTTCTCAGACCAATATTTCCTAGAGGGGTTGACAGTTCTTTCAAGAATTTGCTTAATCTCTCTATTCGCTAACTCATCTTGACCATTGGTTTGATGATGGTATGTAGTGGACACTTTATGAGAAATACCATACTTAGACATGAGTGAAGATAATGGGCGGTTGCAGAAATGGGTTCCTCGATCACTGATTATAGCCCTAGGAATTCCAAATCTTGAAAATATGTTCTCTTTTAGAAATCGAATCACAACTTGATGATCCTTGGACTTAGTGGGAATGGACTCAACCCATTTTGAGACATAATCAACAGCTAAGAGTATGTAGAGGTATCCCCGAGAGTTTGGGAAGGGACCCATGAAATCAATTCCCCAACAGTCAAATATTTCAACCACTAAGATGGGAGTGAGTGGCATTTGATTCCTTTTTGTGACGGACCCTACTTGTTGAAACCTAGGACAAATTTGAAAAAATGTGTAGGAGTCCCTTGAGAGGGTGGACCAGAAGAGACCACATTGAAGAATCTTAGAAGATTTTTCCTTAGAGGAAAAGTGACCTCCACATGCCTCACTATGACAGAATTTAAGGATGGACTCTTGTTTAGATTCTGGAACACACCTCTTAATGACTTGGTCAGGGTAGAACTTATAGAGGTATGGATCATCAAACACATAGTTTCTAATATGAGAAAGGAATTTTCTTCGATCTTGAGTCCCTAATAATTTTGGAATGACTCCTATAACTAAGAAATTGTCTATGTAGGCATACCAAGGGCAGTCACTCAAAAAGTATAGGTGTTCATCAGGAAATGAATCAGACACAGAAAGGTGATTTGCGTTGTCTTTGAATTCCATCCTAGAGAGGTGATCAACTACAACATTTTCAATGCCCTTTTTATCCTTGATTGTGAGGTCAAATTCTTGTAAGAGAAGGACCCACCTAATCAGTCTAGCCTTAGCATCTTGTTTTTGTAAGAGGTATTTTAGTGCAGAATGGTCAGTGAACACAGTGATGGGGGATCCTAAGAGGTAGGACCTAAAATTATCTAAGGAAAACACAATAGCAAGTAACTCCTTTTCAGTGGTGGTGTAGTTGATTTGGGCATCATTTAAGGATTTTCTCGCATAAGCAATGACATAAGGATTTTTATCACAACATTGTCCTAACACAGCTCCTACAGCAAAGTCACTGGAATCACACATAAGTTCAAAAGGAAGGTTCCAATTTGGAGATTTCATAATGGGAGGAGAGGTGAGAGAGGATTTGAGGGTTGAGAATGAACCCTCACAGCTTTCTGTCCAAACAAATGGAGAATCCTTTACTAGGAGAGCACAAAGGGGACAGGATATTGAACTAAAGTCCTTGATTAATCTTCTATAGAAACCAAAATGTCCTAATAAAGACCTCACTTCCTTGATAGTTTTGGGTGATGGAAGGTGACGAATGATGTCAACCTTGGCTTTATCAACTTCAATCCACCTACCTGAGACCAGATGGCCTAAAACTAGTCCCTCTATAACCATGAAATGGAATTTTTCCCAGTTTAGGACCAGATTATTTTCTTCACATCTTGAAAAGACTCTCTCCACATTCTGCAAACATCCCTCAAATGTATCCCCAAACACAAAGAATTCATCCATGAAGACCTCTAGAAAATCCCCTACCATGTCTGAGAAGATTCCCATCATGCACCACTGGAAGGTTCCAGGGGAATTGCATAACCCGAAGGGAATGCGTTTGAAAGCAAAGGTTCTGAATGGACATGTGAATGTAGTCTTCCCTTGATCCTCTAGGGAGACATCAATTTGATTGTACCCCGAGTACCCATCTAAGAAACAGTAGAAGGCATGAACTGCCAATCTCTTAAGGACTTGGACAATGAATGGTAAGGGGAAATGGTCCTTCTTGGTGAATGAGTTTAGCTTCCTATAGTCAATGTAGAACCTCCATACACTACTCACCCTTGTTGGAAGAATCTCTCCATCCTCATTGGTTATCACTGTGATTTCAGCCTTTTTTGGAACCACTTGGATTGGGCTCACCCACTCACTCTCAGCTATGGGATATATGATACCAGATTTTAACAATTTCAGAAGCTCCTTCCTTACTACCTTCATGAGATTTGGATTGAGTCACCGTTGAGGTTGATGACATGGCTTTGAATCAGATTCTAGAACAATCCTATGAGTCCCAATAAGTGGGCTAATCCCAGGAATATCAGATAGGGTCCAACCAATGGATTTATTATGTTTCCTAAGGACATCTAGAAGCATCCTATCATGATTCGCTTCAAGAGAAGAAGAAATGACAATAGGATGTGTTTGATTGTCCCCTAGGAAGGCATACTTTAGTGCAGCAGGAAGTTACTTCAATTCAAGATCAGGTTGGTTCATAATTTCAGCAGAAGATTGGGACATTGGATCAAGATCAATTTTATTTCCTAAAGTTATAGACAGGATTGATTCCCCACATGTAGAAGTTTCAGTTACTAGATTGGCTTGATCATATTTAGGGAAGGAAGTTTGATCGGTCTCCTTGAATGTGGAGTGCTGAAAGGTTTCACTGATTTTTGGACCTAAGACTTCATCATAAGAGCAATTTGAAAATGATTCAATCCAAGGAGATAAACTTCCTTCATATGAACAAAGGAAATCAATCTCATCCTGACTTAAACATTCATCAAATATTCCTTGATGTTCCATGGATTCATTATCAATGCTTCCTATCATGTTTACTTCATGAATGTCCTCGTCATCCCCTATTTGTGAGCTTGCATTATAGATGTTCAAGTCTAGACTCATGTTCACAAAGGTGATGGTCATGTTCCCATTTAGAACTCGGATAACAGATTTGATTGTTGCAAGGAAAGGATGACCAAGGATGATTGTGGTTTTTTACTTATTTACTAAGTTTGGATGGTTGTCAAGGACAATGAAATCAGCAGGGTAGATGAAGTTTTCAACCTTTACCAGAACGTCCTTCAAAATCCCCTTTGGAACCCTAATGCTACGATCAACAAGCTAAAGTGTGACAGATGTGGGTTAGAGCACTTATAGGCCTAACTGGCAGTACACAACATATGGGATGAGATTGACACTAGCACCTAGGTCACACAAGGCCTTGACAACTTTTCTTTCTCCTAGTTCAACATTGATGTAAGGGCAACCTGGGTCTTTCAACTTAGGAGGAATGGTCCCTTGAATGGTGGTACTCACATTAGCATCCAAAAGAACTTGGTTTTTATGTGAAAATTTTCTTTTAAAAGTGCACAAGTCCTTAAGGTACTTTGAGTAGGAAGGTATGGTTTGGATGGCATCGAGAAGGGGAATGTTCAACTTGACTTGTGAGAATATTTCCCTCAATGTTTCACTCAGTTCAGGCTTGGGTTTCCCCGTCATGCATTGAGGAAATGGTGTAGGTTGTGGGGTTGTTTGTTGAAGAGTTGTTTCCCTGACAATGTTATCAGTTTCCTCCGTTTAATCTTGTGGTTCATTTGAATTTTCATCCAAGTTTGAATCTTTAGGTGGGTTCTGAATTAGTTGTTCAGGATTCTCAATTGATTTCCCACTTCTTAAAACAGTCACAACCTTTAGTTGTTCATGAGTTGTTTGAGTGCAACTTGACTCTCCCCTTGAAGTTGAGGATGGAACTGCCTGAGTAGGCATGGGTGCCTTTCCCGTTTTTATGATTTGAAGTTATTGTTTAAGGGAAGAGACTTCTGAGTTCATCCTTTCCATTTGTTTGCATCTTTTTTCTAGTAGGCTTTGTGGAACAGTTTGGGTGGGTGCTTGAGTAGGTTGGTTTATCCCAGGGGTATATTTTGGAGGTGGGATGGTTTGTTGAAAATGGACCGGTGGCTGTTGGTATTGGATAGGTTGGGTTTGGAACTGGTTATGAGTTTGGTAGTTCTGATGGGGGTAAGGATTTTGTCCCTGTGGTTGGCTAGGTTGTTGGTTATCTTTCCAGCGGAAGCCTGGGTGGTCATTATACCTTGGGTTGAAGTTGTTTTGGTATTGAGGATTTTGAAAGTTCAAAGCATTTACTTTGGCTGCAGGTCCTCCTAAAAGAACATCCTTGATGGATGGAATAGTTGGGTAGTTGTCTGTCTTATGGTCATGTTTGTCACAAATTGTGCAAACAAGGTCTACAGTTTGGATTTCATGGACTTTCCTATGGTCTATCTCTTCAAACTTCCTAGAGAGTGCTGTGAGTTTAGCCCTAAGTCTTTCCTCTTCTATAAGTGTATGAATTCTAGTAGTTCTTTGTGGATTTTTAGAATAAGGTGAAGTTCCCCATGTTTGGTTTTGTTCAGAAAGGCTTTCTAGATACTAGTAAGCATCATTTGGGGCTTTGTTTTTAAAGGTTCCATTACACATCTTGTCAATGAATTGTTTGTTCCCTGGACCCAACCCTTCATAGAAAATTCTCACTTGTTCAGGAATAGAAAACCCATGGTGTGGAACCATGTTTATAGTGTCTTTGAACCTCTCCCATGTTTCATAGAGTGACTCTCCCTCTTTTTCAAAAAAGTTTTGGATGATCTTTTTAAGTGCAATTGTTTTGTGGTGGGGAAAGTATTTTTCTGTAGAATTCTCTTTGTAGTTGGTCCCAAGAGTTTATGGATGACGGTCTCAAATTTTTTATCCAACTTTTAGCTCGATCCTTTAAATAAAAAGGAAATAGCCACATCTTAGCTGATTCTAGTTGATGTGGGGGACACATGGTTTCTACAATGTCATTGAACTCCTTAATGTGCAGGTATGGCATCTCGGACTCCATTCCATGGAATGTTGGAAGGTGGTTTAGGACATGGGGTTTAAAGATATAGTTGGAATCTCCTAGGAAATTTTGTCTAATTCATGAGGGGGCATTGGTCCAGGAAGGTGCGAGGTAGTCATTCATGATTTGATCCATCGTATTCCCTAAGTTTGGGGCTGCCTCATTTGGGTTTCCATTTTGGTTCCCACCCAGGTTTATGAGTTGGTTTCTTTGAAGACCTTCCATTGAAATTGGCTCAATTTTGGACTCTAGAGTATTAGGAAGAATAGGATCTAATGGAATGAGTTCCCTTGGTGTACCTGACTCCCCAACCCCAGGACTATCCACCCTAACTAGACGGTTTGATTGATCGCAGGTGTAGGCGGATATGCGCCATAATAAAACAAAACGAGAAAGGGACAAGATAAGAGAATTTAGATGAGAAAAGAATAAATGAGGGAGAATAGAATGGGTGTTTATATGACTTACTTGGGTCCCCGGCAACGGTGCCAAAATTTTATTCTTGCTCAAATTTACCCAAGAGAAGAAGGTAGGATGGCCCTTGTAGTTTAGCTTGGGTTGTCGAATCCTCAGAGACCTAAGAAGAAACCTATAGACACGTACATTCTATGGACTGTTTTTGGCTATGAAGTGGACAAATTGGATTGGTTTTAGATGGGTTTAAAGGAACTCTAAGATAATTAAGTGAATTTAATTTAAAGGAATGAGTTGATCCTAGGTTATCGCTCGGGGTGGACTGGACGTATTTCCTTTTCAATGATTTCAATTTCTTATATTTGAGATGGGTTCATTTAAGGAGATAAAACAATATCATAACTTACTGGTTTAATTCCTACACCCTTTTATACTAATCACCTATACACTTTAAGGATCAATGTTTTGAGCACTTCAAGGTAAAGGTTTGTATTAGCACTTGAAGTGTGTGGCCTTAAATTCAACAAGGATGATGGAGTTTAAAAATCATCAAATAAAAATCTCAATTAAAGAAGTGATTATACATTAATGGGGTGATACATAACATCCAATCCAGCCCCTTGATACTCCCTTGGATCAACCCATAAGTGGGTTAGCCCTCCATTGATCCCATGGTTTCAATGGAAGCGGAAAGTTGACTCATGAGGGAGGAAAAGAAGAAGTAAGAAAACAACAAAAATAAAATGACCACTCCACCATTGTGTGAATAATTTCACAAGGTTTGGTATGAATAAATTAACACCTTTATCCAAAGATATCAAAGTTATATGAATAAAAATAGAATAAGAGAATAATAAGAACTTTTATAAAGAAACTAAAGTGAATTGAACAACTTACATGTGAAAGACAAATTTGAGACAACAAAATTGCAGCATAACATTACAATTGAACAAAGCACCAAATATTCCAAAAATCCTCCAACACCAATGCCTTAAATAGTAATTTTTGAGCCCTTGGGTTGATCCTCCAATATTACAAGTCTTATCAATTAATTTTGGTAGGCCACAGGTGGGTGGAAAGTAAGGGAGAGTTGATTTTTCCATCCTTGACCCGAGGTGGCAGCTAGCTTTCCTTCACTAAACATAAGTGCTTTTAAGACCTTCTATATGGACGAATCAGAGTGGGCCATAGAAGAAGAAAATGTATCCTCGGATTTCTTATAACCTCCTGTAAAATTTGGGCCCATTTGGAGTCGTGGATTACGAGATATGATCAAATTAGTGGGATGTTTTTATGGGCCGCAGAATCTTTCTCAGAATTTTATCTCTAACTTGGTCCGCCTTAATGAATACCATAGAGGCCGAATTAGAATTATATCCTGAATAGTGATTTGTTCCTCAACATTTCTTCTATCATAAAAAAATTTGGGATTCATTGGGCCTGTATGTTGGGCCCCACAGTCTCATAAGTGGGCTGGTGTCCAATCTGCCTTCTCTAGAATTACTTCCATTCATCTCCAAATATCTCCATCATCGTTTATGAATCATCCATTGATCCCTGAATGAAAAATGTTCAAATTTAAGTGTAGATATAGTTCCCAAAAATATTAAATTAAAATATTGATAATTAAATTCCTTATAATCGGATGACTCATTGGGCCTAAATTGGTGTATATTAGGCATGAAGTGCACAAATGATGAGAATGGATGTTCATAATGAAAATGCACTAACTCAGGCCAATAAGATCAAAAATGAAAATTTAATACCATTAAAATGTAATTAAAATATATGTTTTTATTGGATAATCAATCATTATATAGTGTTATGTGTTATAATGATAAGATAGGTTTCACAGGAAAAAAATATTGTATTTTTTTAGTGAGTTTAATATGAGATGTAAAGAATAGATTCATGTGGTAACAAGTAGCGGCCCATTACTTGGATATTTCTGCTAAAGTATATCACATATAATTTCATATGATCATAGATATACTTAGGGGTGTATGATTATTATAAATCCTTCTAAATGAGTTTGGAAAGGTACCTAGCATGAAAACTTTCATGCTTCGATAACCTACTTATGAAAGTCAACATATTAACTTAGATAATTAGGGGGTTCTTGGGTATGTTGCTTATCATGTATTCATTTATAGTGTAACCAAGGTGATATTTTTCCATTTGTATGACAAGAAATGACATCTGGACCTTGATTGAATTAGATAGAGGAAATTCAAGCCTATGATTAGTTGTTTCACATTTGATTTGTTCAAATACTTTTATAAGTGGCATGTTATGTGCTTATAAGATAAATGAATGACATGTGATTTATTCATTAACTTGGTCAATATTTTTTAGAGAATCAAGAAGTAATGTTTGGACAATACTAGATTGACATATTCCATGTCTAGTGGTCACTCGATATCATGGAAAAAGATATTATATAAGATACATATGATGTATATGATACATCTTGTGGATGAAATATTTATATAGATACATGAGTATGTTTGATAGAGATCAAACTACAACCCTTAATATCTTGACTAGCATTGATGTTTTGCTAGAGTCCAATATTTTCTTACATTTATAAAATTGGTATTTTATAGTTTTTGTCAATTCTACTAAGTCCCTTATGTTCTCACAGTTAGTCCCTTGGATAAGGATAAAATTTTAGAAAAATTTTTTGTTTAAAAGGAAGATAGTTTTATGAAAAACCTTGTTTTAAAGAGTTTGGATGGATTCATAAATAGTTTTTCATAAAGTATTTATGGTATTTTAGTGTAAGTGGGAGATTGTTGGATGTTCACTAAAATTCACATGCATGAGATACATGTACACAAGCATATGATGAATGATATATATATATATATATATATATATATATATATATAATTCATTGGATATTATATATAGTGCGCATTAAATATATGGATTTTATGCATATATTATTCACGCATGTGATGCATGAAATAATATATATATATATATATATATATATTATATGTGTTACTCATTTTCTTCTGAATGGTTTCATCATTTAAATTTCATTATGAATTGAATAATTATATATAATTTAGTTATTGAAATGGATATAATAAATAAATACACAATGGGTGGTAATTAATAGGATGATCTATGAATAGGTGGAGACTTGGGATTATCCTATATAAGAGGATGAGATCAAATCCTATTGGGGTGGGCTATGTGAAAAACATATAATCCTTTTCTAAAACTCTCATTCTCACAAAATTAAATTCATATCTCTTGAGAAGGTTCCATAACCCCTTCATATTATGAGTATTCTCACAAATTATTCATGGACTTGCTGGCCGGTATCCCCCCTTGGTGATATGGTACTTTTGTTCACTAATTTTAGCAATCTCCCTCAAACATTATACTTCACCAATCAAGAATAATACTACCAAAAATCACATTTCCAAGTATGCTATTTTTTTATCTACATGTTATATTATTTTTAAAGATAGATATCCTGTGGTTTTGGGTTGTCTTCCACTTTTTATGACCATATGATGTTTATAAGAAAACCATCACCTTTGCCTAAAGAACATGATTTTTCACCAGAACGAACCTCTATAATTCCTCCTGTTAACACCCAATTTTTCAATCCCCAATCCAATATTTTTGATCCTTTTTCACTCTACATAACTCCTAAAAATCCCCATCTCCATTTTCGATCACACAAAATAATGAGGTTTTGAGGTTCAATCATGCTTCGAACTAGACTAGTAGTCAAATCACCAACCTACAAAAGGATAATGATGAGAAATTGAAGAAAAAAATGATAAAGGAATAATAAATCATGGTAATTTCATTGGTGGCTAGGGAGATCCTGACCACCGATCATTATCATGGAAAATGGTCAGATGAAGAAATCCATCACAATAAAAAAAATTATAGGTCCAAAGGAAACAAAAAATAAACAGAGACATGCTATAAATAGGGAAAAGGTAGAATTAAAACTTGAGTAATAACTATTATAATTTACTAGTTTTATTTGTTTAATACTTTGTAATATTTAAATATATATTTCCAAATCCAGACATTGAGATGACGTGATATTATGAGGCCCAATGAGCTCGGAATTTATTTTTGAAATATATTAAAAATATTAATGTCTCACACATGAAGTTTTCCTAAAAAGGTAGAATAAAAATTAAACTGTGGCTTAGATCAGAAATTTGAGGCCTCTGTTGATCTCAAAGTGTGATATTTACCCTAGGTGCGACATAAAATTTTTCATCATTGAGAATTTGGTTAAAGTTCCGTCATAGGAGAATTAAAAAATAAATTAATAAATTTACTTATTTTATTTTATTGACATATCAACCTCAATTTTCCTATTTAAATATTCCATTATAACCAATTATTCGGGTTATCCTCATAATCCTTATAACTGAGAGGAGATCATGGAGGAGCATTAGTGGGCATCAAGATTGTGGATCAACAGATCAAGATTTGGAGATTGATGTACCAATGGAAATCAAGTATCTCCCCAAAAACAACGATGAAAATTCAATCTTCATTAGTCATCGATCCAAATCAAGGTAGTATTTTTGTTTTATAGATTTATCCCCATTTATTATCCCATGATGAACACTAATAAATCAACTAATGGATTGGTTTGTGGATTGGTCTTTTTGTGGGTTTGGGTTTAATTGTAGGATTTGGGGATAATCATTATATATTTGTTCATTGATGTTTATATCTTTTAATTTTTAATTTTTTTATGAAAATAAATCAAGTCCAAAATTAACAAAGGCCGAGGTTCATTCCTCACTTTTATAGTTTATGGTTTTCTCTCCCCATTTTACGTGCATTTATTGTTGGATTTTTTTTTGGATTATGATTTTATGATTACCTGGTGAATGATCATTTTGTATTCAATATTTGGTGAAATAGATCGATACCATGGGTTTAGGATGGATATTTGACATCACTTTTGTGGTTCATGATGACAAAATTTGATCCACTGATGGATTGGGAGATACAGTTCGCAGTTTTAGTATGTGGTACCAATGAGGCATGACATAGGTGGTTCTTGAGCACCAGATTCAGCTAGAATATAGACAATGGAAATAAGGTGGTTTGGTTAACCTCATACCTGCATCATATGGTGAAATTTAGGATGAAATTGGCAGCTATGGACATCTCGGGTGAAGATGCATGAAATTTATGTAAATTCTATGAAATTACGGACTACACAACATGTAGTCCTATGAACACACGGCGTGTAGTTTCTTCAGTGAGGTGTGAGGGATTCAATAGATAGATAAGTATCAAACACCATGTGACATGCGTCACATTCAATGTGACCCTTATCTGACTACCTCGACATGTACATGGGGTACATGCCTAGGTGGCCATGTAGTGTTACACTTCATGTGTTTCTAGTCACACACAATATAACACATCGGGGAAATATTGGCCTATATAGGGAGTAAATGTATAGGTGTACATGTAGCCCCACATATTTTGTACTTGGTAAATACATGGGAAGGCTAGATTACATAGGCGGAGCTGTGTACTCGGACATGGAAAAGTACACAGACACAGTTCAGTGTACATGGGCACGGGCAAAACGACACACTGAGTGCTAGGGAAACATCTACACACTGTATACCTCAGGTAAAATCCGTGTATTGTGGAAAATTTCATGCCATGTGAATGTGACAAACAAGCAGTTCTAGGCTTAGTGAGACATTCAATGCACCATAAAGACACATCATTTACTTCTTTTAAGACAATTTTGATTCCTATTTTTTCTCATCTCAACTTCATTGAGGGATTGTGTGAGATTCCTTGGACTAGTATCAATTGAGTGTGTTCCCCTAGACTATTCCTATAATGGTTTGGTGCTGTATCCCATTCTCATAATAGAGTGTGACAACTTTGTAAGATTCTTGATGATCTGTATAGTGGGAGTGAGTTCCCTTATTTTAGAGTAAGTTATCTCAGACTTCTTTGACTACTAACTCATTATATTGGATTATGTGCCCCTATGAGAGGCCCATATCAATCCTCATTTCCCTTCATGTTTCCTTATATATGGTTTTTTGAAATTTATGTAACCAATATTTACATGAGAATCGATCCCCTATATAGGAGGATGTTTCGAATAGGGCCTGGTGTCCCCCGTGATCCATGGTCATTGATCCCTATTTATGTATCGAGATTTTATATTTATGATTTGGTCTATTATGATTGATTATGTATCTCAGATGAACCCTCTTAGTATTCCACATGACTTCCTTTATGCCGATACTTGATGAGCGTGACCTCTAAGATGAGTGTCGTTAGTGGTAGTATATCATGGGGAGTGGTTTTCCCCTAGATAAGATTTTTTTCTTGGTTTTATCCCATATGGGATGGTTGGGATGTACTATCAGACTAGTCATACCTAGTGGAGTGATATATCTTGGATGAGTGCCATCAGGAATGGTAGGGATCATGAAGTGATATTTCTTAGACGAACATTACCTTGAAAAATCACAATGATTCTATGGTTGACAATAGTTATGACCATATGGGACACAACATCATTTTGAGTATATATTGATGTTTTATTGTATGTATCACATTATAATTGAAATATCCTATGATGAAATTACTACTCTCTATGATTTGTGTTTGGTGATTTTGGGGTTTTTATTGGGTATTGTCATACTCACCCATGAATGGGTTCTTTCCTCACATGTCATGTCTTATGAAGATGACAAACCTTTTGTAGAGTCCTTGATGGACTAGGAGTAGGTGGAGGTAGTTTGGGCTAGATTGAACAATTTTTATACCATTGTTGCATGTGAAAGAATTCCCCTCCTTCTGACCATGAAATAATTTATTTCTAGTTATGGGTGGGTTTTTATTTGTCCCTTTTTTATGCATTCCAGTACTTTATGTCATACTATGATTGTGGGATTTTAGACAGATACATACATTCTATCAGTTATTTTACATTTTAGATGAATACATACATTCTATCAGTTATTTTACATTTCAAAATTGTATGGTCTTGGAGATGTGTGTGTGTGTGTACAAGTACTTTGGGATAATGCCTCCCATGTGTGTAATATGACTTCTTGGTGCTGGTCTCTAACCCATGAGCTATTGGAGGCGGTCTTGGGGTTGTTGTGTCTCTGGCCCCATCATGCCGGGTTGTTACAAAATGGTAGTAGAGCTGGTATCCAGCCTGAAGTGTTATGACAAATCCTTGGTTTAAGACCATAGTTTGAAGTTTATTTTGTCTAGCTACGAGGTTTGGTTTGAAAACTATAGAAATAATGTTAAATTGTTTCAAGTATGTATCTTAGGCTAGGGTGTCCATTGTTGGTGTAATGACTGGTGTATCCATTCACCAATACCCCTTCAACCTTCTTGTTGCATCAGTTTATATAGATACTGGCTGTAGATAATACATTGGTATATGAATAATATAGTAATGGGTTGTGGTTTTCATGTCCTTGAGTCAGATCTCTAGATATACTCATTGACCATGGTATGTCTTGATGACCTTGAAGATGTCTTTTCAATGATAACCATCTAGGATTTCAATACAAATTCATGATGACGATCAGATGAGTGATGAGGTTTCAGTTCAGGGACCCGCACTTGGGGTGTTTTCTCCAGGTGGGCATCATGCAATGCTACTACCTATTAAGTAGCATGTGGATCCTTATATGGATTCAGAAGATGATCATCCATGTATTGATCAGTCTATAGCTCCAATAGGTCAATATTATGTGAGTTCTAGTGATCTTGATCAGTAAGGCTTCATGATAAGAACTACCCTTAGGCGGTAGTGGTTTGACTCAAGTCCATGGTCTAGGTTTCTGGAATGTGCGGACCCTGAGCGACCAAGTGGTTGCATTTTCTGACTTTTTTCTCTATAGAGTATCATTTTTCTCTATTGGTATTGGTAGATGACACACTTGTGTTGAGTGTGTATCTTGAGTTCCACAGTTAGAGATCTCCCATGTTACATGGTGCCCCAAATCCATTATTTAGTGGTGGAGGACTAGAATGAGCCTGTAGTGTGAATGTCATGCATGGATGGGACCCCTCCTTGATGGTGGTCTAGGTGATGAGACATCTTCAGGGTGATGTAGGGCATAAATAGAGACCTATTTTTGTGATGAATTTTTCTTACTCATGTGGTTTAGGTATGTGATTTACTAAGGCATTAGAGAAATATCTAGTTTTGGTGAACAGGTGGGAAAGAGAAAGGATTATTTCTAAGTAGTAGGAGCTCATAGAGGCTTCAAGTGCAGTTGAAGGTATGGTGCGTGTCTTCACTTTCCCAGTTTCAATTTTCATAAAAAGTTATGAGGAACTTTTCCCTTAGTTTATCCTTTATTAATTTCCTAGTGATAATACTGGATTCCTTTTTTTCTTGAACCTTTTGTTGTAGGATCATTGAAAAAGGATCAGTGATTAAACACTTCTATTGATAATGTGAATTGACTCTGGGAGGAGAGAGAGAGGCTCGCAAAAAAAACTTTATATAGATATAGTGGTATCCTATGAGGTTTTCCTCAGTATGGGTTGGTCGTTAACCATCCATACCCAAATGTTTTCTACCATTTAGAGTAGTGTTACTTATTTTTTATTAGGATTGAGTATTCATTATTTGATAAGGAGTGATCCCACGAAGAGCAATAAGATCTCATGTGTAGGATGTTGTTTCCAAATTTATTCCAGTAGACTGGTGATACCTTTGTATTAGATGATTCTAAGAAACTTCAGTTCATACAATAGTGGAGAAGTATGAGAGAATCCTTCTTGAGGATGTTCCAGATTTACCTCACCATCTAGAGTTTTCTTTCTATATGGACTTGCACGAGGGATGACCCGATATATCCTCTAGCATATAAGATAACCCTATGTAGCTATGGGAGTTAGAGATATGGATGTATGAGTCTTTAGGGAAGGAGATTCGTAAGACCTAGTGTGTTTTCCTGGGTATCCCTATGTTTTTTTGAGAGGCAGATAAGTGCTTGAGGTTGGATGTGGATTCGTTTCACTTGAAGTAGGTGGCACAAGGGAAAGTATCCACTCCTAATAATTGATGGCCTCTTCTCCCAATGGATGGAGGCAAAGTATATCTTAGAGTTTTACCTTAGTATGGTTTATCAATTGCTCTAGGTTTGAGAGGTGGATGTACTAAGTGTGGATTCCTATATCTTTTGTGGTTTCTTTGATTTCTTGGTGATACATTTTGATGAGTTGTATGCCACAAAAAAATCATGATACTTATGGACTGGATCTTTAAAACTTCTTGGATCAATTTATAGTAGTCTTTTTTGAAGGAATCCAAGTGCTATTGACATTGTTTGGGAGCATGAGAGACAAATGAGTATAGCATGGTTTTCCTCTAGTCGATAATCATTACACTTAACTTCTTTTGAAATCTAGGGTATTATGACTCAGGGATATCGATTTTGAGATATTTCATGACTAGATATATACTGGATATATTCTTATTGGATTCATTGAAATAAATAATCACATTATCCATTTTCTAGGGATAGATGGTGATTTTGGTTATAATGAAAGAATGGTTGATGAGGAGGTTCTTTTACCTTATCAATACATTGAGTGGAGGTGAGGATGTGCCAGGATATATTGGCATTGGTACGATAGAAAAATTAATTGTATAAAGTTTTTGAGTTAAAATTTTGTTGTTTCATATATATTTGGGTGATGATAGGTATATATTTTTTGGAGAGTTTGGGACACCTATGCATGTAAAAGGTAGTCTGGATTCATGGAATTCCCTCAATGATTATTGCTAACTGTGATGCTTACTTCATGACACGATTAGGGAGAGGATGTAGGAAGCATTTTGGGACTTAGTTAAAGTTGAGAACATTATTTTACCCTATCTAGATGGCAAGGTAAATTGAACCATTCAGGCTCTAGGGAACATGGTTTAGGTTTATATGTTCGTTTTTGAGCCAAATCTAGGAGGATCATCTAATATTGGTGGGGTTTTCATATCATGATGATTTCCACTCCACCACTGGATTTAGACCTTTTTATGGTCTTGTATGAGGGACCTTGTAGGACACTATTATATTGGTCAAAGCCATTGGATAATAGTGATTAAGTCCTAGTTTTGGTTATAGAGATTGTTGTCAGGGGAACAATTCATTCATGCAAGGATGAGGACTATCTTATAAAATTTCAAGAGTCCTCAGTGGACTAATAACAAAAGACTATGGTGTTTAATGGTTATAGAGTCTTATCTAGGGAGGTGGTATATCTATGAGGTTCTTACGCCCTTTCCTTTTCTTCTTTTATGTTAGGTTAGTGATATTGTGTACCACTTTACCCCGTTTCTAAAATAGTTTTTGTTTCTTAGTGTTCTTCACATGTCACAACTGAGGAGGTGTGTGCATGAATCTTTTTATGATATTGATATGGGTTCGATGGATCGTGAGAGTGGATTTTCCTTTTTAAGGAGCTGATGAATTTGAGTATTGGTAGGATAAAGACCATTTATGGTCAATTGTTTTCATTGAGTGCATATTTGTTGATAGTATAGGGAAATGTTAGGAGAGCTCAAGGGAGTAGGAGAACCAGTTGAGAGCTTAATATCCCTAACATTTGTTTAGTTTGTACTTTTTGGGGACACAAATCCTGGAAGGAGGGAATAATGTAGCATCCCATTTTTTTCATGTCAGACTTTTTAATATTTATATGCATATTTTTGGATCTAGACGCTAAGACAACGTGAGATTATGATGTCTGGTGAGCCCAGAATTAATTTTTGAAACATATTAAATATATTAATATCACATGCATGCTGATTTCCTAAAAAAGTGCAATAAATATTAAATTGAGGATTTCAGCATCGAGCGTTTGGTTAAATTATAGTCAGGGGAGAATTAATAAAATGAATAAATTAAATTAATTACTTTATTTAATTGATGAAATGACCTAAATTTTCCTCTTTAAATATTACATTATAACCAATTCATAGTGTTAACCTCATAACCCTAATAATTTAGAGGATATCATGGAAGAGCATTGGAGGACATCAAGATCATGGATTGATGGTTTGAGCTTTGGAGATCAGCATAAAAACAGAAATCAAGGATCTATCCAACGATAATGATGCAGATTCATTCTTTGTCAAAAATAAATCCAAATATATATAGGATATTTGTTTTCTATATTTATCCCCATTTCTTGTTCCATGATGAACTCAAATCAATCTACTAACAGATTAGTTCATGGATCAGTCATTTTGTGGGAATTGGTTTAATAATAGGATTTGGGGATAATTATTATTTATTTTATCATTGATGTATATACCTATTATTTCATATTTTTTATGAAAATGGATTAAGGAAGAAATAAAAAAAATGTTGAGGTTTATTCCTCACTTTTATGGTTTATGGTTTTCTCTCCCTGTTCTATGTGCATTTGTCATTGGAAATTTCTTTTTTCCTTAGATTCAATGATCACCCAAAGAAAAATAATTGTGATTTTAGTATTTAGTTAAATAGATCACTACCGTGGTTTTGGGATGGATATTTTTTATCACAATTTTTTTTCATGATGACAGGATTTTATCTATGGATGGATTGGGAGATGCGACTCTCAATTTTAGCGTGCAATACTAGAGAGGCACGACAATGATGGTTCCTGAGCACTAAATTAAGTGGGAATTGAGAAAAATGTGGCATAGAGGTTTTTTTGACCCAATATCCACTTCATATAGTGTGATTCAGGATGGAATCAGTAGTTACAAACATCTCAGGTGAAGATGCCTGAAATTTTTGGAATTTCTGTGAAATTCTAGACTATGAAGTGTATAGTCCTATGAACTCATGCCATGTAGCTGCTTCAGTTTTAGATCTAGGGTTTCAACATAAAGATAAGTATCATATTATGGGTGACATGTGACACACACCATGTGACCCTCAGCTGACCATATTTTCATGTACATAGAGTACACACCTAGGAGATAATGTAGGGTTACCCACCATGTGTTCCTAGTCACACACTATGTAACATGTGGAAGACGAATTGATGTGTATAGAGAGTAAATTACCAGGTGGATATATGGACCCACACTCTATGTACTTGGGATGTACATGGGTTGGCTAGAGTATACATGCAGATCCAGGACCAGGTACATGAACATAGTTTTGTTTACATGGGCACAGATAGAACGACATGCTAAGTGAGAGGTCGACATCTACATGCCATGTACCTCAGGGACATGCTATGTATTGTGGAAATGTTCTTTCTATGTTAAAATGATACATGGGTAGTGCTATTATTAGTGAGACATTTTGTGCACCACATGGATACGTCATGTACTCCTTTAAGGATAGGTTGGATTCCTCTTTCTTCTCAGCTCAGCTTCGTTGAGAGCTTGTGTGAGATTCCTTAGACCAATATTGGTTGAGTGTGTTCCCACAGTCCATTCTTATGAGGGTTCAGTGTATTATTACATCCTAGTTATAGAGGGTGAACCCTATACAATATTCCTGATAATATGTGTAGTGAGATAGATTTCCCTTATTTTAGAGAGAGTTGTCTCAGACTGTATTGACTACTAACTTAGTATCTTGGAGCATGAATCCATATGAGATTACTAAAGAAATCCTCATTTACCTTCATGTTTCCTTATATATGATTTTTTGTAATTAAAATGACCAATATTTACATGGGCATAGATCCCCTATATAGGAGGATGTTTATAGTAGGGTCTGGTATCCCCCCAGTGATCCCTGGGCATTAACCCCTATCTGTGTATCGAGATATAAAATTTCTGATGAGGTGTAGTCTGATCAAGTGTGTATCTTGTATGAAACCTCTCAGTATCCAACAATACTTCCTTTGTGCTAAGACCTGACGAGCGTGACCTCTGGGATGAGTGTCGCGAGCAAAAATATAGCTTGGGGAGCGGTTTTCTCCCATACAAGATTGTTTTCTCAGTTTTATTCCATTTGTGATGGTAGAGATATTCCATCATCATAGTGATACCTGATGGAGTGATATATCTTGGTTGAGTTCCATTAGTAATGGAATGGATCATGGAGTGAGATCTCTAGGAGGAGCATTTCCTTGAAACCACACAACAGTTCCATGGCTGGTAGCATTTATGACCACGTGGGATGTGTCTTCATTCTGAGTATATATGGATATTTTATTATATGAATCACATTATGAATGAAATATCCTATGATGATATAAATAACCTTTATGCTTTGTGTGCGTTGATTTATGGGTATCCTATTGGGTATTATTACACTCACTCCTATATGGTCTTTGCCCGCACACATCATGTCTTATGCAAATGACAGACCTTTTATGTAGTCCTTGGTTGACTATGAGTAAGCAGAGATAGTTTGTCCTAGACACACCAAGGTGTATACCAATGTTTCATGTGACAATATTCCCCTACTTCTGAGAAGGTAATAATTTATTTCTTGTTATGGGTGGGCTTGTATTTCCCCCATTTTATGCTTTCTAATACTTTATGTCATACTATGATTGTGGGATTATAGATATATGCATGCATTGTTATCAGTTGTTTTACATTTCATCATTTTATAGTCTTGGATATTTGTGTGTGCATATAGGTACATAGGTCCAGTTCCTCCAATGTGTGTGATATGCCTTCTTAGTGTTAGTCTCCAGCCCCTGGCCTATTAGAGGTGGGCTTGGGGAAGCTTCATCTCAGGCCCCATCAGCTCAGGTTATGAAAACTATTCTTAAAACTAGAAATGACATGGAAATAACCTATAAACAATGATCCCTACCTTGTCATTAGATTGATCACCGATGAATAATGGTTTCACATTAATACTGATAATGAGTTTCATTAAATATGATCATCGATCCATGAATTTCCATGTTCCTCCAATGAATTCTCTCCCCATAGTGGCTCTTTCAATATCTAAGGTTATGTGGCTAAACCTGAAGAATTTCTATATTTGTGACTAAATAGGCTGTTTCTATGTCAGAATGTCTAATTGTGCAATTAAAGCCATCTAATTTCCACCCACTGGTTTCTGATGAGAACAAACCTTATATCGCACCTAGGGTAAAACCCATGTTCTGGATCCAACAACAATGTCAATTTCCCCATTTTATACTCTATTTAAGAGGAAATACATTATTTCTGAAAAATGCATGCACATAGTTTCTTATATTTAATATATTTAATATATCAATTCCGAGGAACTGTGGAACCTATAATAATGAACAAACTCTTAAAAAACCTATAATATTATATAGAAATATAAAAAGGGTCCAAAAATCAAAGCAATATTCATTACATACTCCCCACATTTAAATCTTTTCGCCCCAAAAATCATATCATACTAAAAAAGGTGAGGCACCTGAGCTCGCATCTGGCTCTCATGCTCCCATAAAATCTCTTGGAGGTTCTCATTCCACCAAAGAACTTACACCAGTGGAATGGTTTTCTAAAAAATATCATCTCTTATTGATCCTCTATTTCCACCAGGTACTTTGAGAAGCTGGACCCATCCTCAATGTCAAAATGACCCCTATCAATAATGCGTGATGGGTCATTCATGTATCTTCTCAGCCGTGACACATTGAATATGCCATGAACGTGGTCCAATTATGGTGGTGGTGGGTGGGGGGGGGGGGTAAATCAAAGTGGTAAGAAACCACATAAACCCTGTATAAGACTTGGAATGTCCTGATGAATCTCAAGGATAGATTTATACCCTAACTAAACCATTTAAAGCCTCATCATAGAGAGACTATTGGGAACATATGGTCTCCATTATTGAATTCCAAGGGCCTATGACATCAATACATGTAATATTTATATAGGATTTGAGTTGTCTTCATTTTCTCCCAGATCACTTAAACTTTATCCTTCGTCTCCTGCACCAGCTCTAGTCCCAAAAGTGATGACTCAACTATTTATATCCAACAAAAGGAGAACATGTAGGGTATCTTGTAATGATCCTTGAATGGTTCCATTAAAATAGTGAAGCAATAGATGTTATTGATGGTGAACTCTACCAATGGTAAGTGATCCTCCCAAATCTGACCAAAGTCCAACCAGCATACTCCTAGAATATCCTCCAAAATATGGATTGTTCATTCATTTTGGAGATTAGTTTGGGAGTGGAACATCATCCAGATATATAACTGGGTTCTTAAGGTCTCCTAAAAAAAAACTGTGATGTAAACCACAAATCAAATTTTAAGACAATCCTTGAGTGTACCCCATGAATCCAGACAATCTCCAACATGTACAAGAACCCAAAAATCTCCCACGAATTTTTCCCCCAGATGGAAATGAGTGAGATAACATGGAAATTAAATCAATAATAACCCAAAAAGTTTTATGTAATCTCGATTTCTATATAATCACCATTAAAAATCCATTTATATTCCACTAAACTTCCACTTCATGATCTTAAGAGGTCAAGTCGGGCCTTCTAGAACTTGATTCTCTACCTTCACCTGTTGATAGGTGAGGTATCTAGAAACAAAATCAACAATACTTCATCTTATTCCAGCCCAAAAAAATTATTTTCAGAGGTTATTTTATATCCTCACAACTACAGGATGTAACTCCAATGGGGTTGTATTAAACTCCCTCAACACTTATTTATACAAAATGACCAAAACCACTATCAGTTCTTGGAAAAAGATGACATGCTCCCCACCTTCAAAAAAATTCATATAGTGTATTTTATGAGTGTATCTCCTCATTTATAACTTCATAATATATATATAACAACTAAGAATCTCTTACATGTTAAATAATTTTTGGTTTCACTACCATTGACTGGAGATAATCTTCCCCTCTCCTCTCCACTTGGGTCATTTGCAACGAGCCCAACTGCTACGATGCCTCCTCCACCTAGTGATAACATGACTTCTTTACAAGTGAATCTTATACCACATTGAACTCCCATAGAGTATAGACTATCTAAAATTCGTAGACTTGTAAGAACTAAAATGAACATATCTACCTTAGGTTAATGTATATCTGGTAAAATATGTACTTGAGACTCTGGTTCTCTAAGTAAACTACAAATAATTCACCCCTAAGATAATTCTTCCACATCTTCTTGGTGAAGACCATTACTGCTAGCTCCAATTCATGGGTCATATAGTTTTTATAATGGGGTATCAACTACCTAGACCCCATAAGAAATAACCATATGAATCTACTTTAACACACACCCAATACCAGCTCCAAAGGAATCATAGAACACTACATACTCAACACATTCTTCTAGAAGCCCCAAAATAGGAGCACTAGTCAACCTTTTCCTAAACTCTTCAAAGTACCTATGACATTATTTGGTCCAGGATAATGACTTCACTTTTCATGTAAATACAATCAAAAGGGAAGAAATACTAGAAAATTCTACCACAAACCACTTATAGTAACTAACCAAATCCAGAAAACTCCATAACTTAGATCCACTCTTTTGTGGGTCCTAAGCTATAACTGCCTCTATCTTTGAAATTTCCACAACTACAACATGTTTAGATATGAAATTAACTATAAATTGAAAATCTATAATCCAAAAATAATTGTTTGAGAGCTTACCATATATCTGGTAATCCTAAATTATGTCCAAGACCATCATCAAATGCTTTATGTTCTCATTCTCAGATGTTATAACCCCCTAATATTTTATTATATATATATATATATATATATAATTTAAAATATAATGAGTTAAGTAGATTGATTCACATGAAAAACTAAACTAAAAAAATAGTGAAAATTTAAAATAAAATTATTAAATTTTAATTTTATAATACATCTATTAAATTAGTGGGTATAAAAAAAGTATCTATATTATAAAATCTATGAAGGAAAGAAATGACATCATGTAGTAGAAGTATCCTTTATGAATATTTTTTTTTGAAATTGGAAAGGAAGTAGCTTCACTGGGGCTTTAACTAGACCAATCAAAAGAAAAAATATAATAATTATGACATGATCAAAATCTTATATGAGATAAGTTTAAACTCATGGAAATTTTATGAGGTCCATGCTAACGGAATCACCACCCATGACTGCCACCATAGATTTTATTATTCTTAGATATTATGAAAAAATATTGAGTGTATATGTAACTATAAATTAGGATGTTTTAAATATATAATTATAAATTTAATAATTTAATTATCACATTTATTTTACACATTTTTTTGTTTTTAATTTTAAAGAAAAAGAATGTTTATTTATTAATGCATTGATAAAATTACTGTGATCATTTTATTCTTAATTTTTTATAAAATTGTATTTTATGTGATTTATTTAAATATACTAAATATATTAAATATTTTTTTATATGAATAATATAACATTGATATAATTAGTAATTGATAGGAACTAAGAATAATAATAGTTAAAATTTTAAAAATTATTTTTTTGATGAAGAGTTGCCATTATATTTTTATAATTTTTATTTAAAAGTTAATTAACATAATTAATAATTTTAATTTTAAAAAATTAAGTACAATTTTTGAATTATAATAAAAAAATTATCCTAATTTAATTTTTAGTATTTTTTTTGAATTAATTAATTTTCAGATTAATATTGAAAAAATACTAATTTTTCTAAAACCATAACTTTTATGACATTATCATAATACATGAATGACTTATTTTTTTTGAAACCTTTTTTATATAATATATATTTATTTATAAAGTAAAATAAATAATTTAAAAATACCATGTTGTATTTATAAAACATACGTTTAATATTTTGGGAACTTAAGAAATATTTTACTCTAAAAAATGATATATTTTTCTATATTAAAAACTAAATTACATCATTTGTAGAAATTAAATATAAAAAATGGATTTCATATTTTATATAAACATTTTCATAATATTTAATAAGGTTAATTTTCTTTTTAGGCATAAAATCATGATTACTAAGATTAAAGCTAATGACCATGGTAATGTTGTAAGAGTTATTTTAAAAGAATTGTTTTATTAATGCTATGCAATTTTATCTAATAAATTTAATTTATATATTTTATATAATTAATTATTTTTTACACATATATAAAAATATATTACAAATAATTTAATTGGTGACTAACTTTATATAATATTAAGGACACTTAATCGTCAAAACATCCTTTTTCTACAAAAAATGTTTTTCTATATATTATATGTTTTAATTTAAAAGTTTATTTTCTAATATTTATAAATTGAATTGGATTATATAGAGTTTAAATTTATTTTCAAAATGACCAATTTTTTTAATAGGTTTTATCTCATATTTTTAGTAAAACATTAAATATTTAGTTAAAAACAAGTTACGCAGGTAAAATAAAAAAAAGGAAAAATAAAAATATAAGATTAAATGACTAAAAAAATGTTTAAAAAAATGTGTGAAAATTATTGTTTAAGGATTTATATACCAAATATCATCCAAAATACCAATATTTTTAACTTTTGGATTCATTGATCCTTGAATAGTGTAATGATGTCATTTAAGATTAAAGGGTATTCACAAAAAGTGACATTTTCTTCTCTTATAAAAGGGGATCACTTCCACTATTTAAAAGTTACACATGCCCTTATAAATTTACTTAAAAACATACATAGTTTTTATATCCTATAATTATTTTTCACATCCATAAGATCCTGGTCTCTATAAGTTATTATAATCCCTTTATTTCCAAGTAGAGTTTCAAGAGAAAGTTCAAGCTCTCTATGTGAGTAATTCTTACTCATCAATATTTTCTTATTAATCATCATCTACCAATAAAATATTATATTTAAATTAAATTATGATAAATTAAATACAATTATTATACTTAATTTTATTATACTAATGTAATATCACTCTTCCACCTCCCTAAAAACCCATTCAAAAAATGAAGACATCATTATACGTTTGTGGAGACTACCACCTCCATGAATAGAGAGTTCTATTTTTCATAAAATATTTCCATGTATAATTAAAAATAATTATTTAATGAAAAATATAATATTTTAAACATGAATATTATTCTAAAATTATAATTTTTTTTATTTTTATACCCCCCTTTTCTGTGGAAAATGAAAGTGTCATCCACGTACATGCAGACTACAACCACCACAAAATGATGTATTTCATTTTCCTGTTACCGCCTAACTTGAATGACATTAAAAATATATATAATTTATAAAAATTATATTTATGAAACTATTAATATTATTTAATGATAATATATGACAATTTATAAGTAATATTAATAATAAATAGGTATAATAAATTTAACTACATTAAATTAACATCTCAATGAACCTCTCTTAATTTGACTCTATTTTGGAAACATATAGAAATTTAAATAATTTTTGATAATATAATAATAAATTACACAAAAATATATAATTATTGATACTATGAATCTATTTTACAACACCTTTGAATATTTTGAACATACCAAGATATTTACAGAGAAATTGAACAGATAACCTCAAGTAACCAACATGAACGAAAAATATATAGTAATTTAATAAAATATCATAACATATAGGAAATATAATAAAAAATATAGATTAATAAATATATTAATAAATTTTATAATAAAATCAATTTTATTTTTCAAGATGTTAGGCACACACACAGAATGAATTAGGACTTAAGGTAAGGGTTTTTGGATCTCAATTTTATTTCATTGAGATATGATTCGTATTCACAAATTATTTCTTTTTGTGGAGTATGTATTTTAAATGGATTTATTTTTATCATAGATTTAATTAAATAAAAGGTATTTAAAAAATACACATTATTTTTTACTTTCCATGTATTTTTAATTCGAAATATTATGGCACTGTGAGGATTTTGTTTAACTCAAACCCCTTTTCTGTGAGTTATTATGCTTCATCTTGAACTTCTTACTTATATGATTGGATTCTTCCAAAATTTGATTTTATATTGAAATTTGTATTCATATATGGTGAAAATAAATTTTTTATTCAAATCTTCCACCTCTATAAACATCTTCCCTATAAAAGTATGACACAGTGAAGAATAATACACATTTTCTCTAATGATGATTTTCCCCCTTGTATATATTTTTCCATCCCACCAATAATCTACTTTATATTTGGAAACCTAATTATGTGTTATATCATGTGAAATTAAAATTTATCTTATTCTATTTTCAAAATAATGTTTTATTATCCTCTTTTATGAAATGTGGTTTCAATAAAATGGTATTTTAAAACACAAAAATAGATCTTCTGAACCACCCTCATTACTTTTTCATTATTCATTCTCTTTATTTTCCCTATTTTATCTATCTTATTCTCACATATTTTTTCCATATTATGTATATATATTCCTTAAATATATACCCAGTTCACTTTTCCTTCCTTTTTTGTGGATAATATATGTTTTGATTTCTCTTTTCAATTCCCACTTTTATATAAACCTGATTTAAGGAAACTTCCCTATTTATTATTTCACATAAAGTACCACTCTAATAATTTTGTTCAACCATGTATATATTTTTAAAATCATAAGTATTTTATGTAAAACCATACTTGTTCAATTATATTCTAAATTTAAATAATAATATATTTCATTTCTTAAAATATCCTTTACTTATTTCAAAAAACATCACCCATGTTGTTCATTTTTATTATTACCCCCCTTGATCCTTATCATAAATGTTTCTACATTAGAACCCAATATTCAAGTACTATGATTATTTATTATAATATGAAAATCCAAAATGATTTAATTCCTTCTTCTATTGGGAATCCTTATGATATATCCTTCAGTTATAGATAAGATTATGGAACCCACTTCTTTTACAAGGTTTTTATAAAGATTATTCTTTATGTGTGGGTTATTTTCCTCTTATTTCACATATATTCATATACATGTTATGAATATAAAGGGGTAACCCTAATAGTTACCCAATTAATTGGGTAATTTTTTATTTCATATGATACTATGTATGGTTCATGGGTGGTTATCCTAAACACACTTTGTTATGTTGTCTTGGCAGTGAGCCTTGACTATAGTGCACGAGTGGTTAGCTTAAGAGCACTATGTTATGTTTCCTTGGTTGTAAGACTTGAGTTATACTTATGATACCATGTTTTCTATTATTTCCACACATTTATGATTCCATGATCTTATAATATAATTTTCTTATTACATGTTTCCATACCAGTCACACCCTTTTATATCATTTTACATTTTTGTCCTTTTGAGATTAAATATTATTATTTAATTATTTATGAAAAAACCTTATTATTTTATGTTCATTTTAATAATGAATTTATCCCTACTCATGTTTTCCCATATTCTTATGATCAAACCCTTGATGACATGTTGACAGGATTTCCCTTTTGGAGTGTTTGGGTTCAACCCTTTCTCATGTCTCCTTTCCCAAGTTATGAAGATAAATATAAATTTTGAGAAGTCTAGAATGGGGTCTACAAGAGTTAAATTTTGGAGAAATTTTCACAAGTTTTGTAAAATAAATTTCTACTGTAAATGATCCTTAAATATACTAACTCAAAAGGTTCTCTAAGTTGTGTGAGAATATTATGATATGTAACATTTAACTTTTGGTAATGATGTAAAATATAGATATTTTTAGTTTGGGTTGGTATAATTGGTATAAAAGGAGTTATTAATTATTTTTGAAGATTATTATAATTTTTAGGGATTAGTATTATATATAATTAGTGAAATACCTTGGGATAAGTTGATGGGATAAGTATATGTATAGGAAAACATCCTAAAATTTTGGTAAATTTGAGATTGTGTAGTTTTCATAGATATAACATAACCATTTAGATTCTAAAAGTGGATGTAGAATATAGAACAATGTACCTAGGGGTAGTAACCCTAAAAGGGGAATATTGGGTATTAACTCAATCATCAACCAATGCATGAAAAAGTGGCCAAACTACACTTTTAGTTTCACATTCCTAGGGGATATACTTTGGTCAATTACATTATCTTTACAAGAAATTATGATGGATTTTTTATGTTAAGTAGTTAGTCTTATGAGTTTGAGAGAACCTAACCTAAATAAACCTAGATTAAACTAATATTGATTTATCTTTAAATAAAAGCTAATGTGATGGTTTCAAAGAGTAAGACATTTCAAGGTTGAGTTTTTATTAGATAATTTATGAAAATTATTTTAATATTTTATTTGATTATCAGTCAAATTTACCACTTTTGGATTTATAAATAGATAAATCTGAATGGAACCAAGTTAAAAATGGGTTCTGTGACCAAATTAAAGATTTTCCCATTGACAAACCTAACAGGATAAGAGACAGAGTGAGACATTTTGTGATTATTCCAAACTAGCTATCAGAAATTAGTATTAACAATGTTATTTTAGTTGAGTTTCCTAATAGATAAAAGAAGATAAGTATGGAGTGTCATGGAATTTTTGGTGATGAATGTGATGAAGGAAGGAATATTAAATTTCCTTTATGTCAAAAAATTGGGAATATATACCTAGAGGAATGTATGAAAGAAACTATAAGATATTTTATCTATGGTAAAAGATGGAATCAAGAAACAAGATTTCAATGGAAGAGTAAGAGTTTAGTTAACACAATGAGGAAAAATAATGTTCTTCTTAAGGATCTACTAGAAATTCAATGTTTTAGATGTGTGGAATTTGGGAATTTTTAAAAATGGTGCACTAATCCAAAGGTTTAAGAATAAAATCGACACCAACAACTTCCTAAACCATGGGAATAAGGAAAATACTATTAAATTACTATTATTGAAGTGGATAATGATATTTAAGTAGTGATAGGTACACCTATTAATCACTTTATATTAGTATATTTCTTATGTCATGTATGTTTTCTCCAACTATTAATAGTTAAAATAAAAACACCTGGTGGTACCATTATTGTATCTAAGGTTTGTGAATATTATTTAAGGTTTGTGGGATTATTATTCATGAATGTCTGATTATACTTCCTTTATATAAAATTAATTTGATTTTGGGAATTGATTTTTCTTATATAATTAGCAAAATAATTATTTTTTGGAATAAGGAAATCTCATTTGATATCAACATATGATAGTTTATTAATACAAAGATGATTAATTATAGTCTCTTGGAAGAAATGGTTAGAAAAAAAAATCAATATTAGGGTTAATCCTATTCTGAGGAAAAATATATGTTTATGAGTTTTAAGGTTTATATATATCAATAAATTATATCATGAGTCATATATATATTTTAGATACCCTTTATCTATTTTCATTGGTAAGTGATAATTAAAATTGTGAGGATACAATTTATTTACAGGGGGGGAGAATGTAAGACCCCCATTATTTTACTACACATAGACACACACACATACATATTCACTAAAACCTAATTAGTTAATTAGATTATTTCACATGAAAGACTAAAATAAAATAAAATAGTGAAACTTTAAAATAAAATGGTTAAATTTTAATTTTATAATATATTTTTTATATTTTATGGTATAAAAGGAAATATCCATATTATGAAATCTATAAAAGAAATAAATGATATCAGGTAGTGGAAGTCTCCCTTATGGTGTTCATTTTTTCAAGATTGGAAAAGAAGTGGATTCAATAGGGTTTTACCTAGACCAAGCCCTAGATAAACTCTATAAATTATAGAATAAGAAAAATCATATGCGAGATAAGTTCATGCTTGTTGAATTTTACACAAGGTCCCTGTTAGGATAATTATTACCCATGACTACCACCAGAGGTTACCTTATTACTATATCTTACACATAGATCTTGAGGTGTTATATAACTATAAATTAGGATGTTTTAAACATATAATTATTAATTTAATAAGTTATTTATCACATTTATTTTACACATTTTTCATTTTTACTTAAAAAACTGTTTATTTACTATTGCATTGATAAAATTAATGAAATTATTTTATTCTTAATTTTTTATAGAACTGTATTTTATACCCTTTATTTAAAGAAATGAAATATATTATATATATTTTTTATTTTCATAATCTAACACCAATATAATTACAAATTTATAGGAACTAAAAATAATAATAGTTAAAATCTTAAAAAGTTATTTTTCTGATGAAAATAGATGTCATTATATTTTTATTATTTTTATTTGAAATTTAATTATAAAAATTTAAAATTAATTTTGACTGAATAAACTTAATTTAATAATAATAATAATAATAATAATAATAATAATAATAATAATAATAATAATAATAAAAATAATAAAATCCTAGGATAAATTTTTTGGATTTTTCTAAAATAATTTATTTTTAAGTGAATTGCGAAAAAATACTGATTTTGCTAAAACTGTCACTTTTATAATATTATAATAATACAAGAATGAATTAAATATTTTTTGAACCATATTAAAATAAATAAATAAATTATAATTTAAAATAAATCATTTAAAAATATTATGTTTTATTTTTGAAACCCATGTTTACCATTTTCGAAACATAAGTAATATTTTACTCTAAAAACTTTTTTATTTGATTATATTAAAAATTAGTTTTCACCACTTACATAAATTAAATATAAAAAATGAATTTCATATTTTATATCAATATGTTAATATTATTTAATAAGTTAAATTTTATTGTTATTCATAAAATTATGATTACTAAGATTAAAGTTAATGACCATGATAATGGTTATGGTTAAATTTCAATGAATTATTATATTAATATATTTTTTATATTTTTATCTAATAAATTAAATTTATATATTTTTTATAATTAATATAAAATTAATTTTAAACATATATAAAAATATATTAATAGTAATTTAATTGGTGATTAATGTTATATAAAATTAAGAACACTTGATGATCAAAACATAATTTTTCTACAAAAACTATTTTTATATATTATATGATTTAATTTAAATGTTAATTTTATATTTTCTAGAAATTTAATTGGATTAAATATATTTTAAATTTAGGCTCATCAAACCAAAATTTTGTATTATTGGTTATCTTATATTTTTAGTAACACATAAATTACTTAGCTAAAAACTAGTTAACCCGATAAAAAAAAGGTAAAAGTAAAAATATAAGATTAAATGACTTAAAAAATGTTTAAAAAATTCATGGAAATTATTATATGAGGATTTATCAACCCAATATAACCCTATAATCAATTAATTTTATATTTTGGAGTCATTGAACCTTGAATAGTGTAATGATATCATTGAAAAGTAAAGGTAATTCACGAAGTGCCATTTTATTCACTTATAGAAGGGGATCACTTCCACCTTCTCAAAGTTACACATAACCTTTGAAATTTCTTTAAAAAACTAAATTTTTTTTATATAATATAATTATATTTCACATCTATATACCCATAGTTTATATAAGTTATCACTATCTCTTCATTTATAAGAATACTTTAAATGGAAAGTTCAATATCTCCACATGAGTAATTCTCACACCTTAGTATTTCCAATTAATATTTATATAAAACCATAAAATATTATATATTAATGAATGTATGATATAATAAGTAATATTAATATTTTGAATTTTATTATAATAATGGAATACAACTCTTTTATGTTGCTACAAAAGAATTCAAAAAATGAATACATCAGCATGCATTTGTACGAACTACCGCCTCCATGATTGAAAAGTTCTATTTTTCATTAACTATTTATTTGGATGATTAAAAAAAGTTATTTAATGAAAAAATAAAATATTTTATATGTGAATAATATTATAAAATTATATATTAATTTATTTTTATACCCTCTCCTTTTCTAGGGAGAAATAAAGTGTTGCCCGTGTATATGCGGACAACCGCCTCTATGGAAAGATGTATTTCACTTTACCATTACCAAAAAAATGGATGAATTTAAAAAAGTATCTAATGTTTAAAAATTATATTTATCAAACTATTAATATTATTTTCTAAGAAAATTTTATAATATATAAGTAATCTTAATAACGAATGGTTACTATAAATTTAACTACATTAAATGAACATCTCAAGGCACCTCTCTTAATTTGAGTCCATTTTGAAAACCCATGGTACTGTATATATTTTATGATAATAGAATAATAAATTAAATAAAAATATATAATTTTCTAGACTATTAAGATATTTTATGACACATTTTATAATGTTCAACATATTAAGATAGTTATAGAGAAATTGAACGGACAACCTCAAGTACCCGACATGAACAAAAATTTTATAGTAAATTAATAATTTATGGTAATATATATACATTAAAATTTAAAATAGAGATTAATAAGGATATTAAAAAAGTTTTTAATAAACTAAATTTGAATATCTAGGATGTTAGGTGTACGCACAAAATGAATCATGAATTAAGGTAAGGGGTTTTGGATCTCAATTTTGTTTCATTGAAATATGATTAGTATTCACCACTTGTTTATTTTTTGTAGTGTATGTATTGTACATATATTTATCTCTATAATAAATTTCATGAAATAAAAAGGATTTCAAAATCCATATTATATTTTACCTTCTATGTATTTTTAATTCAAAAGACTACAATGTTGTGAGGGTTTTGTTTAACTCAACCCCCTTTTCTTTGAGTCATTACGATTCATATTGAACATATTAATTGTATTATTGGTTTATTACACCCTAAGATTTTATATCAATATTTATATTTCTATATGTGTAAAATAACCATTTTTAATCAAATCTTCCCCCTCTATGAACTTCTTCCCTATAAGAGTATGACGTTGTTTAGAATAATTTCAATTCTCTCTAATGGTGATTTTTCCTCGTTTATATTTTCCCTTCCTTATAATGTTATCCTTTATATTTGGAAACCTAATTATTTGTTATCTCATGGTAAATTATTATTTCAATTCTTTTTTTTTTCAAAATAAGGTTTTTTATCCTCTTTTAAGATATGGTATTTCAATTAAAAGGTATTTTAAAATTTAAAAGGGATCTCCCGAACCACCCTTGTTACTTTCGGGTTATGTGTTAACTTTATTTTTCTCTTTTATTCTATATCTTATTCTCATGTATTTATTTCATATTATATATATATATTCCTTACTTATATATCTAATTTAATTTTCATTCCTTTTTTGGGGATAATATGTGTTTCTAGTTCTCTTTACATCTCTCTCTTTTATGTGAACCTAATTTAAGGTAACTTCCTTATTTATTCTTTCAATTATAGTGACACTCCCATAAAATGTTTTAACCATGTGTAGATTTTTAACACCCTCATTATTTTATAGAAAATAATCCTAGTTCAATTTTTTTAAAAGGAAATAACAATTTATTTCCTTTCTTAAACAATACTTTTATCATTTTGAAAAGCATCAACCATGTAGTTCATTTTTAGTATTACTTCTCCTTGATCCTTCTCATGAATTTTTCTATCTTAAAACTTAATGTCAAACACCTATGATTATTTATTAAAATATGAACATACAAAATTATTTAATTCCTTATTATATTGGGAATTATTATGATATAGCCTTCAATTATGAAAAGATTATTAAACCCACTTTTTTGTCATGGGTTTTATGAAGATCATGATTTATATATTATTTCTTTTCCTCTTATAGTAGAAATATGCATGTACATGTTATGAATATAAATATAGAACCCTTATAGCACTTTAATATATTGGGTAATGTTTTTATCTCACGAGATACTATGTATGGTGCATAGGAGTTTAGCCTAAAAACATTTTTTAATTCTATATTAGTGGTGATCCTTGACTATAGTGCATGAGCGGTTAGACTAATAACACTATATTATGTTTTCTTGTATGTGAAATTTTACTTATACTTATGATTTCATGTATTTTTTTATTTCCATATATTTAGAATTTTTGGATCTTATAATATCATTTCCTTATGCCATGTTTTCATGCTTATCTAATACTCTTATATCATGGTATATGTTTAAATTTTTGATATTTCATATCATTCATTCAATATTTATTGAAAAATATTATTATTTCATGATATTTTTAATAAGAAATTTATCAATACTCATGTTTTTCAAGTTCTTATGATCTAACCCTTTATGACATGTTGAAAGGTTTTCCATTATGAAGTGTTTGAGCTAACCCATTTATTATGTTTACCTTCTTATATTATGAAGATAAGTATAACTTGTGATAAGTCTAGAAGGGGGTACAGAAGAGTTAGATTATGGAGAAATGTTCACAAGTTTTGTAAAATAATTTTTCTATGTAACGTTTCCTCAAATACACCAAATCAAATGGTTATCTGAGCCATGAGAGATTATTGTGAGTTGTAATGTTTAAATTTTTGTAATGATCTAAAAAAAATATGATTATCTTGGATTTATATAGATGAAAAATATATTGGTATTTAATTGATAAAGATAACCATGAACCGATCTAAGAAATGATGGAAGATCTGGTTTATAAGTCCCATGAAGAAAATGAGGGAATTTGTTACACTAAATAGAATTATCATGAACTCATAATGCCTATAGAGATATAAAAATACCATTTTTGGAATGTACTCTTCATGAACCCATAACTGGTGGTATCCAAATCTAATATCAATATTTTAAAACCATCTCACACCCTTCATGTTGTCAAATAGGTTATCAATCATTAGAAATGCTACTTATTCTTGAACATCACTTGGTTCAAGTGATGATAATAAATACATAGCCTCAAGCTATCATATTCCTTATTAGAAAAAAAATTCTAAAGATTCCCAAGGGAACACACTAGGTCTGATAAAACTCTTCTCGTGAAGGTCCTCCAACTATCCTAGAGTTCAGTATGGGCCATCTGATACATCGTAGAAGATATCAGTTTGGTCCTAAGGTGCAATTCAAAATAGAATACGATATTACAACATGTATATAGTCCCATGAAATCTTAAAGGACTACGTCCATGTATACCTCCACTACCATTGGAAGTTTGGTGTTTTAGGAGACCATTTCACCAAGGTCTAATATTTCCTACTAATGGGATATTGGTTGTAGATTTAAGATCATAATCCCCACCCATTATTTTAGTAGGCCATTATCTATATTGAAGGAGAATCTCATCCCATATGTTCATAGGAACCTAACTATAATGTAGTATAAGTCTATCTAGGAACATACCCAAGATATCCAATTGGTACCTAGAATAATTTCATATGACTCCCTTGAAACTACCAAGAGGTTCCATTTGATGATCTCTTCACCGAACATCATCTCACACCATTGAAATATGTGAAACATAGTGGAATAATTTCCCATAGGAATCTCCAACCATAACTGATAGTCTAAATAATATACAGGTATTTCAATATCTTGAATAAGGGATAAGGTGATGAAAGAATAACTCATGCTTGTGTCTATAATTAATGGTGCTAAATTAGAGAATATGAAGATTGTACCTTGAATCATCCCATGTGTAGCCTTATCATATCCCTCCATAATGTATAGTTGACCACACCCTTGTTGAGTAAAAATTTTTACTTTATACCCTTTCTATCCTTTGTTTTTATATTCAAAAAACAATTAAAAACCATATTTTACTAACTTTATATTTCCCATGTTTTTTGAATGATTTTGAAAAAAACTATTTATTCTAACACATGTATAAATCTTCATAAACTAATAAATATAAAATTTCTATAAAAAGTTTAGCCCATAATAATGTATAAAGTTTGATCCATCTGGATGAATTAGTCTAGTATATTGGACTGAGAAATTATAGTCCATTAGACTGACTAAGTTTAGTCTATCATTCTGAAAAAGTTTAGTCTATTATATAGAAAAATTCTAGACCATAGGTTTGAAAAAGTTTATTCTATCAGTATGACTAAGTTTAGTTCATCAAACTGATTGATTTTAGTTCATCAGACTGACTGAGTTTAGTATATCGGACTGACCAAGTCTGATCTACAAAACTAACAAATTTTGATTCATTGAAAAAAAAACATATTGTTCCATTATGATAAAGTTTATAATTATATGTTAAGAATTATTTATTCTAGATAGAATAATTTTTACATCATTATAATGGTGCTATCAAAATGAAATCATATGGGGATGCCTTTTTTAAGTTGTTAATCTAGAGATCATCTGAGGCTATTGTAGCCAAATACTAGAATCATAGAATATTACCATTGTAGGTGTTCCTTTAAATATAGATGTGTTCAAGGAGCTGGGTGTAGATGAGTTTTCAAATCAAACCATATGAAATTTTCTCTACTGTAACCTCTCATTACATATGTTTTTTAAATTTTCAGAGAGTTTCAATTCTATGGAATCTGAATGAGGATTATAAATTCCTTATATTTTTTTTCAATTTTATTCGCTATGTATGATCTGGGTTTAGATCGAGGGATTCTGGGGATATGAAGATTGTTAGTTCCAATCAGGTTGATCAAGGTATTCTAGGGATAAGAAGACAAATATGATTTTGATATTTTAGATCAAGGTATTTCTTTTTGAAGAATGATAGACCTAATGGTTTGGTTGAAAACTATGGATACTCAAAGTCAGAGTTTGTGACTTCCTTAACTCTTAAGGTTAAAGCGTAGAAAATCTTTTATAAATATTTTTTAAATTCATTCTTAATTTTAATTTATGATTTTATTTTACTTGCTTCTATAAGTTATTATATTTCCTATATTCCTTATTATAGAAAGTTTATTTTACTAAACTTTTGAAATTTTATTTAATGGAAATTATATATTTCTAATGTAGTTACTCTAATCATTAGTTGATATTTTAGTCTGATAAGATATAATAAATAGGTATGGGATTTTAATTAGTTTAATTTTTTAATTACAATTTAACCCACTCTTTTAGCCATTATAAAGTCTATTATACAAAAATTGGTATGAGAGGAGGTTTTACTACTTAAACCTAAAAAGTTTTTACAATTTTTGATAAATTGTTATTACACTAACAAGTATTGTGTGAGAATAGTTTTTTGTTTTTTAAAATGATAGGTATTAATGTTGGTACTATTGAGAATTTAAATCCTAATTGACCACAAATTTTTGAGAGTGATGATTATGAATACGGGAGAGAGAGAATGAAGACTTTTGTTATTAAAAATGGAGTTGATAACTTTTTCATGTTGATTCAAAATTAAAATATTCCTAAGAAGGAATTTTATGCTTTTACCAATCAATATAAATTATAATATCATTTGAATTATCATGTGTGGAATAATTTCCTTTATTCCATGAAAAGAAATATATATTCTCCAATATCTTCTTGTGAATCTGTAAACATTATTTAGAATAAGTTTGAAATTACACATTTTATAAATTCTAAAGTAAATGGAACCATAAGAGCCATGATTCTTGCATATTATCAAGCTTTTTATTTTTTACCTAGTAAATTTATTACAAATATGAATTCGAGATTTATGAAAATCATAAATATTTTACAATATTTTAGTGATAAATATGTTATATATGATATTTTAGTTGAAATACTAATAAAATAATGCCTGAATAACGAGAGTTTAAAAGGAAATCTCTAGATGATACTCAAAGAACTAAAAATTTGACTTTGGATGATCTTATAGAAACTCTTATTAAGTATGAAGGTGGATCAAAGAGAGATGATAAGAAAATAAAAATGAATAATGGTGGAGTTTCTTTTTCCTCAACATCATATGTTTCTAAGAAATTAAAGTTAGTATAGAAAGTTTCTAAACCTTTAAACAAAAAGAAAATTAGAGTTGAGACAGAAAGCAGTTTATTTAGTGAAAATTAGAAAGAACTTGATAAATTGTCTCAAAGGATAAATAATATATTTGGAAAGAAAAATTTTCTTAGTAAGTATTAGAAAAATAACAAGGATGAAAATGATAAGAAATACTCTTTATAAGTAATTTGTTATAAGTGTAAGATGTTTAGTCTAACAAGATTATATTTTCCTTATCTTAAGAAGAAAAAAATAAGGATAAAAATTCATAAATGAATTCTGAAAAGTCCTACATACATAAGAATAATAAAATTATGAATGAATCAAACACTTGGAGAAAAAGTGGAGGTGATAGTTCATTAGAAAATTCATCAGATGATGAAAGTGAATGTTAGAAAGATATTCATTTCTATGCTGATATTTTGAAGAAAATTAATTTCTTTATGGATAAGGTAACTATTGGGACCTTAAATAATCTTAATTTAAATTACAATTATCTTAATAGTGGTAATGAAAATAATTCTACATCTTTTAATGAGTAATCTACATCATTAGAATAAAACAATTCTTTACCTAGTTATGAGGAAATATTTAGATTTGAAATTTTTTTTAGAAAACCAAAATTTAAAAGTAACTACAAAACTTGATATTTATAAGGCTAAAAATGCTAAATAAAATTCAAGAATATATACACTCACTAATGTGATTTTTAATATTTCAAAATAATTATAGAAAACTAATTTCGAGAGAATTAATCTTTCAATAGAGTTAGAGAAATCTAATCTCAAAAAACTAAAATTTCAAAATTCATAAAAAAATTTACTTTGAGTACAAAAACTATTGAGGATAAAAATTTAGTTGTGAAACTAAATTATGAAATATCAAGTCTAAAAATTGAACTATAAAAGTTTACTACTGGTAAAGAAATCTTTGATAAGTTGTAAAAACAAATAAAACCTCATAAGGATGTATCCTGAATGGGTTATACTAATAAAAAACCTATTTTCCAAAATAACAATTTTGTTCCAAAAAGTGCCCATTTTTTACAAAATGTTAAAGTGGAGGCCATTAAAAGAATATATGCTCCTTAAGTAAAGTACAATAATTAGATTTTTATAAAGTTTATTTTTCAATATAATTAACAACTACTCATCATATCAAAGATGGATAGGTGTGGATTCCAAAAATATTATTTTCTAATAATGCTGGACCCAAGTATGTTTGGGTTATGAAATGATAATATTTTTTATTTTAGGAAAATAAAAAGTTTACCAGAAATAATATATGGTACATGGATAGTGGTTATTCTAGGAATATGATCAAGAACAAATATTGTTTTATGAAGATTATCAAAATGAAAGTTGTAAATGTTAGCTTTGGTGATAATGATCTAGGAGAAATTATTGAAATAAGTAACATTGTTTTTCTTGGTAAAGATTTAATTTCAAATATTTTATTTATTATAGGTATTAAGAAAATATTTATTAGTATAAGTCAATTATGTGACCAGGGATGTCTTGTGAACTTCATAATGATAAATGTATTTTTCATAGTTCAAAAGATGAATTTATTCTTTCTACTAATAGACATGAAAATGTTTATACACTTAACTTAGAAGACCTTAGGAGGCAAGATCAAACTTGTCTTAGTGAAATAGAAGACCAATATTGGTTAGGTAATAGAATATCATGACACTTTAATGTTATAAATTTATCTAAACTATCTATAAATGACTATTTAAAGATATACTAGAATTTAAGTTTGATTCTTCTAAAGTTTGTGATCCATGTCAATTCCGAAAGCAACGTAAGTCATGTTTTAAATCTATTAGTGAACTCTCTACTTTTGTTGTTTACAATCAGTGAAAATCGATTTATTTATTCCTATAAAAACCAGAAGTATTAGTGGAAAATACTATATGTATTTTTTAGTATATGATTACACTATATATACATGGGAAAATTTTCTAGAAAATAAGTACAAAGCCTTTTTCTATTTAAAAACTTTTGCAGCCTAAGTTAAAAATGATAAAAATACATCCTTGATAAATATTCATAGTGATCATGCTGGAGAATTTTTAAATTATATTTTTGAAACTTTCTATAGTAAAAAGGGTACAATACATAACTTTTCAACACCTAGAACTCCATAAAAAATGGTTTAGTTGAAAAAAGAAATAGAATTATTTTAGAGATTACGGGAACCATGTTGAGTGAATACTTAGTTTCTATTTTTTTGGGATAAAGTAGTTAGTAATACCTATTATAATATAAATCTAGTTATAATAATACCTTTTATTAATAAAACACCTTATGAGTTATAGACCATAAGAAATCCAAAAGTTTATTACTTTTATTTTTTTTGGATGAAAAGTTTTCATTCTGAATATTAAATATAATTTTAATAAATTTTCTCCAAAATCCTATGAAGGAATATTTCATGGATATTCTATAACTATTAAGGATTATAGATTTTTTAATAAAAACACAAGTTTTGTTGAAGAAAAAGTACATGTTAAATTCAATGAAACTAACCCATTTGTTTTCAAACAACCTCAATCCACATATTTGGATGTTATTTAAAAAACTAATTTTCAAAAAATGTTATAATGTTCTTCTTATAAGAGAAAAAATGAAGAATACATTTATGAAGTTCTACCTCAATAATAATTTTATCCTTTTGTTAAGGAATTCTTTTTTATAAACCTAAGGAATTAGTTGATTCTTAGGAATCACCCTAGTGATAATATCATTGGTGATGTAGATAAACCTATTAGAACTATATATTCCATCAGAAATGAAGTTGAACATTGTGCATTTTTATTGCATTCCAAGTTTAAAAATTCTAATGAATATTTAAGTGATGAAGATTGGATAAAATGTATAAAATATAAACTCAATGAATTCAAATAGAATTGAGATTGAAATTTGGTTGAATGACCTAAATATACTTCTATAATTTGTGTAAAATGGGGTTTTTTGGAATAAGTGTGATGAAAATGGGACTATAGTAAGAAATAAATCTATACTTGTTGCAAAAGGTTATAATCAATAATTGGGAATAAAATATGAAGAAAATAATGCTTTAGTATCTAGACTATAAGCTATTCATATTCTTATAGCATATGCAACATTTCTTAATTTCAAAATTTTCTAAATGGATGTGATGTGTGATTTTATTAATGGATATATATAGGAGGAAGTTTATGTAAAAAACCCATAGTTTTGATACTAAAAAATATACAGACCATGTATTTAGAATTACTAAAAAACTTTATAGACATAAACATGCCCCTAGATCCTGATATGATTGATTAACTAGAATTTTGTTACAAAAAAAATTATTAAGGGAGATTCATATCAAATTTTTTTATTAAATATATTTATAAAAACATAAGAATTATTAAAATTTATTTTGATTAAATTATATTTATTTCAAATAAAAAATTTCTTATAGACTCCTTTGCGGATATCATGAAATCTGAGTTTGAAATGAGCGTGATGGTTGAACTTACTTATTTTCTGAATTTTCAAATTTCACAAAAACTAGAAGGATATTTTATACCTCAATATAAACATATGAAATATTTTCCTAAAAAATTTGTATATGAAAATACTTAAAGTATTAGTACTCATATCAGAACCTCAAATACTTTAGATATTGATGAATCTTGGAAACTATTTGATCAAAATATTTTTCGAGGAATGATTGGTAGTTTACTATACATAATAGCCATTTATCTTGATTTAATGTTTTCTATATTCTTGTGTTCAATAAAAAAAGATAATACAAAAAATTACCATATTAAGGAAGCAATTTTTTTTTCTATTTATTAAGGGAACAATGGATTTATGATTATTTTATTCTTTGGTTAATGATTTTGAACTTAAAAGTTTGTTAGATGCAGAATTTGGGGAATATAAAATTGATAGAAAAAACACTTTTAGAACTTTTTATTTATTAGGAGAAGATTTAGTTTCTTAGACTTATAAAAAACCACACTCAAAAACACTTTCCACTACTGAAGCTAAAAATGTGGCAATTGGAAGTTGTTATGCTCAAGTTCTATGTATGAAACACACACTCACTAACTTTGTCTTGAGTTTGAGTAAGACTCTAGTTTTTTGTGATAACACATGTTCTATATCTTTATATAAAAACCCAATGAATCACTCACAAGAAAAAATAAATAAATATAAGACTTCATTTCCTTCAGGACCACACAAAACAAAGAGATATTATTTTACAATTCATCAAAATGTAAGAACAACTTGCTTATATATTCCCTAAACCCCTTAGTTTCAATAGATTTTAATATATTAAACAAAAGAGAGTAATAATCAATGCTAATTGATCATTCATATACAATTATTGTTTACCAATAAACTCACATTAATGAACTATTTTTCAATGAGGGAGTATATATGTCATGGTTTTTCCTAAAAACTTTAGTTTTTATTAAAATTTTGGTTTTTGTAAATTTTTAGTTTTTATATAATACATTTTTTTTCTAAAAACTTTTGTTTTACTAATTTTTTTTTAAAAAATATTAGTTATTATAATTTTTTATTATTTCTAAAAACTTTAGTTTTTCTAAAAAGAAGAATAAAAGTTATCGAATACACTTTCTCATAGAAAATTACATTTTTTACTTTGATAGGTAATTTATAATATTAATCATTTACTATATTCTATTTCATTTGTTTTGTTTTTGATTAAAAAATTCTATTTTTATAATAGTTTTTATACATTTTTCTGGAAAGGCATTCCATCCGATAAAAATTTCATTAAAAAAACCATTAAGAGTTTAGAATATATTTAAATATTTTGAACATATATTTCAATAATCAGACCAAATTTGGGATTTAATATGTGCCATAATATTTCTAGAAGTCGAATTGTCACCCTTAAGCCTATAAATATGAGAGTGGGTCACTACATACCACATCAAAATTTTAGATTATTATTGAATCTCAGACCTCAAATTCTATATTCATTCGATTAGATTTATCTTTGTCAGATCATATTTATCTTCATCTGATCAGATTTCTCTTCATCTAATCAAATATTCCTAGTCTGATCATTTTTTTCAAAAAATGAATACTACTAAATAACTTTCTAGTGGGGAAGTTATAAATGAGAGACTGATTGAAAAAATTGGTATCATAAGACAAACTCTCTTTTGAAAGAAATTACCAGATTCTAATTTTTGGAATAAGTTTAAGTAGAAAAAGGATATTTCGATCTTTACTATCCTATGATTATAAAGAAACTATTTTAAATAGTTTTTTTTTAGTTTAGAATATAATTTTTTGTTAATAAACTTTAATATTTTTGATGAGTGTTACAAGATAAATATTCAACAATTTTCAGATTTATTAGAAGTTTCGATTGAAGGAGAAGCCTTTTTAGTTACGCACAGGTTTCCAGAAAAGATTGGTTTTTATAAGAAATCCATGGTTAATAATTCACTATTTACTACTTATGATAAGGTAAGGAAAATATATCATCTTAAACCAAATTCTAGAGTTATTTCTCTATGGATGAAAGGTTCCCTCATTATGAGAAAAGGTGAAAGAGACACTTTGATGGTGTTGGATATTTTTCTGTTAGATTTCTTGATGAACATGAGGAATCTAAACATAGTGAAGTATGTTTTATTATCGATTAATATAGTGAAGAATCATTATATGAATTTAATTATTTAATTATTTCCTTATTTTATTAACAAGATATTGGTAAAATTTATGTTTGTAATAAATAACATGAATGGATTTATTTATATGAGAGAAAAATTATCTTTTATAAGTGAAGAAAATTTTTTGAGAATAATTTTTTTGACACATTTTAAAATATATTTTTACAAATTATAAAAAGAAGCATCTGATACTGAAGTTATCCTGTTAAATCAAAAGTTTAAGAAAAGTGGAAATCTGGTTCATCACCATAAAGTCCAAAAAATAAATTAATAGCTTTATTTGATAAAGATTATGATGAGTTGATGAAATTTAAGGCTGAAATGAAACTTGGAGATCTATAGTTTGAAATTGATATGGCATAAGACTTATCTTTAAAAGTGAAAACTGATGATGTTTTAAAATAATAAGGGAAAAATAAGAAAAAGAATTAGAGATTATATGAAGAAAAAATTATTTAAATTTTGATGAATGGAGTTGAAAAAGTATATATATATATGTCTATGTAGTTGATAATAAAGGGGTTATTTCGATTTCAACTTCATCAGTCATCAAATAGGTTCCAAAAACCATTCCTGTTATTGTTTAAACTAATATTCCAGAACCAAAAGAATTTTAAACTTTTAAAGTTCCTTAAATTGTTGAGAAAGGAATAAGGAAAAGTTGTTGAGACTAAAAAACTTGTTTTGGAACAAGTTAAAGTTGTCAAAGTTAAAAAATATTTCAAGAAACCTATAAAAGATGATTTCAAATGTGATAAAAAATTAGCGTGAAAGTTAGATAAATAATTAGAAGTTAATTCAAAAGAATCTTCTAAGGAAGAGGAAGAATAAGAATAAAAAATTTCTTTAGAGTCCTCATATTTTTTCACTCAGTCCAAGAAAGATGCTAAGTTTGAAGTTTCTTAAAATGATTAAAGTTTAGAAAAATAAATAGAGAATCAGTAATCCAAAACAAAGGTATCAAACAAGGCTAAAACTGATAATAATGTTGATGTAATGGAAGTTTCAGATACTGGATAGTGAAAGAGAAATATGAAGTGAAAGTATTTGCTGGTTCTTCAAGAAGACATGTTTCCAATGTCTCATTGGATTCAACTGATTCACCATAAACTCAATTAGATCAAACAAATTAATCTATATTTACTTATCTTAATGTATCTATAAATAATCTTATGGATTCTATTCTGTCTCTTCCAAGTATTGAATAAGGGTTCAAGAACATTTAGAAGAGAATTAATGTTTTATAAAAATATGATGCTTTAAATCAATTAGTATAAATAGTTGTTTAGAATGAAGATGATTTTACATCTTTAAAAGTTTAATCTAAATCATAGAGGAGAATACATAAGAAAATCCTTAGATATATAAAATATATTGAAAGTGAATAGAATTTTTGATAATGATCAGATTGAAATTTTTGAGAAAACATCTTTTTATATTATAGATTCCTTTCAAAGGTTGTATTCAAATGGTTTTGAAAAGTTATAACTAGTTGTTTTGTTCGATATTTTATCAGATTTTCAAGACCAAAATATTTAGAAATTAAGGCAAAAGAATATCTCTCTCTCTCGAAGTAGTAAAGTTAAAATATGAGAATAGAACTATCTAGTCTCTTTAAGAATAAGTTGATAGATTAAAGAAAGAGGATCTAATGTTCTAAGTTCTTGATGAAATTGTTTCCAAGATAGAGTTAAAATCAGTAAAGTTTGAGAATAATCAAGAATATTTATGAAAGAGGAAGGTGATTATCAATAAGTTATAGGAGAAAGATTGATTTTATTTTCTCTGAAATATTGAGGTAAGAAACCAAAAAAATAAATGAATATAATTTTGAATTAATTATTATTCAAATATTCTATTTGTATGTTTTTATGAATTTATTTGGATGAATGTTATTTTATACATTAGTGTATGAATGAATTTTTTAAACTAAATTATTTCATGTTATTATTTTATCTAACATTTCAGGTACTTTCTACCTCTTATATTATTTTTGAAAATCATAAAGGAGGTGAATTTATTAGAGGCGTTATTAGGGGAGAAGTTATTGAAAGAGATTATTGGAAGAAATTTTATTAAGATGTTTCTATCTCACCTTATTCTCCTATATAATGTTTGTTAAACAAAAAGGTAGTTACAAATAAAGGGGAGATAAAAAATATAGGGGATAAGTGTTCTTAAATGATTAATGGGTTTTTAAGTTTTTTAATGTTAGTAATTTTTCTGTAAGTGTTGTGTTATGTGATTTTCAAAAAGGGGGAGATTGTTGAGTCGAATGTTTTACTTTCTAAAATTTCTATCCTTAGTTTTAAAAATCACAACATAATTTATTAAAAACCATATTTTAATAACTTTATATTTCACAAGTATTTAGAATGTTTTTGTAGCAAACTATTTATTCTATAAAATTAAGAAATATTTATAAACTAAAAAATATAAACTTTACACCCAAAGATTATTCCATCAGAATAAATAATGTCTGATCTATTGGACTAAAAAATTCTAGTCTATCATACTGAAAAAGTATAGTCTATCGGACTAACTATGTATAGTCTTTTAGATTGAAAATGTTTTGTCCATCGAACTGAAAAAGTTTAGTCTATTGGACTTACAGTGTTTGGTCTATCATATTGACTATATATAGTTCATCAGACTAACTAATCATAGTCCATCATATTTACCACATATTATCTATCAGAATAACATATTTTAATTCACTAGACTAATTTTTTTTTACATCATGATAAAGTTTATAATTGGATGGTTAGAATTATGTCTACTAGATATAATAATTTTTATATAATTGTAATGGTGTTATCAAAAAGAAATTGTATGGAGATGTACTTACTAAGATTTCAATATATCGATCATATGAGGCCATTGCAACCAAATCTGAGAATTAAGGAATATGACTATTTGTGGTGTGCCTATAAATAGAGTTGCATTCAAGGAGTTGGGTGAAGATAATTTTATGAATCAAATTGTATAATGTTTTCTCTTCTATAACATCTATTTACTTGTGCTTTGCTAATTTCCATATAGTTTTTGTTCTAAGGAATATAAGTGAGAATTTTAAATACCTTAAGAAAATTTTCAATTTTATTCCCTGTGTCTGATCTGGGATTAGATCGAGGGCTTTTGGGGGTAGGAAGACTATTGGTTCTGATCATGATAATCAATGAATTTCAAGAATAGGATGATATATATGATTCTAATCTTTTATATCGAGGTCATTCTTACTGAAGAAATACATACCTTGTGGTTAGTTTGTAAAAATTTGATACTCAAAGTCAGAGTTTATAACTTCCTTAAATATTAAGGTTAAAGAGTAGAAAATATTTTATAAATATTTTTATAAGTCATTATTAATTTTAGTTTAACATTTTCTTTTACTTGTTTCTATAATTTATTATATTTCCACCATGCATTATTGTTGAAATTTTATTTTATTAACCTTCTAAACTCTGATTTAATGGATGTTTTGTGTGTCTGATATAGTTACTATGATAATTAGATTATATCTTTGTATGATAAACTATAATAAAATATTTTGGTATTTTAATTAGTTTAATTTTTCAAATTACAATTCACCCTCCTATTATATCCATTATAACCTATATTATCCAAAAATCCATAGCTATAATCCCTCTAATCATGGTGTGGACCACCTGGGGGTGGTGGTCGAAGTAGGTCATAATATCTTCCTTCACCTATTGCTCCACATCTCAGGGATCTACCAGCCCCTTTGTCAGCACCTTCCCCCTATGGTCTACTAAGAAAACCTATAAGATATCTATGATCATGAAATTACCTCTACTTTGGAGGTTCATCCACTTTCTAACCATATTCTATGTGCTGAGTCAGGAAATCATGATCTATGTGACCACACCTATCATAATTATAACACCATTTTTCTATAAACTGATTGGATCCCTTTAAATGTCTCTATATCTCTGATCCTTGAGACTAAAAATCCTTTCAAGAATACATCTCAGGTCAATAAACTGACGTCTGACACCTACTAGGTACAATAGAAGCCTCTACTCCAAGATTTCCATTTCCAACTACAGATACCCATCACTCATCTTAAAATATGAAATCTATCACTGAGGACCATTCTATAACTCTGACATAGGTGGGAATGCATATAGATACTATTCTATCTTGAATATCCCTATGAAGTCCCTTCTGAAACTTTAATGCTTAGAAGTACCCATCCCAAACCATATCAAGAGAGTATTGCATAAGGTCGGTGAACCTAGATGTGTAAACTAAAATAATAATATTACCTTTATATAATTATATATTCTCCTAAATATGAACAGAGTCAAATTTTGATTGAAAATAATTATTTTAGAACAAGTGATTAAACTCTATCTATGATAGTGTCACCTCATCATGGGTTTGTATGACTAGACCCCACCATCACCCTACTACCTCATAAAGAAGACTAGTTTCGATTACAACCATCTGATTGGTTAGTGTCTAAAAGATTTATAATACTCATAATAGAGACTCTAGTCAATCCTCTACATTATAAGGGTTTGTAAAACCATGAAACTTTATAATTCACTACTTCTTAAACTCACTAAACACACTCAAATTATAGAAATAATCATCATAGATTTCTAGAATAATTTTCTTCTCAACATGAAGATGAACATCATCCTGAACTAATGGAGTTGGGTCTATGCATCACTCAATGAGTGGAATCATTACTCTTTTATTTCATGTATTGAAAACCTCATGAAAAAGACTCTTCATTATGGCCTCATCACTCAATTGGTCATCATCATGACCCTATCTCAGAATCCCAACAGATTGTCATCATGGTGACATCCTGAAAGTTAATAAGACATATCAGGATTATTTGAGCATATATAGGGAGCTGACTCAAGAAGTACATGGAAGTGAAAGACCCATTAATTTATGATGTATGTACCATTGGTTGCCCTATAACTGACACCTCAACATACTGAGTCGATAATGAGGTTATCAGAGTCCTGGTGTATGGATAAGTCAGCCATCGCACCATCACTTGGTTACCTAGTCCAAGAGTCAAAATTGATAAACCTTAACACCATTTCCCTAATATTCCAAACTAATCTTCACAACACATATAACTATAAACATTGTCATAATGACATACATTATTCGATACCACTCTATCATGACCCGAACCATTGAGGACCCACATGGACTGATGGTAAGTTGAGTGTGAAACCCCAAGCTGTCTTCCAATAGGACATATGATGGTGACTCACATGAGTAGGATTATCACAAAAATATGATTTCTTAGACTAATAAACATGTAAACACACATATATAAGTTCATCATAATGATTCAAGATAAGTAAAACTGTACTAACCCGAGAGGAAACAAATTTATCTAACAACCTCTAAGAATAATAACAGTTTCTCAGTATAAACACATCCAAATTATAAAGGGGAAAACCATGCACCATAATAAAAAATAAAGGGATTCCCAACCTAAAAATAAATTAGGAGTAAATTCCTACTCTTGAACTTAAATACCGACCACTGTTTGCAACCATCGCCACTCAATACTGCTAAGCTCCACTAAAACTAAGTCTACCTAGGTTATTTTCTAAAGGCCTTTAATATGCATAAGACACGACATGTGAAGGGAAATACCATACATGGGTGAGTATATACATACCCCAAGGATGAAACAAAAACTAAATAGGGAAGCAGTAAAAGTAAACACTCATCTCAACCCACAATAGAAAGGGAATATGAAATCAAAAAACACATAGAAGAAACTGAACCAAGAGTGAGAGAGGGAGTAAGCTCTTGATTGTCACAAATAGATAAGGATGATGAGCTTTTTCAAAACTACAAGAGTTATTGATTTACCGTTTCTATTATCCTAATGTAATACCCACTAAATAATCTATGGGGGATGCACACATTATTTATGACACATCACGAATGATGTTGTGTTGACCCCAATGGGTGGAGGATCCAAGCCTCACCTGAGCTTAAAGAAGAGTGGGTTCTTCTCCATAGATAAAATACCCATTCCCCAAGGTGATAATGGGGGGGGGGGGGTTCAATATCACATATACCAAGGAAGTGGGGGACCCACACCCTTAAATAAACATTCTATTAGGGGGTTTCCATCCCTAATGTAACTTGAAAGATCACACCAGAGTCTCAATTCAACCAACAATTTTGTATGGAGTGATATGATCATTACACATCACATAATATCTATAATATATAAATAAAGGGCACCATCAAATCCTATGTGAAATTTTACCTTGGTAGGACTACTAATGGGTCCAATTACTAGTCTCAAAAAAGGAGATACAAGAGGTTGAAACTTCTAATAAAAGCACACAATGTGTCCCTTGGTGCACATGAGGTGTACTCCTATTTCCAAGAATAATCATTTCTTGCTTCTCCACTCAATGTGTAAAAACCCTTGTACATGGAATGTTTTTTGAGGGACATTGCATATGGGACCTCCTAGGGTGTCATACATGTATTCCCTATACACAGATCCACTACCCAACTAGAGTCATAGGTGTGTGGCCCCACCACATAACCATGTGATATTTAACCGAACCTAAAACCCTAGACATTGTAGAAATCATACTTCATGGCGTGTGTTATTTCAGAATATATGGAGTGTAGTTATATTTTTTTTATAGAAAGTTATCTTCTTCCAAAACATTTACTTTTATGACCATATCTTCCTCTATTGTCATCTTAAAAACCACCAAACATGTTGAATAAGGATGGGAGCCTCACCGATGGCCAGATTATAAAAATACTTTTCTTAAAGAATGCGATTCCATCACTTGAATGATCCTTCATCTTCTATCATATTTCCACCCTAGGGTTCAGTCTTAAGTCCACCACTTGTGATCCATCATCAATCGAAATCACTCCCATAAATCTACACCTCCATCACTAATCACACATGAACAATGTGGCTATGAGGTTCGATTGTGCTTGGATTCAAACCAGTAGTTGAATCAATGACCTACCAAGGTCCAACAACAAAAATACAAAAAATAAAGTTTTAAAGGATCAATAAATCATGGTAAGTTCATTAATGTATATATTAATCATGACCACCATTTTTTATCATGGAAAATATGGTAAAATGAAGAAATATAGTGTAATGAATAAATCAAAGGATGCAAAGAAACAATAAATCAATAAGGACATGATATCAACATGGTAGAGTAATAATTAAAAGTAGAATAATAATCCATGATTGAAATCGTAAAATAAAGTGAAATAAATTAAAAATAATGAGCCCTACCTTGTCATTTTATTTATCACTAATGAATAGATTTTCCACATCGATACTAATGAAGATTTTTATTAAATCCAATTATTGATCCACAAATTACCATGTTCCCCCAATGAAGTCTCTCCCTATAGTGGATCTATAAATATCTAGGGTTATGTAGATAACCCTATATGATTTCCATAAATTTGATTAAATAGGATGTTTATAGACTATAATGTCTAACTAGGCAAATAAATTAATTATTTAATTTAATTAGTTTAATTTATCTAATATACACCCACAACTACAAGTTAAACTGGGGTCTAATGTGAATAAGCCTTACACATATCTAGGAAAAAACCCATATTCTGGATCGAACAACAATCCCATTTTACCCACCTAAGAATCCGTTCAAGAGGAAATCTATTATTTTTGAAAATACGAATACCCATGCTTTAATATATTTAATAGATCAATTTTGGGGCCTTACTATACTTGTAACACCATTCTAACTCTAAATAAAAACCAAGAATAATATATAGAAATATCTAAAGGGTCTAAACTTCAAAAAAAGAGTCATTAGAGTGTTGGTTATATAGAGCTATCTGACTTTATACTTCCAAATACCAAAATATTAATAAATATCTTATGAAATAATGATTTTTATTCAGTGTAACATCATTGTGATAACATACTTTGAGTATTTTTCACATATAAATGGTATAGTAGTTCCCCGCTATAATTATAAAATATAAATTTTAAGAAGATATTATTTAACGTATATCGTATAGTTATATAACATCTATATTATGGGTAACTTATGATATTTCAGTATCAGGTGCTGGAGGTTCATAAGAAATTGAGACTTCTGATAGGTATCTATGAATAGACTAACATTTAATCTAAACATAAAAAGCACATATAAACCCTTAACAATATATCCATTCTATGTAAATAGATACCCTGAAAAAATGTATTGAATAATATGGGTACATTTTCTCCTTAAATTTTCACTGCTACTTTTGTGTTTGATAATGACCACCAAAGGAAAAACCAAATAGATCTTCCCTCTATGGTGTATCTATGAGAAGTACTGAATTTCCCAAAAAAATTTGGAGGGATCTTCCAATTAATTCATGTTATTCTAGAAACTTGATGGAAAATAAGGAAATAAGTGAGAGCTTCTGAGATGAGTGAGTTTTGTCCAAGACTATTTCCAGGAGGGTCACACCTACCTAAGGTATTGGAATTATTTATGTAGTATATGAGGGAGATACCTGATCTATGAATCTAATTATTCTATTACTCATAGAATTTGTAAACTATGAGTAATGGAATTGGTTACATCCTTTGTAACATATGACTATTAACACTCCCATTATTTAATGATAAATAATGTGTAGAAGACTTCATATTTTAACTCCTTAACATTTGGTTAGATTAATGTTTCATGGAAGTGCTAAGAACCATCAAACCATTGGATATTTAGTGTTAAAACTAGAGTATATTATACAATACAACATTCCAAGAAACCATCGTATGATACCGCCTTTATATAAATTAAGACTAACCTATAAAATCTTTACAATACCCCATATCATCAAATAAAATATAATCATACGCATAAATAAAATCCATTTTCTATATTCTTATCATACCCTATGAAAATATCTATAATAATATACCATATCCAAGGCTTTAGGAAATATTCCTTTCAATACCCCACTTGCACTAAATTATAATAGAATATTGTTCCATTTAACCTCATATTATATCATATACAATAACTTGTGAAATAATATAACACAAAACTTTTGGATATATTCCAAAACAATTTTGGAAATTTATCATTAACTTCACATCATATATAATAACTTGTGAAAATACCACCTGAAACCCTTTTGGGTAAAACTCTAAAACAATTTTAGAATAACACTCTGAGTCAAACTCAATCCCCATTCAGTCAACCAAAAAGTTTGAACTCATGATCCTTTGTAGTTAAAAAAAATGAATCATCAAATCTATAAATTTAAGAAAAGAACAACCTCTAGCAAAGAATTAATGCTACTCAAGATATAAAGGGATATGGCATGATCCATAAAACACATGTATCTGTACACCTATGTCCACCATATATATCACATGATAGTTTTAATTTTCATATATCCCCTTATTCTAAGAAATAGAGTGACTATGGGACATAATATATGTCAATATCATATAGCATCCTCAAACATTATTGATTATCTAAGTATATATTGACTAGATAGATGAATACATCACATGACATTCATCTAGTAGACGAGTACATCACATAATCCTCATCTATATTGAAAATAACATCATATTTTCCTTCTATGTATGATCATACATTTCCTTGGTATATCTCAATCAAGGGACCAAATTAGATACTCATTATATGAGTGGTAAAAATCCTATATTGGTTGATCTCCAATCGATGACAGGATTAGCTACATACCCAGCCACCCTGGATTATCTATTCCTGAAGGATTGTGTAAAAGGGTATGAAAGTATGTAGGTTCTCATGATCAGTGTCTCTCAAACCTTAGGAATTGGGTACTTTATATATAGATAATGAATCCATAGTATACCAAAGGAACAATGTATGACACTCAATGTGTATAAATTCTTGATTTATCTAGTGAAATTTTTTTATGCCTCATGAGTATATTCCATATCTTTATACATGAATCAAACTCAGGAAAACCTTAAAATTTCTCTATACCCTATAATATTCCCTGATGAAAATAAATCATGGATAAATGAAATTCATACTTTGAGAGGATAATTATCATTACACTTCATGAAATTTATATCTATATTTACATATATTCAACCAATGTGAAGTGATGATAAAGTAAATACTGAATTTTATTTCTATATTTATATTATTAATAAAATTCTAATAATACTTAAGAAAATCATACATAAGAACCTATCTAACGTATCATATATGATATAATTCTAGATAAGCCTTTAGTTTACTACAATTTCTGGGGTTTGTTAACTAATTACATTTATATGTAATTCCAACCACATATCTATGTATCCATATGATAAAAATTTCCCACTAAACTCATTAGTGAGTTACATCTATGGAGAAATATAGTTTGAATATTGTGAGAATTATGAATCATATTCCTAATGTTAAACTTCTTAAAAATATTCAAACTTATTAAGTCCATAACATTCAATGTTATGATATTAATAAATCCTACTATCTACTTAGAAATATTCTAAGTGTGTCATCAATATCCTTGAAACGTTTTCTATTTAAGTATTTTCCCTTGAGATCTATTGATAATTAATGTAAATATTTACATAAAATCATTATATATTCTAAACACTTTAGGATATCAAGTGAATTAAAATTTATTATGGAAACTAATTCAACCTTTTCATTTTATATATCATCATAACCTAAATCCTTTAAGATATTAAATAGGAAAAGGAATTTACCTTTAAAATGATATAATATTTTATTTTTTAAATTTGAAATTCATAATTCCAAACATACTCCCATTGGATTATTAGAAACTATATTCTATTATGAATATCATGATAATAAAGAAAAATTCCTTTGTTCTTGGAAATAAATCCTATTTCCTTTTAGATACACAAATTTTTTTCTATTTAAGAATATTAATCAAATAACCACTATTTCTGTATTATATATAGTATTCTATATGTTTGTAAATCCCATTGAAAATAAAATTTTATCAAATATGATATTATTGATTGTGGAATCATATTACCTCATATTGTTAGATATAAATTTTATCATGTATAAAACTCTTTTTATCCAAGAATCTTTTCCAAACATGCTATATAATTTGGAAAAATCATAAACCATGTGTACCAAAACATCTACATCATTTATTAAACTACAATTGTTTATAATCTCTCTTAAATATAAAAATGAAACAAAAATACACATCATTTTAAAAATAATCCACGATTGAATTTCTCCTTATATACAAGTTATCATTGTAGTAAATCCTGACTCTATTACTTGAAAGAAAAATACATTCTTCTATATTCAACTCTTTCTTTATTTCTGAACCCCTGTATATTCACAACACTTGTAAACACATACTAGGTATCACATACCCCTAAGAACATAAGAATTAAATTATATAACATTAACAAATAAATTGAACTCTCTATAGGGTTTCTGAGAAACCTTCAAGTAATCCTGGAAACCCCTCTTATAATAGACAAGTTTTCTATAATAGAAGTACTACCCTCCTTCCAATTATTTGGTTTAGGTGGTGCTGTGGAATCTTCATGAACTCTTTTATTCTCATTACAGTTAAAAGTTTTAACCTTATTATTTTATACCATCAAGATAATCCTTGATAATATACCAACCATATCCCAATCAACTATCCTCAACATATTGAGAATACTAGGTAAAATTTTATTGAATTCATCCATTTTATAATTCATAATAAACTATCAGAACCTCTCAAGTAGTAATTTAAAAATTAATTCTATAGACAAATCTAATTTCAGAGGTGAATCTAGAATTTCCAAGTCATTTATGTACTTAATCATATTGAGAACATGAGTTTAGACTGAGGTTCCTTCCCCCATTTTCACTAAAACAGAGCCTTTGACACCTTATAACATTCATGTCTAGATTATTATTAATAGAGACTTTTCATATAGTCTATCATCTTATAGGAATCTATGGTCTCATTTTTCTTCTATAAGTTAGATTCTATGCTCAAAAAATTGGGGGTAGAGACTTCTAGTGAATCCTTTAAATACTTATCATAGGCATTTAATTACATTTGTTGGATAGAATCACCAAACGATGCTTAGGAATGGGGTATTCCAACAAATAGAATTTTAACTCTTACTTGAGAACTATTCTCATGTTCCAATACCAATTGAGGAAATTACTAATATTTATTTTTTCCTTATCTAACATATATATCAAGGTGAATTTTGATGATGATTATTCCATTATCTATGAAATATGTTTTATCAGATGAGTATCATTATCTACATTAAATTAAAATGGACATTAGTTAAAAGTATTCCTACTAAAAATGAAGACCCCATACGTCATATCTATTTATCTAGACAAGAAACATATTTTAAAAATACATGAGTTCCATTTAAGGTTCCTCTCAAAACTTATTCAATTAGGTAGAGAATCATCTTGATCACATCATATATGATAATTAGATAATTAATTGGGTAACTCATTACCTAATCCATTATATGTACAAATCCAAAAATATCTATATGGTATCATTACTCTTAGGGTTTATTAGCTACATGTTACCCAAATATCATAGTTGGATTTGGTTACCTAAATTTTAGGGTTATCCATTTACATTACCTACACAAGACAATCCATGGGCACCCTGCTTTGGAAGAACCTATCTTGTTGAATGATCAAGGTCTTGACAAGTGTTTTATCTGAAAGCAATATTACACTTAGTATTTTAAAGTGGTTTCTTTTTAATTTCTTTCTAATTCAATATAAATCATATTCATGTTAATTTCATTTCGTTAAATTAAATCTTTATTATCTTATATTTTTTCACTTTTGTATGCATGCTTCTAAGAATTTAGTTTTTATAATATATATTCCATCCACTAAATTAATATTTTCACACCATATTAATGTGTAAATATTTTCATAACCCACAAGTTTGTATTACACATCCAAAAATAGAAGTCAAACATATTCATACTTATTAAAATTCATTTTATGTATAAGTTACACAAAATATTCATGAAAATGTTTCGAATTATATGAGATTGGAAGTATTTATAAGAGTAATACTGGTTCTATAGATAACTAACACCCCCCATTTCACGAAAAATTTATAAGTCTCTAGACTAGTGGGAAGTATAATATAAGTTTCCTCTGCCTGGGGATACATTACTCAAAGGAGAATCCAATTCATGACAATTCTAAAACCTAATACCTATAAACTATATACAACAATTAAATTCATTCTTATAACTCTAATAAAAAACTATGGTCAAGGTAAAAGAAAACTAAATCTTATGTTTTCATGCCTAAAATGGTATGAAAATTTATAAGAAGATTTTTATCTCCTAAACTAAACTATACATAAAAATTTTTAATATAACAATCACATTTATGAATTAAAAGGGAATAATAAACACATGAACAATTCAAGAATTTAACATGAGACCAAATTTATGAACAATTCACAAAGAAAAAATTAAAAACATTTTATAATTCATTTTAGACATTATATAATAGTATAAATATAAACATTTAATATTTATTTCTAATATGAACTTCTTCATATTATTCCTTATATGACATTTTATTTCAATATATGATATTCTATGAAATATAAACATTTTAAATTTCAAATTTCATTATTTATACATTTTACATAATCCTAATATCATATATTAATACTATTTAAACATTTTAAGATATAATTTATCAAATTTTTTTTGATAAGTTTCAATTTTTTTCTTCAAATAAGCATATTTAAATTTGAAAATTTAAAAATTATTTATTATAAAAAATTCATAATTTTATAAATATAAACACTTTTTATATTTTTCCTTATTTTTAATATATAAATTTTTTATAAGTTACTCTTATAATTTTCATATGAATTCTTTCTATTTAAATTATATGATAATCCATTAAATTTTTAGAAAATGAATCTTTAATATTTAAACTTAATATTAATGGAATTTTTAGTAATAAATGTTTCATAAAAATTTAATTGATAAATTATAAAAATTTTATAATTGTTTAATTTATAGTTTTTTATATTAAATAGAATATCCAAAAATACATTTTCCCATTATAAAAAATTTATAAATAATAAAATTCAATTAATAATTGAAAATAAATATTTTTTTTCTTCAACATATCATATATAATGACTTAGGCTCAATCGTATGATAAAATTGACACCTCATAGAACATAAACCATTTTTCATGCTATATAACATATTTTACAATAGATTTACCAATAATTAAATTTGATATATTTTTGTATTTTACGATATCCATGGACATTGTAAGAATGATACAACACTCTATTTTTGAAACATTGATAGTTTTATCATAAGATATGATATGTCGATATCATATTCTTTGGCATATAAAAATTCATAGGATTTTTTATAAATTGTATATTATGATACCTGTGTTTTTAATATGTGATTTTAATTAGTTAGAACTAAAAATATATTGTACTTTATGAGTAGTAATATGATATGCATTACAATATAGAAAATCATCATTTCTAAAATGATTTCAAAATTCTAAATGTATAGTATAGATTTAATAAAATTTATAGGTCACTAAAAATAGATTAACATTTAATCTAAATAGTTAAAGAACATATAAACCATGAATAAGATCTCAATGCTGTAGAAACAGAAACCATGAAAAACTGAAAAGAATAATTTTTGTACCTTTTCTCTTATGAATGCTACTACCACTTCTGAATTTGATAAAGGAATAACCAAATGGTTATTTCCTCTAAGGTGTATCAATTGGAAGCATTGTATCACCTAAAAAATGTTGGATGGGATTTTTTAATTCCTTCATGTTATTCTAATAACTCGATTGTAAATAAGGAATGAAGAGAGATCTTCTTGGAGGGTAGAGTTTCAGAGGGGAGGATCTCCATGAGGGTCACACAAACCTTACCAAGGGATTTTACTTCTTTATATAGGCTAAAAGGATGATCCATGATTCATTCATCCATGTTATACCATTAATCATATGTTTCATAAATGTACGATAAATAGATTTAATTACATACCATGTAACCTATGGACATTAAATCTCTCATTAATTAATGATAGATAATGTGTATGATACTTTATATGTTAACTCTTTAATGTTTAGTGGGATAAATGTGTCATGGAAATGATGTGAATCATCAATCCACTTGATATTCAGTGTTACTAATGAATCATGTTGTACAATATGATATACTAAACAATCATCATACGATATTGCCCTACAATAAAATATAACCTCCCTAGAGAATCTTTACAACACCCCTATAGTCAAATATGATATAAGTATAGTCTTAAATAAAATCTATTTTCCATATGATTTTCATACCCTATAAAAAGCCTTATCATACCATACAATATCTAAGGATTTAGGGAATATTCCTTTTAACTTCTTCCCATAAATTACGTACTTAGTAATCACTAAGAAGGAAGGTTAAAAGGACATACCCACCAATAGGAATTAAACATGTAATATGTTTCATTGGATATTATTATTCGTAGGCATGTGTATTGGTACTTATAATTGAGATTAATATTAATATATATCAGGAATCACATACTTTGATGTATGATGAAAAATATAATGACATATTCTTAGAGCGTGGCAACATAATTTTGGTGTGTCATAAGTGGTATGATAGTAATTGAATAATTCAAGAAAATATTTTTCCCTTTCAAGTTAAGGGACAAAGATATCACCGACTATTTGATTGAAATGGAACTTTGTAATTGAATCCATTCCCATGGTAGTTTGTTGATGAGTTCATTTTAGAAAATCAATGAAAGATATAACAAGAATATATGATGATGACATAAGTATGCGTCCTTATTGATGATATATTGAGATAAATAGATTATATTACATAATAATGTTTGTAGGGATGTTTTTTTTTCATTTATACATTAATTTATTTCTCTATGGGTTCCTTGACATGTTCCTAGACACTGATCCTAAATTTTAGGTAAGTTCACACAATTCCATTGAGGAATAATCCTAGAGGGTCACACAATAATTTTATCCAAAATCTCATTAAATTATATTGAGTTTAATATTAATAATAAATATTATTCATAGCTAGTGGAATAATCATTATTCAAGTATCATCAATCATATAAATTCGATCACCAAATATTCATGTTCAAAATATGTGAGTTGAATTTTATCTCTTGTTTATTATTCACATGATAATGAATAAAAAAATATTTATCCCCCAGTTTAGTTAATATATTACTATAAATATTATTTTTTTATATGAATATTAAAATAAATATTTATTTTTGAGTTTAGTGAATATAATTTTTATTTTTTTTGAATGAATAATATTTATCTATTTGAATTACTATTTTATTGATAAATTTTCAATAGAATTGATGATATGAGTTAAGTGCCTAACTAAGATGATATATTTATCAGCAAGTTTGTCCCATGTCATGAGATATAATAATAATAATAATAATAATAATAATAATAAAAATAATAATATTTTGCATAAATATTACTTATAATAAACAATTAGATAAAGGGATCTTGTGTAATTATTTATTAACTAAACCTAAGTATAAAATCCCAATTATATCATTTTAGAGTCAATTGAGTCATTATGCACAATGAAGAGAATTTATAATTCTCTCAAGACTTGGAGAGATAATCTACCACCTTTCTTCTCAAGAATAAGATAAATCAAGAGAAATTCATTATCATGATCAATAATGAATGACGCAAAGCACTAGGTTCCTTCATTTTATCACTCAGAATACCAAGGGAGTTGTTTATAGATTCATTTAGCATATGTGGATACAACCAAAGGAATCCAATCTTGTATTATCCACTATAAAAATGATATGAAAGGAGAAACAACCATATTGATTAAATGGAATTATCACATTTGAGGTAATTCTAGTATTAAAAAAATTATAAATTAAATGTGAAATATCCTCTCTAAAACTATCCAGAATAGTGTTTATTAATTTCTTAAGATATTATCCATTGAAATTGAGAAGAAACTTTTGTTGGACACTGATTCGATGCTTCCACTACACCCCATAACCTTTAAAGTGGTATCATAGTGATAAATTTATGATTTATAATTAATTATTATTTATTCGATCAATTCCTTGTTTGTTTGTTAGTTTCATTTCAATTTTCTCATTCTTTAATATAAAATTAGAAACAATGTGACATATAATGACACCATGTACTTTGAAAACATGGATTTCCTTGATTTACACAAATTCAATTTCATATGAGTTTACATGGCTTGTTTACCCATATGACATACAACATGATAGGGAGTAAATAGTGTGTAGCTGTTGTACACACCATGTAAACCCACATGACATTGACTTTATCTAAATTGTGGTAATCCATGTTTTCCTAGTACACAATGTCATTATACATTGTGTATTGATTTTCGGCTAAGCAATAAGAATAAACTTTAATTACACAAAATTTAGTTGTATGTACATATCATGTTACATGTGATAAACAATTTGAGATACACCCTGATAATTTTGGTGATTTGTGTGGGTGTCTAAAAATGGATTACACGACAGGTAACTAACTATACAAGCTGTGTAGCACGTTTCAACTCATGCAAGTTTCATTCCAGATAGGAATTTCATGTGACTATATACATGGTCATTTAAAAGCGAGACAAAACTACACGGTGTGTAGTTGGATGTACATTCCATATAATAGCTATAATTCTACACTAGATATACACCGAGTAATATTCATTGCGTAATTTAGATTTAAATGCTTTATAATTATTATCTATATAATGTCTGCAACTAGATGACGTGTGATGGTGTTATACACAATGTACTGCATGTGAATTTCTAGTGGTGAATACCACATTTATCATGGCATGTCATGTGGTTATTCAAGCCAAAAAGGCTATATAGTTGGACCTATAGGATGACACACTATGTATATCATAACATTCCATGTGGGAATACATGTTGTGTAAGTACATATTACCCAACAAGGAAAATAAACAACATGATTCACATGACATATTGAGTGACAATACATTCCATGCAAGAAGAAGGAACATGTCATGTCAGCTCTAGAGTACATATTGTGTATATATTATATTATAGTAATGATTTTAAACTGACCACGAGTGTTCACATTGTGTGGCCTTGTTAGTACATGTCATATAATTAATTAATTTTAATCAAAATTAAAAATTTTAATTTATTAAAAATTTTATTGGATGGAAATTTGAAGGAATTTTTGGGAAGAATATTAATGTAAATAAATAAGTAAATAAATAAATAAATCAATAAATAGTAGATTAAATTATTAATTCATAAAAAATAATCATAACAAAAATGAATTGAAATTAATGATAGTAAGTTTAGATGCATAGTTTTTGAGTGTTGTGATTTACCGTGAGCTTGAATGACTTGTGTATGTGTTGAGTTAATTTAATTTAATTATTTATTATATATATTTTATGTGATAATTTATTATTAAATTAAATATAATGAGTTGTGTATCATATATTCCTCCTTTATTATGTATAGAACTATGCGTCCAAGGTTTATTATATGTAAACCTAAACCCCTAGTACAAATCACCTATGAGTGAGTAAGCATTAGAAAAGGATGGATCTCCCAACAAGAGTAGACATTTCAGGGATGACTCGAGGTGATACCAAGAAAAGTGATACATAGGTTAATGGTGGAATATTCCAATTCGATCCATACATAGAATCAGGGAGTTATTTACCCTATGGTTAATGTTTGTTTATATATACATGATAGACCAATCAATTGTTAAAATCTCATGATCATATCACATATTTATTTAATTTACCAGTTGATGGTTATTTATTCATTTATGTGATTTATGGTTTATTTCGATGATGACACATCATCACATAATGTAAATAAATTAAAAAATATGTTAATATGAAATAAAATAAAAATTTTATGCATAAATTATTTTAACAGGCATGGTTAATTAATTATATAAAATTCATACAATTTTATCAACCACATGAAGAATAAAACAAATAATATTTATACATAAGTTAATCAAAATAACTCAAAGAAAATATTATGTTAGATAATTCCTTATATATTCTAAGTTAATATGTTACCATAGTTAAAGTGTCAGTCATGCAATAGTCGAGGACACTTTTCAATTATTGGATAGTATTAACAAAGATAATGGGATGAATTAACCAAATTGGTATAAAGGGTATTTTCCATATTCTACTTAATACATTTTGGAAGAAAGTGTAACGAATCGACTCGAGTTACCCTTAAACTTGGATCACGACCCATTCCATCACATACGTGAAGGGCATTTTTGATCCGCACAGGCTAGTGAAAAGCACCTAGGCATCGAAAAAAACCAAAGGGAACAATTTCCCCCAACCAGAACAAACACATAACATATATATACACAGATTGGGAAAGAGAAAAAGAAGGATAATAAATATATTCCATAACTGTAATAATACAATGAAAACAAAACAACTGTAAAAGTATCCAAAATCTCAAAGAGACAAGTCCAACTAAAAAGGACCAAAACCTAAGAGTTATTCTATTTGATGGCATGGAAGAACTCCCAGCATGTCACCACCAGCTACCCAACTTAGTTGACACAAAATGTCACTGCCTCACTACAGTTCCTTATCTTTCCCTGCATTGGAAGACATACGTAGGTCTTCACACCACCAAAGGGGTGCATATAATGTGAGCTAATAGGATCAATAGAACCCCACATAGGTTTTCCATAACACATCTCTATATATAAATTCCTATATGATCATTTAAAATAAAACATGGAATGATAAGCATTAAATAAGTTTTTATCAAAAACATGGTAAACATTTCCCTTTTTCACAATTTTGAAACAAAAGCAGGTATATTAATTTCAAATCACATTTTCCATATCATCTTTCACAAGCATAAACTTGCATATCAAGGATAAAACAAAAAATCCAATAAATAAAAAATAGAAGCACAAGTATCAACACCAAGGATCACTATAGGCCAGACTAGCAGACTAATTGTACCATAATCAATCAAGTGAACAATACAGTTCCTATAACACCATCCAATGAAGGAGAAAAATACCCCATGAGTAAACCCCCTAAAAAGTTCAATATAATTCCCCTATAACAACAAGCCTTGGAAGAAGATGAAATCCCCATGATCAAACCTCCAGATAATCACAAAAATATGGATGATAGCCTCAATCTAAACCTTTCGACTAAGTACCCAAGGTAACCCATGTTCATGTTTTCATGGTTCATTCCAATGCTTTGAAAACCATTTCAAAACCATTTCAATAATCCATTTCAATGCTTTTAAAATACCCCTATTCTTTATATTTATCACCAACCAGGGACAAACCATTTTTATTTAAAAAATATTTTTAGCACACAAAAAAATAGTCATACCAATTCCATTATAAACCACTTTATAAAATAGGAAAAATAAGGTTCGTCAACATAGTTTAGAGATGAAAATACATACCTCGAAACACTGGTTGTACACACCTGCAATTTGATCAACCAACAAAAAAACTCAGTGACATCGATGAAGGCCCTATAACCTAGTCTACATAACTTAGAATTGTTCCAATTGAAAAAGAGGGTTGGTAAAGAAGAGGAAACACCACATACATCAAGAATGTACACCCACCGCACCACAACCAACAAAGGAATGACCTCCAAAATGTAATCACACAATATATCTAGAAGAAGACAAGAAGAAACACCATTTTAGACCAATGAATTTGATAATGAAATGTAAAGGTTCTACCATGATCAATTGAAATGAAGAAGCAGAAAGGTCACTCACCCATAGAGATGAATCACAACTGTAATAAAGATTGAACAACAAATAGATCGATTGAGAAGGAATTATATATCCAAAACTCTCCAAAGAGGGACCCTCAGTCAAGAGAAAAGGATATCTGGCTGCCAAATGTGAACTCAAACCTCATATGACGCCTTAAAAATCCATTCTTGGGAAATTAAACAACATTCAATACCTTTAAACATTGTAAAATCCATAATGTCTAAAAATACAAAAGACCTGATGCCTCAGATTAAAATATTATCTTTAGTTAACTCACAATGTGTAAAATCTCACCACATCATGTAAGATTTCACAGTGATAACCCTTCTCACAGTATGCACCCAATAACCATTACATGTCATGCAACCTAGTTACATGGCGTGTAAATATCCTATAGCCTACCAAAAATCTAGAAACCAACATCTAAACCTCTACGCCAAAAAGGGAACTCAGAGAGAGGTAAAAATGTACTTGATAAAGGTAATGGGATGTTACATACTCCCTAACATGAATACTTTTCATCCCTGGGAAGTAATGTGGAAGAAGTATCCCTTGGAAAAAATATAATTCCACTCCCCCCTCATCAACAAATCACATTCCCAAGTCTCATGAGAATCTGATACATCTTTCCATAAAACTATGACCAAAGGAATCAACTTCCCATGAAAGACTTTCATTTGGGAGTCAAAAATCACAACTAGTTTCTCCAAAATAGAAACATCTGGATCTAACTCAATTTCATCCCAACTCAGAACGTGAGTTGGATTAGGGTGGAACTTCCAAAGATGAGATATGTGGAAAAAAATCATGAATACCTTTCAAATAAACTAAAAATGATAACTGATATGAAACCTTCTTGAGCCGCTCAAAGACCTCAAATGATATGACATATCATGGATCTGACTTTACCTATTTTCCAAGATGGCAGTGACCCAATGAAGGAAAAATTTCAATAAAATACAATCACCAACAAAAAATTCCATTGGATGATGCTGCTAATCCACATATGGTTTCTGTTGACTCTGGGATGAAAACAGATGTTGATATAGATGACAAATCTTCGCTGACGTCTCATAGAACAATCATGTTCTTACCAAACACACTTCTCCCACCTCATCCCAATAGAGAGGTGATCTACATGGGTGACCATAAAACACCTCAAAGGGAGCCATTCTGATCAATGACTAATAACTGTTGTTATAAAAAAACTCAACTAGTCTCAGATGGTCATCCCATGATTTATAGAAATCCAAGACATAGGTACGAAGCATATCCTCTATGATCTAAATAACACACTCTGTATGAAAATCCTTATATGGATGGTAAGCTATTCTCAAATTTACCAGAGTTACCATAACATCTTAGAGACTCCTCAAGAACCTCAAGGTAAACCTAGGGTTTATATCCAAAACAATGGCATAAGGACTCCCATATAACCTCACAATCTCCTGGATAAACAACATAACCATATCTTCAAACTTAGTGGTATTATTTATCGGAATGAAATGAGAAGACATTGTCAACCTATCAATAGATACCGAGATATAATTCCTCACTTATGGAGTCCATTTTAATCCAACAAAAAATACATGGATACCTCATCCCATTTCCAAACCATAACTTAAAGAGGATGAAGTAAACCAGAGGGTTTCAAGTGTGCTTCCTTTATCCATTTGTAGGTGTAACAGTGGGACACATAATCTGCAATGTCACACTTCATACCAGAACACCACAATCATAGTTTCATGTCATAATACATATTCATAGTTCTTAGATGAATATACCACAAAGAGATATGATAATTAAACAAGAATAAACTCCTCACAGGTGTTGGGAATACAACCCACTTCCCAAAGTGGAGCATACCATTTTAAGAGAGAGACCAATGAGAAATAGTCTCCCCACCATAAATGATTTCTTAAATTTTATAAACTCATCATCCTATTTCTAACTCTATAAAATTGACTCTAGGAGAGTTGGTGATAACTAAACATGGTCAAAACCATACTTGAAACATACTCCTAAGCATCCAGGTGAAACTGAGTAAAAATCCCCATTAGGTTCCAATCCTCCTTCTATTCTAGAATAGCCTACGATGCTACTTTCCTACTAAGAGAATATGCAATGAGATTCCCCCTCCTCATGGTATAGGTGATATTGAATTCAAATGTTTGAAGGTATTCTACCCATCTTCTCTATTTGAGGTTCAAATATTTCGGAGAAAATATTTAACTCAAACTCTTATGGTTAAAAAATACTGTGAACCTTTCCCCAAAAATATAGCGCCACTAACATTTAAGCACATCCATAACTACAAAAAGCACTAAATCATGGGTCGGGTAATTATTCTTATGTGAAAAAATATGATGATAGCTGTAATCTACCACATGGTCATCCTGCATAAGCATACATACCAAACTAGCACTATAAGCATTGAAAAACACCACATACCGCTTACCGGAATCATGTAAGATCAGAATAAGAGTCAATGTCAAAAGTCTATTCATTTAATTGAAATAAGATATACACTTATAATCCAATGTGAATTTCACTTATTTCATGGTATGAGTAGTCAAAGGTGATTCCATCTTAGAGAAATCCTTAACAAACCGCGGGTAGTATCCAACAAGACCAAGGAAGCTATGTATCTCAAAGACATTCTGTGGTTCTTTCCATGCCAAGACAACCTTCACCTTCTCAAGATCAAATGATAAGCCATGTTTAGAAATTTTTTTCCATAATAAATTCAATTCTTGATTCTAGAAACTAAATTTTGAAATATTTCCATACAAACGATGATTTATTATAATTTCTAGATTTAAAAACAAATAGTGCTCGTTATCACGATCAAATATTGAAAAAACCAGAACATCATCCATGAACACAAACATAAAAGTGTCAAGATATTGATGGAATATTCAATTCATCAAATCCATAAAAACATAAGGAGCGTTAGTTAGACCAAAAGGAATCACAATATATTCATAATGTCCATACCTACTCCTGAAAACTATCTTCAGTATATTAAACTCCAAAAATCTGATCTGATGATAACCCAATAGAAGATAAATCTTTGAAATCCATTTTCCCCTTTAAATAATAAAAAAAATCATCCACATGAGGTAAAAGATATTTTTTCTTAACTGTAACCCAGTTCAACTTCCAATAATCCACACACAACTGAAGTAAACCACCTGCCTTCTTGGGAAAGAGCATTGGGGCTTCCCAAGGTGAAACACTAGGGTTAACAAAACCTTTTCCAATCATTTCATCCAATTGATTATTGATCTCTTTCATCTCTATTGGTTCCATATGATATAAAGGTATCAATATCCACTGTGTACTTGGAACCAGGTCAATCATAAAATCTAATTATCTATCTAAAGGAAGATCAGAGAAGGCATATGGGAGAACATAAAAAAAGTCCTAAACAACAACTGGAAGATCAATGGTGGAAGAAATGTCATCAGGATGAATCACAATAGTAGACAAAAAACTCCTGATCTCTGGGTGGGAAGGTCCTTTAAGACCAGACCTTAGGTTCCACTCCCCTTGAAACACATGAGAAATATCATCGAAAGAACGAAACAAAACATGATGATGATAACAATGAACCTCAAATAAATGAGCAACAATCCAATATATACCGATAATGACATCAAATAAATCCAAATAAAGAATGAGAAAATCCCAGACCAACTCCGTATCTGCTATTGATAATGAACAAGAAGGAAACTAAAACCCTACTATTACTCTTACTATTGGGAGTTTCTAACTCCATTATAAATAACATAAGTTTTTTTGGAAGTTTAAGAATATCAATAAAATGCATAGATATAAATGAGTGGGAGGCACCGGTATTAAAAAAAGATATTTCTATGGAAGATGAAATAAGGATAATACCTCTCACTCTTTCTAGACCTACATCAACCACCACTGAGAACTCATATACTGCATGAAATTTCTTCCCTCATGATGCATGTGGCTAGATCCATTTAATCCTTGAAGCATCTGATTTCCCTAAAATAGCCTTTGTAGCTAATGAATCCTGTTCATAATGAGGTGTAGTTATAGCCTGATAAAAGCACTATAAGTGACCAATACATCAATAGTCTTTTCACGTCTTTATGGTAATAGGAAAAAATATCTTTTGTGTCCAACCTCTCCACACCGATGGAATGTTAGAGGCACATTACTATCTATAAAAGATGGTGTGGAGGAGGCTCATTGCTGAGACCCTCCTCCTCCACTTTTGTGATGATCTTTCCACTTCCTATTCTTCCCATGTGTGCCACTAAAAACTGCCACTAGATGGAAGAGAAGGTGTGGAAAATATATCATTTCCTACCATATTCATAGATACCATCATAGATCTGCCTACTATCTCCATATAGGTATAAATATTTAACAAAAATTTTTACGATCTAATATCCAGTCACAAACCCTGTAGGTTCTTATTAGCCTTTAGCTGGTCATTATTTACCACATTCAGGGAAAAGCAGACAAGATCAACAAACTAGTTTGTGTACGCTAACACAAAAAACTATCCCTGTTGCAAATATAGGAACTCCATAGACTTTTCCAAGATCTAGGTCTCTGAAAAAACTACTAGAAGAACAGGGTTTTGAAACCCTTCCAATCCATGTCCACATGTATTTCTTCCTAGACTATGGAATCCCACCATTGTTTACAGGAACCCTCAAGTATGAACACTGCAAATTTTACTTTGATATACTAAGGTTTCTCCCGAAAGTTGAATATTTGATCGATCCAATCCATCCAATCCTCTACCTATTTAGGTTCATTCATTCCTTTAATGGATGGTGGCTTCTCACACAAGAATTACCGGGATCTCTCTCTCTCTCCTCCAGCTCTTAGCAATACTACTACCACTTCATTATGAAGTTGTGGTACATTATAATCAACAACATGAACTAACCATACTATATCCTTGACGAGATTATGATCTATATAAGGACTACCTTGAGGATCATTAGGTAAACCCTTCTAAAGAACTCATGGAAGACCTCTCGGAGGCATACTACTACACACCAAAACAAAATAAAGACCATAAAACAAAATAAATCTTAATTCAAACCAGAAAAACCATAAGCAAAAACTGTAATTTAAAACGAAACCCAACACTAGAGACATATATCTCAACTTCCCATAGAAACTTGAGTCTCTTCATGATAAGAGATGAGCTGAAACTTTTTTCAACATACCTCTCAAGTATTGAAAGTCTTATCTACAGTTTAACAGATGTCCCAAGATAAGGACTCTTTGGGACAAACCTCAACATGCCTTTGATACCATTTTGTAATTAACTGACCTGATTTACCCTCAAACCAAGCACCTAAACCATTCCTTCACACACTTGAAGGGCGTTCCCAATACCCACGGGCTAGATAAAATCACCCAGGCATCGAAACAACAAACATAAGGGAACGATTTCATCCAACCTAAAAAAACAAAATGAATATATATACACAGAGTGGGAAGGAACAATGGAAAGATAATAAATATATTCCATAAATATAAGAATATATTAGAAACAAATTAACTTTATATTCTCCAAAATCACCAAGAGACAAGTCAAACTACAAAATACCAAAACCCAAAAACTACTCCATGTGATGGAGTGGACATACTCCCACCATGTCACCACCATATACCCAACTCAGCTGGCATGAAACCTCGCCCCACACTACGACACCTTTCCTATCCCAGCATTGGAATACATACATAGGTTTTCACACCACCGATGAAGTGCACATGGTGTGATATAACATTCTCAATAGGATCCCTCCTAGGTGTTCCATAATAAGTCTCTATATAACAATTCTTGTATGATCATTTAAAATAAAACATGGCATGATATGCAGTAAAGTGGTTTTAATAAAAAACATGGTAAATATTTCCCTTTTTTCACAATTCTAAAACAAAAGAAGTTATATCAATTTCAAATAACATTTTCCATATCATCTTTCAAAAACATAATCATGAATATCAATGCTAAATCAAAAAATCCAAGAAACACAAAATAGAATCACATGTTTCAACACCAATGATCACTACAAGTCAAACTAGAAGACTAATCATACCATAATCAATCAAGTGCACAATACAATTCCTCAAACACAAGCTTAAGAAGTAGAGGAATACCCCATGAGTAACTCCCCAAATTTCAATATCAGTCCCCTAGAATAATGGGCCTAGGAAACAAAGGAAATCCCCATGTGAAAATATCCAGATAATCACAAAAATATAGACGATGGACTCAAGATAAACTTTCCACCTAAGTACCCAATGTAACCCATGTGCTCGTTTTCAACATTCCTTCTAATGCTTTGAAAACTATTTCAAAACCATTTCACTAATCCATTTCAATTATTTGAAAATAACCCTTTTTTCTATTTATCAACAAATAGGGAAAAACATTTTTCTTTAAAAAATATTTTCAACACACACAAAATAGTCATTCCAGTTCCTTGTATAAATCATTTTATAAAATAGGAATAATAAGGTTCATAAACATAGTCTAGAGACAAAACCACCTATCTCGAAACTCTGATCGCACATGCCCGCAATGGGATCCACCAACAAAGAAAACTCAAAGACATTGACGAAGGCCTTAGAAACTAGTATACACATATCATAATTGATCAAATTGTGAAAGAGGGTTGTCAAAGAAGAATAAAAACTGCATACCTCAAGAGCAAACAACCAGCGCACCACAAACAACAAAAGAATGACCCCCCATAATGAGATCTCAAAACGGATTGGGAAGAACACAAGAAGAAACACCATTTAAAACCAATAAATCTAATAATGAAATGAAAAGGTGTTGCCACGATCAATAGCAATGAAGAAGTATAAATGTCACTCACCCATAGAGATACACCGCAACCATAGTGAAGATCAAATGCTGAACAGATCGATCAGTAAGAAACAATCTCTCCAAAAATTGCTGGAGAGGGACACTCAGTTGAGATAAAATGATAAATGATAGCCAAATGGGAACTCCAACCCTGTACAACACCCTAAAAATACATACTTTGGAAATTAAATGATGTGTAATACCTTTACACATCATGAACTCCACGATGTCCAAATACAATGAAAAAACCATTGCCTTAGATTTTAATTCGATATTTAATTACCTTAGGAAGTGTAAAAGCTCATCACATTGTATAACCTTTTATAACATGAACCCTTGTCATTAAATGAACCCAAAACCATTACATGTTGTTTAACTGAGTTATATGGTGTGTAAATCTCCTACAACCTATAAAAAATCAAAAAATAAACATCTAATACTCCATGCCAAAAATGGAACTTGAACATTGGAAAAAATGTATCCGATCAAGGTAATAGGATGTTACAGAAGGTGTTAAGGAAATATAGGTATACAATTTGATGACTAGGGAGTTCACTGAAAGGATCAAGGAACCATGAGTTAATGTATTTGGAAATAAAATACTACCTAAATAACTTTGAGTAATTTTGTATGGACATAGTGTAGGTTATGATAAGGGGAATATGAATCCTTTCCACAAGAATATCCAAATAACAAGATAGTCTAAATCTAATGATGAGGGATGTTGGGATTTAATAAAAAAGTGGGAGACTAATAAAATTAATTTATTATGTCATAATCGGTAATCAAGATAAATTACTAAAATATCTAAATTTATTTGTTTTAGAAAATAGAAATCCACTCAACCATGTCACTATCCTATGATCTATCTTATAGAAATATAATCTCATAACCAGTGTTAAGTTATAGGAATGTTACATGTCATTTTATATTATATTATGCTAAGTGTATGTTTTATACATCGACATACCCATTTACCACTGATTCCTCCAAGGATGAATTGGAGGAGGTACAAAATTTCTTTTGTAAACATATGGATGATGTATTGGATTTCTAAGGCCTCATGTTGTCTTCTATGAATAGTGAGATCTAGAAGCATAAAAAATATATGGATGCATATTCCATGTTGTCTCATCTCCATGATCTCTATTAGGGGAAAGTGAGTAAATAGAGGTATGAAATTATTAGGAATACTAAAGGATTTTATTGGATTTTTTGACAATAAGAAAAATGACCTTGATAATAATAAATAAGTTTTCAAGGTGATTCTTGGAGTGTTGTTAAAAATGAGATTGATTGATTTATATTGTATTTGTTGACAAGGAATTAGGAAAGTCTTGATGATTACAAGCACAGAAAATACCACCCCATGGTTAGTGGTCTTGGTAAAGATGAAGAAGAAGGAATGTGCTTACAATCTATGGATTATGGTTAAGGTGGAGAATGAGATTCCAAACACAGGAAAGTTAGAATGGGAAATGCCATGGTGGTCCCAATAGTAGAAATCTAGAGCACATGTGCAACATGAAAAATCCTAGACATGGTGGAAAGACATTTCAGTGAGTGTGTAATTCCTAGAAGACCTGGTAGAGAAACAAGGTCAACTAAAGTTTGGATACACTGTAACACATGTCTTAGTGAATGAAATACAAATAATTTTTTATGAGACACTGCAGAGTAGTCTATATGGTTGGGAGTTTTTACTACATCGAATATAAGATTCTCAAAGTAGTTAACACAACCAATGGAGATGGACCACACTGTCATGATGAGTGTGGTTTCTTAAGTATAAGGAATCAATCCTTATTAAACCCATAATAATGAGTTTTAAGTTAAGAAATAACTTTATTGAATTATTAATACCTTTAAAGTTTTTTACTTTTATAGAATTAGGTCATAAATCTTTTATAACAAACGCATAAAACACAAAGTGGACACTGACACTGAGTACCCATTCTATTCATAATAAAATACTTTTGAAATGAAACATATTTTAATTTCATAAAAAATATTCAAAATTTTCAAATTAATATCATAATTATTCCTAATCATCATTAAACCCTTTAAAAAATACTTTAAAATAATGTATGAGCACCAAAATCTTAGTAAGGTACATATAAAAATGAATAAAGAAACCTGTTAGTCCATTTCAAAAATATGAGATCATTTAAGATAGTTTACCTTTAACATAATAAACTTTGAGCTCAACTAATTCTTTAGTTACACATAAAATTAGTTTTACTACCAAAATATTTTAATCAATAACTTTATAATGAAACATAAAGGAAAAATCATAATCATATGGGTCTCTTATAAAATATGAGAATCCATGAATTTTTTTTCTTTAAAACATACCTTTTTACCCTTAAAGGGTATAATCATTCCTTTGAAAAAAATAATTATCTTACCTTATAATTAAAGATATTTCCTTGAAAACTCATTATAAATCATATAAAATTAATTTGGGGTCCTTAGTAAATAATCTTCATAGAACCCTTGGAATAACCCTTATAATAACCCTTATAAATGGGATATCCAACTGGGTTAATTCCAACACAATTTTTTAGAGAACATTATATTTACCCAGTACATTAGAGAGATGCACCAGGATAAACCATCATCATAAATACTTTATAAAGAAAACAAAATATATAAAACACAAAAAATATTATATTTCCATCATCAAACTTATAAAAATATACTTTTCAAACCATAAGTAAAACATTTTCAGATATTGATATATGTAATTACTATAAACCCCAATTTATTAAACTAAAATACCCGTAACAATTAGAAGAAGGGTTTTTTTGAAGAAAACAATGAATATTATAAAGGAATTCAAATATCAAATAACATTATCAATGATGGAAAAATATATTGATGTTGTATATGTAAAAATAGAACACTCCTTTTCCCTTTTTGTAAATAAATTCAAAATTGTTTTGTATAAAATACAAAAAAAAGATTCCTTTTGATTTTTTTGAGAGAATTTAAAAAGATACAAAAAATGTAATTTGTAATGTATTTATGTAAATATAAATATATCAATAAAATAATTTTTATAATATGGATATTGATGAAAAATATTTAAAAAATAATTTTTTTAAATATTCAAAATGGGGTTTTAAGGTAAAGTGTACCTTACCGTGAGTCCTACTTGTCAGTACATTATTTACATTCATGAATAATAAATTTATTTTAATTATTTACTTTCTTAATAACATTTTTCATATTTATTAATCATTTTATTTCAATTATATCCATGTTATACTTAATTATGTAGTTGACTAAGTTCACATTAGATGTTTTGATAATATTTGACTTATAACTTAGAAATGGATTGAGTAGTTTGACTATTGTCAAATGGATCCTGATTATATCATTTAAAAAATATTAATAATGTAATTAATATAATTTTTATACATTATTTATACCTTTAAAACCAACCATGTATTGTTTTTATAAAAAATGAATTTTGTGACAATCATGGAGATGATAGTTCGTATGTACGCATGAGTAACATTTACATTTTTCAACGAACATGAGAGAAAGAAGGTAAGTATTATTTTATCTTTAAAGAATTATAAATTTATCATAAATATGATATTTTTTCTTTAAATACACCTATATATACAATCTATATGTAGTATTGATTAAAAATAAAAGACATTGGTTCACGAGGTTGTCGTCTGTACGCACACAAGAGAAATGATTTTATTTTTATTTGGATGGTGAAGAAAGAATTATATTATTTATTTACCATTAATGAATTAATTTATATAATATATATCATATTATTTCATTTATATTATGACCATACATAATATTTGGTTATGAAAAATTAAATATATCATCTCGCGAGGCAGTAGTCTCCATGTACGCATGAGTGATATTTTAATTTTTCATTAGATGGTAAATAGATAAAAATTGTTATTAAATAAAAAAATGAAATTAAATTTAGTGGAAGATATTTATGTTATTATATGAAAATTTTTATAGAAGTTTGAAGGAGTTGAAATTAGAAATAAAATGAAAACACTGAGTTACAAACTATAATTTTTTCTTCAAACAACCTCCTTAGGTTTATACCTAAATCCTTCCTAGGAAGGTATTATGTTCAAAAAAGGAAATATAAGAAATATAGATTGATTTTAGGACATTATTTTTGTATTTATTTTCTGAGATAAGATGTTCTTGAAGTGTGAATAAGAGAGGAGAGGGGGTGTTCTTTAATAAGTGAGGGAGAGGACACAACTGGAATATTTTAAAATATTTAATATATTAATTTATTAAATAAGAAAATTGGCTCCAAAATGGATAATATTAAAATATAATATGATATAGGGTCAAAATATGACCATATAATATGATTTATACATGTTTTTATGTCATTTTAACACTTAGAATTTTAGTTTTAACCCTTTTAACTTGTTTTAATACCATGCTAATTGATTTTTTTCACCAAAGTTACTATTAATAATGAAAAAAAGGAAAGGGAAATCATTAAAAAATTTGTACATGAGGATTAAAAATATTGATTCATTTTTATCTAATTTAACTTCTATAAATTTCGAAAATTACTTTCAAAATAAACCTTCAAAATGAAATGAAAAACAATTTCCCAAAAAATTCCCTTTTAAGTATAAAAATATATTTTTACCAAATTAAAGTATAATTTTGATTCCAATGAAATTGATCAGATTGTTTTTAATAAAAATTAACTAATGAAATTTTAAAACCAATCCAAAATAGAGTGTGACTTTATAAATACATAAATATACAAGACAATTTTCTTAAAAATCAATAGTTTTTACCATTCACCACAAAATCAAATTTTTCATAAAATTCCCAAAAATTCACTCAAAAATTATTTTGGATTTTGGATTTAAAAAATGAAATAATTTTGTTAAATTAAATTTGTATAATTTATAAATAAAACCTTATAAATAAAACTATATAATACATGTAAATGAATTTATTATGAATAAAACTATTTCCTTTTTGATTATAAAATTACTTAATTTTCATTATTGAGGATAACTATATAAAATATAATTCATGAATATTTGTAATGAATGAAATTGATCTATTATAAAAATTTCCTATTTTTTTACATTCTTACCCCTTTTTTAAATTACGTCCTCAAAATTTTATTCATTATTTAATCAATTGGGGATATTTTTCCTTCATAACATTTTCATATTCTCTTATTTCTTCTTCAATAATATGGTTTTTCCAAAAAACCTTAACTTGGTGTGTCACCTTATTCCTCAACACATGATCTCTATGGTCAAGAATATGAATCTATTATTCCCCATATGAAATATTCTCTTCCAATTGTATTACTTTAGGACTGAATATAGAAGAAGAATTTGACACATACTTATCAATAAAACATGAAGCACATCATGTACTTGGGATAAATATATAGGTAAGGCCACTTTTTAGAAAACTGATCCAAATTTATCTTGGATTTTATATGGTCTATATATTAACCCTATCTTTTCATACATTAACATTGCATAAATTTTACATAATACTTAAAACATTATACAAATAGAAGCCCAAAGACCATACCGGTATAGTACCTTTGGAAACATGGAATCATAAACACTGATACATAAGTGAGCTAAATTATCTCGACTATGTTATTCTTGACTAGAAACCTTCTTATAAATATAAGACATAATAAATATCTTCATAACCTGAGGAAGGAAACATAAAAAGGTAAGAGTTTAGATGCTCAGTAAGGGTAAACAAGGGGGATATATAAGCATAATCACCAGATTAAGGGTATAAGTACATGATCATGAAAATATAAAGTCATACCCTATATATCAAAGATTATATACATGAATCATGGAATAAGGTTTTATAGTTCATAATACATGAATAAAAATAAAATAAATAACATAATACATAAAATCATAACATAGGAATAACACATGGAATTGTGGAAAACACATAAGAATATAAAATGATTTCCATATTAGTCAGTAAATTACTACTAAGGCCATATTATTAGTATAAGTTCACTCCTCATACCATCTTGGTAGTCATGGTTCACTCCCATAGCCATATTAGTAGTATGAGTTCACTCCTAATACCATCTTCATAGTCATGGTTCACTCCCATGGCCATCTTAGCAGTCAAGGTTAACTATCAAGACTATATTAATCTATCTCTTAAGATATAAATCTTTAAACAATGAATTAGAGGGAGATATAGGTCCCAACCATCTAATAATGAAATCATACATAAATTTTACAAAAGATCATTAAAAATCATATCATAAACTATGAAATAAAATGTGTATCATAAACATGTAATCATATCATAACCTATGAAAAAAATACTGGTTTCATAATCATTTCATTAAAATAATGACCCATGAAAAGAAACGGTTTTCAAAATCATATAACCTATGAAATAGAAATGGGTTTCATAAACATCATTCCATCAAAGTGTAAACCATTTATAGAAAGAATATGAATGAAAAAATTGAATCATTTCCCTATAAAGGAATGAGTAACAACTAAAGTTGTCATCTTAGATGGGAAATAAGTTTTAAATATATTTTAAAAACATTTTTAAGGAAAATATCATTTCTTCTTAGGAATTTTTTTTAAAACATAAAAAGTTTTTGAGTACCTTTTTATTGTAAAATAGATTTGAAAACTTATAAAAGAAGAATTAAAAACCATAAAATATTTTTAAAATAATTTTACTTGAAAATTATCTTAAAATATCATTTGAAAACATTTTTTAAAACATGGTTTTTGAAATAAATCATATTTTTGATAAAAAAGAGAAATACATCAAATTTTTCTTAATTATCTTAAATACCAAAGAGTGGAAAAATGGTATTGACACATGGATATATCTTGAATAAATATAGTATAGGAAAACTAATGAGTTTTCCTGAGATATGAATTATAATATTTCATCATTGGAATCATAATCATAAATAATCTTGAAAAACTATGTGATTATTTCAATAAACTTTTACCACATGGTAACTATGAGTCATACTCCCAAGTAAGAAAATGAAATTACATAGATCTTAAAATATTATTAAAAGAACTATATTAATGATATAACATGTCAAATTAAGGTAAATACATCTCTAAAAATAATGTAGGTTCATAACAAAGCATATGTATCAAAGAAGGAAAATTGAGACAAAACTATCTTACCGATTGGTAAATTTTGAAAAATAAAGCCCATGAAAGAAATATAATTTAATGTATTGGTAAATACCTATAAACTTAAGAATAAGTATCATAGAATACAGTCATGGTCAGTATATAAACTACACAAAATAAAATGGCGATGAACATGGAAAGTGACTCACAGATATAAAAAAAGTGAGATGAAATTCCATTAATTTGTGTCTTGACTCTCGTCATACTCATACAAAATTAATGTATAAAGAATACAAGTTTATTATAAATATATAAAAAAACCATAATATTATATCTAATTTAACACCACAATATTTCATAGTAAGTTCTTTTCTTTAAAGTAATTCAATAGCTTGCTCTACATGCAACACCGAGTTCGAGCACACCACGACTTACCAAACTAGCCGTTCAAAAAGAGGTTATGAATATTATCAATTGAATTTTGAATTTTATATACTACATATAATTTTAACATCCATATTATTTGTTTATTAGACATAATATAAGAACAAATTCAATTTTTTAGATAAAAGAAGTATTTTTCAAAAAATGCAATTTTACCGCCTTTTAATGGAGAACCATTTTTAAATCCAATATTTGATAGTTTTATATATTAAATTTGATGAAATAAAATTATTATTTAGAATAGGGACTTTAAAATTTATTTTGGATAAATTTTCGGTGCTTTTCTGATAACTTTAATATTTTGATGAATAATGAAAAATACTAGATTTTAATTAAAAAAAACTTTTTTAATTGAAATAATTTATAGTTTTAAATTATATATTTTAATGATTTTGAGGTATAATTAGATTATATTATTATAATTTAATCCAATTTTGGTAATTATAAGTAATTTTACATTAAATTGGTCATAAGCACATATCAATCTTTTGATAGTTTTTATTTCTCAAAAACTCGCTTTCTGGTTTTGACAATGAGAATATTTTTCTTAAATTAATTAATAAAACTTCTATTTTTTTAATTTTGTGAAATAGACATCATTTTTTAATTTGAAATATCAAAATTATCTTAGAGTGAATTTTTGGTATTCTTATGAAAACTTTCGATTTTTGACGAATAGTGAAAAACAATACGTTATTGTTTAAAACTGAATTTTTATTTAAATAATTATTTATTTTATTTAAATTTATTTTAAGTAAAAATATATACATAATACCTATATAAATTCAATGTAATTAATTAGATTTATTTTATAATAATATTAGATGTATAAATTTTTTTGAACTTTTTACCTCCTTTTACCCACCTTCTAGGAAAATTTGCAAATTTGCATAAAACATAATTTTATCACTTCTGTGAATTGAATTTTAAAATTATGAGATACATGTTTGACATTATTAAGTAAAATTTGGTGCAATACGATGAAAATATATTTTGGTGAATAATAACTTTTGAATTTTATTTACCACGATTAATAGTAAATAGTGTAATTAATGGTAACAATGATATTATAATTAACCTAAAACATGTCCTAGTTCTATTGGATAAGTTTATTTTGACCAAAATAAACCTTAGGAACAAAATATAATTCTCTTTATCCACTTTTATTAGATTAGGAAATTTGTCATTATTTTATTTAAAGAAGAGTTAAAAGTGTAAAATTCAAAGTTTAATAACTAAACCATTTTTAATATCGGGTTATACATAAGATAAATTCAACTTTAAAAATTAATTATAAATAAAAAAATATTTCCTACATCATGATATTTTATTTATAATTTTTAGACATTAAATAATTAAATTTATTTATGAAACAATGATGATGTAGTAATTACCAAATTAATGAAAGATTAAAGTAAATTATATTATTAATATTAAAATAAATGTAAATTTAGACTTTTGATGAATTAAAATAATTTTATAGGTTAATATGACTTGTTAAGGTTGATTTAATAATTTTGTTTCTAAGTAATCAAGTTTATATGACTTTAAAAAAACCAAATACTAAATAGTGTCAAAATTGACATAATTGATTTTTTAAAACAAATACTATTTTATTAAATTATATAATAGTCCTAAAAATATAAGGTTTGGAAAAAGGACTTATATAATGATAAATATGTTATTAATGAACCACTTGGTGTAATCTTGTAAGTTTATAGTAAGTTTTGTAACCATATAATATAAAAATACAAGGAGACAAGGTAAATGTCAAACTATTTAACTAAGAGTTATATCTAAACGATAAGGTTAATATAGTGACCTAAACCTGTATAAAACCTATTTTTTAAGAAGTTTTAGACCCATAACTACTTTATCCACGAAATAATTCTATTTTGAGGCATTATAAACCAAAGGTAAATTTATAATAAAATAATATTTCAAGATTTTCCTAAAGTGACCCTCACCTCTCTTATAAAAGGGAACTTCCACTTATCTTAATTTCAAATTTCAAAATCCATTTGGATCAGACAAAACCTTCAAAAATATCCTCAAAACTACCATCAATTTATCCTAGTGTCCTTAATTTGATCAGAAAGCCAACTTAAGGACCCCTTTTGATCAAATCAAAAGGAAGCACCCGAAAAAGTTGTAATAATTTCATCACCTCTTTCAAAGTGATCTTCTTCTTGCATTTACTATTTTTTTGTTGTTTCCATACCAAAATAATAACTCCATGAACTTATTTCATGGGGTGTATGTTTTTTAAGTTACCAAATAGGTAAGGGAATTTCAAATTTCAATTTCCACTCATTGGGCTTTACGTATACTTCATTAATTATTTTACTCCAAGATTATGTGTGGAATAAATATTTATTATTTATGTAGTAATTTACACTCCCCTTTGTGTGGATATAATTTTTATACAAATAATCACTCCATTGATAAATTCTCATTCCATTGATATGAACTTGTTAAGGGAAATATTAACTCAATTTCCATTCATTGAGTTAAACATCCAAGTCATTGGTATTGTTTTTACAAGAATATGTGTGAATGTACTTTGATTGATTTTCACTTAATTTCCAATTATATTGAGTGTATTTATATTTTTTACAGATAACTATTTCATTTATTTATCCTTAATCTAAGGATATAGTCTTTATAAATATTTTTTTTCTCAATTTATATTCCATTGAGACCTCTTTGTCGTTATGCACCAATTCTCTTTTATATAGTGTATATACTGTCCTTTGACATATTATATCATGAATCCCTTTATTCTCATGATATTATAAAGTTTTGATTAATTTTATTTATCAATTAGTTGTATTAAAGCGTCTCTCATTTGGTTATTAACACTTTAACTAAAATATAATTTAAATGTTTTAAATATTTATTCTTATAACTCCTTTTTATTAAGGTCGACGTTTTAAAAATGGTTTTAAGTATTTATTTATATAGACATGAATGTTTTGAAATTAAAATTCCTTTCAAAATTTTCAAATTGATATGGGACACTTTGATTCAAAAATCTCTTTTAAACGACTTCTTTGATAAATAATGAGACTTTTATGTGTTTTCAAGAAAAAGAGAATATATCTCTCAAGTAGTTTTACTGAATATTTTCTTCTATGTCAACATCCTTAATTATATTTTATTCTTTATTGGGGTTGATTTATTATAATAAAATCTTCCATATTGTAATTAATGAGTTGTGTTTGACTGTGGATGTGATATTTTTATGCCATTAATGGTTTGTGGTTAAAGTATTTACATTTCATATGATAGTTTTAATACGAATGTTTAGATTATGTTTCACCCCTTTCATATGAGGAATGAATTTGACTTAGTAAGTGATAGGTGGAGCCTGATATATCTCCTCGATGCATCGGTAGGTCTCATGAGACAAACTAGTGTCTTGGAACAAGGCCTTGACAAAATGTTATTTGTAGTCTTGGCACGTGGCCTTGACTATGTGGTTATGATGTCTGACATTATGCATTCCATCATTATGAAATTTGCTATAAATATTACATGTGATTGTTCAACTAGTAAAATATCCATGTGAATAAGTAAATGGAATTATTTGATTTATATTTTCCATATTATACTGAAGTTTATGTTTAAAAGGATTTTTTTTAGTCTTACGCATTACCTTAAACATTTATGATTATTTATGATAGTTTCTACTATATTGTTATACTTAATGAACATCTGAGCTTAATCCTTTTTTATGTTTTATTTTTCTAGGATGTGAAGAAGTATATTATGAATGTCCTGAAAGAATATTCTAAGGGATATAAGAGTGTTAAAAGGAGACACAATTTTGTTCTCTTTCATTTGACAATGTAATGTAAAACTTATGTATGTATCTTGTACTTCTAAGGATACTAAACTAATCAGTATTTCGAGACTTGATCTATTATGATCATGCCAATGTTAAGTAATAATGCACCAACTCTGGGTAACTAGGGTCAGGGAGTTACATCTAATACTATATATGGTTTTATTATGACTTTATATTACCCACCTATTAACAATTCTATGTTAAGGTTTCACTTTGAGTAATATCCGCTTTGTTCTTCGCATGTGTCTTAATTTGTTATATATTTGGTAATTATACTTAAATAATGATTTAAATAGTGTAAAAAATGATATAAATATCTTTTATATTCCTTATATATGTATTATAATAATCAATAGAATATATAAGTATGAAACGGAATACACGTTTCATGGAGATGGTAGGCTGTATGTACGCATAAAATCTGTTTTCGTTTAATTGTCGTATAGAAAGAATGAAAGAAAATGAACTATATGTATATATATATATATTATCATTACATTAGAATTATTATGTTATATATATCATATAACTTCACTAAATACATCCTTAATACATTCTATGTAGTGTGTTAATGAATCACATCACTTTGAGGGGGTGGTAGTCCACACTTCCTCAAATGAAATTATCATATTTACAAAAAATGGAAAGTATAAAGATATGTGTTGTAAAATAATTAAATAATATTAAAGAAATAATATGTATCATATATATCATATATAAATATAATTTCCATCATAATTCTCAACCGTGAAAGGTGGTAAAGGAAAAATGAATAGTCATGGTTTCTTGAGGCGGTAGTTCACCGTACACACAAAAAATATATTCATTACCCATTAAACGGATGTGTGTGTAAGTTTAGGTTGAACCCTTATCATAAAAACATCTCAGAATATTTAGGATAATTATGTTTTTTATAATCTTGTAATAAGGATAGTGGAGATGGTGGATAATGAAAATATGATAAAGGAGTTTGATAAAGGATGCTACCTCTTTCTTGGGTAACTTCTTTTGGGTTTCAACAAAGAGATTACTTGGATTGATTTGTTACCAAAGGGATGATTCAAGGAGAAATTGAGGGATTCTGGGAAGTGTATTTGTCATATTTATTTTTTCCTCAGTGTTTTTATAGGTGTGAGTAAGTGGTAGAGGTGGTGGCATTTTATAGGTGAGGAAAATGACTCACTTGGTATTTTTGAAAACAAGTTCGGTGTACCAAAATTTTTACCTAAAAAATTCCTCCAAAACCAAAAAACCTCAATAATTTAAGGTTAATGGTAGAATAGTGGACATAAAATGGGTTTTGGATAAGTGTATATGTCATTTGGGTTGTTAAGTCTAAGGTTTATTCCCCTGTTAAGCGTAATTTTATCTTAATCACTACAATTAATTTTAACTACATTCTCTAATATGTTTGGAAAAATACTAAGTTGAACTTATTATGAATTATAAATTATGATTATTAAAAATTGGGAATCCATTTTCCAAATTATATTCACATAAGTGGCATAAATTAATTTAAAATTAATCCTGCAGTCGGGACGACACTGTGGGGTTTTAAAGAAAAAATGATCAAAAGTTTGCTAAGTTTTTATATCCAATTTAAATGTGAAATTTCTTCCAATGACATAGATTTTTTTAATTTATTAAAATTTAATCTAATTAAACTTTTAAAACAATTAAAAATATAATTTAACTCTATAAAAAAATTAGACTAAAAAGCAGTTTTGAGTTAAAATTTAGTATTTTTCACTATTCATCAAAAATGATAATTTTTAGAAAAATACAAAAAATTCATCCTAAGATAATTTTTATGTTTATATTTAAAATAAGAAGTTTATTTTAAATTAAATTATTTATTAACATTCCAAAATATAGATTTAAAATATGTTCTCTTTTGAATGGCGTTTAAACTGCTTTTATAAAAATATAGGTTTTTATATATAATATTGGGTTTATTCTTATATTATGATTATAAAATCTATTGGATGAATATAAAAAACCTTTTTTTAAATATATAACACATATATTTAATTAATATCATTCACTAGTTGTATTTAATTTAACTTATTAAGATAAATCATCTTTTTCATATAAACATATATTTTTTCAAAATAATTACCTTTATATTCATTTGGTTTATATATTTATTTATATCGATAGGAAACCAATGAATTAATATAAATATATACATATATATATATATATATATATTCATAATTTATTTAATCTTATAATCTTAAAATTAATGGCAATGTTATATCTTATTATATAATAATATTTTAATAATATTTTATTATTTGGTAACACTCTGTTTTGCATATTACAAAAGCCATAGAGGTGCCCCACCATTGGTGGTGGGGTGGTAAGGGTTTGGGGGGTGAGGGGCAGGTCGTGGGGTCAAGTCCCCGGACTTGCGATTTAATGTAATTTTCTTCCTTGCGTGTGTGCCGCTTTCACGGTTGTACCCAATTTTTTTTATTACAAAATCCATCGAGGAAAGTAAATATTGCATATAATGTAAGATAATATCATTTTTTTGTATAGATAAATATAAAATTTATGTTATGTTTAGTGCACGATTAACTTGGTGTTGTGTATATCGCAATCCAAACATAGTGATTTAATATAAAATAAATTATTTTTAGTGCTGTGTGAAATGAAAAATATCAAAAAGATTAAATTAATTTGAAAAAAATAATTCACAAAATATTAGGGTGTTATAGTCCAATGAAAAATATACACAAAATTCCCTTTTTAAGAAAATGAATAACACTTTTACATGGATATAATTTAATAAAAATGTGGTCACCTAACTTGAACAAAATATCTTTCCTTTGGATATCCTCATAACCAAAAACTCATATTGTACATACCTAGTACAAAAAAATATCTTTAAAATTCCATCCTCCTTCACCTTAAGATGATGGTACTCGGACTTGCGATCATCCTTATAATAATACTGAGTTCCAAAGAGTTGATCAAACAAGTTTTCAATATGAGTAAATGTAAACTTATTCATACTAGGGATGTTATTCGAAGCTATATATTAATAAAAATCCACATGGAAATATCTTTTTTTAATAATAAAATAATATTAAACTATGGTGAAGTTATAGGATTAATGGATACTTTATCAGGTAACTCTTTTAACAACTTATTCTATTCTAAAATTTCTACTTGATATTTTCAGTAAAAAGGTTTTAAAATTGGATTACCATCTGGCACAAAGTCAATAGTGAATTCAATTTCTCAATAAAGAATAATACCTGGAAATTAATTAGGAAATATATACATATATTCATTAATATAAGAATATCACCAATTTGAACACCTTTATTCATCTCAAAAATATGCATAAGATAAAATTAACTTCCATCATTAATCAATTTCTTAGCTTCTTGATATGTTATCAAAGTTATGAATTCATTCTTGTATATAAATTGAGAATTATTTAAAAAAGAACTTCTATATCTCTTTAATCAATCTTATTATGATAAATTAAAAGCCAATCCATATAAATAATAATATAAAACTCAACAAGGGGTTAGAAAACAAAGTTTTTGGTAAATTCATTCACATACAATATCAAGAATATTCTTATATATTTTTTAAAACTACCCCCATCTTTTTACAAAAATTTATATCTTTATTTATTGTGGTATAATTTATAATTTATCATAAAATTTCTCAAAAATGAAATAATGTGTAGAATCCAAATAAAAAAATACATTAAAATAATTTTAAAAAATAAGAAATGTACTTGACACCATATCACTGGATGGTCCAACATCTTCCGAAGTAGTCAAAAAGGATTTAACCACACCTCTCTATTTGTGATCTTGACGACTTTTATCCTTTATTACTATCTTTTAAAAAGTAATTACATAATGACTAATTGAATAGCTCGAAGTAATTTTTTATTATTTTTGATAATCCATCCTTCAAGGGGTGGGGTTGAACCCTTACAAGACCCGAAGGCTTAGAGACAATTACACGACCCATAGGTCTTATAGGAAATCACCCAGATAAGACTTCTTAGAACTGCTCCTCCCCAGCACATGTCATGATATCAGCACTCCCACTTTGCAAGGATGGTCAGCTAGCTGCCCTGTGCAAAGCTGCATAGGCCCGATACCGATAGAAATTCCATACCCTATTATTCTTCCAATTCCAGTTAGCTATGCTCTGGTGAATGTGGCTGCTCTGATCATCATCTGGAGCCTTGTCCCTTGAGTCTGACTGGCACAAATGCATATTCATGTGTCCTGAAGGCCTTGGGGCGGCCCTAAGACCTTAAAGTGGCCCAAAGGCCTTGAGATACATCTGGCCCGAAGGCCTTGGGTGGCCCGAAAGTCTTGCAGGACCCGAGGACCAAACCGGTGGCCCAAAAGCCAAGATGGATGAATAGTCATGACTACTACAATACCGAACAATGCTCCTACGATGATTTCTACAGTACTACTACAGTGCCCACTATAGTACTTCTATATTATTTCTACCGTTCTGCTACAGTAACCCAGAAATATGTCTTCACCGGTATTTGATCTTGGGTTTCTTGGATGCACTTGCCAATTCCTCACCAACCTAGCCGAGGCTCATGCGCTATTACTTTCATAATGACCAATCTCATTATAATAAAAAATCTTATTTTTAGATTTTCATTAGTTGTATAATAATTACAGTGATCCTTTTTTCTGTAGTAACAAACCACATGTCCAAAATTAACACATCAAAAACACCTCAGAGTTTTCTAAATACATTATCGAGGGTACTTTTACCACACTTATCACAAAGTGGGAACTTTATTTTCTTATATTTGGATTACTTTTATGTATTATTCCTATTTAACTTCCATCCAAACATCTTTTTCTACCTGTTATCATGGAATATTTGATCATCAGAAAACTGAATTTCTACCTTATTGGAACATCTAACAAGTTTTTCATAACTTTAAAATTTTGGATAATCGAATGACCATAAATATATGGGATTTAATACAGAGTAAAACTGATTAATTTTACTACAAAGATCTTGAATAAAATTTGGTTTGTATATTTTCAATTTATTGAATTTTGCTTCATTTTCAGCTACTAAATATTTCTCCTTCTACCTTAATTTGAAGAATTTATTTTCAATTCTAAGTTAATTTTTTTTTATAAAAACACTTATCAAGGAAAATATTATTAAATTCATTCCATTCTAAGGAATAATTATCTTATCTTTCTCTAATATTCTTAACCATTAACTACTACTGATCGAATTCACCATTAAAATATTATGTAAGAAGAATTTCCTTTTTATTTTTATAATAACCCATGAATTAAAATATATTCTCTAAAGTTTTAACCTATCCTTTGACTATCAAAAGATTATATGATCCACTGAATTTTTAAGGGTAATATTTCATGAAATTATCTACAATAGACTTGTTCCTCTATGGAGAACATGGTTTCTATCTCACTTAGATACCAACAATATTTATAGTCTTCATAAATAGACCCATCATATGAAAAACTACTATATTACAGCTATAACCATTACAAGTTTTTTATTTGGAAGGATATTGTCCTCTTGGTGCCTTCCTACTTCATCTTCCCTGCTTCCTCTATGAAAAACCATTCTAAATAGACATAGTTTAGATGAAGAAAAATGATAATATTAAAATTATATATCATGATAACCATAAATTATAATCCCTTAAGGGTACTTAATTACATTATACTAACCTCTAAAATTATCTAAACACTTCTCTGATACCAAATATAAGGACCTAATCCTTATTCAACCCATAATCTTGAGTTTTAAATCAAGAATTTATTTTCTTACATTCCTAAAGACCAATTTCAAGTTTAGGTTTTAGATAATTAGGGCATAAATGTTACAAAAAAAATTATACATTACAATTTGGGAACTTCCACTCAATACCATGTTTTTCCATAATATAATACTTTTAAAATAAAATATATTTTCTTTTTGTGAAAATATTCATGATTTTCCACTTTAATTCATAAGTTTTCCTAATCATTAATAAACCCTATGAAAAATATTTGAATATATGGAATGAGCACAAAAATCAGAGTAAGGGACATATAAAAAGGAAGAAAGAAACCCATTATAACATTTAATAATTATGCGATCATATAAGTGAGTTTTCATTTAACATAATAAACTTTGATCTCAAATAATTGTTTACTTAAATAAGAAATTTGCTTTACTACCCAAATTCTTTCATAAAAAAGTTTATAATAAAACATACAAGAAAAATAATAACCATAAGGGTTTATTATAAAACATGATAACCCAAGAATGTTTTTTCTTAAAAATATACCCCTTACCCTTAAAGAGAATATTCACTCCCTTATACAAATTATCATTAAAATACATTATGAAATCAAAATATTTCCATGAAAACTCATTTGAAATCATAGAAAATTTACCTAGGTTCCTTGGGAAATCATCTTCATGAAACCCTTAAAAGAAAATTTACAAATGGAATAACCTACTACATTAATTCCAATATAATTATTTGGAGAACATAATCCTCACATAATGTATTAGAAATCTATGTCATAATCATACATCATCATAAAAAATTTACAAGGACTATAAAATGCACAAAACACCTAAAATATTTCAATTCCATCATCAAACTTATAAAAATATACTTTTTAACCCACTAGTAAAATATTTTAAGATATTGATATACCCCTTTCCTATAAAACCCAATTTTCAAAACTAAAATACCAATAATAGTAGGAAGAAAGGTTTTTATTTGAATAAAACCCGGAGACTTATAAAGGAAACTAAACATCAAATTATATTTTCAGCATTTATAAAATATGTTGACATGTTATATGTCAAAATTGAACAATCATTTTTTTATTTTTGCAAATAAATACAAAACATTCCTTATAAATTACATAAAATGATTCCTTTTGAAAACCATTGAAAGAAAGTAAAAAGTGACATAAAGTGTCCTTTATAATTTATTTTTGTCAACATAAATACATCTATAATATAATTTTAAGAATATGGAAATGGAGGAAAAATATTTATAAAATAAATATTTTAAACATTTAAAATGAGGTTTTAAGTTAAAGTGTCCCATACCTCAAGTTTGACTTGTAATGAGTGTTCTTTATCTTGCTGAATAATAAACTTATGTCAATTATTTAATTTCTTAATAAACTTTTACAATTTTTTACTCCTTTTAATACACATCTATCCATGTTATACTTAATTATATAATCAATTAAGTTATAATTGGATATTTTGAGAACATTCATATTATAATTCAGAAATGGATTAGGTAGGTTGACTATGGTTAAATTCATCATTATTACATAATTTATAAAATATTAATCTTGTAATAATTAACATTTTTTACATTATTTATAATTTTATAACCAACCTTGTAATGTGGTTATGAAAAATGAATTAAATTAAAATTATGGATACGGTAGTACATATGTATGCATGAGTAACATTTTCATTTTTAAATTAACATTATAGAAATAAGGTAAGTATTATTTATATGGTTATGAAACATAAAATACATTGGTTTGCGAGGTGATAATTTGTACGTATGCACAAGTGATATTTTAATTTTTCATTAGATAGAAAAAAAAAGAAGTGGAATATTTATTTAACATTATAGAATGAAATTTGTGTCATTTATATCATATATTTTTTATTTTTATCCTTTATTATGACTATAAATAAGATTCATTTTTGAAAAATGAAATACATTGTCTCATGAGGCGGGGATACATATATACACATGAGTGATGTTTTTATTTTTCATTAGATAGTTAAGTAGATGAAAAGGGTTATATCATAAACATAATAACATTATATTATATGGTAGATACTAATTTTATTATATGAAAAAGTTTAAGATAGGTTTTAAGGATTTAAAATAATAAATAAAAAGAAAACACTCGATTAATTACTACAACTCTTCTTCATACAACCTTCTTAGGTTTATACCTAAAGCCTTCTTATAATGATATTATGATAAAATTAATACTTATAGGATATGGTTAAGAATGTTAGGAAATGAATTATTTAGGTATTATTGGAGACAAGAGGCTCTTTATGTGTTAATAAAAGAGGATTGGGGGTATCCTTTTATAAGTGAGGGAGATGACACACTTGGACTTTTTCAAAAAATATATTAATAATTTACTCAATCCAAATGAACCAAAAAATGAATCATATTAAATTATGATATAATAGAGGGTGGTAATGTTACCATAAAATATTATTTAGACAAGTTTTTGGTTATTTTAGCCCTTATCATTTTAATTTGAACCCTTTTAACCCGTTTTAACTCTTACCATGGTAAATGATTTTTTTACCAAATTTACTATTCATAATGACTAAAAATGAAATTGAAATGATCAAAAGAATTTAAATTATTATTAAAAATATAGAATCCATTTTTTCTAATCCAACTTCTACAAATCAAATAAATTACTTTTAAAATAAACCCGCTAAATGTGATGAAAAATGGTCTACTAAAAAATTCCTTTTTATGTATTAAAAATGTTTTTATAAAAAATTAAAGTATAATATTGATTATAATAAAATTTATTGTATTATTTTTAATCAAAATTAACTTTTTAATGTTTAAAACCAATACAAAATATAATGAGACTTTTTTAATATATGAAAAGAAAATACAATTTTCTTAAAAATTTGTATTTTCCACTATTCACCCAAAAAACAAACTGGTTTAGAAAATTCCAAACAATTCACTCTAAGATATTTTTGGAAGATTTCAAAAAATATAACCTTTTTTTTCAAATTAATATTCTTGAATTTAGAAATTAAACTTTTTAAATAAACCCATGTAAAAGATGTAAAAAAATTTAGTATGAATAAAACTATTTCCTTTTTGATTAAAAAATTACTTAATATTCTTATATTGAATATAGATATATAAATATATTTTGTGAACATTTATAATGAATAAAATTGATATAATATTAAAATCAAATACGTTTTTACACTAAGAGTCTACCTATGAGTCATGAGATAGACCGCTATTATCTTGGTGATATCTATGGTGGTGTGGTTTACTTAGATGATGGAAGTTGAAGTTCAAATTTAAATAGGATAAATAAAATTGGCCAAGATTCCATAGATCAAGGTATGTTAAAGTATGTGTTAGATTATAAATACAAAGTCCACATCATTGTAATTGAAGGAAAGTTGTGTTGGTGGGCGTGTCAGTAGTAGGTACACCAAATGTAGATATTTTGATTCTAATGATGCTTGAACAGATCATTAATGTTTCCCACATCAAGTGTCTTGGTTTTAGACCATGATCTAAGAAAAATTCAATGGTGATTGCAGTGATTCAATAAGGTAATTAAATGTATATTTGATTTCACACTAAAAAAGAGTAAGTTTTACCTTAAAGAAGTTATTTTATTTACTGAAGTTATGAAGATCATAGATGAAGTTTTAAGGAATAGTTATGGGTAGTTTTGTCAAACAATAATTATTCCGACATGTGTTTGATTTGTTAAAGAATAATACATTTTGTTATAAGGGACCAAATTAAATAAGGATTAAAAACATAAAGACTCGAGGATACTTCACATCCAAACTTGAATAAGATAGATGTGTTTCAGGTGATGGTATTGAAGGAAGAATAAGTCATTGGAACCCATTGAAGACTCTACCAAATAAGAGTAATGAAGTAATTTTAAGGAGAAAAATGAAGAGGAGTTGTAGTGTCATACTGTAATAAATAAAGTGCTGCAAAAATTAGTATTTCATAGACTATAAAGGAGTATACCAAGATTACTTCAATAGAGAATTTACATATATTTGAATATGAAATCAAAGAAAGTGATGTTGAAGAAGGGACCTATATATCCATAAACCGTGTAGAGATCCTACCTATGTGCAGTTAGAAAAGGAGGAGGAGGATGGTAATGATTTGACAGTGAGCTTTGGGAGATATTTATTTGAGTCTAAACTTTGTAAGGTAATAATTTTTGTTAAAGATTTATCTAACCCAAAAATTTTTTAATATTAGTTCACTTTATAGTAACTTTTTAGACATCACATCATAAATGGAAGACCCTTAAAGTAGCTTGATGATAGCAAACCAATTAGTTTCTTATGTCCCTATTTAATTTATTTATGCACAAAAAAGTAGGGTAGAAGGAATCTTTAAAAAAATATGGTAACAAAAGGATGGTCAAGTTAATTGAATCAAATATAAGAAAAATAGTATAGTAAGTGACCCTAAAGGGCGAGAGGTCAATATTCATTTAGGGTAGTGAGAGTTAAAGTAATAAGTGATAAATTTCATAAGAAATTTATACCCTAATTCACCCCATATTTGGGTAATATAACACTGAGACCCAACTAAGGGACTAACAATTAGTATTAAATGGATAGTTTCATTTTTCTTGTATTTATTTGTTTTTACTAATTGATAATAATCTTTCTAATGTAAAATGGAATCCAATGTGAAGTCACCGTTGTTTGATGATAATAATTTTATATAATTGGAAATGGACTTTATTACCTAGACATAATATTCCCTTGGAGTTCTATGATAATCTGTGGAGGAAGGAATTGTTTTGTCGAACCGATACCAAGTCACTTTGAAATAGGTCAAAAAAAATTATAATTGATGCATCAATTAAAAATCCATAAAAGGATGCTCTCTAATAAGATATTTACAATAAGATTTATCATGAAATTTTTTCATAGTAAATGTGGATTCTATTGGAGGATTAATTTTGAAAATAACAAAGTCCTAATGAAACTTTACTTATGTCTGAAGTCTAGAAGAAAAATAAAAAGAGGAATTCATCTTAGAAGATGAGTTCTCTAGTCAAGGTAAAATTTGAACCTAATGTTTCATTTTATTATAACACTAGTTTGGAGAAAATATTTGGTGTTTTAGACTCTATTATGGATATGGAAGGAAGTTGAGATGAAGTGGGTGCAAAAAATTCAAGTTTCCAATCAAGGAGGTGTTCATGATATGTCTAAGAGGTGATACCGAACTTACAAGAGAAGGTGAAACAATGATAATTCATACTTAAAGTTTATTACAAAATGATTTAAGATATTTCCTTGGAAAATAAGATGAAAAAGAGAGTAAAAGTGGCTTCAAATTTCATTTTAAAGAAAATTAAAAAAATATAAAAGAAAAAAGATACATGAAATAATAAATTTCCCAATACATTTTGAAGAGAATGGACACACATAAGTAATTAAAGGAAAAAATTATTCCACTCAAGACTCAAATCGAAGAAAAAAAACCGGGATGTATTCTAATTCAATTATAAAGAAAAATACTACACAATTTAAATAAAAAGATATTAATATTATAGAACTCTAGGAGATGATAAACACCTTAAATGAGAAGATGAAAATCCATCCAAAATTATCCTTAATAAGAACAAAGAGTCCATATTTTAAATTTTGAAGAATATAAAAGTTCCATTTTAAATCTAAAAGTGGTGATCCAAAAATAATGAGGAAAAAAATTTATAATATTGTGGAAGGATTTGAAAAATTCTAAAAATTTACATTTAAGTTTAAATTCTCAAGGATGAGAACTATAGTAGTGAAAATATATAAATCAAGGAGAGACCACATGATTTATGATTCTTATGTTAAATAATTTATCTTTTCTAACATCAGTCATATGGAAAGGTATTTTAATTGGTGGAATAAATGTAAGGTAATTGAAGTCATTGAGATACACTCCACTCCTATGACATATGAAGAAAGTGTTTTTACAAGGAAAATGAAATTTACAATGGAAAACAGGAAAAATGTTTTAAATAATAAAGATGAGCCTCAATAAAGTGTGTATTATGCACCAAGATCTGAATAAACACACAAAACTATCTTGTAAGTAAAGAATACAAATATTGATTAAAAATACAGTATTTTTTTCCATCCATGAAATAGGTGGAAGTAAAGAAAAACCCACCAAGTAAGTAATAATACATGATGTGACTCTTAGGAATTAGGGAAGAGTGGTTCCTAAGTGGTCTTTAAGGAACAACTAAAAGGAAAAATATGAATATTTAATAAATAATGAATCTAGATGTGATATCCACTATTTATGAAACTTAAGTAGATACATATTAAAGTGTGATCAATTACATAATTTTTGAAAACCCTGAGCCAAGGAAGGATAGAAATGCTCACATATTTGAAGTTAAGTGTTTAAGTTCTTTCATAAAAATAAGATACTTTGGCAATAGGTTGATAAGTCCAACCATAAATAATAAAGAAGATGTTAATGAGAATATTTAACACCTTTCCAAAAATCTGAAAAAGGGAAAATGAAATATTGAAGTCAAAGGGTTGGTATAATATGACTATCCCCATTCCTCAAAATGAGGAACCTTGAGGTACCCCTCTCGACATATGATTTATTTTTTATAACTAGTTGTCTGAGAAGTGTTGTCATAAGGGAAAGATATTATCCACAATGTGATTATTCTATAAAAGCACATTTTATTGAGATTAAATAAGATCTGATAAATCTGAACTAAGTGTCATTAAGACACTAATTAAGAAGAATAATTGATAAGTAGCATCATGAATTTTGTGTCGACATATATTTTTTTTATCTAGAAAGTGTTTTTGTATTTGGTATTATTTGAATAATTTCAGTATATACAAAAGCTACTGAGATTGATGATATATTCCCAATAGTTGTGTCCCAAAATTGATCTACAAAAATTTGTGTGAATAGATAAAGACTCTTATGAAGTTGTGATTAACTTTAAAGGCAATTAATGTAATGACTCAAAATTTCTTTATATTAATAAAATAACTCATATTTCACAATAACTATTTTATTATACTTTACAATAGAATATAAAATTAATTCCATTAAATTTATTTTCACAACATGTAATAATATTTATTACTAAAACTAAGAATATTATAGGGATATAAACACCAATGAATAGTGTAATTGGTAAGTGGGAACTCCACAAGATTGAATTGTTATATTATGATCATTATTACTTTGATGACTAAAAAAATAAAGAGAAGTATTAGGAATATGTTAAACATTATCAAGGTATGTGTAAGAAACTTTTTGAGTGATGTAGTGAACATTGAAGTAATATATTAGTGTGTGTATATAGGAAAATTTGACCATTATGGCTATTGGAGAACTGTAGCCATTATAGAATTTGTGGGAATTTTGACCATTATGGTTGTTGGGGAATTATTCCCATTATGGCCTTAGGTAATTATGAATATTTGTCAATATGGTCATTAGGAATTATAATAATTTGTTATGTATCCCTTATTAAGTGATTATTTGGATTGTTTTATGATGCATAAGGAAGAAACCATGACCAATACCAGTAGGAATAACCCTTATGAGGTTCACTTATCAGATCTTGGGAGAGAAGTGGCTTCACTAGTATTTTCCCTTGACCAAACCCAAGTTAAACTTTAGTAACTAAGACATGATCAAGATCATTTTATATAGAAGTTAAAGCTAATAGATATCACCACTCAAGCGATATTGGATGAAACACCTCAACATACTACTACCATCACACACCTCACCGTCAGGGAATATCCTAATTTAATAAGGAGTTATTTATCTAGATATTTAGTTTTATTTAGGTGAAAATTATTTGGAAATTAAATAGTGTTAACTATAAAATTTTTACATTTAATTTATTTTATAATATATTCTTTATATGAAGGACAATATGCCCTTAACCATTAGAAGAATATGATAAAAAATATTTCTTTTATACAAAGAAACTAAAATTAGTATTTTTTAATAAATAAGAAACTTCAGTCAAAAGTTTAATTTATCATATTTAGTAAATTATTTTTAAAAAATTAATGTTATTTTTTGAATCATCAGATCAAAATTATCTTATAGTGAATTTATGGTAATTTTATATTTTTTTGATTTTTGGGGTAAAAAGTGAAAATAAATTTTTATGAAATACCATAACTCTCATGATATAATCATGATATGAACATGAGTTCAAATGTATTAATAATTTTTATTGAATAAAATATATTTAATTACTAACATAATATAATATTCATTACATTTTGAAGCACATGGTTTTCATTTTGGAACCGAAATTTTATCTTTTCAAAAACACTATTTTTATGTGTTATACATGTATCATTTGATAATTAATTTTTATCATTTTTATATATTGAATCAATTATTATGGATTTAATATTTGGAATTATAAATTCGAAATTAGGTAATTAGATAAATTTCATTTGAGGCATAAAAAGGTATCAAGGTAAAAAAGAGTTACCACAATAAAGGTGAAATAATGCAAGGGGTTAAAATTAAAAGGGAAAAGAATAAGATAACTAAAAATATATGAATCTGAAAAATTTATACCTAGGGGTAGAAACCACTTGAATGGAGGATTTTGTATTAACTCAATCATCACCTGGTGCACAACAAAAAGGCCTTGTTTCACACCTGGTTTGATACTCTTGGGGGATATGTTCTAGTTATCATTTACTTTTTCCGAACCATAATAAAAGGATATATAGTTGAATTAATTATTTATTTTAGACTTAAAAAATGGTTAAAAAATATTATACTGAAATACAAATATTTAAAAAACAATATGATTAAACTTCCATCTAGAATTTATTCTGAATTGTGTTTATTTTCTTATTTATGCCTTATTTTTTAGAAAATAGAGAGAAATAAAAGGGTCTTTGTGAACACTAGATAAACTAGGAAATGAAATAATAAAATTCTTAATATGAGGTAATATGGGTTAGAAAACTTCAAAATGATTTTAAATTTTCTATCCCATGTTATGAATAATAACATGAACCACATAGAGCATCCAACTTCACCTAGGAGGGAACGACTATCCATTGAATCCTTCATATGTTAACAACCACAAAATTTTATTGGACTCTATGAACCATTGATTACAGAAATATGGATCAATTATATAGAAATTATATATTATATATTTGGTTTTTACAAGGAATATATGTTCACTTTGGTAGTATATCGCTTACAGGGGAATCAAATCAATGGGATTCATAAAAAAAAAAATTTGAATGATGAAATTGATTATATCAAGTGATAAGACTTTAAAAAAGAATTCTTCAATTTTTATTTTCCTCACACACTATGCTAAAAATTAAATGGAATTAATTAATCTTAATAAAATAGAAATTGAATTTATATAAAGTTATGAGATTAACTTCACAAGGCTTGCACATTACGCTTTAAGCTTTTTCATCGATTTTATTGAGAAGATTGATCGATTATTTGGAAGACTAAGACCCCATATATGGAAAGATATAGAAATTTGAGACTTTGGGAGTTATGAGGAGATTATATGATGTGATATCAAAAAAAAAGAAATAGAGTTTAGATATTCCCATTGGTCCCATGGACTAAAGAGAATATTGAGAATTTTGGTACGAATCCTAAATATCAAATGGAAGGTAAGAAAGTACAACATACCAAGTGAAAAAAATGTGGGAAAATGAACTTGGAGAATTTTATTCATGGAAGTGGGAAGTGTTTGAAGTTTGTAAAGGTTGTAAAAATTTATTGATTTTTTTTGGAGATGCAAATCCACTATATCCTAACATGAATGATATAGGAAATTTGGTGCAAGTGCATCCTGTTATTCTATCCTTCAAGTGTGAAGAGCATGAATTTTTTTATTTAGTGTTTGAATATGAGAATGGAATATGGAAACCAAAATAAACCCCAAAATCGGCCATGGTATCATGTCTATGATGTTTCTATCGCAAAGACTCAAGTCAAGGCTCTAAATGGAATGGTAACATGCACACTTCTTATTCATTCCAAGTTTTCTACTACACTATATGACATTGGTTCAATGCATTCCTTTATTTATTTTAAGTTTATAAAGAACATTGAATCAAACCATAAAATATTAATTGTATATTTATTAGTTAAAAATACTCAAGGTTTTATTCAAGATATAAGAGTATATAGTGATTCCCCTATTAAAATTGGTGAGTATAAACTCATCTCAAATATAGTAGTTATTCAAATATTGGAATTTAACATAATACTAGGAATGTATTGGTTCTCAAAGTATAATTACAAGATAAATTATAGAATAAAGGAAATTTCAGTTATCTTGGGGTGAAAATATGAAGTTATTTTCGAAGGAGAGATATCCCATCCCACATCTTACTGAGAATAACCTCCTATAGACTTCTTTATGAAAATGATTGTTGAATAAGGGGAAGAAAGTGAAAGAAAAATGGTAGAATACGTATCCATTGTTCATAAATATAATTATTTATTTTTTTGAAGAATTATATAGATTTACCCATAAACGAAATATAGAATTATAAATTTAACTTGTACCTGGATAAAAACCAATATCAATGTATCCTTAGAGATTGGAATTAAAAAATATAGAAGAATTGAAGAAGAAACTGTAATATATTTTGGAGAAGAGTTTTATCCATCCAAGTGTGGCTCCCAAGGGAGTGTATGTTATTTTTATAATGAAGACGGATGGATCAATGTGAATGTGAATTTATTATAGATAACATAATGTGATCACAATAAATAAAAAATACCCTATTATATGAATTGACAACTTATTCAACCTTCCTTGTGGAGATCAATTAATTTCTAAGATTGATCTCAGATTAAGGTATCATCAATTGATGGTGAAGAAAAAATATATCCCATAGAAAACCTTTTTGAGCAAGATTTTTACATTGTGAATTTGTTATTATTCCCTTTATTATGACTAATTCTCCTATTATATTTATGGATTTACCTTGATATGTTTTCAATGGTATCTATTGATGATATTATGATATATTTTAAAAGTCATGAGGAACATGAAGAACACCAAAAAGTCATATTAAAAACTGTAAAGAAAGAGTGGGTTTTTTCTTAATATAGTAAATGTGAGTTTTGGTTGCAACACATGAAATTCATGGGAAACATTCTATCATGAAAAGTAATATTTGTGGATTCAGCTAAGACTAAGGTAGTAGGGGGTGGAATCATCCAAAAACATTAACTAATATTTGTATCTTATTTGTTTTAGTTGGGTACAATTTAATGTTTTTGAGGAAATTTTCATGAATTTATAATCTTGAACTAATTTAACTCAAAAGGGTGTTAAGTTTACCTAGATAAAGTAGAATGAAGAAAGTTTTCAAGAGATAAATAATAGGATGGTGAGAGCACCTGTACTAACTTTACCCTCTATTAAAGAAGGATTTATAATTTATAGGGATAAATTCTTGAATGTAATTGGATGCGTACTCATGGAAAATAAAAAATTATTTCTTATGATTCTAGAATGTTAAATATCATGAATAGAACTATCCCACCCTTGTTTTGGATTTAACTACAGTTAACATTGCATTAGTGATACATAGACACTATCTATTTGGAGAGAAGTGTGATACACACACACACTGACAAAGTTTGAAGTATATATTCACATAAAAAACTCAACAAGAGGAAAAGGGGGTGGATTGAGATTCTTAAGGACTATGATTATTCTATTCATTATCACCCTAGAAAAGAAAACAGAATCACTGATGTGTTTAATAGGTAATACCTTGAAATTCTTGCGATGATGAGGATTGTGGGAGACTCATTGATCAAGTTTGTGGTAAATATGGACATGGAATTCATAATGGAAGGGACATCATCAAACCCACCCCAAAAGATTTCCCAACAATCATTATTGGAGAATATAGAGAAATCAAAAAGAGTTTATACTAACATATAAAATAAGATAAAAGATGTAAAAAATGTGAAGATTTTTGAGTTTAATATTGATTAGGAGGGAGTAATGAGGTTTTGTACAACGCTATATATCCCAATAAAAAAAAGTTAAAGAAAGAGCTAATGGATGAAGTGCTTAGTTTTGAATTATTGATAAATCCTAACACTACCAAAATATATAGAGATATGGAAGATCATTATTGGTAGGATAATATGAAAAGGGAGATTATTGACTATAATGTAAGATGTTTGGTATGGAAAAAAGTGAAGGAAGTACAAAAAAAAACCTAAAGGATTGATGAAACCACTACCCATACCTATATGGAAGTGAAAAAACATCACTATAGACTTTGTTTTAGGACTTTCTAATAAATCCAATGGAAAAAATTCCTTGTGGGTAACCATTGATAGATTGAAATTTTTTATCATTTTATTTATATATGAGAGGACCTCTCCCTTGTGCGCATTGATCATCTATATATTCAAGAAGTGTTGAGACTTCATGGGGTGCCACTATAAATTGTTTCACACTATGACCCAATATTTACTTCTATGTACTGGAGGAGACTTCAAAAGGGTATAAATATAGAGGTGAAACTAAGAACAACTTATTATCCAAAAACGGATAGAAAATTTGAGAGGACTATTCAAATGTTAGAGGATAAGGGGTTTCTCACTTTATTTTAAATGGAGTTGGAATGAACATATCCCACTTATTTAATTATCCTAAAATAATATTTTTCACCAAATTATTCAAATGGATTCTTATGAGGCACTTTAAATGAAAATTTATAGAACTCCAACATGCTGGGATGAAGTTGGAGAAGGAAAATTGTTGGGACTAGAAACTTTGAAACATAATATAGAGAAGATTAATGTGATCTAGAAACATATCAAGGCTTTCAGAGTCCACAAAATGGTCATAATGAAAATTTAAGGAAGGAAATAGAATTTCATGTTGGAGATTAAGTGTTCCTAAAAGTATCACCTTAGAAAGGTGTCATGAGATTTTTAAATGAGGGGAAAATGAGTACAAGTTATGTTGGATCATTTGAGACTATGGAGTGTGTTAGATTAGTTTCCTATTAGTTAAAACTACTTATAAAAACTTTCAATATCCATGATGTCTTCCACATGTCTCTTATAAGGAAGTATATGTCAAAACCAACTCATATAATTTATGTAAATGGTGTGGAATTTTAATCATATATTTAATATAAATAAGAGATGATCTAAATTTAATATAAAAGGAAAAAAGGTATGAGGAATAGGATAAATCAACTAGTGATAGTATTTTAGAGAAAAAATAAGTTTGAAGAAGAAAATTAGGAGCCTAACGAAGTGATGGAGGAAAAAGTTCCCCATTTCTTTGATGTTAAACTCAAATTTCAATGGTGATTTTTTAAGGGGGTGAATATAAAAACTGAAAATTTAATTCTATTAATAAAATAACTATTGTGTCTCAATAAATATGTATTATGTTTTATAACATAAGAACATAATAATACTATTAAAATTATTTTAACATAATGTAATAATATTGATTACTATAACTAGGAATAATACAGGTATATAAGCACCAAATAATAGTGCAATCAATAAGGGGAACTCCATAGGATTGAATTACACCATGAAGATCATTGATGACATGATGATTTTAAAAATAAGTTAAGTGTTTGGAAGAAAATATAAATTATTAGGGTATGTGTAATAACCATTTTGGGTGAAGTAGTGGATGATGAAGTATGAGATTAGTGGTGTATATATATATAAATATGACCATTATGAACATTAGGGAATTATAACCATTATGATCATTGTGGAATTATGATCGTTGGTTAATATAGACTTTGAAAATTATTATCATTATTTATATATCCCTTATTAATTTATTGTTGAGTTTTTTTATGATATAGAATGAAGAAACCATAGACTCTACTAGTAGGAACATCCCTTATGATATTCACTTGTTAGATCTCAGAAGAGAAGTGACATTAGTAGGATTTGACCTTGCGTAAACCAAATCTAGACTTCAACAACTGATACATGATAAAAATAATTTATAAGGGAAGTTCAAGCTAGTAGAGATCACCACCCAAGAGATATTATCCGAACCACACCAAAAGACTAATACCATCACAAACCTTACCCTTAGGGAAAATAATAACGTAATAATAGGTTATGTTTCTAGATCTTAAGTAATATTTAGGTGAAAATTATTTAGAAATGAAATAGTAGTAACTCTACCCACTTTAACTTTTCCCTTATTTTTTATATTATCTTTATATGAAAGATAATATGCACTCAAACATTAGATGAATGTGATAAAATATATTTTTAATAAAAAGAATCTAAAATTAGAATTTTATAATAAATAAGTATTTTTATTTAAAAGTTAAATTTATCAAATTTAGAAAATTATTTTGAAAAAACGAATTTCTATTTTGTAATCATCACTTTGAAATTATCTTATGGTGAATTTATGGAAATTTTCTAAAAATGTTTATTTTTTGGGGTAAAAAGTGAAAATACCTTTTTATAAAATACCATAACACTTATGATATTATCATGATATGAAAATTAATTAAAATGAATTAATAATTCTTCATGATCGAAAATTTATTTAATTAATAACACGATACATAATGCATTACATTTATAAAACATGTTTTCATTTTGAAACCAAGATTTTATCATTTTTAATTTTTTATGTGTCATATATGTATCGTATTCAAATTAATTTTTATCACTTTTATTAATTTAATAATGTAATATTCATTGAATATTTGGAATGATAATGTCTAAATAAGGTACTATGGTAAATTTGACATTTAGGCACAAAACGTTGTTGAGATAAAAAAGATCTATCATAATAAAGGTAAAATAATGTAAAAGGTTAAAATTAAAAGGGAATACCATAATATAACTAAAAATCATAGATTTAAATGGGGTTTTGAGGTATTTAAAAACCTTAATAAATTTTTTAACATTAATTATTGAAAAAATTCAAATACATTAATTCCACCCAATTATGGTTAGCCTTAATAATGAAATAATAATTATTTTAACCCTTGAACACATCCGTTCTTAAGTTTAAATACCCACCCATTATTATTTCACTTCCCACTCAAAATAATTCGATCATTAATTACCTCCCATTAAACCTTCAAGTGTCTTTGAAAGTCTCTAGCTTTAATAATATACTTTTCAATTAAAGGTATTATCTTTGTCTCTCATTTTATTCATGTATTTTATTAGTATTAATCCCTTTTGATTTCTCAATTGATGATTTTTTCTTGAGTTTTAATCATTCATTTAATTTAAAAATTATTCCTTTTTAATAAGGGACTATCTTTACCTATCATTAATCCCATTCTATAAGTGCTTAATAAAATCCATTATACTTCTAAAGCCATTCTTTGAATTTCCATACCATACCATTATACTACGAATACCCAACCTTACTTTCATTCAAGGATATTCATATAGACATGAATATAATCCTTTTATTGTGTAATTATGTGTATGAAAACCATATTCTTTACTCATGGGTTAAAATTATGAAATAAATTCCAATTATATGTGATTAATGTGGCACACATAAATTTAGACATATGAAGGGTGAACCTTGATATTATTCCAATGCATTGAGAAAAGACTTAATCTCGAGATATGACAAGATTATGATACCTTGGATGAATTCCTTGGTAATGTTCTATGATAACTTGGTGAAAAACCATGGTAATATGTTTTACAACACCTTGGTTAAGAACATTGGTGATATGAATGTATCTTGTTTATATTATATCCACATTTACATGTTATGAATCAGATTTTTATATTCATATACTCTTGTTATGACTCATGTTTTTATGTTAATGTTCTTATACTATGCCTCATGTTTCACCCATGATCTTCATTAGTGATATTTTCCCATTGTTTATCCTTTACTAGGATTTACGGTCACTTAGTTCACTTAATTAATTTCCCAAGGAAATCCTATATAGTGAGGTGATATAGAATGGGATAATTAAGAATATTTCCAAAAGAGTTGAAAATTAATTTATGTTTTCTTTTGTGTACCACGTATGTCTTTTATTATATTCCTAGTTTTCAAGTCACTAAACCTAAAAAGGTCATTCAAAGTTATTTATGTAATATTCAGTCAATGAATTTTTTTAAAATTCATGTATAAAAAGGAGTGCCTCTATAATTAAGGCTCATTTGATATTTTTGAACCCAATAAAGAATTGAATGGAATGTAGTACACATGGTATCATTTGTTAATTTTTTTAACAAGTTGAATCAATTTATTCATAAAGTTGTATGATCCTCACACTGAAAGTTATTTAATATTTTTACATTAATGTTTTAGTGTGAAAGTTTGATAGAGATCAAATATTGTGTGTTGAGGGATGAAAAACCAAAGATGTTATGGGGTTTCATTTATTTTCATGATTAACATGAAAACTTTTGAGGAAATATTAAAATAATCTTGTTTTCTAAACCATTCCTAGGATCAGTAGGATTATAAGATTTTTTTATTACCCAAATTTTATGTGGGAGACTCACTCAATGTATCTCTAGAGAAAATGAGACAGGAATGAATATTGTCTTTTGGGAGATTATGAATTTGGGCATTCCGACCATAATTTTTTTTAGATTTGTTTCATAGCAATTCAATAATCAACACATGGTTAATACCAAAGGATAAAGGTGCATAAAATAGAGTGAGATGACATAAGATTAAGAGGTATTCCCTATACTCATAGGGGAATTTCATGTCTTTGAGGAATCCCACTTGGAAGTTTAAGACAAAGGAGGAGTTGAGATTTATTATAGTTCCTTTCCACACATTAAGGGGGAGAAAGGTTTGAAGATGAAAGAAGATAACCCCTATTCAAAGGGGGAGTATAAGATTGAAAGGAAGATTCCCAAAATTTGATATAACAGTAAGTTCCTTTTTTTATTTCATTTCTCATAAAGGGGGTAAGGAATATTGAACATAAGAATTGGATATTTTTGAAAAAAATAAAAATTTGGAGATTGTTAGGAATCCTAAAAATTGTGTTGGATTTGTTGAAAATAAGGAATATTACCTTTATAATAAGGAAGAATATGTTTATGGTTATTCTTGGAAGATTTTTAAGAATGATATCGATTCATTGCTATTTTATTTTTTGATAATGCATCAGCAAGGTTCTGAAGATGCCAAACATGGACAGGACCAAACTATTGTTAGTGGGAATAACAAAGATGAAGAATAATGAATGTGTGAACAAAATTATAGAAAATGGTTTTGGAAAAGAAGGATATTCCCAAAATAGGAAATCCAGAATGGGATATTCTATAGTTGTCACCATGGTGTAATTCTATAGAATATTCACAACATGGTGAATCCTTGACATGGTGGAAAGGAGTTTCACTGGCCATGGAATTTATATAAGAATCAGTAGATCAATAAGTTAAATAAAGGTTTACCACTTTTTAGTACATGTTTTTGTGATCTTAACATGGGAAAGGTTTTTGTGACACACCATAGAGAAATAATCATGGTTGAGATTTTAGGCTACATTGAAGCTCAGATGCTCGAAGTGTTCAAAAGGGAAATGGGAAATGGGCCATGATACAATGATGAGTTGGGTATCTTGGGAGTCTATCACTAATCTATGGTAAGGGCAATTACGGTGATGGTTATTTTTTTTCTTTTATGAAAGAAGTGATGATTCATATATCTACAGGAGAAGGAAAAATATCCAACAATCCATATATATGGGAATTTTCAAGGGTGTGTTATCCTGGAAATACAAATAACTCATTGTGGTTGTGAAGGCAATCCCTATTAGTGGGTGTGTCAGTAGGTGGTGTACCAAATTTATAGGATATAATTATAATGATGATTGAATATATCATCAATTATTTATAAAAAATGTTCCTTAGTTTTAGACCATGATCCAATTTGGATTATATGGTGATTTTAGTTATTTTTTTAGTTCAATTATTGAGATCATAGAGGAGGTTTAATGGAAGAGCTATGGGATTTTATTATAACCCATAATAATAGTGATAAGTGTCCATTTTTTTTTGGGTATGACCCCTCATTTTATAAGAAATAAAATGAATTCATGATAGAATAAATTGATTCTTGAGAATATTGAGTAGCCTAAATTATAGAGTAGAGATGTGTTCTAGGAGAGGGGTTGATAAAAAGGTGCGGAACCTTTTTAAAGTTTCTGCTAAAAAAGAGAAAGGAATCGTCATGAAACTTCAAAAGGAAGAGGAGTTCCAGTGTCATTCTATAAAGAAGATGGTGTTATGATAAGGGGTATTTGAAATACTATAAAGGAGAATTAAAGAGGATTTCAATAGAGAATCTACATATATTTGAGGATATAATCAAAGTAAGTGATACTTAGGAAGGGAATTACATGTTCACAAATTGTGTGGAGTTCCTACCTTGATGTAGTGAAAAAAGGAGGAAGAAGGTTGGGAGAAAATATTGAGCCTTGGGTAATACTAATTCGACCCTAAACTTTGTAAGATAATGATCCTTGGAAAATATTTACCTTTCCTAAACATCATTTGAATATTAGTTCACTTTATAGTTATTTGGTCTAGAAAACACCTGTAACACCCTGAGATTTTATGAAAAATATTCTTTTTAATTTTATTGATGTCTTGTGTTGTACGTTACAACAAAGGAGTCTTGAAAAACACACAACCCTAACTTGGCTACATTACACGCAATCACGACCTTCCTCGATAGCGTGTGTTGTACGCAATACCGAGTTTCACTAAACAACGATATACTATTAAAATATTATTAAAACTAGCCATTATGAATAGTAATAACCACTTTTTGAAATTTTTTAAATTTCATCTTTCAAAATGGACTTTATTTCTGGATTTGGAATATCGAAATTAGCCTATGGTGAAATTTTGGTATTTTTCTGAAAACATTCAATTTTTGATGAATAGTGAAAACACTAGGTTACTATTTAAAAACCGACTTTTTATTTAAATAATTATTTATTTTATTTAAATTTATTTTAGGTCAAAATTGAAACATAATACCTATATCAGTTCAATGTAATTCATTGGAGTCATTTTATAATAATTTTAGATATATAAAAATTTTATTGAACTTTTGACCATCTTTTACCCACCTCCTAGGAGAATTTGAAAATTTACATAAAACTTAATTTTACCGCTTTTGTGAATGGAATTTCAAAAATCCGAGAGACACGGTTTATGTCAGTAAGTAAAATGTGGTTCAATGAGATGAAAATAATTTTTGGTGAATAGTAACTTTTTACTTTTATTTACCACGGTTAAAAGTAAATAGGGTAATTAAGGGTAAAAATGATATTATTGTTACCCTAACACATGTCCTAATTATATTGGATAAGTTTAATTAGACCAAAAACAACCTTAGGAATAAAATATGACCATTTAGGACCACTTTTATTAGATTAGGACATTTAATATTAATTTATTTAAAGAAGGGTTAAAATAGTTAAAATCAAAGTTTAATAAGTAAATAATTTTTAATATAGGGTTATACAGAAGATAAATTCGACTATAAATATTCATTATAAAGATAAAAAGATTTCCTACATCATGGTATTTTATTTATAATTTTTAGACATTAAATAATTTAATTTATTTTTGACACAATGATGATGTAGTAATTATCTTATTAATGAAATATTGACATAATTGATGTTATAAATACCCAAATAAATGTAATTTGAGACTTTTTATAAATTTCACTAATTTTATAGGTTAATATGACATATTAGTATTTATTTAATTAACTTTTTTCTAACTAATCATTCTGTTATGATTTTCACAAAAATCAATTACTAAATAGTTTCAAAATTGACATAAAATAGTTTTTAAAACAAATATTATATTATTAATTGTTATTTTATTCCTAAAAATCTACGGTTCGGCCCAATGACTTAGATAAGGTTATATATATTAATAATAAACAACTTGGGGTTCGTTTGGCTTGTTATAGTAAGTTTATTAACCTTATAGTGTAAGAACACAAAAAGACATGGTAAAAGTAAAATTATCTAACTTAAAGTTAAATCTAAATGATAAGGTTAAAATAGTAAACTAAACTTGTCCAAATTCTATTGGATGAGATTATTTCGACACATCCCCACCTTAGCTTCGAAATAAATCAATTTGTATCTATTTAAAACCGAATATGGATTTATAATAAAATAATATTTTTAGTTTTTCCAAAGGTGCCCCTCTCCTCCCTTATAAAAGGGAACCTCCTCCCTCACTTCCTCACACCACTTTGAGCCTTCATGCTTGGCCAAAACCCAAAAATTTCTCATCTTAACTTCCATAGAAACATCCTAGAGGTCCTGGTCTTCTTCAAAGACCAATTTTAGTGCCTTAAAAGGAGGTCTCAAAGAAGCGCTTCAAAGAAGAGGTATTGTTCGTTACCGATTCTTTAATCTTTATTTCTTCTTCCACTTCTTCTTCTTTAGTTGGTTCATTATGAAGTAATAACATTAGTATAAATCATATACTTATATGTTATTATAAGTTTGAAACTACCCTATTTCACCATTTATCTATCCTACGAAAAACAAAATCACCACGCGTGCGTACGTACGGAATACCGTCTCCACGCCATGGTGAAATCTGTTTTTCCACCAACACCTTACATGGATGGGTATAATGGTGTAAATAATAACTATATATGGTTATTATAACATAATAATTATTCTGATATATTATAACATCCACTCCAATTTTATTCAATAATTATTGGAACGATATCATCGCTCGTGCGTACGTACGGACTACCATCTCCACGACGCGATGCGATTCATTCTCCATGTTAACCATACATGAATGATCATATAGTTTATATAATGAATAATAATGAAATATATGAAATAATAATTCTGATGGATATATTTATATATATATGTATGACATCTATTTAGTTTCATTCAATTCAATAAGGAAACGAAAACATCGTTCAGCGTACGTACGACCTACCATCTCCATGAAGGGTGTATTTCATTCCTTTTATCGATCTATAATATAAATATGTACATGATGAATATATATTATATATAAATCATGTTTTACATTCTGGAATTATGTAAATCAGGATGTAAGTAATAATATCAAGAACGACAAGTCGAAACACATACGATAAATGAAATGATTTTACCCAAAATGCTGCTTTAACATGGAATTTACAAAAGAACGGGTAATATAAAGTCATAAGTGAAACATATATGATATCATAACAATTAATATGATTCTGTAATAAGTCAATGACATTATTTAAATCATTATACAGGAGGTTCGAATACGTACGAAGCATATCAGACCTAAGGTAAGGGATACATTTTCAATCTCATTTTTTATCCGAGATTTCTTATACGTAAGTATTTACTGGGACTATGTTTATCATCCGTGACCATGTTTACTAAAAATGTTTTCATAAAATTTTTACTATTATTCCATGAATTTTTAAAGTCATTTTTACCCTTTATTGACTTTTTACCACATTGTATGAATGAAATCTTTACTTTGGTTATCATATAAGGTACTTTTTGATTTTTCCAACAATAGTACGAGGACAATGTTTTTTTTAACTTATACGACATGAAAGGATTATTACGGTTTTATAAAGCCTTATTTTCATGAAGATTCCTCCAAAATATTTCATGACTATTTTCAACAAAATCTCTTTCTTTTAAAATTGCATGACGTTTTGTGAAAAGAAATTGATTTTGAAGAAGAAAGGTTATTTTACTCAAGAATTCATTTCTAGTGTTTTATCAAAACCATTTTTCATCTAAGATGAAATTATTTCATATGTGTGTGTTTCAAGTATAATGTCTCTATGAATTGCATGGTTTAACTTTTCTTATTATGAAATGATATCCATTTATTTTATATGGATTATGTGATGATGGGATGATGTTTATGAAACCCATTCTATTTATTGGGTTATTATGAATGATGTATGTTTATTTTGTGGCACATGTAAGAATGATTTCATTATGAGATGGGTGAGACCTATATCTCCCTCAAATTAATTGGGTAAAGATTTATATCTCATGAGATAGACATGGCTGGAATGGTAAGTTAATCCAGTTTAGTAATACAGGACTGGAACGAGGAGTGAACTCGATTCAGAAAGGGACTTTGTCCACTAAGATGGTCTTGGCATCAATGCCTTGTCTACTATAGAAATCATATCATGTGCTTAATGGTTTCCACAATCACATGTTTTATTCCTATGATATTTTATCGTGATTAATGTTTCTTTATGATCTATTCCTTATGTTCTTCAATGTTTTATGTCATTGCTCAAGATTTTGTTGTTTAAACATTATGTTCATGTTTTTAAGTTAAAATGTTTATGATTTGTTTTATTTTATCCATGCTTACCCTTAATGAGAATTTGAGCTCACCCTTTATATGTTTTCTTTTCCCCAAGATATAAAGAAAGGTTTTAGGTAAGAAAACAAAAGGGGAATATCTTAATGGGAGATGTTGAAGATCTTTTACCATGATTAGAAGATTACATTCCGAGTTTCCAAAGACACTAAACTATTACGGTCCTTGTGTGTCTGTTTTTTTATGTATTAAGTATTCTGAAAAAGTAATGTAATGTCCATGTACGTCAAAATTTGGGTCTCTACAACACCACTAACACAATCTCCTTAGAGTATACCAGTTAGGGTGAACTAAGAAAGTTCTAATTTACCTATTTAATTTCTATATACACACCAAAAAAAGGTAAAATAAAACTTAAAGATCATTTGGAAAGAATGGGATGTTCAAGTGAATTGAATAAAAACAAAATCTAATAAAAATAGTATAGAAAATGACCCTCAAGGTTTAAAGGACAAGATCGTTTTAGTGTAGGGATATATAAAGGAAAAAATGATAAATTTTATAAGCATTTTATACCTTGATTTACCCCCCTATGAGGGTATTCATTTTCTAAGACACTATTAAGGGACTAATAGAAAACTATAAGGAACTCATTACATGAAATATAGTATAATTAGTTCTATATATATCTTGTATATTAAAGAAAATCAGATATACTGAGCATTTGTGAATTATGGGATTCAAGATGCCTAAGTAATTGCGCACAACCATCATACTTACATCAATTCCTTTGTGATTCTAAACTTTTATTATGAATTTAAAAATGAATAATATATAAAAGATGATAAAATATCTCTTGAATCTAATTATCCATGAGGATAAATAAATGAATCATGAAAAAATGTATATCCTTATAGTGAAAAAGAGGAATTGAGAGGTTAAGAGTTCTAAGATTAACTACAAGTTTATGGTGCCTTTACACTACCCTTCCAAAAGGAGAAAGTTTCAGAATGAGGTTAAGGATCAAGATGCAATGTGTTTTTCTTATGGAAATAAATTCCACTAGGAGAAGCACCGTTCAAAAATAAATATTCTAGTTGAATCTTCAGGTATGTTCATTATCAAGTATAGTATTCTATTATCAAAGAATAGGTATTAGATATAGCTTGTCGTTCTCACATTTTATCCAAATATATGAACCAAGTAGATTCTAGAAGATTACCGAAGGAGGGGTTGATCGTTGAGCTTCAAATTGAATAAGAATAGATACATTGTCTATAATAGGATATTATCTCACATTTAAAACTAGATTAATTATATTTTTAAAGAACTGTTATTATGTGTCCAGCTTAACCAAGAACATAATATATGTATCCAGTTTAGAAATGAATTGTTTTTTCCAAGTTCAAAAATAAATAATGATACTTTTACAAAGATAAAACATTTTATGATATGATATATATAAAGAACGATATTTACTTACTAAAATATGAAAACCAAGTATTGGGGATAAATAATGAATCAAGTTCATATTACTCATATCACACATAGTTGCAACATCATTGACTTGGTCATATAAATGAGAAGTATTTGAAAAAATTATACTAAGAAGGGTATTTAGATTCCTTTGAACTAAAATCATTGGATATGTTTCATGATTATTTAATTTTTTTTCAATGATCTATTCATTTGAAAAGGTATATGAGACACACATATTTTAGAATTAGTTCATACTGATGTGTGGGTACCTCTTCTATTAGAAGATAATGGTGGATATTGTTACTTCATTACTTTTACTGATGAATTTTTTAGATATGCACATATCTAAATAATGTGGTATAATTATAATTTATTTGATAATTTTAAGGAACAAAAGAATGATGTAGAGAATCATCTTGGTGAATAAATAAATAAATCCTACTCAGATTGAGGTGAGGATTATCTATTAATCATGGAGTGAGAAATCACTTCCTATCTAAGTACTGAAGTTTTTAGATAGGATAATATTATGAATATTCATACTAAGAACCAGATTCAAGGTGGATAATGAACCTAATTACTAGAAATAGTGGTAGGGATGATGGTGAATCTAGTTTATGAAAGTGGTGAAGTTGGATGATAAGTTCTGGAAGCTTAAAAATGATGTAGGTGCATGAAGATGTAATGGACTTGCATAAAAGTATTTGGTATTGATACAGAAGAGTCAATTATAATGATAAATAAAAGTAAATACATTATAATTTATAAAATAATACATTGTTCACCATAACATCTTGTTGAAGTGGTGATTTGATTTGATTGAATAAAATAACTCCCATAAAGATAAAATTTTAGTGTCATTCTCTACATAGTTTTAAAATAGCGATGGAATAGGCATTACCAGAAGTTAGCCACTATAAATTTGTAGTGGGGGTCATTTGTACTATGAATTATTTTGATTAATATGAAGCTTATGTTATCATGTTCTTTAGTGTTTATTATTCCTATTCTAATACATTGTTTACTCTTCTATTTAAGTTTTCATTTCCCATGGATTAAGATATTATCTGAACCACGTAAATCCTTGTGTTCCTTTATTATTTCATTTAATTTCATTCATTTCATGTTATCTTTGGGGTTTATTCTATGAGTGTCTAATAGTATTGTAAAATGAATGGCTGTGTTGTGTGGATTTTTGATTCTGAATACAAATTTTGTGGAATCACTATCTTTTATACCTTCTGGTAACTTTGTTCCACACTTCAGGTAAGAAGGTTAGGTTATTAAAAAGATATATAATCTGGTGAAAAAGTTGAATCAGAGCTTGATTTTGAGTTTTTAAAATATATATTAGGCAAAAACCTCTAGAAAATATGAGTGACTTTCTATTTAGCCTTTTCTGATTCAGTGGTAGTTTTATGTTTTAGAATATGCTGTTTTAAGAGGAAAAAACGAGGCTAGATAAGTCTGATAATTTAGAATATGGATTGTGGAATATGAAGGTGCATGATTACTTGTTCAAGAAGGATCTCGATCTTCCATTGGTAAGGATGAATTCATATATAATGGATAATGTGGAGTGGGAAATAATTTATAGAAAGTATTTAATATCTTAAACCATCAAGACTCATTCCTTTGTGATTTTTGGGTGTTGTGGGAGCCAATATAGAGTTTGGAGGTGTTATAAAGGTGAGATATGAGTTTTTTCTATCCATAGGGTCACTACAACAAGGTGGTAGATATGGTGGTGGTTTTGGTGAATCTACTTTGGAGGTATATGGCATGATGCCCATGTGTTTTTTATATAGTTTAGGGATATGAAAATTTTGTATTATAGTTCACCATAGGGGATGAAATTCTAGTGGTGGTGTGATTTTTTTCAAAGGCATTTTACCTATACGAAATAGGGAGATTTGAAACTCCCAAAGTGAAGGGAATTATTTTAGGACCATTTCCTTGCAGGAAACATGAATATAAAAATTCCCAGGGTGATGGGAATGGTTCCATAGAGTCATAACTGAGTTAGGTTTTATAAGTGAGGAAGTAAATAGTGATTCAAATATTTCCAATCCATTACCTTGGGCATAGTGGGGTGAAATTGCGAAAGAGCGTTCTCTACGATGAGGAAAAGTCCATGGTGGACTTATAAGGAGCTAAAATAGTGTCTTTCATTTCGTGGTTCTAGCCATGGAACTAGTGAGAGTTATTAAATGTGGATTTAAAATGTGCATAAATTTTTGAGGGAAATTCATTTTTAATTCCTAGAAAATCATACCTCATTTTGACTTAGAGAACTATAGGGATTTTGGATATATCCATGTTATGGTGGAATTAATTTAGACTTTCTCTATAAATTGAAGGTCAAACATTCCTGGGTTTGGTTTTACAATCTATTCATTATAACCCCATCTGACCCTAGGCCATTTCCTTACTCTCTAACCATCACTCTTGAGGGTTTAAACCCCTTTGTTTTGCAGGATCAAACTCTCTTGGATAATGAAACCCCCTTCCTCTTCTTCTACCATCTCTTGATATCTTATTCTTATAGAGGATCATTGCGGTGAGTTTTCTAGTTTTGGGTTAGTGGTTAAGCATGGTTTGATGGTGGATTTATATGATTAGGTTCTAGAGTAGTTTCCTTTGAGATTGATGGTGGTTGATCCTAATTTCCTCAATTCTTATTCATAAATTTCTTGAAAGCTTCATACTAAGGTAGGGGATTCAAGAACTCTTCCTTATTTATATAAATTATGGAATTTTCTTGCCTAATCTTTATTTTTTTGGATTATAATATCTGAATTAATGAAATATAGAAAAATGGACTTAAATAATTTAAAGATAAGGTGATCAATTAACATTTTATTTATTGGGTTCTTATCATTTATTCATAAATATAAACTATTTGTTTTCTTATTCAGGATTATAATTGTTTTTTTGATATTCGGTTGTCATGCTAATTCTAAGATAATGAAATCACACTATCATAAAATGGATAATCACTTAATTATGGTAATTAATTGAATTGGTGAAGATGAAATTGTTTGGTGGATACTCATACAAGTATCCGAACCTAAGAAATTACATAATATCTAGTTTTAAGTCAAGAATTAATTTTATTAAATTTCAAGGATCTTTATGGTTTATAGTTTAAACAAATTAGTTTGTAACTCTTACATAACACACTTATACATTATAGAGTGCGCACTTACACTTAGTATCCATTTAAAAAAATAGTTCTTTTAAATTGAAACATGTTTTCTTTTCATGGAAAATATTCACAATTTTAAACTTGTATTCATCATTGTTCCTACTCATCCTTAAATCCTTTGATTTTTTTTTGAAAATGTGGTATGAGAACAAAAATCTAGATAAGGTATATATAAATGAAATAATGGGAAATAAGTTATTAAAATTTAAAACCATGAGATCATATAATATAGCTTTCATATAATATAATAAACTTTGAGATCAAATAATAATTTACTTACACTTGAAGTCAACTTAACTACCCAAATATTTTCATAAAGAACATTATAAGAAAACATAAAGGCAATATCATAATCATAAGGGTCTCTTAAAAAACATGAGAACACATGAAAACATTTTCTTTAAAACATACCTTTTTAGACTTAAAGGAAATAATCATTTATTTATATAAATATCATTAAATTAACTTATAAAATCAAAATATTTTCTTGAAAAATAATAAAAAAATATAAAATTAATGTAGTTTAATTGTAATATTATCTTAATAAAACACTTTCAAGAACCATTTCAAGAACCCTTATAAATGGAATAAACTACTTGGTTAATTCCAATATAATTCTCCAAAAAACATATTCATTAACCAATGAATCAGACATATCAGTCTCAACCATCATCATAAAAATTTTTCAAGGATTATAAAATATATTAAACAAATAATATATTTCATTTAAATCATCAAACTCAAAAAATATACCTTTTAACCCACAAGAAAAACCTTTTAGAATATTGATATACCTTTTTAATCCAAATTTTAAAACTAAAATACAAAAAATAAAGGGAAAGAGGTTTTTTATTTTAATTAAACATACAATATTATGAATCAATCAAAACATTAAATAATGATTGTGTTATTGGGAAACTCCATTAACTTCGTATATGTTAAAATAGAATCCTTTTGTAAACAAATTCAAAAGGTCCAATATAAAATATGTAAAAGGATTGGATTTGAAAGAATTTTAATGATAGTTGAAATAGTTAAAAAAGGTCCTTTATAATTTATTCATTTCAATATAAATTAATCTATAAAAGTATATTAATAGTATGAAAATAGAGTAAAAATATTTATAAATTAAATCTTTAAAACATTTGAAATGAGGTTTTAAGGTTTTACATCCATTACCTTGAGTATGAATTGTTAAATATGTTATTTATATTACCTAATAATAGACTTATTCTAATAATTTACTTTATTAATAAACTTTTTAATTTTTATTATTCCTTTTATTTTACTTATATCCATTTTATACATAATTACTTAATCGATTAAGTTCATGTGTGACGTTTTTATGAATTTTAGGCTTATAAGTCCGAAATGGTTTGGGTATATTGACTATGGTTAATGGGTTCAATGTTACATCATATAAAGAATATTACTCATGAAATAATTATCATTTATATATATTAAATTCCATTTTATAACCATTTATAAAATATGTACATGAAAAATGAATCACATCATTTCGTGAAGGTGGTAGTCTACACCTATACACAAATGACACCATCATTTTTTGATGGATGGACACGTAAGATACTAGTTGATATATTATATTTTAATAATGATAATTATATCAAAAATATCATATATATTGATTATATAAATAATAATGACCATCCTTTTAAGGTGGTGATGGAAAATTAAACACATCTCTTTATTGAGTTTGTAATCCACAAATATGCATGAGAGATGTTTTCATTTCCCATAGGATGGAAAAGGATATGAAAAATGGTTTTATAATATTCATAATAAAATTTAAGTATATTTAAGAAACTTATGTTATTGTTTAATAAATTTTAAATAATATTTTAAGGATTTAGAATAATAAATAAACTTTAAATAGGTTTGTTATGACTTATATATTCTCATAGGATAACATCCTTGAATTACCCCTTAAGCCTTCTAGGATTGTAATTTTGGTGAGATCAATAGCTTTATGAAATGGATATGGATTTTATAGAGATATTTGGGTAGGTATTGGCCAAAGTAGACTGCTCAAAATTTATGAGGAAGGGTGTAGAGGAGGTTACCTTTTATAAGTGAAGGGAGGGGAACCCTTGAAAATACTTAAATACTTAGATTAATATAAATCATTTTTCATGTTAAAGTGAAAAAATTGAAATATTAAAAATATATGATGAGTATGAGTCTAAGTAATATATTAAAATAAAATCTAGATAAGTTTAGGTGATTTTCTCACTCTTATCTATTAGTTTTAATCCCCCATTAACCTTTTTTGATGATTACGACAATATAAATGTTTTTTACTCTATAAGAGTAAAGAAATTTGTAATAAAAGGAAACGTGACCCATAAGTGGAAAATTATTGATATTATTGACCATATCCAATTCAAATGGCTGAATATAATATTTTTTTATTAATTTTAAATCATTAAATAAAATATTATTCAACATAATATACCATTAAATTCATTTCTGGTACTATTAACATAGTTTGACTTTAATGACATAAATATCGTAATGGAATTATAATATAAAATTTTAGCGGATTAATAATTTGTTATATTTATCTAAATAAATCATTTAAGAAAATAATTCATCTATTTTTATTAATTTTAATGTGTTTTAAAATCATTGACTTTATTTTTTTTGTTACTTGAACAAGCGCTATATCAGTGTTGTGTAAGCATTTAAGGTAATTATTTTATCACTAAAAAGAAAAAATAAAATAACATGATAAAAAATTGCTTAATATTTCAAATAACCATTTATAACCAATGAAAACATATTTTTATCCCTATGAGAAAAATAGTAGATATTTTAAAACAAATAGAGTGACATATTCTTTCTATTATTTGATTAGAATCATATTATGGTAATTGTCAAAGTAAATTGGAAATAAATTTACACATTTTAGAACCATGAATTGTTTTGGTAGAAACATAATTATACAATAAAATAAACTTAAGAGTTAGGGAGTTTTTTAGGATTTATTTCATAATTTTAACCTTGTTTGACTCGTTATACCCTTACCGAGGTGACATATATTTAATATGTTTACTATTAATAATGAAAAAAATAAAAGGGAAATATTTACAAACATTCTAAAGGATCGAATAAAAACTGAGGGGGGGGGGGGGTTGAATCAGTTGTTTTAATTTTTATATGTTTCAATAATTTTCAAAACTTAACCCTTGAAACCTATGAAGATTTGTTTCATTACAAACTTTTAGTAAATACTAATGCATGAAATAGTAGGAAATCAAGTAAATCACACAAATTTACAAGGTTTTTCCTTAGTGTGAGAACCTATATCCTTTCTATATCCACTCCCCTGGGTCTGTGTAAATTCACTATTAATTAGAAGTTAATAAAACTTGTGACAACTATTGTTAGACACCTTCCATCTCCCGATAAGAAATATTATACTGACTCCCATAAGTTTACATTGTTTTCTTATAAAACAATTGAGCCAAACAAAGGAATTGAGACTTTGTTGAAGCTTCTCCACAATTTCTCATTCTAAATCCTCAGTCCAATTTCGCTAGATCTAATTTTCTCAATATGATGAGTTTGGATCTAATTATCTCAATACGATGAGTCTGAATCTAATTCTCTCAATAAAATTAGTCTAGAGTCGATTATCTCAATATGATGGATTTAATACGATAAACCCAATCTCAATCTACAAAACTCAAACTCTACTCAAATGCTCAATATGATAGTTCTTAGTACAATCAACTCGATGTATTATTCTCAATTCGATTAACTCAATTCAATCCTCTCAATCTAATCAACTCAATACTATCTTCTCAATACGATCTTGCTCAATTTGGTAAAAAAAAATTTACCTGTTTGATCCTCCTCACGAGATCTCCAGATGACAACGACTCTCACTTTATTTCTTCAGTGCTCTACCTTTTTTCTTGTGTAAAAGTTATGAATGAATGAATGATCTAAGAAAGTATTTATTGGAGACTTAGAAAACAAAATCTAGAAACTTTAAAACCTTCCCCACTTCTTCAAGTTTCAAAATATCTAAAGATCTATAGAATTTAAACTTCAACTTTAACATCTTCAATCCTACTTATATTTCATTGATATTTATGAAATAATTAATTTAAAGTTTGACGTTTTAAACTCTATATAAAACTTATGGAATTTTCTTTTTGAGTATTCTTTGTAATCAGCTCATTATGATTCTATTTCCTTCTTAGCTCATTATGAACCGTTTCATTCTCAGCTCATTACAATTTCTATTTCTTTTTCAGCTCATTATAATTTATATTTCCTCTTCAGATCATTATGATTTATATTTACTATTTATCTCATTGCGATGGAATACTTATTATGATGGAAATCCCATTACGATGGAAAACTCATTACTATGGAAATCCCATTACGATTATGAAATTCTTTATACCTCTCCACTATTTCTTAAAAAGATTTTATGATGACAATTTTTATGATTTTTTAGAATTTTATGACCAGAATATTATCATCTACTTTTGTTTATAAAGTATGAAAACTTTATAACTCCTCACTTCATAATATTCTTTCAAAAAATCTTTAGCAACAAAAAAATTTCTTCACTAAAAAACTTCTTCCTTTCTCTGATTAAGACAAAGAAAAACTTCTAGAAAAAAATTTCTACCTTTGATTATTTTTGGATCTGATGATCTGAATATGATACCGACTGATCTGATTCTTTTAGAAACTTTTGAATTTATTACAAAATCTCATTACAATAGAATGGGTCTAATTCATGAATAATAGAAACCTTATAATAAAAAATATTAGTTGTCAAAAACTATAAAACTTTGTTAAAAAAACTACAAAGGTTCTTCAATCTCCCCATTTGGATTTGCTGAACACCTATGTTAACAACTTTTCCAAATAACAAAATTTTTTCACAACTCAACTTATATAAAAAAAATCATGTTTTTTGACTTTTATCAAAACATAGTCTTTCTCAAAAGAGAGTGTCCAGACACCAAACTACTAAAAAAAGTAATGTTTTTGAAGGAATTACATCCCTAAGTGGCAATAAAATTTTCCAGCCATGTAAATAAAAATCTCCCTCACTTTTATTTTTTTCTCACTTTTCCTTTCCTCTCCCCCATTTTACGAGAAACACAAATTTAGATTCATTTAATAAAGATAAATAAAAAATTCTTACTAAGATTTTTTTTTTACTTTCTATCCCTCTTTTCCCACTTTATCCAAAGCACAATGGGGGTACTTCTTTAAGAGGTTTTGTAAGAAATGGATAGAGGCTGAACATGAAGTTGCAACCTCAATTCCACAAACCTTTATTTCCAAATTTATTTTGTAAAGATATATTAAATATGATACTTTGTTGAAATGTATTCCAACAAAATATCTATAGCAGCAAATTTCCTTTTTACAAAGTGAAACATTATATCAATTTTTTTGATCTTGAAGGTTGGATAATATTTCTAGAAAGATCAATTGCACTATTATTATCACAAAGTATCTTCAATGGTTTAGAAACTTTTACTTTCAAATATTCTAGCAGAATTTTCATCCACAGCATTTGAGTAAAAGCCTACGTAACTACAACATATTTAGATTCAGCTATGCTCAAAGTTACTAAACATTGTTTATTACTATGCCAACTCACACAACATTCACCAAAGAAAAATATTTCTCCTCAGGTTTATTTTCTATCATTACAATCTCTCTCCCAATCAGTATTAGTATAACCATGAAACTTCGTCTAAAAATTTCATTTGTATAATAACGCATGTGAAGTTATTCCTTTGAGATATCTCATAATCCTCTTTATTGCCAACATATTTGATTCCCTCTATTTACTTTGATACATGAAACACAAAGTCACAAAATAAACAATATCAAACCATGAGGCTATAACATAAAGAGTACTTCCTAACTTCTGAAAGTATTTTTGATTCACACTAATTCCATATCCATCTTTACTCAAATTTTTACTCACTGAAATATGAGTTGAAACTTATTGGAATTATGCCATCCCAAACTTCTTTAACAATTCCCTGTCATGATTTTATTGAGATAATAAAATATATTTTTCCATTTGTTGAACTTGTAATCCAAGGAAGAAATTTAATTCCCCTAACATAGAGATTTCAAAATTCTTATTTATTTCCTTATAAAATGTTTACAAACATCTTCTCTATCCCTAGAAAAAATATATCATCCACATAAACAATTTAAATTAGAGCTCAAGAGTCAACATCTTTCACATATATTTTTATATCAACTTTTCCTTTGGAAAATATCAACATTCTCAAATAATTTTCATGTTTAGAATACCAAGAATTTGGGGATTATTTCAGCACATAAAAATATTTATTTAATTTAAAAACTACTTTTTTATTCCTCATTAAGTAGAAACCCACAAGGCTGTTCAATGTAAAATTCTTCCTCAATCTCACCATTTTAGAAAGATGAATTCACATTAATTTGATAAAATCTGTAATTACAATGTACGACCACTGAAACAAACATTATAATATTTTCTAATCTTGTAACTGGGGAAATTATTTCTTCAAAATCCAGACCTTCCAACTATGAATAACCATTAAAAACAATCTGGGATTTGTTTCTTGAAACTTCTCTATGTTTATTAAACTTATTTATGTAAACCCGCTTAGTTTCTATGACATTATTATTTTCTATCCATGAAACAAGTTCCTATGTTTAATTATTCTTAATATGATCCAAATCTTCATTCATAGCATCTACACATTCTTTTGGTTGAATAGACCCCAAAACTGATTCCAGTTCAGATTTTAAGATAAGTGAGGTATGATTATCTAATCTCAAATTTATTCTTGTCTTGATTGGAACCTTCTAATTCCCAAAAATATTTTTGGGTTCAACATGCTTTTATAAGGTAGGAAATTATAAAGTTTCTTTCAGAGATGAAATTTCTTCATCACATTATTCTTATGATTCTTGATAAGGACGTTTTTAGTTACTTTCACTATTTTTTGAATTCTATAGTTTATCCTCCTCAGAATTCTCAATAACTTTTTTTAAGTAACTTTGATTTTTCAATTACCTTTACATTATATGAGTCCACTAAGTTTTGTAAATGTTTGTTCCTACAATTGTAACTTCTTCCATTTGGTGAATAACCTATAAAAGTACATTCCTCATCTTTCTCATCAAACTTTCCCAAATTTGGATTTTTGATTTTGAGAAAACATGGAATTCCAAAAAAATTTAATTATTTCAACGAAGATTTTTTATTATAAAAAATTTAATAATGAGTTATGTTAGTTTATGGTCTTGGCAAGTATCTATTTCAAATATTTTCAATAGTTCAAATAGATTCTCTATAATAGAATTTTGAAAGTTTGTATTATGCTAACATACTCCTTACCATTTCCACAAAACTTATGTTCTTTCTTTATACTTCTCTATTTTGTTGTGGAGTATAGGGAGTACTATATTGATGTTAGATACCATGCTTTCTAAGATAATTTTCAAAAGTATTTATTATGAATTTAGTACCATTATCTATTCTCAACTTTTTTATTGAAACTTTGATTTCTCTCTCAACATCTTTTTGGAATAATTTAAACATTTTGAATAGAATTTGTCTTGTGATTCATAAACATGTTGTTTTCCATCTGAGTGAAATAATCAATAAAAGTGATAAATTATAAATATAGTTTTGTTGATTAATGTCTCATCAACCCGCATAGATTGGAATGAATAAGATTAAGTGGTCTAGTAGATTGAATCACAACTCCTTTATGACTTTTTTATACATATTCCTTTTTTTACAATTTACACAAACATCTTATTCTCTTATTTTCAATTTTGGAAAGTTTCAAATGGAATCAGATTTAAAAAGTTTTTTAATACTTTCCTATCCAAGTTTCCCAAGTTTTCAATGCAACATTTTTTTATCTTCAACACTCAAGTAGCCAGAGTAATTGAATTATCATATTTAGAAGAGATTTCCACTAGTTCTTCATCCTCTTGTAATGACTTTTCAATATTTATCACTTTTCATGATACAAAAATATTTCATAAAAACAACTTCTTTTTCATCACCACAATGTTAAATTTCACTAATAATGTTATGTTTTAGTCTATCAACATATAAAACTTCCTTATATTTCAATTTTTTGCCTTCAATCTCAGCTGTTCTGATTCCTCTATTTTTTTAGGAAGTATCATTACCAAAGGTAATTGCTCCTCCATCATGAATTTAAACATGTTTCAAGATTTTTATATCACCTGTAATATGTGATAAGAAACCACTATCATGTATATATGGTTTATTCCTTTTACTTTGTTTTAAAAATATCTCCACAAAAAAATTTCTTTCCTCAACTTTATTCTTTTCATGTTTCTTTTCTGTTCTATCATAAGAAAATTGTTTTAGAGGGAGTGTCATACATATTTCAGAATGATGAACAGCTTGATTACATCTTCCAAAAAATTCTTCCAAACATTCAAATATATTTATTGTTGGAAAGTTTCTAACATCTTGAGAATTCACCTTTTCAAATTTCTGTAAGTTATTTTCACTATTTCTTCCACTTTACTCAAAACTTATTCCAAGTAGAGATAATTTGTGCAAAAAATTATAATCTCTATGCCCATAGATTCTATAAGACCAGAAATAACCATAAAATCTTGATTTTTCTATTCAAGATATATCTTTCTCTATAGAAAATTTGTTGAGGTTGATAACTTCTTTCAGCTCTAACGTACTTAGGATGTGGACCGTATTTTATTTTCAGGAAGTTTTCTACTTTTTTAGATTTGAAATGTTTCTCAAATCCTTAATCTAACCCATAATTCCTAATATCTTTTTCGGAACTTGAATTGTTAAAAGAATCAGATGAAACATTATTTTTGGTAAGAGAAGATTTCAACTAATTCTCATATTGATCCTTCTCAGCAACTTCAGATGTTTTAGAATTTACTTCCAAATCTTTGTTGAATTTTTATTTCATCTTCCTCAAGGTACTTTAAGACTTAGGAAGTTATGGTTAAAACTTGTTAAATTCTTATTCCTTATCTTCTAGGTTCTTAATAAGATCTTCAATAATATTTACCTATTCAGTAATTCTAATATTGTAACTTAAAATCTCCTCGTTATATACTTCTGCTTTCTTGATGACATCTTTTATTCAATCAAAAAATTCTATAAATTATTTATCCATTACTCTAATTTATTTATTGATTTTTTTGCTTTTATTAAGACATGAAAAAAGTTTTGTTCTGAGATGATACTCTCTATAAGATTCTTCATCACCTTCTTTACTCTTCGAGGAATATTTTGTTTTCTTAACTTTTGTAATGAAGGTTCTGATTTTTTTTGGACTTTAATCTTCATAAGAATTGTGGTAAGTTGGTTCTAATTCAACTTTATTACTCTACATACTTCTTTTGTTTAAAGTAAACTTTTTCTTGTATCTGTTGGAATAATTTTCTTCTTTATCATTTTTTCAACTTCTTACATCGATGTTTTTTCATTAGAATCATCTCGATATTCTCTAACATTATTCTTAGGGAAATTCATAGAAAAGTGTTCGATTCTACCACACTCAAAACTTTTGAGAAGAATTTTACCTATATAATTTCTTCTTCCACTTTGATAGTTCTTGGATATAGGAGACATAATTTTTTTCATTCAACTCACCATTCTATTTATCTTTGGAATCATAAGGATCAACTTCTTCAAAATCTTGAATTTTCATCTTTATCATAACTTAAAATTCCATTTCATCTTTCATGTTATTTTTAAACAATAGATATTTCCTCATTTCATAATCAATAATAAAGTTATACAATTCATCAAGAGATAAATCATCATTATATTTTAAAGAATAAATTTTATAATAAAACATGTTTGGATAGTTTCTTATAAGTTTCTCCACAATTTTATAATCTTCTAGGACATATCCAAATCATATGATGTTATATAAAATTTAATTTACAACATTTAAGTATTAATAAATTGTTTTTTTATATCCCATTTTAATGTATTCATACTTTCTACTCCAAATTTGTATATTTTCTTTCTTAACTTTTGTATTCCCTTCAAAAAAATTTTCTAGCTTGTACCACATATTTTTGAAGTTTTGAGACCCATAATATTCTAATAAACATTCTATGATATATACATAAGGATTGAATTTATGTCCTTTACATCACCTTCTATATTTATCTTATCAGAAAATTTCATAGGTGAGCCTTTCTCAATATGTGAAAAACCAATAGTAGTGGTATCAACAACTTCCAAACAAAGAGATAAGAGATAAGGAATCATCATACTTTTATATCCATAATATTTTTTCCATAAAATTTAAAAATTCCTATAATATTGATAAAATTGATATTATCCATGATAATAATTCAACAAGGGAACCTTCCCTCTGATACTAATTAAAACTTGAAAAGGATCAAATAAAAAATGATAAGGTGGGGTTGAATCAGTTTTTTTAATTTTTATAAGTTTCAATACATTTCAAAACATAACCCCTGAAACTTGTTAAGATTTATTACCTTATCTGTAGGATCGAAATAATGAATTTAGATGGTAAATATACAATAGGGGGGGGGGGTAAATTTTATACTTTAAAAAATTATTTTGGAACTTTTAAAGAAGATAATGTTTAAGAAAGTTAAACAAGGTAAATTCACAAGACCTCTTAGTTCTACAATCTTGCTTGATTCCAAAAATATGGTTCCAGAAATGAAACTTAAGAAAAGTTTACAATGATAAAGATTCTACCATAAAGTGTATAGAATCTTAAAAATCAGTATATACAAATATAAGAAAGTATTAGATAGTTATACTTTCCTTAACAACCAAAATGTAGCAGAAAACATGAAACAATACAAGTAAAAGGTAGTAAATCTTTTAACCAAAAGAGAAGGGTATCCAACAACCTTGGATAAAGGTCCCTTGATTTATACTTTCAAGAAATTATGTCTTACCCACACTAGGGTAATACCTCGATACGAATATTGGAGTCTGTCTTGATATTCCTGCAAGCCCTCAAACTTCAAGGTAGTCAACACCTCTGTCTTCCTATCCCCAGAAGCCCTCGAATGTACTCAACAACATTTGAAGTTGCAGAAAGAAATTTTGAACATGATATTTAGTATGCACAAAGCATGAAATTCACTCTCTCTAGAAATCACTTCAAGATCTTGTAATCTCTATATTGATCCACATTGTGAGCTCTTTCAAATGAGATCCTATTTATAGGCACATCTTCAACGGTCGACTCCCTCCTCCAATAGTCATATTTTTCCTTGAATTTGGGACTTGTTCACATGTCACTCAAAAAATAGTTAGTTAGTAAGAGAATGCATGATATTGTTTTATAACAAGGTAGGAAAAAATATGTTTGTTTACTCAAAACCATTTTTCAGAGTGTAAGGAAAAACTTCAGAGTCTAATAAAAGTTCAGAGTCTAATAAAAGTTCAGAGTCTAACCAAAAAACCATTTGGTGTCTATAATATATGAATATTTGGATTTTATTTTAAAAAGAATTTGGAACCTAAATTCTATAGAATTTCAGAGTATGAATTTCAAGGAAATTCCGAGTATGTATTCATAGAATTCGGAGTCTGAAATCAGAATGTTCAGAGTCTGAATTCAGAGAATTCGGAGTCTAAACTTAAAAATTTTGAAGTCTGAATTTAGAGAATTCGGAGTCTGAAATCAGAAAGTTTAGAGTCTGAATTCATAGAATTCGGAGTCTGAATTCATATCTTGAAAACAGAATGCTCTATATCTAAGTATTTATAATATTCCAAGGTTTTATATGCGAAACCAAATTTCATACTTAGAAATAAAATGATTTAGGTTTAGAGAAATTATGATATGAACAATGAAAACATGATAAGGATAAATTTTCCTTGGGGAAGGAAAATCCTCCTTATTAAGATAAAACAGGGTTAGGAGAAAATAAATTTGCCTTAAGATAGAGTGTTTGTGATTTTCAAAACATGAAGGAATGAAAAATTCATAAAGAAACCTTATTGACTCAACAATCTCCCCCATCTTGGAAAGCAAAAACATCCTTAAAAAAGAATATAAGGACTTAAAAAATATTTTTATGGACTTTGAAAATAAAACATATCTCCCTTAATACTTGGGAAATGATGAATATGACTAACTCCCACTTAGTCTTTGGAATTACTAAAGATCATATTCTTGATTTTCGGATTGAGACTTAGCATTTTATTGCATACAAAAATCTTCACAGATAAGAAATCCCCCTTAGATGAACTCCCACTTAGGGAAATTTCTTATTTTACTTTGTATTATTTTTTAACATTCCTTTCTTTCCCTTTTTGATTCTCAAAAAGGATTAAAGGGAATGGAAAAGAAAATATGGTACCTGAAATTTTAGTACTAAACAACCAAAATACGAGTAACCAAAAATTTCATTTGGATCAGAAATTTTTTTACAAGGATGAAATACAACAAAAGATCGGAAGTGAACAATATTATCCTTCCTTCTCCTTCGACATCAACTTCTTCACTATGGTTTTAAGCTTCTTGAATTCCTTGTGATCATCCTTTGTACATTTGAGAATTTGATTCTGATCTTATATTTTCTTCTCTAAGGATTTGATTTTTTCATCCTGAGCCTTAAGAGATTCTCCCTGACCCTTTAGAACTTCTTCTTGCTTAGAAATGTTTTCCTCAAGTTCGATTCTAAGATCTCTTTCCCTCTTCCAACTCTGAGTAGCTGAATATAACTTCCCATTTATATCTTTCACTTATAGCATCCGAGAATTCTATTCCAGAGTTAGCTTTTCCTCAAAACTATTTGTGAGATCCTTGATCTTCACATCTTCAGTGTCAAATGAATCCTTGACACTTTCTTGGAATTCATCAAGAATTATCATGTCTTCCATAGTTTTATTTGACCAGCTAGTCATTTTCTTGAAAGATATTTTGTGGGCTTTGTAGTTTATGTAAAAGGTTTTGAAATTGGACTCAAGTTTGATGCACTTATCCATCACCATGGATACTGAATCCAATTTTTGATTTAAGTTATGCTGAAGTATCTGGAATCTGGATTCTTTGCTTAGAAATAGACGGATAGTTCCAACAAGCTTTTTAAAACATTGGACTACAAAATAATGTCCAATAGAGGAAAATTATGAATCTGAGACTTTTCTTGGTGAGGTTTATTTTTCTAACTCACCAGCTTTCCTCTTCAATGAACCACCAACATATTTCTTCTTTACCACATCCTTTCTAGGTGTATCAATTACCCCATGTTTTCCCTTATCAACCTTGGGAATAAATTCCTCTTGATCAGGAGATTCATGTTCACTATCAAATAGCTGAAATTTTTTGTCTTCATTAAATTATTCCTTTTCGTTTCCTACCTCATCATCCTATGGGTGAATAAAATCTTTATTGATGCTTTATTCTTCAGATGGTTTTTCTACTTCATCTTCATCCTTCTCTTTATCCTTCCTAGGAGTAGAAAGATTTGATGATTCAATTTGAGTGGTTTGGAATGATAATTTATCAGAAGGGATTTCCTACTCATGAAAATCCTCAACTTGATTTATCAGATCTTCAGTATCACCACTCCCTTATTCATATTCTTCTTATTCCACTACTTTTTCTTGAACTTTTTTCGGAGTTACAAACTTCTTTCCCGGAGTCTCTGGTAATGATTCTATCAACAATGATTTTGGTACCAAAATATTCTCGGATGCTTTATCAGCAGCCTTCATAAGGGATTGCACTATCTCAGTCTCAGAAAACTTCTTCTTTTGATTCTTTTCTTTCTCTTACGTCTTAAGCTCTTCATCTGCCTTTTCTTTCAAAGATATTGCTTTAGCAGGGTCCAATCCAAACTTAAGCTCTCTTTCTTTATGATTTTTATTTTCTTCTATCCATTTAGCCACAACCTCATCAGGATAAGCTTTTTGCTTCTTTGGTTTTGGTGGTGCGGATTGGGTTTCCTTAGCCACTGTGGTTTTTACCTTCTCTTCAACATCCTTCAACTTCCTCTTCATTCCAATATTTTTAGAGGTCTCATACACCTCCCATTTCTTTGAAGTTGCTTCAACTTCCTCTTCCGGAAAGTCATATAATTCTTCAGATTCTATGGAAAAGCCAACTTTCATTCTTCTCAAAGTGTTATCACTTAACAACATAACTTTGCAATTCCTAGACTTAGATCTGCAAGGAATTTTGAAGGATTCTAGACTCTAAACAATCCTATTTGAAAGAATGGCTGGGTACATAATAATCTGAGCCTTCAGATTTACATTCTTTATGTTCTCAATCATAACCAAGATATTCTTACCCATGTTTATCTTCCTTAGGTTTACCAAGAAATCCAAAATGTACATATCACTTTTCTTCAAAGTATCCTTGTCTCCTTTTCTCATTATGATGAATCCTTGAACCCACAATTCAAGAATCTGAAAATTTGTAGACAGGTGAAGAATCTTCGGAGTCTTTAATTCTAAGAGACCAAGGCAAGCCATGGACTTCACATTATCAAATCTTCCTTGAACATCAGGAAGATTATGAGAACAAAACTCAGCTTCCCCTTCATAAGGAATACTAACTAAGATTGTAGCCTTGGTGTAAGAAAGTGAATATGTCTTTCCATAACACTTGAAAGAAAACTTACTCCTCCCTTCTTCCTTGAAGAAAAATACTGACTCATAGAATTCTATTAAAAAATATAGATATACCAAATCCTGATCTTTTGGTATTGAAAGGCAAACACCTTCCCACCCATTCAGATTTATATTCTTAGAGATAATAGAATCATACTTTGTGAAAAAATTCGGATCAACTAACCTTTCTCTATATATCTGCCCTTCATAGATTGGTTTAACAGTTGAAATATCTTTCTGAGAGGAGACTTTAGCAGACATTCTGAAGTAATAAAGATCTGAGAAGTTTAGAATGGGCTTATATAGGAGGGTTAGAGCTTCAATACGTGAAGGCTTGAGTTTCGATGTGGGACAACCATCGGGGTGTCCTTTAAATAGGAAACTGAGGCGATGATTCAACTTCTTTGATTGATCCAACGGTTGACAAACTTCTTGATAAGATCTGACAATTGAGATGATAGCTACGAGGAAATTTTGGTAGAATATGATCTTTTGAGGTTTTTTTAAGAAAAGTATTTAGATTTAAGGAAAAGAGAATACGAAAATTTAAAAATGAATGAAAATACCAACAAGTAAAATATGATTATGAAAATTTAAGAAGGGAATCATACCTTTCAGATTTCTAGGAAGATTTTTCATAATGAGGAAAATTCTTCTTGAAGTACTTTAGATTCCAAAAATTTTGATTATGAAAATTTTCAGTAAAAAAATCTCAATTACGAAAATTTTAAGTAAAAAAAAATCTTCATTATGAAAATTTTAAGTCCAAAAATTTTCATTAAGAAAATTTTGAATACGGAAAAAAAATTTGACTACGGAAAAAAAAAATATGACTACGAAAAAATTTTAGACTATGAATTTTTTTTCGAAATCTAACAAATAAATGTACTCTCCCTATGAAAAGGAGTTCCTTAATGTAAGAGGATTGGTTTCAATAGGAAGTTAACATGGAAGATCACCTTATGGTTATCATTCCTAACTTCTATTTAATATATTCAAATCTATCCGATGGTAAATATTTTTTTAAAATATCAGCAAGTTGATCTTGAGTTCTGATAAACTAAAGAATGATATATCCTTTTTGTGTGTAATCCATAAGAAAGTGATGCCTAATATCTATATGTTTTTAATGAGAGTTATGTGTAGTGTTTTTACTTAAGGAAATGGAACTAGTATTATCACACAAAATTTGTGTTTTGGTAAAACTCATACCATAGTCTGTGAGTGTGTGTTGCATTCACAACACTTGAGAACAACAACTTCCAGCTGCTACATATTTAGCATCAGTAGTGGAAAGTGCTACTGAGTGTTTCTTTTTTCATGACCAAGAAATTAAAGAATCTCCAAATAAATGACAAGTTTCAGATGTACTTTTCCTATCCATTCTACATCCACCAAAGTCAAAATCCAAAAAACCTTTTAGAACAAAATCATTTCTAGAAGTGTAAAAGAGTCCAAGATCCATGGTTCCATTTAAGTAGCGAAAAAATATTTTCATTGCCTTTAAATGAGATTCATTAGTATTAGATTGATATCTTGCATATAAGCATACTAAAAACATTAAGTCTGGATGACTAAATGTCAAGTAAAGTAGACTTCCTATCATACCTCTAAAATATGTTTGATCTACTGGTTTCCCAACTTCATCAAGATCAAGTGAATTTGAGGTACCAATGGGAGTAAATATACTCTTAGTGTTTTCATATCCATACTTTTTAATAAGATATTTAATATAATTATGTTGGGATATATAGATTCCTTCTGGTTTTTGAGAAATTTGAAAACCAAGGAAAAATGTTAACTCACCCATCATACTCATTTCAAACTCAGATTTCATTAGATCCGCAAAGGAATTAGTTAAAGATTTTTTAGTTGAACCAAATATAATATCATCAACATAAATTTTAACATTAATTTTTTTTTTCATATCTTTTTTTATAAAAAGTGTTGGATCTGTATTTCCCTTAAAGTAATTATTTGGAAGAAAAAAACTTGTAAGTCTATCATACCAAGCTCTAGGGGATTTATTAAGTCCATAAAAATCTTTGTTATGTTTTTAAACATATTCAGGATGTTTTGAATCTTCAAAACCAAGAGTTTGTTCAACAAAAACTTCCTCTTGAACAAAATCATTAAGGAAAGCACATTTAACATCTATTTGAAAAAGTTTGAAATGGAAGAATGATACAAAGGAAAGTAGAATATGAATCGATTTAAGTATAGCTACTGGAGTATAGGTTTCTTTACAGTCTATTCCTTCTTGTTGATTATAGCCTTTAGTAACCAATATAGATTTATTTATTACTATGATTTCATTTTCATCACATTTATCTCTGAAGACCCATTTTACTCCCATAATAGAAGTATATTTAGGTCTTTCAACCAAGGTCTAGACTTTATCCATTTCGAATTCATTTAGCTCATCTTGCATAGATTTTATCCAATCATCATCACCTAAAGCTTATTCAGTTCTTTTTAGTTCTAATTGGGAAAGGAATGATAGATGATCAACGTCATTTCTTAAGGAACTTCTAGTCCTTACAGGTTGATTTAAATCACCAATGATACTATCACCAGGATGATTCTTAAGAAACAACTAATTTGATTTTTGTAAAACCTGTTCATCAACATAGGGTAGAAAATATTTTGGGGTAAATGATTGAGAAATAAATTCTTGAACGTTTTCCTTATTAGAAGGATCTTCTAAAAAAGGTTGATAATCAGTTTTTGAAAACACTTCTGAAGATGTAGGTTGAGGTTGTTTAAAAACAAAAGGACCAGTTTCATAGAATTTGACATGTACTGTTTCTTCAACAGTAAAATTATTTTTATTGAAAACACTCTATGCCTTAGAAGTTGTGGAGTAGCCTAGGAAAATTCCTTCATAAGATTTTGGTGAGAATTTTTGTTGATTATCTTTAATATTCAGAATGAATACCTTGCAACCAAAAACATTGAAGTAGGAAAGTCTAGGATTTCTACCATTAGATAACTCATAATGAGTTTTTCTAAGAAAAGGTCTAATCAAAACACAATTTATTATATAACAAGAAGTACTTACAGATTTAGCCCAAAAATGTTTGGCTACTGAATATTCACTCAACATTGTTCTTGTTATCTCTTGATAAATTCTATTTCTTCTTTCAACAACACCACTTGTTTGAGGTGTTCTGGGTGCTGAGAAGTTATGATTAATGGATTTTCTACTAAAACAGGTTTCAAAATCAGAATTTTGAAATTTACCTCCATGATCACTATGAATAGTTATCGAAGGAAGGTTATTCTCATTTTTAACTTGTCCTCTAAAACTTTTGAAATAATAAAAAGCTTCATATTTCATTGCTAGAAAATAGACCCATGTAAATCTATTGTAATTGTCAACTAAGACAAATACATAATATTTCCCCCCAATGCTTCCAGTTTGTGTTGGACCAAAAAGATCCATATGAACTAACTGTAATGCATCAGTGGTTGAGACTTAAATAACTAATTTAAAACATGATTTACGTTGCTTTCCATATTGAAAAGGATCACAAACTTTTTAAGAATCAAATATAATCTCCGGTAGAACCTTAACTAGTCTTTTATTAGAGAGTTTTCATAGGTTCCTAAGGTTACAGTGTCCTAACCTTCTATGCCACAACCATGAATGATCTTCCATTTCACTAAGGTATGGTAGATCTTGGCTCCTAAGGTCTTCTAAGTTTATAGTGTATACATTCTCTTACCAATGGGCAGAAAGAATAAACTCTTCCTTGGAATTATGTACTAAGCACTTGTCATTCCGGAAATTCACAAGGTAACCTTCAATCTCTGAAAGTTACTTTTCATCCTTTAATCTTGATAATCTTTTCAAAGAAGTTTTTGTTACCAATCATATGTCGGGAACATCCAATATCCATGTACCAAGTATTGCTGTTGGTACTTTCTTTATTTTCCTGAAAATAAGAGTATTAGACTTTCGAAATCCAAACTTTCTTGGATCTAGAAATTTTAGAAAGCAAAATTTTATGAATCCACATTTTCTTTGAAAAATAAGATTTATGAAAACCTAAAGATTGAATTTTGTTTAAGGAATTTTTTCCCAATTCCCACCATACTGAAACTTAGTGCAGAAAGGAGCACTTTGAGGAACAAAATAATTGTTTTTAAAAATTGGTGTTGAACTTGTATAACCAAAACCAAAATTATTCCTTAGAGGTCAAATTTGGGAATACATTTTATCAAAATTTTCCTTACCTAAGATAAAGTTTGACAAACACTTACTCAAGGAAAATATTTCTAACTTTAGTCTAATTACTAAGTTCTTATCTTCAAAAACATCAATTTTAGCACTATATATAGGCTCAAAAACATTTTTCTTAGAAATTACTTTTTCTAGATACTTAGAAAGTTTATCCTTCTCAGAATTAACTTCCTCAAGGTTTTTTTTGAAATACTTTAAAAATAATGGGTTTTCTTATCCATATATTTAAAAAGATATGATATTTCCTTAGTAAGAATAGAAATTATAGAATTTAGCCTATAAATATTTTTCTTGAATTTATAATTTTCATTATTAAGAAGCTTAGAAAACCTAGAAACTTATTTATAGGTAGGTAATGTATTATCTTCATCAGAAGAAGATTATTTATCCGAGGATTCATAGTATTTACTATCACTATAATTAGTATTCAAGGATACATTGGTGATGGATTCATCATTGTGTACCTTTGACATTAAACAATGATTTTCAATAGGTAGTTTAGATATTAGACCAATATTCCTCTGTCCAGAACATTCATAATATGAGGATTCATCAGAAGAGTCTCCACCACTGGAACTCCAAGTATCGTTAACTTTCAAAAAATTATTAGCTTTAGCTTTGTAGTACTTCTTTCTATTCCTCTAAAAATTATTTTCCTTTCTATATTTTCTCTTAAGCATAGGATAATATGGCCTTATATGTACAGATCTTTTGCATTCATAACAAGTGACTTTAGAGTCTTTCTTATACTTTCTTTCTTTCTTCTTGTATATATACTGAAAGTCTTTCTTCCCAAGTATCTTGTTAATTCTTTGAGAAATATTATCTAGTTCATTATTAGAATGTTAACTTTCACTTGATTTAGATAAAACAATGACCTTCTTAGCCTTAGATCTTGTAACTTTCTCAGGATTCTTGGCTTTCATATGATTTGAAGTAGTTTTAAAAGCAACACTTACATTTCCATTCCTTTACTTAACATTATCAGCATCTCTCTTCATTATATTCACATATTGAAGAAGAGTTCCAAAAATTTCATCAAGAGTAATCTATGAAACTTTCATATTCTCATCTATAGCTTTTCTATTTGATTCCCACTCATTAGGCATGATGTCTATAATCTTGTCTACAAGTGGCTAATCATCCAAACCTTTTTCAGCCATGGATTGTAAGCTATTAACAATAGTCATAAATCACTATTTTACCTTACATATAGGTTCTCCATAAGGAAATAAAAAACCATGGTACTCATCTCTAAGCATAGCTCTTCTAGTTTCAATAACTTTGGAAGTACCAAAATGTGTAACTTCAAGCTTCTTCCAAATACAATTTTCTGCTTCACAAGAAAAAATCTGGCTATATATATTCCTGGTCATGGAACACAAAAAATTATTACATACCTTATAATCCAATTGATATTCATTCTTTTCTTGGTTAGTAAAAGTTATGCCTTCCTTATCAAAAATCTTGTAATCTTCAGTAAGCATAACAAAGTTTTCTACTCCAGTATTAATGAAAAAAATATTCATATGATCTCTCCAATATTCATAATCATTACCATAAAAAATACGTGGTTTAGTGGGATTAAGATTGTAAATTGAACCAACATTCATTCCTGCCATCTCAAAGAAAAATATCTTTCCACACAAACTTGTTAGTAATAAAAGTTTGTAAACAAGGATAAAAATATCCTAAACAAGGAAAATATAGACCAAAAAAAAAACTTTTGCAAGAAAACTTATATGAATATACATATTTCAGAGACCTCCTCTGATACCAATTGTAGGATCGAAATAATGAATGTAGATGCTCAATATACAAGAGGGGGGGGGGGGGTGAATTGTATACTTTAAAAATTCCTTTCAAACTTTTAAAGATGATACTTTTTAACAAAGTTAAACAAGGTGAATTCACAAGACCTCTTAGTTCTACAAACTTTCTTGATTCTAGAAATATGGTTCCAGAAATGAAACTTAAGAAAATTTTACAAAGATAAAGATTCTACCTTAAAGCGTATAGAATCTTAAAAATTAGATTATACAAGTATAAGAAAGTATAAGATAATTATACTTTCCTTAACAACCAAAATGTAGTGGAAAACCTGATACAATAAAAGTAACAAGTAGTAAATCTTTTAACCCAAAGAGAAGGGTATCCAACAACCTTGGATAATGGTCCCTTTATTTATACTTTCAAGAAAGTCTGTCTTACCCACACTAGGGTAATCCCTCAATATGAATATCAGAGTCTGTCTTGCTATCCCCTCAATCCCTCAAACTTCAAGGTAGTCGGCACCTCTATCTTCCTATCCCCAGAATCCCTCGAAGGTACTCAATAATATTCAGAGTCACACGAAGCAATTCTGAACAAAATGTTCAGTACACACAAATCATGAGAGTCTCTCTCTCTAGAAATCACTTCAGCAGCATTTAATCTATAGATTGATCAATGTTGTGAACTATTTCAAATGAGCTCCTATTTATAGGCACATCTTCAATGGTCGGATCCCTCCTCCAACGATCATATTTTTCCTTGAATTTTGGAGGGACCTGTACACATGTCACTCAAAAAATGGTTAGTTAGTAATAGAATGCATGAGATCATTTTATAAAAAGGTAATAAAAATGTGTTTGTCTACTCAAAACCATTTTTCTGAGTGTAAGGAAAAAGTTCAGAGTCTAATAAAAGTTCAGAGTCTAATAAAAGTTCGTAGTATAATAAAAGTTTGGAGTCTAAAAAAAAACCATTTGGTGTCTATAATACATGAATATTCAGATTCTATATTCCAAAGATTTTGGAACTTGAATTCTATAGAATTCCAGATTCTGAATTTCCACTAAATTCGGAGTTTGAATTCATAATAATTCGGAGTCTGAATTCATAGAATTTGGAGTCTGAATTCAAAGAATTTGGAGTCTGAACTCAGACAGTTCGGAGTCTGAATTAAGAGAATTTGGAGTCTGAACTTAGAAAGTTTAGAGTCTGAACTTAGAAATTCTAGAGTCTGAATTTAGAGAATTCAGAGTCTAATCTCAGAAAGTTCAGAGTCTGAATTCAGATAATTTGGAGTATGAATTCTGATCCTGAAAACAGAATTCTCTATATCTAAGTATTTATAATATTCTAATGTTTTAGATATGAATTTTTTTTCATACTTAGAAATAAAATTAGTTAGGTTTAGTGAAATTATGATATTAACAATGAAAATATGATGAGGATAAATTTTTCTTAGGGAAGGAAAATTTTCATTATTAAGATAAAACAAGGTAAGGAGAAAATAAATTTGTCTAAAGATAGAGTGTTTGTGATTTTAAAAACATAGAGGAATGGAAAAATCATAAGGAAACCTTATTGACTCTACATTATCAACTTTTAGTAAATAATCATGCATGAAAAAGCAGGAAAGAAAGTAATAAACACAAGATTTATAAGGTTTGTCCTCAGGGTGAGAACCTACATCCTTTCTATAGCCACTTCCGTTGGTCTATAGAAATTCAATATTAAGAAGAAGTGACTAATTTTTTTCCAACTCCCATTAGACACCTTATATTTCCCAATAGGAAAGATTATATTGAATCCCATAAATTTACAATGTTTTATTATAAAAAAATTGATCCAAACAAAAGAATGAAGACTTTGTTGAAACTGCTCCACAATTGCTCTGTTCGAATTCTCAGTCCCATTTGGCCGGATCTGATTTTCTCAATCCATTGAGTCTGGATTTGATTCTCTCAATACGATGTGTCTAGTTCTGATTCTGTCAATACAATTAGTCTAGATTCTATTCTAATAATATGATGGATTCAATATGATAAATCCATTCTCAATCTTCAAAACTCAAACTCTGCTCAAATGCTCACTATGGTATTTCTCAGTCCGATTGAGTCAATATGATCTTCATAATTAGATCGACTAAATATGATCCTATCTATATAATTTACTCAATAATATCTTCTCATTATGATCTTGATCAATCTAGTAAACCAACATTCAACCTTCTGTTCCTCCTCATGAGATCTCTGGATGGCAATGACACTCACTTGATTTGTTCAGCACTCCTCCTTTTCCTCTTTCATGAATGTTATGAATGAATGAATTATATGAGAAAGTATTTATAAGTGTCTTATAAAAAATAGTGAGAAACTTGAAAACTTTCCCTGATTACTCAAATTTAAAAATCTCCAAAAATATCTCACATTTAAGCGTCAACTTTGACTTATTCAATTCTCCTTAGATTTCTCTAAGATTCATGAAAAATTGAATTTCAAGTTTAACCTTTTAAACTCTTCAAAAAACCTCTATAATTTTTTTGAGTCTTATTTGTAATCATCTCATTATAGTTCTATTTCATTCTTAGCTCATTATGGTATATCTCCTTCTCAACTTATTACGATTTCTATTTCTTTCTCAACTCATTATGATTTCTATTTCCTCTTCATCTCATTACAATTTTTGTTTCCTCTTAAACTCATTATAATGGAATTCCTATTATGATGGAAATACCATTATGATGGAAATCTCATTATGATGGAATTCTCAATATGATTATGCAATTCTTCAAACTTCTCTACCATTTCTTCAAAAGATTTTATCATAAGAGTTTTCATGATTTTTGAGAAATTTATTACCTCAAAAGCATCATCTAATTTATTTTTTAAAGTATGAAAACTGTTTAACTCCTCACTTCATAATCTTCTTTAGAAAAATCTTAAACAAAATGACTTCTTCACTCAAAAACTTCTTTCTTTCTCCGATTATGACAAAGAAAAGCTTCCAACAAACAATTTTTTTCCTCTGACTGTTTTGGATCTAATGATCTGAATATGATGCATATGGATCATATTCATTTAGAAACATTCAAATTTCATAAAAAATCTCATTACAAAGGAATGGATCTAATTCATGGATAACAAAAACATTATTATTCAAAAATGTTAGTTTTCAACAAATAAAAAACATTGTTAAAACAAAACACTAAAAATGTTATTCAATTTAAAAATATGACCCTCCTTATTCCATATTTGTAATCCATTTTTCTAGATTAAATTTATATTAGGTAAATACATCAATTTTAATATAAATACATAAAATTCAATGAAAATAGTTTTTTGAAAAATGAATTTTTATTCCAAAAAATGAACTTATACCAAAATTAGGTATAATGAAGATTCCTATATAATTAATTAGATTATTTATAATTAAGGGATACTTATGTTACATTAATATCAAATTAAAAATTTATCAGGAATTTAATACTAATTTATTTAATGAAAAGAAATGGCTGTTTTACAAAAAATTGATATCTTTCAATATTAATTTAAAAATAAATATTTTATGAAGATTACAAGAAAATCACTCTAATATAATTTTCAATTTACAATATATAAAATGAAGTTCATTTTTTTCAAATTAAAATTCTAAAATTTACAAATTAAACTTTTAAATTAAAATTTATATTAAATGAAACTAAATTTAGTTAGAATAAAACCATTTTCTTTTTGATTAGGAAATTAATTAATATAATTATAGTGAAAAAAAATCTATAAAATATAATTCATGAATATTTATATGGGATGAATTTTATCTATTATAAAAATTCTTTGTTTTTTACATTCTTCCCCCCTTTGGAAATTTTGTCTTCGTAATTTTATTCATTACTTAAACAAGTGAGGATATTTTTTCTTCCTACCATTTTCAGATTCTAATCTTCCTTCTTAAATGATAGGATTTCCTCCAAAACCTTAAAATGGAAAATCATTTTATTATAAATAACCTACTCTTTGTGGTCAAGAATTTTTAACAGGATTTTCCTTATAAGAAAGGTTATCTTCCAACTAAACTCATTCATGGATAAAAACATGAGATTCATATGGAAAATGCATCCTTAAAAATAAAATATGAATAAAATCATGAAACCTGGATAAAATTGGAGGAAAGTACACTTGATATGAAATAGAACTAACCTTCTCCATGATTTCATATAGTCTAATGAACTGTGAACTTAAATTCCCCTTTTTACCAAAATGCATAACACTTTTCCATAGAGGCACTTTAAGAAAAAAATTATCACCTACCTTGAATGAAAAATATTTCCTCTTGTTGTTTGTTTAACATTTTACCTAATCCATGTTGTACTCATATATTTATGAATCATCTTCACTGTCTTAATTATTTATTCTACCAATTATGGTTCGAACAACTTTCTTTCCCCAGCTTCCCCTAATAATATGGATTCTGATGTCACTTTCCATATAACTACTAAAATGGTTCCATCTATATACTGGAATGAAAATTTTTGTTTTAAGAAAATTTAAATAATGAAATATATTGATACCAAATTCCCTATTACTCCATAAAATATTCTTGATGCATGTATTCCGATGCATGAATCATTCTCTCTGACCATCCCTCTGATTGAGGATGAAAAGATGTACTAAAATTTAATTCATTACCTAGTGACTTCTAAAGGATTTTAAAAAAATCAGAGGTAAACCTAGGATCATTGTAAGATAAAATTTAAAGAGGTACCCCATTCCATATGATGATCTATTTAACATTAATTCTTTAAAGATGATCAAAATACATATTATCCTAATCAGTAATGAAATGTGAAAATTTAGTTAAATGATCAATAATAACCCTTATCACATTATTACCTAAAGATATATTTGGTAATCCAGGCATGAAATCCATGTACACATTTTTCCATTTCCATTATAGCATTGGAAAAGGATGAATCATTCCTTTTGGTAGTCTTCATTCAGGTTTAACCCACTGACAAGTCAAACATTTCATGGTATACTCACCATATTTATTTTTATTCAATCCTACATAAAATATTCCCGATGGTATCAATATATCTTATTGCTACTAGGATGAATATAAAATATAAATCTAGGAGCTTTAAAAAACTACTTTTTCTTTAACTCAGAATCACAAGGAACACATAATCTTTTCATGAACCTCAAAACATCTTCTTTATCAATGTTAAATTCCAGAAACTTTCCTTTCCTAACCAATTCTACATTTTCCTATATAAAAAAATTCTTCTTATGAGCTTTCTTAAATATGCATGATAATGATGACTACATTGACACTTGAAATAAAACCAATAAAGTTTCATCATGAACAATTTATAGACCAATATATATCAAATCATTTACCAAAGTATCATGTTCAAAGCATAGAAATGTTTATGATGACTTATATTTTTTACTTAAATCATATGATACCCTATTTTATTTTCTTGGATGGTAATGAATTTTCTAGTCACAATCTGTAATCACTTTTATTCATCTTCTCTGCCTCTTGTTAAACTCTTTTATAATGAATATATATTAATTTTTTTTATGATAAGTATATATCTAACACTTTTATCAATATAAATTAGATCACCATATTTTTATATAAAAAAGAAAATAATCTAGTTGAAGTTCATGTGTTGGATAATTTAGATAATGAGGTTTCAATTGGAATGATGAATAATCAATTAAATAACCATTTTTCAACAGAGAAAAACCAATTCCCTTTAAGAAGGCATCCCTATAGACAAAAAAATTAGTATTTCTGGATAGTAGGGCCAAAACTGGGGCATTAACTAATTTTATTTTCAATTACTTGAAAAATTTATCACATTATTTCATCCGCATTAAGTTAACTTTTTTTAAAGTTATCTAAGTTAGTGGGATAGATAACTAAGAAAGGTTTTCAACAATAAATAAGTAGTATCATCTTATACAAAAAAACTAAAAAAATTTATGACATTTATAGGTCCTGGACACTCTTCAATCACTTTATTTTTATTTGGATAATTTTTTATTCCATATTTATTTACAATATGTCTAAGGAAAGAAATTTATTGCCCCCAAAATTCAAATTTACTAAAATTTACATATAATTATTTTTCTTTTAGGGTTTTTAGAACAAAACTCTAATGTTTCTCATGATCATCATGGATTTATAATATATTATAATGTAATCAATAAACACAACCACAAATTTATCCACGAAATGGTGGAAAACTCTTTTCATAAGGTCTAAAATATAACTAGATAATTTTTCAATCAAACGTGAATGACAAAAAAAGTCATAATTCCCATACCTAGTACAAAACAATATCATTGAAATATCACTATCCTTAACCTAGAGTTGATGGTACCTAGACTTGAGATAAACTAATGAAAAATAACATTCCCCCTATAGTAGATCAAATAAACCGTCGATATTAGGCAACATATACTTATTATGAATAGTGATTTTATTCAATGATCTATAATCAATGAAACAACTCATGGAACCATATTTGTTTTTAACAAAAAAATAGGAACTCAACAGGATGAAGTGACCATAATAATGAAACCTTTATCAAGAAACAGTTGTAACTAAATTTTTATTTCCAGAAGTTGTACCTGAGCCATTAGATAAAGAAGTTTTGAAATTATATTAGAATAAAACACTATGTAAAATGTAACTTCAATATGTCTATTCAGTATCATAATAAGAAATTCAATAGGAGATACGTACAAATATTCCATTACCATAGGAATATCCAAAATTTTTATAGTGTCCTTTTCAACATTTTTTGCTGTATAACTTTCATTTCCACATTTAATGAATTTCTCAGCTTCTTGATATAATATCAATGGTATGAAATGATTATTTTATACAAACTAAAAATCATTCAAAAAAAAGAACTTCACTATCTCTATAATATATCTTAGCATGATAAGAAAAATTCCAATCTATACCTAGAGTAACATCAAACACTAAAAGGGGAAATACCACAAGGTTTATTGGTAAAACCCTATAAAAGATGATAACATAAAGATTCTTATTATTTATTACTATGTTAATACTAAACCCAAGTGTTTTTACAAAAATTTATGGATTCATTTATTGATATGAAATTTGAAATTTATCCGTGAATTTATATGAAATGAATGAATGTGTAGACCTTGAATGAAACGAGTCATTGGAATAATATGAATAAACAAGAAATGTATCTGACACCACATCATTGAATTTTCCAACATCCACCAAAGTAGTTTCAATGTATTTAGCCACACTTTTTTTCTTATGATCTTGATGGATTCCATCCTTTATTTATATCTTTAGAAAAGTACACACATAATGACCCATATCATTTCAATTAAAGCATCATTCTATTGGATTTTCATTATTTGTGTGATCATTTTATTTATAGTTACAATCCACTTTTATAAACTTTCCACATAGAAAAAACTTCCTAGATTTTATAATTCATTATCATGGTATCTGTTTTCCTTGATTATCACAATATGTAAACTTGATTTTCTTAAATTTATAATTATTTAATGGGTTATTTCCCATTACCTACCACTTGAACCTCTTTTTATGTTTTTTTACATAGAACACATAATCATTAAAAACATCATTTATACCTTATCCACATATCGAACAATTTTATTATAACCTGTTAATTCCTGATAATCCAATTCTCTTTGATATCTGGGCTTCTATCCTGGATAAAATCAATTAATTTTACTATCAATATCATAAATACAATTTGGTGCATACCTTTTCAAATAGGTAAAGTTTTCTTCCTATACGACTACTAAATATTTCTCCTCATACCTCAATTCCAACAATTGATTTTCCATTCTATGTCAAAAAAATTTAGTGAAATACTTACCAATGAAAAAATTATTAAATTTATCCCATTCCAAGGCATTAATATATTCTCTTTATATGATATTCTAAACCATTGACCAACACTGATAGTATTCACCTTCAAAATGGTAAGGAGAAAGAGATACCTTTTTATGTTCTAAATAACCCATGAATATAAATTTTTTTATAGGAAATTAACCCATCCATCAGATATCACAGGGTTAGATGTTCAACTAAATTCTAGAGGGTGATATTTGACGAAATTCTCTATTATCGACAAGATCCTCAGTCATGAATGTGGTTTCTCTCTCACATATATACCACCATAATTTATAGTCTATGTAAACTAATCCATCACAATATAAGACTACTCTATTATGATTACAACCATTTTAGGTTACTAGTTTTGAAGGATATTGTCCTCTTGGTGTCTTTCTACTTCAGATTCCCTATTTCCTCAATGGAAACCTTTCTGAACAGACATAGTTTAGATGAAGGGAAATGGTAAAATTTAAATTATATATCATGATAACAGTAAATTAAAATCTATTAAGGTTACTTAATTATATTATCCTAACCTATAAAACTATATAAACCATTTTTATGACATTAACTATAAGGATCCAACCTTGAAACATTAATTAATCTTGAGTTTTAAGTCAAGAATTCATTTTCTTACATTTTGAGGATCTTTATGGTTTAATGTTTTATATAATTAATTAATAAATCTTAAATAATAAACCTATACATTATAGAGGGTATAATTCCACTCAGTATTTATTTTTTCATAAAGAAGTACTTTTAAAATGAGACATATATTATTTTCATAAAAAATGTTCATGATTTTCAACCAGAATTCATCATTTTTCATTCTCATCTTTAAACTATATGAAAAAATTGAAAATGTGGTATGATAATAAAAATATTAGTAAGGGACATATAAAAAAATTAATAGAAACCTATTTTTCCATTTTAAAACCATGAGATCATATAAGAGAGTTTTTATTGAACATGATAAACTTTAATCTCAAATGATAATTTACATACACATGAAATCAGATTTACTACAAATGTTTTTCATTAAAAATATTATAAGGAAATATAAATTCAAAATTATAATCATAATGGTTTTATAAATAAACCTTAAAACTCTTGAAAACATTTTATTTAAATCATAAATTTTTACCCTTAAAGATCATAATCATTATTTAAAAAAAGATTATTATCTTAACTTATGAAATAAAATTAAAAGACATTATAAAGAATATAAAGGCCATGTAGGTGCCTTGGGAGAACATATTCATAAAAACCTTACAAGAAACCTTACAAATGGAATAAACAACTTGTTTAATTCTATTATAATTCTCTAGATAATACAATCATTACCCAATGCATTTGAGTATTATATCAGGCTCACCCACAATCAAAACAATTTCCATGAAACATAAAATGTGTGAAAAAAATAAAATATTTCATTTCCATTATCAAAATTATAAAAATATACTTCTGAACCAATAAGAAAATCATTTTCATATATTGATATATCCCTTTTCTTTAAATACAAATATTTAAAACTAAAATACACAAAACAAAGGAAAAATGATTTTTTTGAAGAAAATATTGAATCTTATAAAGTAATCAAATCATAAAATACTGGTTGTGGTGGTGGAAAAATATTTTGACATAGTATAAATTAAAATTACATATTCCTTTTTCCTTTTTTAAATTAATTCTAAACATCCTATATAAAATACATAAAAATATTAATTATGAATTTCTTAAAATAATGTAAAAAGAGATATATTTTTTTTGTATAATTTATTTATGTTAATATAAATACATCCATAAAATTATTTTAATAATATTTACATGGTGGAAAAATATTTATAAATTAAATATTTAAAACATTTAAAATGAGGTTCTAAGGAAAAGTGTCCCTTACCCCAATTCTGAATTTCCAAATACCTTATTTATCTACCTAAATAATAAACTTATGTTAATTATTAAACTAATTTAAATCCCTTTTCAAGTTTATTATTTCTTTTATTTCACTTTCTTGATATTATTTTTAATTACTTAATTGATTGAGTTCATGTCATAATTTTTGAGAACATTCAAATTATAAGTAATAAATGGATTAGGTATGTTGACTATTGTAAATGTGGTCATTTTTCCATCATCTAAAAAATATTAATTATGATTTACTTATATTTTATATATATTAAATATAATTATTTAAAAATCCATTAAAGGATTACATGAAAAATAACCACATCGCTTAGTGGAGGTGGTAGTCTACACAAATGCACGAACAACTTTAATTTTTTTTCAATGGATGGAAAGATAACATTATATATGATATATTATATTTAAATAATTATAATAATTTAATTAATAACATATATATCAATTAAATCCATCATAATAACCATCCTTGTGAGGTGGTGATGTAAAATGAAACACATCACTTCCAAGAGGTGTTAATCCACACATACACATGAGCAATGTTTTAATTTTACATAAGATGTAAAAGGATATGGGAGAGATTTTTAAAATAATCATAATAAAATTTATATATATGGGAGATACTGATTTTATTTTTTCATCTTGTTTAAATAAAATTTGAACAAGGTAGAAAAGTAAATAAACCTGAAATAGGGCAATTAAAAATTATACATTATCCCCAGATAACCTATTGGATTACACCTTAATCTATATAGGTTTGTACTTGTGGTGAGAAAAATACTTATAGGTAATGGGGAGGGATGTTTTGGAGATATTGTTTTAGGTATTTTCTAAACTGTATTTCTCAAAATGTGTGATGAAGTGAGGAGAGGAGGTACCCTTTTACAAGTGACGGGAGGGGAACCCTTGGAAATACTTAAAGTATTAAATTAATATAAATTAATTTTCATGTTAAAGTGAAAAGGAATTCAAATATTTATAATATAGGATTAATATTAGTCCAAAATCTCTCATACTATAAAATTTGGACAATTTTAAGTAATGGTTTCACCCTTATATCATAGTTTTTAACCCCTATTAACCCTTTTGGTGATTACTACAATATCAATTTTTTTATCTATAGGAGTCAAGAAATTTAATATAAAAGGAAAACTAACCCATAAGTAGAAAATTGTTTTTATTACTAACCATATCCCATTCACCTGGATGAATATTATATTTTTATGAATTTTAAATCATAAAATATAATTTAATTTAACATAATATACCATTAAAGTCATTTTCTGGAGTTGTCAAATAGGTTGAATTTAATGACATAAATATAGTAATATAATTTGTATATAAACTTTTAAAAGATAATTTTTTTTTTATATTTATCTATAAATTGTTTGGAACAAAATAATTAATCCAAAATTATATCACTTTTAATGTTTTCAAAAATTATTTACTTGATTTTTCTATTACTTGAATAGAAACTGTGTCGGCATTGCGTAAGACTTTAAGGTAATTATTTCATCACTACAAATTTAAAATAAATCACCACTCATAATTAAAACAAAAAAATAAAACCACCGAAAATTTGTTTTTATCTATATGAAAGAAATTAGGGATATTAAAACAAATAGAGTGATATTTTGTTTTTATTCTTTACTTAAAATCATATTATGGTCATTGTCAAAGGAAAGTGGTAAGAATCTATGAAATTTTCAGTACATGGATAGTTATGGTCAAATAAAACTTATCCTATATACTAAATAAAAGTTTTATGGAGATTTTTAGGCTCCATCAAATAGATTTGACCATGTTTTACCCATTTTACCCTTACTAAGGTGGAAAATATTTATATTGTTATTATTCATAATGACAAAACATAAATGGGTAATATTTACCAAATTTAAACTTACTAATTAAATATATGGAATTTATTTATTAATATTCAATTTATATAATTTAAAGATATCATTTTTAATATAAATTTGTAAAACACAATGAATTTTTTTTAGAATAATGTGTTTTTAAGCCCTAAAGAACTTAAACCAACATCAAATATATTATTTATTACTATATAATTAATTTGATAATTTATAATTAAAGGAGACTTAGGTTACTTTATTTTAAACTTGAAAACAAAATGGGACTTTTATATTAAATTTTTTAATGAAAAGAAATAATAGTTTTACCAAAATCATCATCTTTCACTATTCACTTGAAAATAAATATTTTCCAAAGATTAAAAAAAATATCACTGAGATAATTTTTATTAAATTATATAAAAAGTAAAGTTTATTTTTTAAAACTAAAATTATAAAATTTAGAAATTATACTTTTGAATAAAACCGTATAATTCATGAAACTCAATTTAGTTAGAATAAAACTATTTTATTTTTGAATGTAAAATTAATTAATATTATTATAGTGAATATAACTCTATAAAATCTAATTCATGAATATTTATGGGGAATAAAAATGATATATTATCAACATTAACTTGTTTTTTACACTCCTATAAGTGATGACAAGAGAATATAAAAGTGATATTAAAATTCTGTTTAAGAATTCGTTATTATTAGGATTTGATTGTGTTTTATTATGTGGTTTGTGTTTGATGTTAGAAGTCATTATGGTTGAGTTTGTGTGGTAATTTGGAGGTTGTTATTGGGGTAGTTTCTTGAGGATAGGGTTTTATTGGTTGGAATGTTTTGGGCATTGGGGCTACATTGGTTAGCATGAGATGTGTTGCAGGAAAGTTTTCACTTGGTTATTTTATGATTAGATGCGTTGTTAGTGTGGGTTGTGAAATGGGGTTTAGGTAATTAGTGTTTGAACTGGTGGGGGTATTATTTTCGTCAAATTTTTAGTTTATCACTTATTTGATTATGTTTTTTTAATTACTTTACCTTACATTTATTTTATATCTAATCATTGTTCCTTAAATATTTGATGTATATATCATGTTTACAATGTTTGAATTTTAATTTTTTAAATCTTATTTTCTTATATTCATGGTATATATTTTTAGCTCTATAGAATTTTTGAAATCAAATTTACCTTTACATAACTTTAAATACCCTTAAAAGACCATTATCTCAATATTGATTTACCCTTACAGAAGCATTTTTTCATTTTGTTTACCTATACAAAGTATCTGATTACCTATATGTATCATATATTATCTACTTATTATCTTTACACCAAACTCATAATATACAGTTACTAAACTTATATATTCTATTTATCACCATTATGAAATTATTTTTAACCATTACATGGACAATCGTTTTAATGTATTAACTTTTCATAGGTTGAATAGTACCTTTATGTAGCATTTAAATTTTGTGAATTACCATAGCAAAGTGTTTTATCTCACCTTGATTTAGAAAATAGATTTATTTTTTACCATTACATGAACTATGTCCTCCCTTTATGTTGAATATAGAAACTACATTTTATATTTATGTAGTTTATAGAACTTAAAAATAACCTTTATACATAATATTGAATTTACATGTTACGTCTATATAGAGTGTGGAAACGACTAACATGGATTTTCCACATCATATAATTGGTAATTTATTCATTTAAAGATTCTGAATAAAAATTAAAAAATGAAAAAAATTATTCCATGGTGAAGTTGAGGATTTAAATTCATAATTCATGTGCCCGAGATTTTTTATAAGCCTTAACTCTCATTGATTTTTTTGATGTCGTATGATATAATTTTTAAATTCATATGATTATTTTTAATGTTTTACAATCATTTAAAAAGTCACATTGTTAGTAAAATAGTAATGATTTTTGAAGTCATATGAACATATCAAAGTCATATGAAAACTATTTTCAAGTCTTATGAAAATTTCAAAGTCATAAGAAAATTCTTTTGAAGTCTTATGATAATAAAAAACATATGAAATTCAAAGTCTTATGATAACTTAAGTCTTATGGTTTGCAATGACTTACAATAATTTATGTCTTACGATTTTAAAAGACTTATGATATTTGACGTCTTATGAAATTAAAACTACTTATGATGTTTTTAAGTCTTATTATTCAAAATACTATTGATTTTTACTTAAAGTCATACAAAATTTACTTTATCAAATTTTTGTGCAAAATGATACTCTATTTTATTACTAATTTCATATTTTGATTTACAGTAAGTTTTACTATAGTATTTTTTATATTTTATTAAATTATAAAGTATATACTAAATCTAATGATTACATGAAAAGTGGATTTGAATTGTTTTGAAAAGGATTAAGTACTATATAATTCCTTATATTAGTGAATGATATTTTCATGATTTTCAACTAAGAAACACCGATATGATTAAGAGTTAACGAAGATGAACTTTTTATTGATTTGATCATGTTAACTTTAATAGTAACTTGGAAAAAAATCATTCAAATAAAAAAGTGGATACATGATAATGTTATAGATTATTCATGATAAGGAATATAAGAGAGGTAAATCATTACTAAAGCTCTTATCTTATGACTATTTTTCTTTTATATGTGATAAGAAAGTAACTCAAATGTTCATTATTTTACTAAATTGATCAAATAGTTTCACCACTATTATGATCTATCACACTTTTTTTCTTCATAGTTTTATAATTTTTTTCATGAATGCATCAATTCATTATTTTTTTTATGATGCAAAAGTTTGTTTAATCTTTTCTATTAATAATCACTTCAATTATACCTCCTAACCAAAAGGAAACTATTGTTAGTTATAATGACCAATCAAAGGGTTGGTCTTCTGGGTTGTGAATTCAAAAAAAAATCTAGGTGTTTTCAAATTTTTAGTTTTGCCTTCAGGTAAAAAAGAATAATGTTTAGTAAAAGGTTATCACACATTTAAAAAGTGATGTTCTTAGTGAATACTATTCTTCTCACCGTATAAATAAGAGTAAAGAATAGATGTAGGATATTGGTGATCTAAACTAATATAAAAACATATTTTCATCTATTTTATTTCCACTATAATTTATTTTGAACACCACTACACTGTACTTTCACTATTTTTATAATTATTGTTTTATTTAGATACTTCTACAATAATAATTCACTATGACTATTATATATTTTAAAAAATTTATATAAAATTTTAAAAGGTATATTCCCTAATATGAATATATTTTCATCTTAATAGGTTTAACAATTGGTATTAGAGCCTATTCCTTTTAGATATTGGTTATTTTTCTACTATTTTTTCCTATGAAAACCTAAATATCCTAGACCTAACAGTCTAAAGAAGAATGATTTTTAATAAGGAAGGAATTAACTTTAATAACGTTTGGATAACAAAAAATATACCATATTTAAATAGAAATGATTATAGATATTATAAAGTTTTAATAAATTCATAATAGTAGAAATTATGTATTGATCACTAGATTATCATTATGAAACCATATATGCTACCTGAAGCTAATCCCCATACACTTATACGTAAAAATATGATAAAGTGTATTTTGAACTATAAACTAATTAATATATTGTAATGTGATATAAGTTGAAGTGTTTATAGCCCCATATCATCATGTAAGATACCAAAATACATCTGGAGGATTCTAAAAACTACACATTATGGATTAGATAAACTTAAAAGAACCAAGATGGGAATTCTATGTGCAAAATTCCAAGATTTTAAGATGGGAGATGATGAATCTATGAACCATATGTTCAATTGATTTACAAGAATATTAAATATTAAGAATTCACATAAAGATGCTTTGGATAAAATTACTATAGTATAAAGGGTTCTATAATCACTACCTAAGAATAAGCAAGCGAAGAAAGTGGGAATTAATGGGAAAAATAATTTTAAAGAGTACAGTTTTAATGAACTAAATAGTTTATTACTATAGTATAAAATTTAACTAAAAAATATTGTTTATGAGTAACTATTAAAGAAGAAAGTTATTTCTTTAAAATATAATATAAACAATTCTTCTAAATATTCTGAATTTGAGTTCCAAGTAATCAATAAGGATTTAAGTCATTTGAGTAGAAGTTTTTATTAATTTTTGAAAAAGGAGCCAAGTGATTTTTTAGGAGGAATAATAAAATGGAAATAATGAGAGGTAATTTATCTAAAAATAATTTCATTTTGGATCTAACCTATTATGAGTATATAAGGAAAGGAAAAATCCGGCCAGACTATCCTAAATTCAAGCATTAAAAGAAAGATAATGGAAAAATGATGAAAATAAGAAGCAAGCCTTTTTTGGAGGTTGGACTTATTTTGATGATTCTAATTCAAGTAGTGATTTATAAATAATAGTTGATACTGGGAACTTTATATTAATGTTTATTTGTTCTAAGATACCCTAATCAACATTTTATCCACTATTTAGACCTTTTAATGTTTATTATAATGCTTTTATTGAAAAATAAAATGGTTCTAACTCAAGTTTGAGTTATATTTATGATGATAAAAATATTGAGGTTAAACAACTATATGATTGAGAATAACATACTACATAAATATGGTTTGAAAATTATTTATAAATTTAAAGTCTTGAAAAAATAAGAAACAATTCAAATAAATTAATTATTTTAAATAAGAAAATGAATGGATGAAATTATGTATATCTAATAATGAAGAACAGAAAAATGAATTTGATTCTGATGTATCAAAACTTATATCAATAAATGAGAAATGTAAAGGTAAGAATAAAATAACTAATTATTATATTTTTATAAATGATTAATATTAAAAAATAAAAATAAAAATATCTTTAGATGATTTAACTAAAGATGAAAATAAATGTAAGGAGATTAATCAATAAAAATAAAAAATTGATAACGAAAAATTTATGTTTAAATGTTAATTATAGTGATGTTTTATAATTTCTTAAAAATAAAATGGGAAATTTAAGGATAAAATTGCTATCTTGAAAAATATTTTTTCTAATACTATAAATGGTAAATAAAAATATAATAAAATGATCTATACAATGAAACCTAATAAAAACTATAATGTTTTTGGTTATAATAGTACAATACCAAGTAAGAATAAAAATTTATTTTTTAAAAGTTCAAATCAAAATGTTTTAAATTTTTATGTTTTAATAGTAGAATGCATATAAATTATGCCAGTGAATGTTACTTAATATTTACTCAATCATCTCTCTATACAAAAGAATTTACCTCCAAGAATTTATTTTCTATAAAGCTCAAAAATAGATGTTTCAAATCTATTTGGGTTTCAAAATGTTTTAATACTAATTATATTGGACCCCAGATAGAATTAGTACCAAAAAAATATTTTAATTTATTTATCATAGTACATATTCCTTATAAGTCTCAAATATTTACAGTATATGGATAGTTATTGTTCTAGACACATGACTAGTGATAACTCCAAATTTATAACTTTTAATTCATGTAATGGATGGTTGATCACTTTTAGAGATAATTCTAAAGGTTAGATTAAAGTTTATATAGAAGTAGGATTTTAAAAAACTATTATTATTTTGAAAGTACTACATGTTGAAGGTTTGAATTTTTTTTAATAATAATATCTCAACTGTGTGATGAGGGAATGAATTTCAAATTTAAAAATGATAAATTTATAGTTTTTAAGAAAGATTATATTTTGTTTTTAGTAAATATAATAGATAACATATACTACATGTATTTATTTCAAAATACTTGATAGAAGTTTAAAAGTTTAAATGTCATAGAAATCAATGATATTTTATATTATAAAAGACCAAGACATGCTAATATTCAACTGGTACATAAAAAATTGTAGCGTCAGATGGTACAATATTTAATGGAACTTAAATTAAGTAAATATCTTGTCTAAGATTCTTATTTTAAAGGTTCAAAACTTAAAGATAGTTTTAAACCTATTAATTATATTATAACTACTAGATATTTTGAATTATTATACCTTGACTTATTTGTACCTTTTCAACATGATTGTTTTGGAGGAAAGAAGTATGTATTTTTAATTGTTGATGAGTATAGTATATTCAGTTGGATTTATTTGTTAATTATTAAAATTGAAACTTTAAAAAAGTTTGTTACTTTTTGAAAGTTAATTTAGAATAATAATGGTTATTAGGTAATATCTATCAAAAGTGATAGAAGTGTTTAATTTTTTAATTTATAATTTGAATATTTTTATGAAAAAATGGATATAAATATTTTTTTCTTCTCCTTGGTCACCGTAACAAAATTATGAGGTAGAAAAAAAGAATAGATCCATTCACTAAATGGATAAGACAATTCCTAAGTAATTTAAATTTTCCTAAAGATTTTTGGTTTTAGGTTTTTAATAAGGATTTTCAAATTTTAAAAATATTTATAATTATTCCATTATTAAATAAAACCTATTATTATTTTTTTAGAGGAATGAAACCTAAAATTTTATATTTTTGTTTTTTGGTTATATATTTTTTATCTTAAACAAAAAATACAGTCTTTAAAAGTTTGATTATAAATGAGATGAAGGAATATTTCTAGGTATTATATTTCAAGTAAAGCCTTTAGATTTGTTAATAAGATAACTTTAGATGTTGTAGAATCAGTACATATTAAGATTATTTAAATTAATAATAAAAAGAAAAATTCAAATTTAGATAATCTTAATAAATAATTAAGTGAATTTTACTTCGGTAAGAATGATTGTAACATCTTGTCCTGGGTGCCACTAAATTGATGCATTGAGCTGGTTCACCAGATGACCTCAAGCATGCCTCCCCGTACACTAGAGGGTGCCAAATAGAAGTGACAGATTAATGAAGAATTTTGGGAGATTATACCCTCTTTACCATAGTAAAACTGTATTTTAAATAAAAATAAACATTTTCAAGAAATAATAATAAAAACCAAAGCATCACATACAAAATTTACAAACTAAGGAAGTACCATGAAACCATTACAACAAACATGTCATGTCATGATGGTATAAAGTGATAAAAAATGAAACCATAATAAGAAACCAAAGATGATCCCCACAATTGGTACTAAAAGTATGTTTGGTCCCCTTATCCATGCTCTATACCAAGTCAACCATCCATCACAAGGACCTTTCCCTTGTCCAGTCTTACAAACATGAAGTCTTCTCGGGTACAAACAGTATCCCAATCAGGGTGTGAGTACATCTCAGTAGGCCACCAACAATGGTTTCTACAAAAATATCCAGTCTAATAATAGTTTATGCAGAAGTATAGAAAATAAATAAAAAATAAAAAAAAAGTATAAAAGTTTTTAATGAAAAAATTATCAATTATCCATAAGAAATATTGACTCCCACAATGGTATCAACCCACAAAACCCGTACCAGTCCATGCAAAGATCCTGAACCACAAACCATTATTGGTTAAACACTTTAAGTCACAAGGGTTTTCATTAATTAATTTCATATAATTCATCATACCTTAGAGAATCATTTTAGGAACCCATACCATATAAATCATCATACATTGGAGTATCAGTCCAGGTACCCCTAACATGTACATCATCAGAGCTTGGAGCATCAGTCTAGCTTCCTAAACCATACAAGGAATAGGTGGGGTTGAGAGTATCATTCTGGACCAGGACATTCAATGCATTGGTGATGCCTAGTGAATTGGTCTAATGCACCTCATGGAAGAGGAGCCTTAGTCCAAAATCCATCATAACATTATTTATATTTACCAAGGTTCATCATCAAAAACATTTTATTAAATAACAACAATAAGGTTTCACCATTTTCACTCATCACATTTCCATGAATCATTTCTTTCAATAAATTTGACTAAATTCCATAACTATCCCCTTTTACCATTTATTCATAACCAAAATCATTAAAAATACTTTAAATGATTTAAAAACATGGAATTTATCCCCTTTAATCATTTATCACATTTACCCATAATCATCCCATAACTTATTTATCTTCCAAAGTCAAGACAAACACCCCTTTATACCATGCTAATATACTAAACATAATTACATTTGTTTTAACCTCATAGACCATTTAATTTTTTATTTAGAAACTAATTTCACTATTTCTAAGGAGTGGAACACCCCATGGGTGACCGTATGCCCTATCTCATAATCATGAACGAACCCTAAAAGGTTCATGAAGGGTCATACACATCAAATTATTGGTCAAGTTGGTTTTATTAACAAAAAATTGCACAACATAGCAACACAATGACACAACCAAATACATAGGAGAGGGCTTCTAGTTCACACACAAAGATGTTGGGGATGAAAAGAGAATGGAATTCGGGTGGGATTTTATAAAGGATGTGGGGGGGGGGAATCATCCATTTTTTTACTTTTAAAGGGATGCACAATTTTGAAAACCAAGCACCAACCATGTGATATATACTATCTATAGTGGGGGGGGGGGGGGGTAGGGGTTGTTTAAATTTTTGGGGATCCAAAATAGTTATCCCAACCATGTGGATTCTATACAGTTAGTTATCTTCAAGGACACATGGTTTTCAACCCCATTTCATAGTTTATAAACTGTGAATTTCCCTTTTCCCGGGCACATGGTTCAGGCGCACGGCTAACACTAATCATGGGAAAACCATAAAAATTTCACTGAAAGGACATTTTCCTAATTTTTTTGTTCCTATCCTCCATGAAACTCTTTATACCTTTCATACTACTAAGACTCATTCATTTAAACATTTAAAAGGGAGTTTAATGAAAATTAATACTAAAACATACCACGTCAAGGATCAAGATCTCACAACCTCCCCACCTAATAAAATATTGTACTCAATCTACACTCTTTAGAATTTATAAGCCTATAAGATAAAAATATCTGGCTACTGATCCCATATATTAGATTATATTTTACAAGTTTCCTCCCAAACATGGTCATGCTGCCACAAAACTTAGAACAATGGCACCGAATTTCCCTACAAAAGTTTCTCCCTAGGATACAAAACCTGAATCAGAATCTCCTTAAAGGATAAATAAGCCACAAGATTTACATAATTGATATTAATCACATGATAATGGTTGGGTAGATACTTTCAAAGGTGTGTTACATAAAAATATTGGCAATATCACCACACCTCTATAGAAGAGATAACTGATATTCTAATGGTCTAAATCTCTCCATAACCACAAATGAACCAACATATTCATGCTCTAACATGATATTCTTCCAAATTAGACGGTGAAAAAATCTCAATGACACCTAAAAAAACATGTTCACCCACTATAAACTCATCAGGTTAGTGAAATAAATCAGTGTATAACTTTTGTCTACTCTCTGCTGTAGCCATACATTTTCAGATTAATTGAGCATGCTCTAATATCTCTTTCCTGAGACTTAATACCAAAACCTCTAACTCTCCCACATCCATCTAACACAATAGTGATCAACGTAGACTACCATATAGTTCCCCATATGGTTCCATGTTAATAGTTTCCTAGAAACTATTGTTATAGGTGAACTCATCACGTGCTAAATGTTTTTCCAAAGTTTCATTGAAATCCATGATGCATGATCTCATTAGGTCCTCTAACACATGTATAGTAAATTTAGATTTCTCATTTTTCTATGGCTGAAAATATTTACCCAAAATAACCTGAGTACTAAGCACCTTTTGTAACCATTTACAGAATAATTTTGTAAAATGAATTTCCCTATCTGAAACTATGCTATAGGGAACGCCATTTAAGTGAACTATCTCCTAAATGTATAGGTTTCCCAACTGATCAAAATTAAAATCTTCCCATATTATAAGGAAATAGACTACTTTTTTCCAGCTGATCCATAATTATATATATCACATCACACTTCATTATTCCTTGGTAATCCTACAACAAAATCCAATATAACATCATCCCACATCCATTCTAGAAATGGTAAAAATTGTGAAATACCATTAGACCATTGAATATTAGCTTTTATTTGCTGATAGGTGTAGCATTTCATCCTGAAACCTATGACATCCTTCTTAATTCCTAGACACTATTTTTTTCTATGAAGGTTATGGAAAATTTCATTCAAGCCAGGGTGCAATTCCCACTTAGAGGCATAAAACTAACACATCATCTCCTCCTATAGACATGTAGGTACAATAATGAAACCATGAACATGTATGATATAATTATCATCTATAATATAACTAGGAGGAATCTCTCCACTATAAAAGCTATCCCTCAACTCCAAACACTTTAGATCCTCATACAGTCTCATATTGATACGAATTAGAAGAGAGGGATCATTGGATTAGGAAACAAGGGTTATATTTTCCATTTCCTTTTGAGAACCTATATGAATATTAGTGAAAATATATATCAATTTTTACTTGGAACTTTATTTTTGAACTATTTGAGTGTGTGATTTCCTAATCCTGGAATCAAAAACACTATTTTCTTTTTTGGGTGTCTATGCTAGATCAAAATCAAAGGGATGCATATACTCAACATATCTTCAATACCAAATATTTAAATCACACTTTGATAATATGGATTTGAGGCTCTTATAATTAATAAAAATGTAAAACCTTTCACCCATAAGGTAATGATGCCATAAATTTATGGCATAAACCACTCTGGAAAACTTGAGAGCATATATATGACATTTCAGTTCATGAGGCCTCATCTAACTTGATCTATAATCCATGACTTGGTCCCATTTCATCAAAACTACTCCAGTTTTATTCTAAATGTATAAAAAATAGGATATACTCTTCACTTAGTTTAGGTAAGTTCAGAATTGGTGCTGTTGTCAAATGAATCTTCACCTCCATGAAGGCATTCTCACATGATCCATACCATTCAAAAATTACACCCTTCTCATCCAGGCCTGAGAGTGGAACTACCAAGAAGGAATTTCCTTTGACGAATCTTCGGTAATAACCCACGAAACCCAAAAATATTCAAATATCAAAAATATTCTTGGGATACTCCCAAGAAATAATCTCTTGAACCTTGTTGGGGTCTATAGACACACCATCCTCCTAGATGATGTGACACAAGAAATAGACCTTTTCACTCTAGAAATAACACTTATATATCTTAACATATTTCTAATTCTATCTTGGCGTACTTAGGATGATGATAAGATGTTTATCAATATCTTCATGTGTTTGGGAGTACACTAAGATTTCATTAATGAAAAATGTTGGAAAAAATCCTTAAAGGTAACATTGAATCATTTTTGAGGTGATTTTGTTTGTTGAAAAAGTGGGTTTCAATAGTAACTTGTCAAGTTCTAGAGATATTGTCGATAATTGAAGTTTCCAAAGAACCATGAAAAAGGAATGCACAATCTGGAGACAATACAAAATGAATGTATACAAGGTGACGTCATTTTCTAGTGTTTTCCAAATTTTTGGGTTTAAAAATTAGAGAATAGAGAGAAGTATTTTCGGAAAAGGGAGTTGAAAACCAGTGTCAAGGATAATTGGGAAGTTTTGTGCCATGCATGTTTCAAAATTAGAACATAAAAATATAGAAATGAAAATAAGGGTGCGTAAGTTATGGAGCGGCACACAAGGTGACTAGCGTGATAGAGGCTAGAATGAATGGACTTGAGAGGTCGGGGGATATTTTATGCGCATCACACACAAGGTCGCCAAAATGTCTATAAATAGACATCTACCCCATCATTTTTTAGAAGCTCAAAACTTAGAAAAAATTTGAGCTATGTTCACACAAGTAGTGAGGGCGCGTAAGTAGTGAGTTATTTAGAAGTTGCATGCCAGATGGTAGTTGCATGGAAATAGTGAGTTGGGAATAAAAGGGTGTGTGCCATGCTAGTTTTGAGTACAAGAAATTTGTGTCATGAAAGTTTGTAGTACCACACAAGTTGTTTTTTCCATGAAAAATTTAACACTTGTACATTGTGCTTAAGGTAGTACATAAGTCATCCGAAGGTTGCAAAAAAGTTACAAGTTGCCCAATATTTCTATAGTAAAGCGGTATTCATCAGTGGATGAAAGTGTAACTTCAACAGAGAATCTATCTACATTTTAGGATGCAACATTCATAAAAATGGGGGGACCTAAACTACATAAACTGTGCATGGATCCCTTTTATGTGAAGTGGGAAAAGGAAGATGAAGATGGTGATTATTTCCACCAGCAGTGAGCCAGAGAAAGAGACATAGGGAGTGACCCTAAGTAATGCAGTGAGCAGACCCTAAACCTTGTAAATGAAGTTTTCCTAGGCATAGAATTAATCTATCCTGAATATTAAAAATATAAGTGCACTTTTAGTGGATTTGGTACATTGAAACATTTCCTTTGTAAGCTCCCTGGATGTAGCCTAGTGAGGGTGAACCAAGTAAAATCACTGTGTCCCATGCATGATTTAATTTCTGTTCATATATTACTATGGGAGAAAAAGAGAAGTGTGTTTTCTTAATGACGATACAAGATCAAAATGGATAGTAATTTTAATATATCTTACCCTCATTCACCCCCCTCTCTGGGTATTTAACCTAGTGGACCAAACTATTGGTGTTAGAGGGAAAGGTTAATTTCAATTTTTCTCTCTCAAGGGTTTCAATGGAGGTCATCAACCATAAAATCATTCTGATATTATATGGGAATAATTTTTAGTTATAGAAGAATCAAATGTAGCACTACTTTTAATCTTTGTGAATGTATGTGTTTACAGTAGTGATGCATGGTATTTCAGCTAAAATTGATAGTGGTGCTTTATCAGAAGTTGAGCGAAGAGAATTAGTTGTTGATGCCAAAGGAATCAATGCTCTAGGGGAGTCCTATAAAATTAAATTTATATGAAGGTTATTTCATTTAAAACATCATATTATATGTTGGAAATGTTAATAAATATTTATGAGGGCGACTCAAAAGTCATAGAAGCAAAGCTGCTGGTTCTATGGAAAAATACAAAGATATCAGAATGAAACCTAATGAGTCTGTTGATACATTCTTTGATTGGGTAAATGTGGTTGTGGAAGACATGCATGGTCTTGGAGAAGTCATTGAAGATATAAATATTGTAAATCATATCTTGAGGAAAATTCCACCTCGATACAATCCAATAATTTCAGTATTGAAGAATAAAGATCTGAAAGAGATGAGATTGAATAACTTTCATAGTACTCTTATAGCATATTAAATGATAAATGATGATAAAAATGTTGTGGAAAAGGGAAAACCCAAAGTGGTTGAATTCAAGGCCAAAAAGAAGCTCACTCTTGAATATGGACATGAAGAAGAATAGAATTTTAAAGTTATATCATTCCTTTCCCCAAATCTTCAAAGAGAAAAAGGAAAATTAAAAGGGAAACTTCCAATTGAATGATTTCGATGTGGAAAAGTTGGACATCATGCAACAGTTCCTGAAGAAGTTTCAAGGAGATTATGAGGATGAGTTTTAATTTCCAATGAAGAATTCATCATTATACGTGAAAGTGAAGAAACAATTTAAGAGAAATTTATTCAAAAATAAGAATCAGTTTTCAAGAGAAGATGATAGTTTAGAAGAATCTATGGTTGAAGAAGTAGAGGACTATAAGGATCATGAAGATGATGCTATGGTTTAATTTTTCATAAATTATATAGTAAAATAAGAGAATTACAATGAAGAAGGTGGATTGGAAGGAAGAGTTGACCTTCAGGTCAAACTAGAAGCTGCTCTTGAGGAAATATATGTTTGGAGAGCTAAAATGAAGAAATCCAATAAAGTGGTTCTTGATGAAAAACTATATATGTTGCAGTAAGAATAAGGGAAGTCTGAGCTGAATGAATAAATTAAAAAACTAGAGTATTCAATTCCAAAGAGTTTAAATAAGTTTGTTGAGTATAATCTCAAAATTGAAGAACAGAAAAGAGAAATGGACAGTTTTTCTAAAACTAGGAAATATCAAATTAGATGTATCAAAGAACGTGAAGAGGAAGTCATCGTTCTATGGAAAAGATTCAAGGATCTTTAAAAATTATTGATTCCTGGTACAAAATTAGGAAAGTGGACTATACATGAAACAAAGGAGATGCAATTTGAGCATAGTGGTTTAGAAGAACATAAGACACAGTGAAATAAAAATAATTAGGATGGTATGGGGATTGATAAAAAACCAAAAGTAGTAATGGTTGGAGTTAGACCCCAAGAACCCACTCCGAGATTGAATATTGACTTGGGTATAAATCAGAAATAGAATACTTAGAGAACCCAAGGGACAACCGGTGGTGTAGAAGTGACACACATGAATGTACCTCGTATCAGATGTTATTGCTATGGAAAGACGAGACACTCAAAAAATGTGTGTTTCATATCCAAGATGTACCAAGGGGCGCAAGAACAATAATGGAATCCAAATAGAGCACAGTACTCTAGAATATCATTTGAGAGTCATTGTTTTTAGTGTGGAAGATTTGGACACATGTACAGATACGGTACATCAACCATGCAGAGGGATGTGCTAAAGAAGAACCAAAACAGTCACGAGAAGCAATTCAATGAACCAAAAAGTGATATGAATGTGAAAAATCGGTTTATAGTATTATAGGATGAAGATGGTCCATCATACACCAAGAAAGATAATGATTATCAATCTGTACAAAGTATGAATTAAAACACATTGATCAAGAATAAAGGAGTTGAGCAGGCAGTTGTTGTAGAGGCTACTTTTAAAGCATCAGATTGCACTGGAATATGGATCTTCGATAGTGGATGCACCTCACATATGATAGGAAATAAGTATATATTTACTATAATTAGGTATAATAAATAAGGGATCATAATATTTAGTAATGATGAGGGCTTGAAAATTATTGGCTCTAGAAAAGTGTAGTTTGGGGGAAAAGACATGAGACGTGAAAATGTACTTATTGTTGAAAGAATCCATCAAAACTTACTAAGTTTTAATTAATTATGTGACTCAATACATTTCATAATATTTTACAAGAAATTATGTATCATCAATAGTGAAGTCGGTGATATTGTTTTACAAGGGAAGTGTATGAAATGGAATCTCTACCTTGTAAGAGAAGAAAAAGATATGTGTTGTTTGTCCAAGGAAGAATAAAATAAATTGTTGAATAAACGTCTTGGACACTTGATCCAATCATCCTTAGAATATCTAGTAAAATATGATTCTACACAAGGTATCTCTAAATTATCATTTGATAAAAGTCATACGTGTAATTCTTATCGACAAGGGAAGATCATCCAAAATACATATAATCCAAAATAAAAAAGTTCTTAAAATTTTCTTGAGTTAGTGAGTATTGATGTGTGAGGACCAATTTCACAAAGGGATATTGATGGGAGGAGATATTATGTTTTCTTTATTGATTATTTTAGCATATTTTCATGGGTTTTAATCATCAACCACAAATATGTGGTATTTAGTTATATAAATACTTATCTAAAGGAAGTTGAAAAGATGTTAGGTCGAACAATTCGTAAGATAAAAAAAGACAATGGAACCGAGTTCATAAATAGCCAAGTGGAGGATTATGTAACATCCCGTTTCCAGAAGCCACCCAGAGGAACCCCATACCTGGTTGGCCACATGGAATCATGCGCATTTGCTTGAATGCTAGAGGCTACTGACTAGCAGTGAAGGCCTTGGTGTGATAGTGGGGAAACTATTCCCTCATTGGTAGAGTACAAAGCGGAAGAAAAAATATACACAAGCGGAAGCAGTAACAATACCATACAAAAGTAAACATCGAAAGACTGATAAAATAAACTGGAGAAAACATATATATAAATGATGCATGATACATATGTCTAGTAAAGAATCCAAACAAATCACAATGCTAGAATACAAACAGTACTAAACCAAAGTAAAATAGAAAATAGATTAATAACTCTACAGCATCGTAAGCCTCATCTTGGTCCCATTCTCTCCAACACCACAGAAAATCAAGTACCAGATGTAGAAGGACGCTTTATCTTATCTATACCTACAAAAATATAATCTATCTGGGCCCAAAAGCTTGGCCCAAATAGGATGTGAGACTAAATCGTAGTAGGCAACCACCACAAGATATGTGCCTAACAGTCAGGGAATATATGGAAGTTAGTAAGTAAATAAATGCAGTAAACAAGGAAGTACTCAACAATAACAATCCACATTTTCAAATATCCAAAAACAGCTAATCAAAGAAGATAATCACAAATAGGTAACCCTCTGGGAAGTACCCATAGCTTGTCCCCTCTGGTCATACCTATAAACAAAAGCAAGCAGTTAAACACAAACAGGTAACCCTCTGGGAAGTACTCATAGCCTATCCCCTCCAGTCCTACAAAACAAGTAAAAGCAACCCCCTGGGTAGTACACTCAGTCTAACCCCTCTGGTTCAGCTTAAGCATAGACTCTCCTAGGAAGCACTCACCGTCAATACTTCTTATAGTATTGTATCGGTACTAAAGGCACTCTAAGGAAGCACATACGTATCATTCCCTCTGTGGCCCACGTTGAGGAACTACAGACACTCTGAGGAAGCACTCAACGTCAATTCCACGTGTGGTCTCGCATCATAAGTAAGACAGACACTCTGGAGAAGCCCTCAACGTCCATTCTCCCAATGGTCTACTACACCAGGTTCTCACGACCCTGTGTAAGTCAAGAAATCATAGCAGTGCGTATTGTCCAAAATAAACCTCAAGAACTACTTGGATAGTAGTCTACAACATATTATCATGTCAAAACAATAGTCACACCATCATATAACTAGGCATGGGAAAAGTAAATAGTAGCCTAATAGGAAGACTAGATCCAATGGTCAAAACAGGCCAAAACATGCATGGGAAAACACATCCAAAGCATAGAAATTAACCCTATTCACATTCAATTAACCTATACTCAAGCATACAAGCATATCAGGAAAACAATAAGGCTAAATAGTAAACGAAAAATACAACGTTCATGGGTATTGGGAAAAAGTGAACTTATAACTCAAATACTCTCAAAGAAAAGGCACAAAACACCTACCTTGGTGTGGGGAGATCTCTATACGTGACCCTCAATCCTTGAATCTCCGCATAACACCGTAGATCTACAAAAATGTCTAAAAATTTCAACCGAAGATAACTTGAGAAAGAAGAGGAATTGGGAAACGAAGCTCAAGAAGAAGAGAGATATTACTTAGGCAATCCCAATGCAATCGACGACTATAAAATCGGAGATCAGATGCTCAGTCAGGGGATCATAGGAAGATCACGGCCATACGGGAGCTCTTGTCTGAACGTGACCTAGAAGAATATCATTCTGGTGATTAGACGCAACCCAAGTATGTTTAATGAAAAAAAAGAAAATAAATGGCGTGTAATTTTGATGTAAACGGTGTGTACTTGCCTTTTTCATACTCCTCTTTAAGAGGCCTCCAGGTCACCCCCACATAGCCGTGTGCATGGCCACTACATAGCTAGCACTCGGTTACCTGCGGTAACTGAGTACATGATGTGTACTCATAAAGTACACGATGTGTACTTCGAAAAATTCCATAAATTCCTCTTTTTCTCAAAAACAACCATAAAAGGAAAACATACTTGAAAAGAAGGTCTGGGTTCTTACAAACTTCCCCACTTAAAGGAATTCGTCCCTGAATTTCCCAAGAGAATCGTATAAGAAGAAACCCCAAACAACTCTGGCCACTGTGCTCGTACATCAGCCTCCCTCTCCCAAGTCTCATCCTATAATTTCCCGTGATGCCCTAGCACTCTTACCAGAGGAACTGACCAGCCACAGAGAACCTTTGTACTCCAATCAATAATCTGGATAGGATGCTCCTTGAAAGTTGTGTCCACTTCCAACTCAACCTTCTAAGGTTGAAAGATGTGATATGAGTCTGAGAAGTAATGTCGAATCTAAGAAACATGGAAGATGTCATGCATATCTCGGTACCTATGAGGTAATTTCAAATGATAGGAAACCGGCCCAACTCTATCCAAAACCTCAAACATCCCAACATACCTTAGTGAAAACTTACCCTGTCTTTTAATCCTCTTATGTCCCGACCTCAATGTGACACATAGAAAAACCTGATCCCTAACCTCGAACTCCAGAGTTCATCTCTGTTGATCAGCATAAGACTTCAGTCAAGACTGCACAGTAGCCATCCTCTTCCGAATCAACTCTATCGGCTCTGTGGTCTCCTAAACAATTAGACGTCCCAACAAATCTATCACTCCTACCTCCAGCCAAAATAAGGGTGATCGGCATGGCCTACTGTGCAAAGCCTCATAAGGAGCCATCTGAATAGTCATTTGAAAACTGTTATTCTAGGAAAACTCCACATGAGGTATGTGCTTCTCCCAAGTACCTCCAAAATCCAGGATGCATGATCAGAGCATGTCCTCAAGTACCTGAATCGTACGATCTGACTGGCCATCTGTCAGGGTGTGATAAGCTGTACTCAAAAGTACCTATGTACCCAACACCGTCTGAAGCCCCTGCCAGACCCGAGAAGTAAAACAAGTATCCCTGTCTGAAACAATGGAGTGTGGAACTCCATGAAGACGTACAATCTCCTAGATGTACAGCCATCCCAGATCATCAACACTGAAGGTATCCTTGATAAACAAGAAGTGAGAAACCTTTGTGAGTCTGTAAATGACAACCCAAACCGCATCATTCCCTCGAGCTGACCTTGGTAACCCTACCAAAAAGTCCATCGCGACATCATTCCACTTCCACTCGGGAGTGGATAACTGCTGAAAAAGCCCTTCTGGTCGCTGATGCTCCGCATTCACCTGCTGACAGGTGGAACACCTCATGGAAAATCCAAAAACATTTTTCTTCATGCTTGGACACCAATAATGGTAGTGTAGATCATGATACATTTTTGTGACACCAGGATTAACTAGCCAAACCGAGGAATGAAAGTCCCGCATCAGCTCCTCGCGTATGTCTGCTGGCACCCATACGTACCCCTAGAAATTTAAGATCTCATCCTTGCCTATGGTCCATCCCAGAATAGGGTCCTCTCTTAACACGCTCTCCCGTAGGACTAAGCCTTCTTAATCTGATAGCTGCCTTATTCGCACTCGATCAAGAAGAGTAGAGGTAACAACTACAGAAGAAAGAAACGTCCACCCCTGTCTATCATGCACCTCCAAATGCATCTCAGAGAACAGAGCCATAAGTTTCCACTCACTTCTGGTCTCCTGAACTGCCTGTATCTGAGTCATCCTGCTCAACACATCAGCCACTGCATTGCCTTTCCCAAGCGTATATGCAAGATCAAATTAAAAAGATTGAAGATACTCAACACACCTTCACTATCTCAAATTTAGATCACGCTGAGTGAAGATGTACTTGAGACTCTTATGGTCGGTGAAAACCAAAAAATGTTCTCCCAGCAGATAATGTCTCCAACAATGTAAGGCATGAAAAAACTACTACCAGATCAAGATCGTGTGTCAGGTAATTCCTCTCATGTGGCCTCAACTGTCGAGACACGTACGCAATTACTCCTTCCCCCTACATAAGTACTACTCCCATCCTGATACCTGATGCATCATAGTAAACATTATAGCTCTTTCCTAGATCTGGAAAGACTAGTATCGGTGTTGAAGTCAAACTCCCTTTCAACTCCTGAAAGGATGACTCACAAGAATCTGTCCACATGAACATTTCACCCTTCTTAGTCAGGACCGTAAGTGGTGCTGCTAAGCGTGAGAAGTCCTGTATGAAGCCTCTGTAGTATCCATCCAATCCTAGAAAACTTTGTACCTCAATGAAATTCTTCAGATTCTCCCAGGAAACTACTTCTCTCACTTTCTCTGGGTTTACTGACACTCCTGTCTCAGAGATAACATGACCCAAGAAGTGAATCTGATCCATCCAAAAGTGGCATTTAGAGAGCTTAGAATATAAATGATGATCTCTCATTATACTCATAATTATCTCAAGATGTGTGTCATGGTCTTGTCGAGTGTGAGATTACACCAAGATATCATCCACAAAAACCACCACGAAGAAATCAAAGTATGGATGGAACACTCGGTTCATCAGTGCCATTAAAACTGCAGGCACTTTTGTGAGACCGAACGACATAACCACATACTCCTATAGACCATACCTGCGCCGAAAATCTATAAGAGGTATATCAGATGGTCTAGCATGAAACTGATGATAACCGGACCTCAATTAAATATTCTAGAACACCGAGGCTCATAGAAGTTGATCAAAGAGATCATCAATCCTAGGAAAGGGATATCGGTTCTTGACCATAAACTGGTTCAACTTCCGGTAATCCACAAAAAGCTTGAGGGTACTGTCCTCCTTCTTCAAAAATAGGATAGGCGAACCCCAAGGAGAAGTACTGGGTCAAATGAAACCCTTTACCTACAACTCTTACAACTAATTCTTGGGCTCCTGCAAATCTGGTGTAGCCATCCCATAAGGAGGAATGGACACCGGTGCTACTCCTGGAATGAGATCAATAGAAGAGTCCACCTATTGCTCCGGTGGAAAACCTGAAAATTACTCTGGAAGGATATCCCTAAAATGATCTACCACTGGGGGAAAGTATAACTGTGATGTCCCCTAGTCACCCAGATGAAGACTAGAAATCTGGGCTGTAACTCCTCCCAAACCATGATGCACGGGTCCCGCTCTGCTTGCCTGGACATCCCATTTGCCCTTATGAAGAAAAAATACGCCCTCTGGTGATGTGAAACTCACCTTGCAACGATAACAGTCGATGAATTCCTAGAAAGGAACAAACTAGTCTATTCTGAGAATGACATCATAGCCTGTCATCTCTAGGACATAGAGGTCCCATAGGAAGTGACACTCACCAACCTCTAGAGGGAACTCCCTTCACTGATGTACACTAGTCATTCTAGTCCCCAATGGAGTGTCTAGCGTCAAGATATCTGCAAAAGAAAAGATGCAGAGACCAAGTCTCTCCACAATAGAAACAGATATAAAGCTATAGGAAGCCCCTATATCGAAAAGAGAAGAAGCTAAAAATGAGGCTACTATGATCGTACCTCAAACGGTAGAGGGTCTAAGATCCTACTCCTATTGGGTCTGCTCCACTGCAAAAGTCTGACCCCCTGAGCTGATCGACCCTATTGCCGCTGAAAGACCAGTGACTGACCACCATGACCACAACCTCCACCTCAGCCTGAACGACCGGAAGAACTCTAGTTCCTAGACTGGTGAGAAACTAGTGGTGTTGCTTTTGAATGAGGAGTCATAGAGGAACCCTTATCACCAGCTTCTAGTGAGAAGATCTGATAGAAGCCCTGAAGGTGACCCATCATTATAGAAGATCAGAACTCCACTGGGTCTCTCGGGCAATGTGGCCTCATATTCCCGCTCTTCCCACACTGGTAGCACACCACATGGATACTAGAAGGTGTCTCTTTCCCCCTCGGGTCTCTTCATGTAGACTCTCTACGACGCTTCCTATTGTTAGTAGGAGTAATACTAACTCTCGATGCCGAGCCACCCTAGCTCACAAATCCAGAATCCCTCAGATTGTGCTCTGTGATTAGCGCTTGGTTGATGATATAAGTGAGAGAAGTCAACCAAAAGATTTTCACCTGCGATAAAATGTCATGCCTCAAACCATCCTCGAACTTCCTTGCCCTGAATAAATAATCACCTCCTGAAATAGGCATAAAGCACTGCAGCTCTGTAAAACAAGAGGAATACTCCATGATAGAAAGAGTTCCCTGCTCCAGACTCAGGAACTCTCAGGATCAATCGGCCCTCAAGGTCTATGGATAGAAGTAGTCAAAGAAGATGCACTGAAACTCATCCCAGGACATGACTTACTGGAGTCTCACCTGTGAGATCACATCCCACCATCTCTTGGAAGAATCCAAAAGCATATACGTAGCGAGATTGACCCTCCTCTATAGAGGAATCTCTAGATGCTCGAAGATCGTCAGCATGGATTCTAGCCATGAATCTGCAGCCTGGGGTCCTCTATCCCCTGAGAAAGTGGGAGGATGCTGCTGTTGAAAGACCCACGTCAAATCTTCCATCGATGGGGCTGGAGGCAGCACTCCTTGAAAAGTCTGAATCATCATCAGAAAGACCTCCCTGAACTGTACATCAACACCTATGTCAAGTATAATGGCTGGTACGAAAACTGGCATGATAATAGGATATGTTGGAATTCCTGGATCATCCATATCTGGTGTTTGATCACCTCCTGGAAACCGGCGTACAACTGGAGGATGTCTCAGTGGCATGACTCTGCAAGGTCAAGCACACACCTTAGATTAAGATTGTCAAGGACAGAAAACTATAAGCGTAGGAAGGGAACAAGAGATATAAAGCATTCAAGTTTTACAAAACATGACTACACGGCGTGTACAATTCCTACACAACGTGTCCCCTTAATCCATTCACATGGGCATGTACTTCTGCCAAAACTAGTCGTGTACACCCAAACCACACGGCGTGTTGTCTTAACACACAACATGTACTTGAATCCTATTTCCCTACCTGAGTCCTTCTACATGGATAATCCACACGGATCTCCTAATACAAGACTACACGGCGTGTTCAAAATAGACACGGTGTGTACTAGACAAGCTTCACCTGACCCGTGTTTTTAGTGACATGGCCTAAAACATGGCTAACACTACAAGACGTTTTACAGATGGACACAACGTGTACAAGGAAGGATAATACCGACCCATGTTGTTCGTGACACGGCTGGGTACCTAGGTTAGACTACATGGCATGTTCAAGTCTAACACGACGTGTATAGATTAAGGTTTATCCATCCGTGTTGTTAGTAACATAGGCGGACACAGGGTCAACACTACACTGCATGCGCAACTGGTACACGACATGTTCTCACCAAAATTTCCATATCCTATTTCTCTACTCACACGACCTATGACACGGTTAGAGACTACACGAATTTTCCATAAAGTACACGACATGTACTTAAGTAAAACAATTTCTTCTTGAAAAGAATAACACATGGCGTGTAATTAACATTAAACACTGTGTATTCTGGTTTTTTCCGGACAGTAAGCCTCAGAAGCTACTTCAAAACCCAGAAAAACACTGAAATGAACATTGAAAGAGCCAAATTCCGATCCGTGAGGGCCCATACTCCCTGCGAATCAAAGTTTGGCATCTTATACATGTCATAACAAGGAAAATAAGGCATTGATCCAAAAAATTCCGATTCATGAGGGCCCATAATACCTCAAGAACCAAAGTTGGGCATTCATTCAAACAAAACCTTACAAAAAAATACCCTATCAAATAGTAGGTATTCTTATCAAGGAATCTATCACAACAGCATGCATATTCTACAAAACATCTATAACAACATGCAATTGCTAATGCATCCTAGATGGCATAGCAAGGATGCATGGCATGTGATTTCTAGGAAGTTCCTATATGATGCGTGAGATGACATACCCTCACCTCATCGGGTTGCGATAGAAATAGAACCTCAATAACATCAATGGTTACAACACAAAACATGTGATCCACCCAACAGTGAAAATCAAATCAATTGTAAAATTGAAAAAATAGAAAACTTGTAATATACGAGGTAAATTGGATTTTCCATGTACCCGAGTTAGCTACTCCCTGACACAACTTATTACCAAGTACCTATTCCTTCCTATCTCTGACTAAGGTTCCAAATCGTAAGTCAAGAGAAAAGAATGCCCCTAATACCACTTTGTAACATCCTAGTTCTGGAAGCCACCCAGAGGCGCCTCGTACCCGGTTGGTCACATGGCCTCAAGTGCATTTACCTGAATTCCAGAGGATGCCAACTAATAGATAGGGCCTTGGTCTGATAGTGGAGAAGCTATGCCCTCATTGGTAGAGTACACATCGGAAGAAAACAATATACACAAGCAGAATCAGTAATAATAATATACAAAAGTTAATAGCGAAAGATTGATAGAATAAACTGGAGAACACATATATATAAATGATGCATGATACATATGTCTAGGAAAGCATCCAAACAGATCACAGTGTTGGTCCCATGCTATCCATCTCCACTGCAAATGAAGTACCATAAGTAGAAGGGCGCTTGACATTATCTATACCTACAACAATATAATCTGTTTGAGACCAAAAGCATGACCCAATCAGGGTGTGAGACTAAATACCCGTAGGCAACAACCACAAGATATATGCCTAATAGTCTGTGAATATATGGCTTACAGTAAGTAAATAAATTTTGTAAACAATAAATTACTCAACAGTAACAATCCACAGTTTCAAATATCCAGCAACAGCTAATCAAAGAAGATAATCACACATAGGTAACCCTCAAGGAATTACCCATAGTCTGTCCCCTCTGGTCCTACCTAGAAACACAAGAAAGTAGCTAAACACAAATAGGTAACCCTCTGGGAAGTACTCACAGCCTATCCCCTCTAGTAATACCTAATAAGTACAAGCAACCCTCTAGGTAGTACACTCAGTCTAACCCCTCTAGTTGAGCTTAAGCATAGACTCTCTGAGGAAGCAATCACTATCAATTCCTCCTATAGTCTCGTATAGGTACTAAATGCACTCTAGGGAAGCACTTACGTCTCATTCCCTCTATGGACGACGTCGAGGAACTACAGACACTCTGAGAAAGCACTCAAGTCAATTCCCTCTATGGTCTCACATCATAAGTAAGACAGACACTATGGAGAAGCCCTCAACATCCATTCTCCCAATGGTCTACTACACCAGGTTCTCACGGCCCTGTGTAAGTCAAGAAAGCATAGCAGTGTGTATCGTCCAAAGTAAACCTCAATAACTACTTGGCTAGCTGTCTATAATATATCAGCATGTCAGAACAATAGTCACACCACCCTACAACTAGGCATGCGAAAAGTAAACAGTAGCCTAAGAGGAAGACTAGATCCAATGGTCAAAACAGGACAAATCATGCCTGGGAAAACACATCCAAAGCATAGTAATTAACCCTATTCACATTCAATTAACCTCTACTCAAAAATACAAGCATAACAGGCAAAAAATAGGGCTAAAAAGTAAACACACAATACCCGGTACATGGGTATTGGGAAAAATTGCACATATAACTCAACAAATCTCAGTGGAAAGGCACAAACCACCTACCTCGGTGTCGGGAGATCGCTATACGTGAACCTCATGCCTTGAATCACCCTAGAACACTGTAGATCTATAAAATCATCCTAAATGTTCAAATGAATATAAATTGAGAAAGAAGAGGAATTGGGAAATGAAGATCAAGTAGAAGAGAGAGCTTACCGAGGCGATCCCAAAGCAATCGACGATAGTCGAATCAGAGATCGGATGCTCAGTTGGGGGCTTAGAGGAAGATCATGGCCGTATAGGAGGTCTAGTCTGAATGCGACCTAGAAGAAGATCTTTCTAGTGATTAAACGTGACCCCGATACGTTTAATGAAAAAAAGAAAATACATGGTGTGTAATTTTGAAGTACACAGTGTGTACTTGCCTTTTCCATACTTCATTTTAAGCGGCCTCTAGGTCACCCCACATGGCTGTGTGCATGGCCGCTACACGGCTAGCACCCGGATACCTACGTTAACCAAGTACAAGACATGTACTCATAAATTACACAGTGTGTACTTCGAAAATTTTCATATAGTCCTATTTTTCTAAAAAATGACCAGAAAAGTAAAACATACCTGAAAAGAAGGTCCGGGTTCTTACAGATTATATTGAGAAAAATGGGATAGTGCATCAAGTTTCAGTGGTAAGAACTCCATAGATGAATGATGTATTTGAGAGAGGACATCAGATTATCAACCACATGGATAGAATAATTCTCATTGAGAAAGATCTTTCAGAGAAATTTTGGAAAGAAGTTGCGATAAAAGCAATTTATACATAAAATAGAGCATTACTATGTCTGAAAGATGAAAAGACTCCATATGAGTTATGGTATGGAAAGAAGACATTATTGGAGTACTTTCAAAATTTTGAAAGTATGTGTTTTATTCTCAATAAGGAGAAATAGAGGAATTTCGAATCCCATAGAGATGAAGGGATATTTATTGGATACTCAATGAAAATGAAATCATATAAATTCTTTAATAAGTGGATAGAAAATATATTTGAGAAACATGATGTAACCATAGTGGAGAATGAGTAGAATCCTTAAAACATATGTGATCAGTATTAAGAGGATAGTGATGAAGAGATAAGCAGATCAAAGGATGATCTAGTTCTAGAGGATGAGTTAGAAGAAGAATTAGACGATGAGAAGGATGAGGATAGATCAGTATCTACATAGAGAACATCAAGAAGTGATGAAATTGATAGAAACAACATAATTGGTGATCAAACAACACCAGTGCAGACAAGGAGGATGAAGACCCTACAAAAAGATTCATACTTATCACAGGTAGAGACTAAATGCTTCAGTGAAGTAGCTAGAGATGAAAATTGGGTTCAAGATATGAATTCAAGAGCTTGATCAAATTGAGAAGAATAAAACTTGGTATATTGTTTCAAGGATGATAAATAATAATGTCATTAAGACTAAATGGGTCTTTTTCAAAATTTTAATGAAGATTGTGCAATGATTCAAAAAAAAGCATGATTAGTGTGCAAAGGTTACTCAAAAATAGGGGGTATCGATGTTGATGATACATTTTCACCTATTTCAAGGTTAGAGACAATCAGAATATTCTTGGTCATTACAGTTCAATCAAATTTCAAAGTTTTCCATATTGATATAAAGACCCCATTTTTAAATGGGTTTTTATAAGAAGAAGTGCATATTGAGAAGCCCGATGGTTTTCTCAATTATAAATATGAGAACAAAGTTTTTCAGCTAACGAAGTCACTATATGGGTTGAAGCAAGTATCACGAGCATGACATTCGAGACTCAATTAGTTTTTGAATAATATAGGCTTTCAGTGTGGTGGAGTTGATTACAATCTCTCTATAAATGATAACAGTAATCAAAGGATGACAATGCCAGTTTATGTTGATGAAATAATATTTGGTGGATCAAATAAAGTACAATGAATACAATTTTATAAATTCCTAAAAAGTGTGTTTAAATGTCAATTCTTGGGGAGTTAACATTTTTCCATGGTATACAAGTGGCATAAGGAAGGAATGACACTCTCATTTCTCAATACAAATATTCTAAGGAGGTTCTGAGAATATTTGGAATGGAAAATTCCAAAGAGAATAAAAATGGGATTGTTACCGGGTAGAAAATATCAAAATATGAGAATGGAAAGGTAGTTAATATCATATAATATAGGAAAATACTTGGAAGTTTACTATACGTAGCTACGAGAAGACCTGATATTGTTTTTTCCTCATGCCAAGCAACGAGATATCAAAGCAATCCAAAATAAATCCACATGGTTGGAGTGAAAAGAATACTTCGGTATATCAATGGAACAATGAATTTTAGTTTGATGTATAATGAAAAATCTAATCCATAGTTATTGGGATATACAGATGCAGATTTGTCCGGATCAATAGATAATAGAAATTTAACGTCAGGTGGTGCATTCTATCTTGTAAGACTATGTATTTCTTAGCTATGAAAGAAACAAGATTTCATTTCATTGAGCACTGCAGAAGATGAATATTTTAAGGCTACTCAGGCATGCACACAATTATTGTGGATGAAGTAACATCTTGAAGATATGAGAGTTTATGCGAAGTCTCTAATCATGATCCATTATGATAATTCAAGTGTTACCAATCTTTGAAAAAATATAGTATATCACTCAAGGAGTAATCTCATTGAAGTTAAATTTTATTTTATCAAGGAGAAGGTGGAGAAAGGACTTTTGAAGTCGGATTATGTGCCTATAGAACTACATGTTGCAGACATTCTGACAAAGGCCTTACCCAAAGAAGCTTTTTAGAGGCATTGACAGGCTTTGGGAGTTTAGTCGACTCCCCACACTTGAAAAAAGTGTGGATGTAGAACCCCCTCCTCTCGAGGTATGATGTTTTTCTCATTAATATACCAATATGTATTCTTTACTATGTTGCAGACCACAAAGGAGTGACCTTTGGGTTTGTTGAAAAAGGAGGAGACATTTTGGATATTAAAAGGGAGAAAACATCTTAGTCAAGACCCAGAGAGAAATTGATCGGTAAAGTAGTGAGATAGGGGGAATAGAGAAAAAAGGGGTATTAAATCTGACAATGATAGATGTGATTGATCCAAGATTATATATCACGATAAATGAGGTTCATTATGAAATAAGAATAGTGGTTTTAGAATGGAATGAATTGATTCATTGATGATATTTTTATATTACTCTTGTTTCTCTCACCGCACATGGATCATGTGGGCTTAGAGTATGTGTTGAGTATATATTTTTAACCTCTATCTAGATTGCATGAATAAAATGGTGTTGGAATATAGATGAAGCTATAAAGATGTATCCTTTTATGAAATAGTTGTCAACAAACCCAAAGGGGGAGATTCTTGAGAAAAAATTCCTAATGGTAACATTGAATCATTTTTGAGGTGATTGCGTTTGTTGAAAAAGTGTGTTTCCATGGTCTGTTTTTGAGTTTCTGAGATATTTTTGAAAATCTATGTTTCCAAATAACCATAAAAATTAATAGAATATCTAGAGGCGATGCAAAAATAACGTAAAAGGTGGCGTCCTATTCTAGTGTATGCCAAATTTTTGGGTCTGAAAATTTGAGAATGTATAAAAGTGTTTTAGGAAAAGGGAGTTGTGCCCCAGTGTTAAAGAGCCTTGGAATGTTTATCTCCATGCATGTTTCAAAATCATAACATCAAAATATGGAATGAGAAATAAGGTTATCAAAGTTATAGAGTGGCACACAATGTGACTAGCGTGAAAGGCAAGAGAAAATGGACTTGTGCGGTCAGGGGAAAGTTGCACGCCTCACACATAGGGTCGGTAAAATTAACATAATTAGATGACTACCCCCATAATTCTATATAATCTCAACACTTAGAGAAAATCAGAGCTTTGGTCATGCAGGTTGGGAGGGTGCACAAGTAGTGAGTTATTCCAAATTTGCGTGCCAGATGGTAGTTGCACGCCAATAGTGAGTTCAGCGTAAAAGGTTGTGTATCGAAAAATTTGTGAGGATAAGAAGGTTGTGTCACTCATGTTTGGAGTAGTGTTCATGTTATTTTTTGCAGGAAAATGGTAACACTTGTTCTCCCTGATTAAATTATCCTGAAAGTCACCCTAAGGTTGTGAAAAAGTTGGAAGTTTCTGAATATTTCTATGGTAAAGAGGTATTCATTAGTGGATGAAAGTGGAACTTCAAAAGAACATGTATCTACAATTGATGATGCAGAATCCATAAAATTTCATGGACATATAAGTCCATAAACTATGTGTATATCCCTTATAAGAGCACTAAGTGAAGGAAAAGGAAGATAGTGATCTTTTCCATCGAAGTGAGCCAAATAAAGATACATAGGGAGTGACCATTGGGAATGTATTGAGAATAACCTAATCCTTGTAAAGGTAGTGAGACTGTTCAAAGAAGTTATCTTGCCCAAACCTTGTAAACAACAGTTCTATTTTAGTGTATTTGGTACATCGACACAATACCATTGTATGCTCCTTGGACATCTCCCAATGAGGGTAAAATAAGTAAAATCGCTATGTATCGTGCATGATTTAATCTATGTTCATATATTTCTACAGGAGAAATAGAGAAGTGTGTTTTTTTAATGAAGAAACAATATCAAAAGGAGGAGTAGTTTTAATATATCATACTTAAATTCACCCCCCTCTCAAGGTTTTTAACCTAGTGTATCTAACAAAAACAAACCCAAACAAATCCATGTAAAGTGAAAGATTTGGTTCATAAAATTCATAAACATAGCTAGAGTGTTCACTAATTCAAATGACATCACAATGAACTCATTCAAGACATAACTACATCTAAACGAAGTATATAGAATATCAGAGGGTCTTACCCTCAATTGATGATACCCTGATCTCAAATCAATCTTATACAAAACACAAGCACCCTTCATCTAGTTGAAAAGATCATCAATGCATAGAAGAGGATACCAGTTCTTAATTTTCATAGAGTATAAATTTTGGTAATATACACACAAGTTTAATGTTCTTCCAGCCTTCCGGAAAAATAAAACAAGAGATACCCAAGGTGAAGTAATTGGATGGATAAACCCTTCATCCTCAAACTCTTCCAACTGAATATTGAGGTATTGATGCTCTACCGGTTCAATTCTATAAGGTAGAATAGAAATTGATTTATCTCCTAGAATCAGATCCATCATCAACCAAAACTCTCTCTCATATAGAATCCTTAAAAATACCTTTGGGAAAATGTCCTATTACTAATCCAATATAGGATGGAAGACTCAATGTTACATTCCCCCTTCATCAAGTATAGGGCTTTCCACATGGTCTGTAAGCTCACACAACTTCCAATGGACTGGCCCTAGTTATCCCTCTTGGATATTCCATTATCCATGATGAACATAAAAATCCCATTTAGGATACATGAAAATCACTATACTATGGTAAAAATCAATGTAATCCTTGTATAAAACCAACCATTCCATTCCCAGTATGTTGTAAAAAAATACCTCAAGGTAACATTGCAGTATTTTTGGATTGATTATGTTTGTTGAAAAAGTTGTTTTACATGTTATTTGTGGTGTTCAAGAGATTTTTTTGACTAGGAATGTTGAAAATGATCAAATATAAAGGAATGGATGCCCTGAAAGTGATACAAAAAAGTTCATATATAAGGTGATGTTGTTTCTTAGTGTTTGCCAAATTTTTGGGCTCCAAAATTTAGAGGATTATTAGAATCAAAAAAGATAGATTTCATTTAAGGGATTATTAAAATATGGAAAAGGAATGAGTTTTGTGAAGATTGGGTTTCACAAAGGGTGTTTCATGAAGGCATGAATTTTTTTAACGATGATCTCCACAATTACGATAAGCATTTTGAATGATGAATTTTACCAGAGCATTGTGAGATAGGGGCATCACGAAAGGAAATTATAGAGCTCTGCTAAATGGTGATGATGTGGGTGTAGCCTTCTGAAATTGGTGTAAATTCATATAAATAGGCCTCTACCCCCTTTATAAATGGAGGGAGACTTAATGAAAATCATAAGGCTCTGAATTTGCAAAGGTGGTTCGCAAAGGTAGTTCTTGTGAAAAAGTTAACGAAGACAGGTGTTTAATGAAGGATATGAATGCCAACTGAAATATTTGAGCATCATGGAATTATTAGATCTTACAAAGTATATAAAAATCCATTTGAAAGTTGTGAACTTCACAATGGCTAGTTGATCTTAGTGAACGAAGTGAGCTTCATGAAAGGTGGTTGCTTTGTGAAGGATGGTCAATCTTCATGAAAGGGTTGAGCTTAATGAAGGTAGTGAGAATTGCTAAAGTTATAAAAAATGGATTTACTAGTGAAGTGTGGTAAACTAAGATTCACAAATTGGATGAAATTTAGAATTCAAAAGATCATCCATCTACAACTATGGATGTATTCATTAGTGATAATTAAGGGACATACAAGTCTATAAACTATAGGAGAATCCCTTCCAAGTGTAGTGGGAAAATGGAGAGGAAGAAGATGATCATTTCCATCGGCAGTGATCCAGAGAAAGAGACTCAGGGAGTGACCCTTGGGGAAGTAGTGAACTGACCCCAATCCTTGTAAAGGCAGTGAGCCTGGGCATAGATGTTATCTAACCCAAACATTGTATATTGGCAGTGAGACTTAGTGGATTTGGTACATCGACACATTGTTGTTGTATTCTCCTTGGACGTATCCCAGTGAGGGTGAAACAAGTAAAATTATTGTGTCTCATGCATGATTTAATTTCCTCTCGTACATTTCTATAGGAAAGGGAGAGAATAGGGTTTTTTTAATGATGAAACGAGATTATAAGGGGTTGATTTTTTAATCCTTTACACCCTAGTTTACCCCTATTAGAGTATTTAACCTAGCTTTGGCTATCAATTGGTATTAGAGATAAATATTGAAAGGCAACAGTTCACTCTTAGTAGAAGAAAGGGAGGTTATCAATCACAATGAGATTGTGATATTTGATGGAAACAATTTTCAATTATGGATGAATCAGATACAAAACTACTTATAATCATTAGGAATTGATGTCTTCAAAACTACAATGCATGGAATTTTAGTCAATATTGATAGTGGAACCTTATTTGTAGCTGAAAGAAGGTAATTGGATGGTAACGCTATAGGAATCAATTTATTAGGGGGATCCTTATCCATTGAAATATATACGACGGCGATTTCATGCAATTCATCACAATATATGTGGGAAAAGCTTCTGAATATTTATGAGGGAGACTCAAAGGTCAAATAAGAAAAGCTGTAGGTTCTATTAAACAAGAATGAGGATCCCTGAATACACCCTAATGAGTCTTTTGATACATTCTTTGACTGGGTAAATGTTGTTGAGGAGGACATGAGTGGTCTTAGAGAAATTTTTGATGATATAAATATTTTTAAGAGTACCTTGATAAAACTTCCAACTCAGTTCAATCCAAAAGTTTCTATATTGGAAAATAAAGATCCAAAGGAGTGGACATTGGATATATTTCACATTAATCTTGTTGCATATGATATGAGAAATGATGATAATTATGCATTGGAAAAGGGGAAGTCCATAGAAGTGGCACTCAAGGCCATGAAGAAGCTCACCATTGAAGATGGTTATGAAGAAGAAGATAGTAATGAGGAGATGCCATTACTTTCCTCAAATATTTAAATAAGAAAAGGAAATTTCAAAGGGAATATTACACTTGCATACATTTGATGTGTAAAGGTTTGATATCTTGCAGCAATATGCCCAAATAATTTTCAAGAAGAAGAAGCGGATGAAGTTGAAATTCCCACAAATAAATCTTCAGCCTACATGAAAGTCAAGAAAAATTTTAAGAAAAATTTATTCAAAATAAATTAACTTCTCTCAAAAGAAAATGATAGTTCATAAGAACTTGAGGTAGAGGAGCTGGAGGATTTTAAGGATCATAATGAATATGTTGTGGTGGTGATTGTCAGAAATTTCCAATCAAGGGAAGAAAGAGATAATGAAGAATAGGAAGTTGAAGGAAGATATGAGCTTTAGGTTGAATTAGAAGCTACTCTTGAAGGGAAATATTTTTAGAAAGACAAAATAAATAAATCCAAAAAAGTGTATTATGATGGAAAACTTTATATGATGTAGTAAGAAGAAGAGAAATATGATAAAAATAAAGAAATTGAAAAACTTGAGTCTTCAATGATAGAGAGATCATATAAGGTTGTTGAGTACTAGATCAAAATTGAAGAACAAAAAAGAGAAATCAATAGTTTTAATAAAACTAGAAAATATCAAATCAAACGTATCAAAGAACTTGAAGAGGAATTCATCGATCTATGATTAAGTGTTAAGGATCAAGAAAATCCATTGAATATCTGTATAACATCAACAAAGCAGGTCATATAGTAATTTCAAAAGATGAATGTGGAGCATATTAGTCTAGAAGAACATAAGCAATAGTCAAATCCAAATGATAAGGCTGGTATGGGTCTTGATAAAAAAAAGAAAGAAGTAATAGTTGAACTCAGACCATAAGAACCCAAATTTAGATTGAATATTTATTTGGGTATGAAGAAGAATCATAAGTTTGAGAGAATCAAAGGGAAAATCAGCGGTGTAGTAGAGAGACATAGGAATGCACCCCACATTAAATTCTATTATTATGGTAAGATGGGACACTCACAAAATTTCTATTCCATAGATAAGAGGTATCAAAGGGAACACAACCAATTGAGGTACAATATTATACTATATCATTTAATGGCCTTTATTTCATTTGTGTAGGAATAAAACACATGGAAAGATATTTCACAGTACCAATGTAGAAGAATGAGTCAAGATAGACTGAATATAGTCATAATTAGTAGCTAAATGTATCATCAAAGGAGATCATAATAAAAAATCCATTTATAGATCTATAGGATGAAGATGATCCAACATACTTCAAGGAAGATCGAGATTTTCAATTTTTATCAGGTATGAAGTAAAAAGATAGATCAGAAATAAATGAGATAAATAAGAAGTGGTTGCAGTGATTGATTTTAAATTATCACATCACATTGGAATATAAATCATTGATAGTGGATGCACCTCACATAGGACATGAAATAAGGATCTCGTGACCATAATCAAGTACAATAAAGAAGGTGTCATAATATTTGGTTATTATTTAGGCTTGAAAATTATTGCCTCTAGAAAAGAAAAGTTTGGGGGAAAATACATGAGATGTATAGATGTCTTGGTTATTGAAGGGCTTAGTCACATTTTACTAGGGGTTATCCAATTATGTGATTTGGGACATTCCATAAGATTTTCCAAGAAATTATCTTCCATCAAGGGAAAAGATGGTGTAGTTGTTTTATAGGGAAAGTATTTGAAAGGGAATCTCTAACTTATGAGTGAAGAATAAGATATGTGCTATCTGTCCAAGGAATAAGAAAACAAGTTAAGGAATAAACTTATTGGTCACTTTATCCAAATATATTTGGAAGATTTGGTGAAATATGATGTTGCTCAAGACCTCCATAGATTATCACGTGATCATAAACATACATGCAATTATTTTCAATAAGGGAAGATCATTCGAAATACAAATATGAAAAAAGATCAAAGGTCAAAAAAATTTTATGAGTTAGTGCATATTGATATATACAGACTAATTTATCTAAGGGTTATTTATGTAAGGAGTTATAGCGTTCTATTAATTAATTATTTTAGCCTAATTCCATGGGTTTTCATCATTAATCAAAAATATGATGTGTTCAGTTGCATAAAAACTTATCAAAGGGAAGTTGAGAAGATGTTGGGTCAACCTATCTGAAAGATCTAATCAGATAATGGAACAAAGTTCAAAAATATTAGAGTGGAGGATTATATCAAGAAACATGGGATAAGTCACCAATTTTTACCAGTAATAACTCCATAGTAGAATGGATTAGTTCAGAGAAGAAATAAAATTATCAACAACATGGCTAGAATAATACTCATTGAGAAAGACCTTCCATATAAGTCTTGGAAATAATTACTAATGACATCATCCTATACATCAAACAAATTATTCTTATGTTTTAAAGAAGAGAAGTATTTATCTGAAATATGGTATGGAAGTAATCCATCATTGATGAACTTTTGAGTCTTCATAAGTAAGTTTTTCATTATCAAAAAGGAGAAACACCAGAAGTTTTAATCCCATGGAGATGAAGGGATATTTATTGTCCACTCAAAGAAAACAAATAATATAAATTCTTCAATAAGAGGTTGGTAAAGGTTTTTGAAATGAATTATGTAACTATAGTGTAGAATGAGAATAATTCTTAAAAAATACATGATTAGTCTCAATAGGGTAGTGATGAAGAGATAAGTAGATCAGTTGATGTTTCAGTTCTAAAAGATGATTCAGAAGACAATTCAGATAATGAAAAGGACAATAATAATTCAGTATCTTCACAAAGATTGAAGAGAAGATCCACAATTGATAGTCATAATATAATTTGTGACCATAAAGAAACAATGAAAACAAGGAAGGTTAAGATTCTACAAAAAGAATTGTACTTATCATAGGTAGAGCCTAAATGTTTTGGTGAAGCTATTGGAGATGAAAATTGGATTTAGGCTATAAATGAATAGATTGACCAAATTGATAATAACTAGACATAGGAAATTATTTCAAGGCAAATAGATAAGAATTTCATCGCGACTAAATGGGTTTTTTCACAATAGGATGAATGAAGATGGTGTAGCGATTTAAAATAAAGAATGACTAGTTTGAAAAGGGTACTCCTAAATTGAGGGCATCAATGCTGATAAAAAATTTCCACCTATTATAAGTATAGAGACAATCATATTCTTCTTGGGTATAATAGTGAAAGTAAAGTTAAATGTTTTCTATATGGATATCAAGTCAACATTTCTAAATAGGATTCTGGAAGAAGATGTTTATATAGAGAATCCAAATGGTTTTCTCATTAATGTAGATGAGAACAATGTTTTTTAGCTAAGAAAGGCACTTTATGGGTTGAAGTAGGCACCAAGAGCATGGTACTCAAGACTAGATCAGTTTTTGAAGAAGATTGATTTTAAATGTGTTAGAGTTGATTACAATATCTATGTCAATAATGATAGTAATTAAAGAATGATGGTGATGGAATATATTGATGGAATAATCTATGGTGGATTAGATTAAGCACAATGTAGATAGTTCTCTAAATTTATGAAAAGTGAATTCTAAATGAAAATGATCAGTTAACTAATGTTTTTTGTTGGTTTACAGGTTACAAAAGGAAAGAATGGAACATTCGTTTCTAAATATAAATATTTCAAAGAGGTTTTCCGAAGATTTGGAAAGGGTAATTATAAGGAGATGAAGACTCTGATTTCTACCCAAATAAAACTATCATGGGATGATGAATTCAAAATAGTTAATGTCATAGAATATAGGCAGATAATTAGCATCCTATTGTACTTAACTACAACAAGAACTAATATTGTTTTTACCACATTTTATGTATCATAGTATCAAAGCAATACCAAGTAAATCCAATTGATTTCAGTGAAAATAATACTAGGATATATCAGGGGCATAGTTGATTTTACCTTGGTATACGATGATAAATCTCCACAATATTTATTGGGATATATAGAAGCAGACTCAGAAAGATCGACAGATGGTAGAAAATCAATGTCTGGTGGTGCATTCTCTTTTGGAGTATTGTGTATTTATTTTCAAAGCAAGAAATAAGATTGCATTTCGTTGAGCACTGATGAAGACTAATATATTGTAGCTACTCAAGCGTGCACACAATTATTGTGGATGAAGAAGAAACTTGATGATATGGGAGTTTAATTGAAGTCTAAGATCGAAATCTATTTCGATAATTTAAGTGATATAAATATTATAAAAAATCTATTCCATCACTCAAGGACAAATAAAACTAAAATCAAGTATCATTTGATCAAGGGGAAGTTGGATAAAGGGATTATAAAGTTGTAGTATGTGCCTACAGAATTATAGGTTGCAGAAATTTTGATAAAGACCATACCCAAAGAAGCATTTGAATGGAATCAACTAGATCTTGAAGTTCAGTCGCCCCCACGCTTGAAAAAGTGTGTATGTGGGACCTCCTTTCCCTATGAATTGCTGTATTTTTACCTAATTTACTGATATGTTTTCTTTACCCTATTACAGACCATAACAAAGTGACCTTCATGTTGACTAAAAAAGGGGGAGAAATTATGGATATTAAAGGGGAGAAAATAACTTAATCATGAATGATAGACAAGCTCATATGTGCAACATCGAGATAGGGGAGTATTAAATATGATGATGCTTAAGGTGACTGATCAAAGGTTATATATCATGATAGATGAGGTTTGAGTGGTATTGGAATGAATTTATTCATTTATGAACTTTGCATAATATTTGTATTTCTCACATCGAGCATGGATCATGTGAGTTTAAAATTTTTGTTGAGTAGATCTTTGATAACTATCTGAATTACATTAAGTGAATGCTGGTAGAATATGGAAGATGATTCACAGAGTTATCAAATTGTGAAGAATTTTTGACAACCCCAATGGGGGACATAGTTGGAAAAAATGTACCTCAAGGTAACATTATAGTATTTTTGGGTTGATTGTGTTTATTGACAAAGAAAATTTCCATGGTTAGTTGTGATGGTCTAGATAAATCTTTGACTAGGAATGTTGACAGATATCCAATAAAATGGAATAAATTCATTGGAAGTGGTACAAAAACGTTCGTACACAAGGTGACGCCAATTCCAAGTGTTTTCCAAATTTCCAGGGTCTAAAATTTGGAGGATGTATAGAATATGAAATGATGGTTTTACTTGAAGGTCTTACGAAAATATAGAAAAGGTATTATTTTTTCAAGTAATGGGGTTCAATAAGGTTGTTTCATGAAGGAGTGAAGGTTTTGACTTTGATATCTAAAATTACAACAATCATCACGAATGGTGAATTTTACAGGAGCATCGTGAGATAGGAAGCATCAAGAAATGAAATCAAAGAGCTCTGTTAAATGGTGAATACATGGATAAAAGCTTATGGAATCAGTGGAAATTCATATTAATAAGACTTTACCCCCTCATAAATGGATTGAGACTTAACAAAAATCTTAATTCTATGAATTTGCAAAGGCGGTTCTTGAAGGTAGTTCTTATCAAATGTTCAAGAAGAAAGGTGGTTTGCGGAGGATATGAATGCTAACTGAAATATTTGATCATCATGAAATTATTGGAGTTTGTGAAGGCTATAAAATTCCAACCAAAATTTATGATCTTTGTAAAGGCTAGTTGAGCTTAGAAAAATAAGTGAGCTTCATGAAAGGTGATTGCTTTGCAAAGGCTGGTTGAGCTTTGCGAAATTTTTGAGATTCACAAAGGCAGTGAGCATTGAGAAAGTGATAAGAAAATGGATTTTCCACGGATCGGCGGTAAAATGAGATTCACTAAGTGGATGAAAGTTGTACTTCAACATAGCATCTCTATACAACTGAGGATGTATTCATTAGTGTCAATAAAGGGACCTACAAGTCATTAAACTATGGGAGAATCCCTTCCAAGAGCAGTGAGCAAAGGAAGAGTAAGAAGGAGATCCTTTTCACTACGAGTGATCTAGAGAAAGAGACTCATGGACTGAACCTTGGGAATGTAGTGAGCTAGCCCTAAACCTTGTAAAGGTAGTGAGTCTAGGTATAGATGTGATCTAGCCTGAACATTGTATTTTGGTAGTGAGCTTTAGTGAATTTGGTACATCATCACATTGGTATTGTATTCTCCTTTTATGTATCCCAGGTAGGGTGAACCAAGTAAAATTGAAGTGTCTCATTCATGATTTAATTTCCACTCATACATTTCTACAAGAAAGGGAGAGAAGAGAGTTTTTAATGAAGAAAAATGATCATAAGGGGTATTTTTTCCAATCATTCATACCTTGATTTAGCCCCCCTCTTAAGATATTTAACCTAGTTGGGATACCAAAGTATCAGGTTAAAATCTTACATGTCAAGCATTAATAAGTACCAAAGGAGATGGTACCCACCAACATCGAGGGAACACTCCTTACATTGTCAAATACCCTCCTATCATACCCCTAATGGAATGTCCATCGACATAAACCCAAATATATAATCCACCTCTAGAATCAAACTATTCACAAAAATGGAAGATATAGAAGAGTGGGGATCCCTTGTATCAATCAAATCATTTCAAGCAGAGAAGTAAAAAAAATCATACCTCTAACTATTGATAGTCTATCCCCACTAAAATCCAGAGTAGGTTGAACTGCATGTTACTATACTATTACCCTACCTTGGGATCTTTTTTGAGTCCCATGTGATGCAATTACATACCGATAAAAATAGTCTTTTCCTAAAATACCTTATACCCCAGCCCTATCAATATGGCCAATAGAGCCCCAACCATGGGACTGATTCAGGGTAAAAGATCCCCTAATAGTGCTCTATATCAACCTATGTACTTCATCACCACCTTTTTGTTGAGGGTTTCTATATAACCTCAGTATATTCCCTATCATATCCTAAGGTCTACACTTTACTGGTGGTCAAGAAAATTGACCATGGATATGTCCCGATCTTCCACACTAATAAAAAACACTCAATCATTGCTCTGGGATACTCTTCCTCTCACTTGGACACTCTTCCCACCACTACCCTAGTGAGAGTTCTCATAATAACACTTCTTACTATCTAAGGATTTACTACCTGGTCACCAAGCTAAAACTTCTGTCCACCACCAGAAGCCCCCTTTAGGTTCTACTCAAACATGATCATATGATTAACCACCTCATTTTTTTTCAAATCGATGATATTTACTCAAGGCTTAATATCACATTTGATTCTATATTGATATTTTTTACCATATAAGAGTTATCTACTATCAAAACTATAATAAATCACTAAAAGTAAGTGAATAAACCAACATAATCCATACCTCATAGATTCCCCCTTGCTAATCACATAAACTCCATAGCTCGCTCCTATCTTAGAGTATTTGGGTAAAGGTTATTTACTAAATTTTCTTAGAATAACTTCTATATCATACTCTATAAATAACAATCATGAGCCAAATTATCCCACCCATAATTCATTGTACCGTGTAACATATAAGAATATAACTTGACCATATTTTCTGTAGGAGTCTATAAGTGGTTCATAATTTTCTAAATAGGCTCAATCTAGAACTAAGCTACCTTAGGTCTACCCTCTCTGGTGAACTTTGGGGGATACTATAGTTGAAATTTCCTAATAAATCAAACATACTCAGTGCTTCCCACACCATGTATCTTTCCATAAACTACATAAAATGAGAAAATGTTTCATGGAACTTCTTTTCTTCCCTATCACCTAAAACTTCTAGGGGTTCTAGCCCCACTATCGGAGGCATATTTTCGACAATGTCCTCCTATATCCTTCCTGGTAAATTTCATGGCGATTGAATCCCTCTATAATTCCAAACACATGTTTCTTGGGAAAAAATAATTTTTACATTATTAAAATAAGGCTCACTACTAGACATAATGTGCTATATTTCATACACAATCATAACATCTATCCATCCCTTTTAGAGGCCATAGAAAACTCTTCGTAAAGCAACTTCCACATTTTATATGTTTTGGATTTATCTCCCTTTTAACCTTTTTTACTTAACATATTTTAATTTAAAGAGTTTGAACCTTTTTATTTCAACACCATTTTAGCCATTTCAATTTTTTATCTTTTAATTTAAAATGGTTTCAATCTCTTTACTAGGAACCACTTATTTAAAACCAAAAAAGAAATAGAAAATAAATTTATTTCCTATAACCCACATTCTCTTCCATGTGTGTCTATCATTATGCATGTCACATAAATCCTTGAGTGCCTAAAATGATTCATGCAAACAAAACCACATGCCATGATGGACCACAAGAAAAATCACATAAAACAATAACATTACAAAACAAGTGTATCACCCAGGGTGAAATAATATCAAACAATAACAAGGAGTATTAATAACAACAATTGTACCCAAGAAACATGGGATTTTCTCCACACATGTGTTAGATACTCCCATTTACAATCTCATTTCAATGTACTGAGACATCCTAGTATTATGTATACCTTTACTAAATCATAAATCAATAGAAACGATATTTTATCATACTAATTTTTAACATCTCATCCGGTATGCCAATAAATTGGGGCCCCAATCTATTTTTCCACATAAACTCAAGCCCACCTCCCCATATGCCATAGGATGTTAACAAGAAGTGAATATCTAATGAAATATGTGGGGGGGGGGACTATACCCTCTTTACTAGAGTAAACCAATATTGTAAATCAAATTAAACTTATACATGTAATAATAAAAAAACCAAAGCATTACATGCCAAATTTCCAAACCGAGGAAATACCATCAAACCAATACAAAAAACATGTCATGTCATGATAGGCTAAAATAAAAAAAAGGAAACCAAAATATAACAAAAAATATGATCCCCACAATGGGTCCCGAATGAATGATTGGTCGACACATCCATGCTCCATCCCAAATCCAGAATCTATCACATAGACATTTCCCTTATCGAGTATTGAAAACTAGAAGTCTTATCAGGTACTAATTTATGCTCGAGTAGGGTGTGAGAATATCTTAGTAATACACCACGAATGGTGTTTATATCAATATACTATCTAATAATAGTGTATTCAAAAGTAAAAATAAGCAATAAACAAGTTAGTTAAAGTAAATTGGGTTTTAATTAAAAAATTATCAATTACCCTTAAGGGATCTCAACTCTAATATTTGTATCAACCAACCAAAACTTCTTTGGCCCATTTATGGTGTCTGAACCATAAACCATGAGGGGTTAAACACTTTAAGTCACAAGGTAATTAATTAATTAATTTCATATAATTTATCATAAATTAAGGAATTATTCTATCTACCCATACTATATAATTAATCATACCTTAGAGCATCAGTAAAGGTACACATACAATATACATCATTAGAGATTAGAGAATCATTACAATGACCCTAATCATGCATGAAGTTGGTGGGGAATATAGTACCACTATAGAATAGACTATGGAATGTATTGGTGGTGTCTAGAGCTTCAGTCTGGACCACCCCAAGGATGAGGAACCTTATTCCAATATCTACCATAATATTATTCACCTTTTCCAAAGTTCATCATCAGAAATATTTTATCAAAAAATAACAATAATGGTAAACCTTTTTAACTCATCACATTACTAAATCTTATTTCTTTCAATACATTTAAATCAATTACATAAAAATCCCATTTTACCATTAATTCATAAAATAACCATTAAACATACTTTAAACCATTTAATAATATGTACATTTAACCCTTTAACCATTAATCACATTTATCATTAATCATAAAAAATCACATTTAACTTAAAAAGTTTAGAAAATAACCCTTTATAAAATATTAACACACTAAACATAATTACAATTGTTTTAATCTCACAAACCCTATAATTTGTCATTTATAAACCCATTTCACCATTTCCAAGGATTGAAACACCCAATGGTTGACCATATTCCCAATCTCATATTCATCAATGGACCTAGGGAACTCTATGAAGGGTCTCACGAATCAAATTATGGCTCTATATGCTTTTCTTAACCTAAAAACATAACTGCACAATATGAAAGAGCAAAGAAATAACCATAATCACAAGGGAAACATCAAGACTATTTTAAGTAGCTTATAGGTCACCTACCTTAGATTAATTGATGAACACTCACACAAACTCATCCATTGATTCAAGTTAGAACCACAAATATCACCAAGATGAATAATCTCTTGAAAATTGAGTTCTTGAGATTTCGAAGAATAAGAAATAACCCACAATGATTCTTCTATAAAAAAAACAAATCTAGATACTTACTGGTAGCTTTCATTTTAACTAAAAATCACTCAAAATGACTAATAATTGAAGGAGAATAATCCTTGGAAGATGGGAGAGATCCTATTTTTCACACAAGTCTATTGGGATGAAATGAAGAAGAAATTCAAGGTGGATAATATAAAGTAAAATAGGTAAGAATAATCAATTTTCCACTTTTAAAGGGAAGCACAGTTTTGAAAATTTAGAGGCTACTATGCAGTCTCATCTATAGGGGGTGGGAGGCATTGGATGAATGGTTTGTGGGGATCCTTTCATGGTTTTATGAATTTTATGGAGGCATTGTGGTTGACTCTATTCAAGGCTGCACATTTTGTAACATCCCCTTGCATAATTTAAAAAACGTTCACTTCCCTTATATTGGGTGCACAATTATGACACACATTTAGAACTAACAATGTGCCAACCTTGTGCCATGTAATTTATGGTTACTTTCCCCCTTTTTTATGTCTTGAACCCTTGTGAAACTCCTGATACCTTTCATACTTCAGGGAGGCATTAATTTAACCCTTTAAATTGGGATTTGAATTTTTTTTAAAAAAATTACCTCATCATGGATCTGGATCTCACAATGATCTTTAGCATAATAATGATAATGCATAAATTGAGGGGGAAAACAAATTCTCAATGTGATATTAAAACCTATAAGGATCTTAAAGAACATAACCTTGTTTTTTTTGGAAATGGTAAATATGGGAATATAATAAGAAAATATGTTTTTAATTTTTTTGTTAATTCTGGATTTTTTGTTTCTTTTTGTTCATAGAAACATTAATGAATCTTTGAATAATTCATGTTAGATAAATTATATGCCTGATAAACTCTATCAAATTGATTTAAATAAAGTTTTTAATTTGGTTAAACTACCAATATGTAAACAATCTACAAGAACTAAATGGACATTTTGAAATAAATTGGATGAATATAGTAATATAGTAAAAAATATGGTTAGGCTAGTATCCCAAAGATATTTTCAAATAGAAGAAGTTTATTTTGAAGATTCATTTTCAACAATTTCCTAGATAGAATCCATTTGGATTCTATTATATTTTTCTTGTTTTCAAAATTATAAAATTATCTAAAATGGGTGTAAAAAGTTAATTTTTAAATGGTGAAATTTTTGAAGAGGTATATGTTAATAAACCACCTGAATTTGAATAAGAAAAATTTATAAATTATATTTTTTTAACATTCAAAGGATTTTTATGGTCTTAAGAAATATCCCAGATCTTGTTATGATATACTAACCTTTTTTATGTTGTAAATTGATTTTAATAAAGGAAAAGTTTATCCAACTTTTTAAAGAGAGTTTCAATTGATTATTAACTGTGTAAATATTTGTTTATGACATTTTAGATAAAAAATTGATTTTATTAGAAATGAATATTATAATTTTATGACAAATGAATTGGTTACAATTTTAATGGATGAAATAATATTCATTTTAGTTCTTCAAATTATTAAAATAAATATGGTATCTTTTTGGACCAAAATAAATATATTATAGAAATTGTTAAATTCTAGATTCTTTTAAAACTTTTATAACACTAATGAGTACTAATTAAAATATTTATATAGATGAATCTATAAAATCCGCTGGTGTTAATCAATATAGAGGCATTATAGGTAGTTTACTTTATTTGACTACAATATGGTCCAATGTTATGTTTTTAGTTTTCATGTGTGAAGGATTATAATATAACATTAATGAGATTATACTAAATTATGTTAAAATAATTTTTAGATATTTCAAAGTAAGTGAAAATACTAGTTTATTTTACTCTAGTCAGTTTTTTCTGACTTCTTATCCTTTTTTGAATCAAATTTTAGAGGTTATAGGCTTGATATAAAAATAAAAGTAAGTATGTGTCACTTAGTTTGGAAAATATTAATTTCATGGAGATCTAAAAATAATTATAAGTTTCATTATTGATAACTATGGCTAATTAAGTACTACTGGTAGTTTTTAAGCTCAAAGTTTTTAGATAAGAAAAAATCTATTTGATTAAATTATTTATTTTGATAAACTACCCATTTATTATGATAATACATCTAATATTTAAATTTTTAAAAATACTTTACATAATTCTAGTATAAAACTTATTGATGTTCGATTTAACTTTTGAGGTGATAATGATAATAAAGGACACATTGTTTTAGAATTTTCTTCAACTGGAAATCAACTTATTGATATTTTTGCTAAAATATTAAATTCTGAAAATTTTTATAAAATAATATTTGAACTCAGAATAATGTAGATTTATAATGAACTATTATAATTTTACATTATTATTAATGGTTTAAAGTGGTATAAGAACTACTATACAGATTTGACTAAATTTTTTATTTTGAAACAGATATAATGAATTGGAGTTTAAGGTTCTACTTTCCTTACAGAAACATTAAAGTATTATTACTAAAACTTTGATGATGTTATTTTATTTGTAAATAATAAATATTTATGTACAAATATTCTTGAACTTTTATTCATGAAAATGGAATGTTTTGATGGTTGAAGTAATACTGTCTTCAACATTTATGGGAAGCGTTGGAGAAATTAATAATTCTTTGAATTCAGCCATAGAGGAGATGAGTGAGTGTTTGTGAAATAAATTTTTTTATAGATTAATGTACGATATGTATCTATGTATTTAGATGAATATAACTGATTCTAATATATAGATGAAAATATATATAACCAAAATCCACATAGCTGAATGTGGGGCGTAGCCAAATCCACACAGCCAAATGTTGGATGAAACTGAATGATCCACATATCAGATTTCCTATGTAGGAAAATTTATTTGTATAGATAAATGACCCATGTATGGGAATGGGGAACCATGTATTCAAATTATGTTATGTGAAGAGCTATTTATTGGAATTCAGTAACGTATCCAAATGTAAATTCAAATACTAGAAATTATTATACATAATTATGGAATCCTATAGGTTTTAGAACTCATATTATCAATAAATAAAATAAGAAATAGTTTAGAAACTTATTGTATGATGTTCATCATTGATCATAAATTATAGTTAAACATATGATCATGATCCAAGCCGATATCAAATGGGATGCACTAGAATAAGAAGAAGAGGAATATGATCTTGAGTGTTCCATGATGCTCTATAAAGATTCCACATCACCATGATTATGTTTAAATATCAAGAGAACTAAAAGGTAAATGTTAAAATAAATTATAGCCTATAATATTTAAAATATCAGAAGGATGGATGGAGCCATGTCTACAACTGAAATTTTAGGAAGATTATGAATGATTCTATAACTTTTGGTTTATGATCTTTGAATGATAGGTTTCATAACACAAATATTATAGGATATTTATGTAACATTGATGGAAATTATATTCATGAAATATTTGGTGAATATAAATAAAAAGTTATATAATGGATATAAGTATTTATAATTCTATATAAACTAACCGACACACTGTTATTTTAGAGAATAAATATCGAGAATAGTGGGAGGATATTGATTTGAAAGAAATAAGAAGAAGATCATAATGTAAAGCCCATATGACAGTTCAATCTCTTAACAATGATCATTATACAATAAATTTGTTTTTTGTTCTATTGAAGTAATATTGAAACTGGTTAGTGCCAAAAGTTGTATGAAATAAATTTTATACCCTTGATCTTGTTCATTTTGATAATTAAAATGGGACCATGTGCTTGGGATCATAACCATGAAACACCGTGGGCATAGTCATTTGAAAGGAGTAAACCATTATTAGAAAATCTATTGTGTCATTTCTCTATTGTATTAGTGAAAATATTGAGGGAGTGTCATTAAAGAATAATGAGAGTGGAAGGGATTTGAATTTGGTAAGAAAAATTATTCACCCCCTCTAAGTTTGTATCACCCTATGTGCGATCTAATTATTAGTATCATAGGATTTGGTCAACTCTCTTTTTTCTATCAGGTGTATGATATAGATCAAAATAATTTTGTTAACTGCAATTAAATCCCGTTGTTTGATAGAAATATATTTAACTCTTATAAAGATTGTATTGAACCTTATATTTTATATTTAGGTATTGATATAATTGATTTTATTAAATATGGATTCAATTTACTAGAATAAAACTCAGCAAGGTCTCTGATTGACTAAAGAAACATTGAAAATAATGGGAAGACCAATAATTCTCTATCATATTTTATATTATAAATGAATCTAACAATCATCATGAGATATAAACTTTCTAATACTACTTGGAAGAATTTTTATATCATTTATGAAGGAAATAAAATGGTGAAGAATAAAACATAAATATTATTTTAAAAAAATTTAAAGATGTCAGAACACATAAGGATGAAACTGTTGATGAATTATTTACATTATTAAATTTGATTATGAGCACTATTATATGATTTATATAAACTCTTTAAGACTCTATATTTGTAAAACATTTGATGATAATCCTTTTATATAAATTTTTTACTGGTATCCCATCACTTGAAGATAATAATATTGATGACTTTATCATTAATGAACTTCACTACAACTTTATTAATTATGTATTGAGAAGAATACATTATCTTAAGAGGAAAAAAAAATAGGAAAAAATGAAATAATTTTTCAATATTTCAGGGGTGTAGAGTTTAGAGTTAATCAGGACTGTTCAAATGAAGAAGATGAAATATAAGATTAAGTAGAAACTCTTAATCTCATGTCAATAAGCTTCACAAGGGTTATAAGAGGTGAGTATAGATGTAAAATTCCTTTTAAATATTTTAACTATTGAAACATTGGTAATTTATCACTAAACTAACCGATGAAATTTAAACAAGAAATTGATGGTAAGGAATATTCTAGGAAATAAATTACTAGATATCACTCAACTCTTAAATGAAAAGGAAAGAATAAGTTTTATCCTAGTTTCATTAAAATGAACTTTCTATCAATGAAATAAGGTGTGTATAAAGTTAAAGATAATGGTTATGTGATATAATCTAAATATATATCTCAAATAGTACACATAACACAAGAATAAAAATAAGTATACCATCTGAAGATAAATTATAATACAATAGTTACTATACAGTGGAGAAAGAATAGATTGAAAAAGAAGAAAACATTAGAATAATGATTAACAATTGTTAAAATTAAATAGGAAGGTTGTGGGAATAAAACACTCAAATAATAATAGGATAAAATAAGTAAATTAAAATTTTAGATGAAAAATAAAATCAATTTAAATAAATTGAAATATTAAATGTTTATACTGAAAATAAGGATAAAATTGTTGAAGTCATGTCTTAGAACATTATCATAGAAGATATGGAAATTGATAAACTAAGAAATAATTATTAAAATATTATATACAAGAAGTAAATTCCTATTGAAGAACAAAGAGAATTATCTAAAAAACCTACAACAAGTAGCTACTCTAAAGATGTTTTAAGATATGAAAAGGGGAAATCTGTAGAGGTATTGGTAAAAAGGGAGACCGTTTCTATTGAAAAAAAATGATAGATTGAAATTAAGAAATACTGAATACTATAAATAAAATATAAAATATACTCAAATATGGAATTAAATAAGTAATACAAGGTATTTCATCATTGAAAAATATTCATGTAAGGACTTCTTAAAGAGACTTTGAAAGATATTCTCATTTAAGGGAATAAAATAGAGTAAGACATGAAACCATTCAAAAATAATTTTATTTATCAATGTTAAATATTTTAAGGGTACATATGGTTCTTTTGAGTGTTTGTAAATAGGTATTATAAATTTTGGTATAATTTCTCTTACTATAATGAGAAGAGGGAAGGAATCAAGGGGGAGACAACACGAATCAGTGAGAACTCATCCAATAGATCAACAATTTGAAAATAAGGTTGATGTGAGAAATAGATTTGACTATTTGAAAGATTTATGTAGAAGATTTGACCAAGAAGGACATACTTCATATGTTGATGTTTCTTTTATCCCTAATCAGTTGAGTATTTTTTATAAGTTTGGGAATGAATAGAATCAAATCCGTACCGAACAATAGGGAAATTTTCTTCAAGTTGCATTTAATTCTTGTAAATCTTAAAGGCCTAGTATTATGGATAGTGGGTTTTCATCTCACATGAGAGGTGATCCAAAAAAATTAAATATTGTTGAGAAATATGAAAGGGGAGTTATAATATTTGGTGAGGATATTTCTCCCAAGATCAAAGGTATTGGGGAAATAAGTATTGTTAAAATTTAAATCAATCAAGATAATATGTTGTTTTTGGAAGTCCTAAAGAACAAATTTTTGAGTTTATCATTAATATGTGATGCTATAAATTAGGAAAAACTTAGAAAAAAATGGATTCATAGTCAAAAAAATGAAATATAGAGTTGTGGTTATAAGGGGCTTGAGAACCCCAAGATTTGTTTTCAAATTGGGGAAGCAAAAGAATTTTGTTACTTAAGAAAAAATGAATAAAATGAGTTATGGAAATGAAGGTTGGGTCAACTTAGAAAATATAATATGAAGATAATGATTCAAGAAGAATCTAAAAGAAATTAACCCTTGCTAAAATAATAAACTGATACCATTTTCAAAACTTTAAAACAGGAGAATGGTGAATAAAACTCATAAGGGATTTGAAAGTTAAAACTAAATCCTCTTGAAATGATTCATTATGATGTTGTTTACCTATGAATAAAAAGTCTAAAATTGGATAAATATATTTTATCAAAATAATTGATGACTTAATAAGTATTAATTTCATTATGCTCATGTCTCATAAATCATAGGTCCTTAATAGATTTAAGTGATTTTGAAGAATTTTTTAAAAACAAATAGTCTTTGACGTAATGATATTAAGGTTATATAATAGAAATGGATATTATAACAAAAATTTAAATGAAATATCTAATCAAACATGACATTAAACATGAATATATTTCTCCATGAACTCTATAAAAAATAGATTATCTAAATGGAATAATAGGATCCTAGTAGAAATTTCCCGAACTATGATGGCTGGGTATGACACCTCTAAGTATTACTGGATTTAATCCCTCACAAATACCAGAATAATTCAAAATATGTGACTCATAAGTAAAAATTTTGATATGAATCATTATGCAATGTTCTTTAAATGGGAGCAAAATTTTAAACATTTTAGGGTGTTTGGAATTCAATGTTTAATCAAGAGAAAGGAAAAAAAGTAGTGGAAAATTTAATGATAAAGATGATGATGAAATTTTTACTGGGTACACATCAAATATAAAATATTATAAATGTTACAATAAGAAATATAAAATAATAAATTATAGTGATTATGTCATAATATTTGAAATTGTGGAAGGAACTAGACATACTAATTTTTTAGATGATGAAGATTATGTTTTCATTTGAAATATTGTGGAATAAAATATAGAAAACATATATGATTCAAACTGAAGATACATATTCTATATTTTATGGTGATGTAGATAGAAAATAGAATCCTAAGGATAAAAATTATAGACTAAGAAAACATTTTTATGCTAAGAATAATATTGGACATCAAAATCACTGTGATCAAATAATAAGGAAAACCATGGAAACTAGCCATGCCAATATTATATCAAAGGATAAACCTCAAATAATTTTGAAATCCTTAGAACACATAGAGTTGGTTTGGTCCATTAATGAATAAATATATTAGATTAAAAGGAATGAATTATGGGAACTTATTTCCAAACCCACTTAAAAAATGATATTAGATCTAAATGGGGTTTAAAAAAAAGATTGATGAGAATGGTGAAGTTTCTAGAAATAAATCAATGATGGTATGCAAAGGATACTCAAAAATTTAAGTGGTTTAATTGGATTAAACCTCTTACTTAGTTTATATACATAATTACATCATAATATTCATTTCCATTACAACTCATATAATTTTTAAAATATTTTAGATGGATATTAAATCATCCTTGTTAAATAGTGAGCTTGATGAGGAAGGGTATATAGAATAACTTGAGGGTTTTTCACTAGATTTACATGGAAGTAAAGTATGTAAGTTGAGTAAATATCTATATAGTTTGAAGGAGGATCCAAGATCATAGTATTATATACTGGATGAGTATCTAAAAAACATAAAATTTCATAAAGTATAGGTGGAAAATAATATTTATGTCATGAACCAACCCGGGTCGACCCTAAACCGGTCACCCGAGCCGGTCTGCGACATGGCCCGTGAGGCGTTCCCGATCTTCCCGGGCTGGCGACAAGTGCCAAGGCATCGACAGAGGCTGTGGGAATGATTTTTCCCAATATAAACAAATAAATCAGTAGAAATAATAAAGAGTAATGCAGAATAAGTAAACCGAAAAAATGAAAAAATAGGAACAAAGAAAAATAAAACTAACCAAACACGACATTCGAACTAACTCCATGTGTCCTCGTGGGTCACTCTCTGACTCAATGATCAATCGTATCCCAATGCGAGCGCACTCAAGCTGTATCCTACACTAACACTAAAAACAGAAAATAACTATAGGCGTGAGTAATAAAACTTAGTAGGCTAGCCCGATATCTATTCCCAATGCACTACCTTTAAAATAAAAGAAACATCATTTCAAGTTTTAACTACAATTTATAAAAGTATGTTTTTTCTAAGTATTTTACTTAATAACAAAGTAAGAACCATTTCCCTTAACTATTTAGAAATTTGGATTCGTTTCATTAGTGTCAATTTATTTTTAGAAAGGGAAAGTGATGTTTATATTTTAAAATTTGTATAAATAGGATTAAACACTTTCATTTGAAAACCATTTCAAGAAACCAAGTCAAAACCAATTTATAAATTTCCAAGGGAAAACAATATACAAAAATTCACAGAGTAAGTACACAACAAGGGAAATGTAGAAATACATACAAGTACCAAATCATCACTGCAAGTAACTAAAAACTCACATATATGGGTGAACCTAGGATATCGAGAATAAACCATAAGACACCAATACATGAGATATCATCCTCGTTGACATGTCACACACGATGAAATCAAAATTCCCAATATGCTCAACCATCATTTCTCAGGCAGGCCGAGGGAAAATATCATAGTAATAAACCCAATATATCCACCTACTATGGGCCACTGGTCAGTACCATAACCTACCAGTGCAGCAATAATTCTTGGAATATTCTCTCAATATGCCAGATTCCCATGTCTCAAGTATTTAGAAATGGGGGTGATCCAACCGTGCCAGATGAGCATCCAATCACACACACACACACACAAATATATAATGATAACAATAATGCACAACAGAAATAACCCCGAGCCACTCCATGGGAGAACTTTATGCCTTTCTAAACCATTCGAGCACTTGGGAGACTCTAAGAGTGGGCTCCCAATCAATCAGTTGCAACCATGGAAGGAGAGTTATCCCATGGGGGTTTTCATGAAAACAATTACATCATTTTCCATAAAGTGCCAAATGGGTAGTAAACACATTTCACAATCACCACTAAAAAATGAAAGTACAACTTCGTTATAAGATCAAAACCAGTTTAAAACCATTTAAAGAGCCACAAAACACTACTTACCAGGCTGCCAATATTTTTATAAAACCAAACTAAAACATTTTATTTTTTCCAAATAAACTGTAAGAGCCAACCTGGAAATTTCTCATGAGAACCAGAATACTTGTTCATGCTTCAGAAGAAATCATTTATCATTAAACAAAACAAAATTTGATATTCTGAGAATTATTTTTAAAATCCAAATGGGAATTCTTTCACTACTAGGTGTCTGTTCGTCAAGAAAATATTTCAAGCGTCGTGTATAAAATAAACAGCTCTTTTTACACCAAATAATCATTTAAAAATTAATTATCTTATATTACTTCTCATTTATCAAAATTAAAAAAATATTTAATTGAAAAATTATCGTGCGCAATCATAACAAAACAAAACCATTTTCACACTACAAGAATTGAATTATAATGTTGCATAATAAATGAATTAATCTTAAGTTGCATAATAATATTTAACATATATGTATTTATATAGGGCACAAAAAAAATAAAGTAACTTAAATTTTAAAAGAAGCGAAATGGGAACCTACCTCGAGATCGGTGTGAGAAGACAATGCAACCTTAGAAGCAAGGTGCAAAAATAAGAAAACTTTGAAAATAAGGCGCGACGACGATGCTTGCTCGAAAACACCCTATGCGGGTCCTAAAAATTATAAACCAACCAATAAAACCCACCATCAACTAAATCCCATAATCCAACAAGAGTAAAATGATAATAATAATAATGACAATAAGAGTAAGAATAAAAATAATAATAATGATAATTACAATAATAATAATAACAATAAGAACAATAATAATAATAATAATAATAATAATAATAATAACAAAAACAACAACAACAACAATAATAACGATAAAAATAAAAATAAAAATAAAAATAATAAAAATAAAAAAAATAAAAAAAATAACAAAAATAACAACAACAACAACAACAACAACAACAATAATAATAATTATAAAAATAACAACAACAACAACAATAATAATAATAATAATAATAAGAATAATAATAATAAAAGTAAAAAATAAAATAAAAATAAAAGAAACGTTTCAAGGAGGGGAGGGGGGGTCTCACGGCTTGAGGGAGGTTTGGCGCTGGAGGGAGGCCTCACCGGAGGAGAGAAGGTCGGTCGGAGGTGTTGCGGGTGCTGCGGACAGGGGAGGAGGGAAGGAGGGAAGTCAAGCGGCCTAGTTGGTGGCTGTTGTGGACAAAAGAAGGGAGCCGGAGTCGGGGCGCTCAGACAGGTGAACTGAAGGAGGGCCATGCGAAGGGGGTGAGGAGTGCCGAAAGCTGTTTGGTGCGTCAGACAGAGGATCCGAGTTGCTGTGCATGGGAGCAAGAGAAGAGGAGGCCGATGGGGTCGGGTGCTGTGTGTGGCGGCGGACTGAGCGCGCGGGAGGCCAAGAGGGAGGGGCGGGTAGGGGCCTGCGCGTGTTAAGCAGGGAGTAGAGGATGCAGCTAAAGGAGGCGGCTATGAATGCTTGATGAGAGGAGGCATGGGCAGTTGGACGGGAGCCAGAGGGAAGGCAGGGCCTGGGTGCGGAGGCAGCTGGATCCATAGGGGGAGCCAGACACAGAGGGCGCTGCAAAGAGAAGGCATGGGCACCCAGACGGCTCGTGTTGGAGTGAATAGGGGAAGGTGGCAGCTCGTTCAGAGACAAGGGAAGGAGATGAGAGATGGGAGCCGGCCAAGGGTGATGGAGAAAAATAATAAATGGGGATGGGGCGCTTCTGTTAGAGAGGAAAAAAAATCAAGAAATAAAAATAAAGGAAAATAAAAGAATAAAGAAAAGAAAAACTATAATAATAATTATTCTCTAAATAATAATAGTAGAAATAATAATAAAATGAACATAATAAAAGTATTCATATTATTTCAATAGTAAAAAAATTCTTAACATAATAAAAATTTAAACAACACTCTAATTAATGCGCATTTTAGATACAAAAACACTTTATTTCAATTTTCCAAAGACAATGGGATGCGCAGTTATTAGGGCAAGGTCATGCGGCTCCAACTTCACACTCTGCCTGTGCGCCCGATGACTTCGATGCCAAAGAGTGCACGTTTTAACATAACACAAATAAATAATTCATCCGGGACACGCCCGAACCACATAAAAAATTATTTAAGGACGAAAATAATTAAATAGATCTATACTCACGGGTCAGGGTGTGACAATTTATGTGACAGACTAATCCCACACCACTCCTTGGGATTATGTATGTTGATGATATAATTTTTTATAGTAATGAAGATAGTTTGTGTGATGAGTTATCGTTGAATATAAAATATTGGTTTGAGATGTTAATAATGGGAGAAATGAAGTTCTTATTAGGGATATAAATTTTTTAGGCTACATGTTATATTTTTGTCTCGCAAGAAAAATATGAAAGATAGATTTTGAGGAAGGTTGATATATAGGATTCTAGAGGAGTGCCCACACCAAATCAGACTGGATTGAATCTAAGAAAGGGTAATGAAGGGACAACGCTTAATGAGAGATATTTTAAAAGTTTGATTAGAAGTATTATATACTTGATAAAATTAAGAATTGAAATTGTTTATGTCATCACCCTTTTTGGACGATATCAATGTAATATAATGAAAAAAATTGGTAACAAAAAGATATTGAGATACATCTCAAGCACTATCAATTATAGGCCTATGTATTAGATGAAAAGTGAGATGGAATTGTAGGGTTTTAATAATACATACAAGTTTGGAAAAATTGATGACAAAAAATAAACATCTTGTGGAGTATTTTTCAATAGGAGTTTTGTTTCTTAGCATTCAAAGGAGGAAACATCAGTGACACTAAGATCTACTAAGGATGAGTATGTGTCCACATCACATGAAGCTACCCAAATGATATGGATGAAGGAACAATTTAAAGACTTGAGTGTTGAAAAAACTTATTCTATGATAATGGGATGTGAAAATTAGAGTTCTATAATCCTATCCAAAAATCTAGTGTAGAACTCCAAGTTAAAGAACATTGAGATAAATTACCATTTCTTGAAGGATATGTTTAGATTGGGGACTCTAAGAATGAAATTTATAACCTATAATAAATATATTGATAATATCCTAACCAAACTACTTTCCAGTAAATATTTTGAGAAACCAAGGCTATAAAATGGATTACAACCCATCCCCTATCATTGAGGTATGTTATCTATTTTAGTGTCCTCCTTTATCCTTTCTTCTTTAAAATTCTTGAGGTGATATTGTTTATAGGTGGATAAAGTCATTTTTTCCTTGATTATGAATTGTTTGGATATGTGTATTGAGTGGTGTATGAAAGTATCTAGAAAATATTTTACTTTTAGTTATTGATAATTATTCATAAATATACAATAGTGTTGAGCTAAGATGTATTTTGGATAGCTTTGATGATTGATTTAATCACTTGTTTTTTATAAAGATCTAGATCATGTAGACTTAGATATGATTGATTCTCAATTCATTTACTTTAAATATTCCATGTTGATCCTGAATATTTATCATATTTTTCTTTATTTTCAATAAGGGGGAGATAAATAAATGGGTTTTCAAAAAATTCCAAAAGGGGAGATTATTGAACCTTTTATGTTTTTGTTGTGTTTTTTGGAAATACATTTTTATGTCTGATGATTATTGAACTTATCTTCATGTATTAAGAATTTATTTTTGGTTATAGGAATACTATATAAATATTTTTTTGGGAACTTTTGAAGTTGTTAAGAATGCTTGGATGGTGTTAAAAATGTGTTGAGTGAGTTTGAGTGAAATTTGGAATTTTTTAGATCCATTTAAGCAATTTATATACCTATATAGATTCATGTAACTAATCCATCTTCATAGAAGAAATACACATATCCAAAATCCACATAGTTTAATGCAAGAAAAAGATAAAATACATATATCCAAATATATAATATAGAAAAATGGTCTAAAATTATAATTTCTAGAATAGGTAAATCAATCTACATAACCAAATGTCCTATGTATGCGAATGGAGAACCACATAGCTAATTTTATGTGTAGGAAAATTATAGAGAACACCATTTATCCAAATTATACTATAAAATGACCCATGTAATTTAATTTAGTGTCATGTCCAATTGTAAATTTGGGTAATTGATTTTTGTATACATATTGGGTAAATTTCAACAAGTTTCCAGAATTCATATTCTAAAGAAATAAAAGAAAAAACAAATTAGATATTTCTCATGTGATGTCATTCATGGATCAAACATCATTGTCAAACATATGATCATGATCTAAAATAAGATCAAAGGGGATGAACCAAAAGAATAAGAAGATGAAATTTATTATTCCATACTACTGTATGAAGATGCCACACCACTATACTTACATGAAAATATCAACTGATCTAAAAAGAGAATATTTAAATAAAGGAAAAGCCTATGAAATTTAAAATATCAAAAGGATGGAAAGATCCAAGTCTATATTTTAACTTTCAAGAAGATTTTGAAATATTATTTGACTCATTTTTATGATTTTTGAATGATTCATTCCATGACAACATGATTTTAGGTGATTTCTATAACAATTATGGAAATGATATTCATAAAATATTAAGTTAATATAAATAAAATGCTATTTGGTGGAAATAAATGTTGATTATTCTAAATAGAATATCTAATACACTTATGTATTGAAGAATAAATATAGATAACAGGGTTAGGATATTTCTTTTCAAGGAAGATTAAGAATATCATCATCCGGAGTCCATGTGGAGACTTATTCTCTTAAAAGTTATCATTATTCTATAAAGGCGTTTTTTACATTGATGAAAGACTCTAACTGGTTGGAACCAATATTTTTATGAGTTCAAGGTTATACCCATTCTTGAGTTCCAATTGATAATAAGAAGGAAACTGCGTGGGTGAGATAACAATGACGACACACTGAGGATGGAGTCATCCATATAGAGGAAATTCTCTTTAATAAATACGATGTGCACTTTCTTTACTTCATCATTGAGAATATATAGAGATAGGTGATGAAGAAGAATGATATTTAAAGGGATTTTAATTTGGTATACACTTTGATTCACCCACTCCTAGTATGTATCACCCTTCATGTGATCTAACACTTATATACATTAATTTAGGGGGAGATTAAATATTTTATTCATAAATGTTTATCCATGAATTTGATTATTAAATGTTTTAAAATGTTTCGGCATGATAAATTAGTTTTCATTATGCCGGGGAGAGTTTTTAACAAAATTAAATGTTATAATTTTGATAAATTTCAAAAAAGGGGAGATAAATCTTGATAAATAATTTAGTGGGAATTTATAAATGTTTTAAATCTCTTTAAAAGATGGATTTTTGTAATTTATAAAAGGGGGGATATTATTAGTGTCTTAACTTGAAGAGATTGTTTAAACTTATTCAAATTGTTAGTTTATTAATTATTTCATTATTTTTTGTTAATTAATTTACCTCACAATCATTTTATATCAAATAAATTATCTTTAAATGTTGTATTTTTATAGTTTGTTTATTTTAATTTTAAATATATGAATCTTAACTTCTTAAGTTTTTGGAATATTTTTTACCTATACATAGAATATTGGAAATCAGTTTTACCTTTACATAACTTTACCTTTAAGTAAATTTATGTAGATATATATATATATATACCCTTATGTAAGAATATTATCAATCAATGTACCTTTACTCAATATCAGTTTACCTATATATAGCCTATAAGTCCTTATTCTTTCCTTTAAATAGAACTATTTATATACCTTTATATAGATTATATATCCTTATTATTACATTTTTACAAGAATTTCTAAACTTTACATGGATATTGGTTTTAATTTATTACCTTTTCTTAGGTTGAATACTACCTTTATGTTGTTTTATGTATTTCCTTTACACAGTGTTGCATGTCACCTTTAAAAAGTACGTATATTTCGATTTTACCTTTATGTGAGCTATTTTTTACTTTTATGAAACGTATAAAAACCCTAGTTTAAATTTATTTAGCTTATAGAACATGAAAATTACCTTTATGAATCATATTGAATTTTCTTTTTACCACTATATAGAGTGGAAATAACTAACAAGGATTTTATAGATCATAACATTGGGTGTTTTTGTTTCTTAATTCTTGATAAACAAATTCAACTGCAAATCACTACACCATGGTGAAGGTTGTGTTCATAATTCATAATTAATATTCTTAATATGGTATTTTTTGAAAGACTTAGTTACCTTTGATTTTTTTTCAACTATTGAGATTTTATTTTCAAATTCGTATAATTATTTTTTAAATCCATACAATAATTTTAAAATTCATATGGTCAAGAAATGACTTATGATTTCAAAGTAATTCAAAAATATCAATGTCATATAAAAACTGTTTTGAAGTCTTATGAAAATATCTTGTCATATGAAAACTATATTTATGTATTAAGATAAGTAAAGACATATGAAATTAAAATAATTTTTATAATTTATGAACTATGATTTTCAAAAACTTACAATAGTTTATGTATTATTATTTTCAAATAACTATGATATTTTATTTGTTATGAAATTAAAAATAATTATGAGTTTTTGAAGTCTTATGATTTAAAAGACATAAAAATTTCCCTTAAAGTCATGTAAAATTTACTCTGTAAAGTTATTTGTTAATAATGATACTCTGTTTTTTTATTTATTTAATATTTTGATTTATATAAAGTTATACTGACTTATTTTTTTGTTTTATAAATTTTAATATAAAAATTAAATACAATGATTCCAGTAAAAGAGTATTTCAATTGTATTGTGAAGCATTAAGTATGGAATAATTCCTCATACATGTAAATGAAATTTATTTATTATAATTATTTCTAACTCATGGATTGTTATGATTTTATACCAAGAAAAACCAATGTTATTAAGGGTTAATGAAGGTGAACTTACTGTTTATTTGATCATGTGAACATGATTATGAATATAGACACAGCTAATTCAAATGATAATGAGGGTATATGATATATTTCTAGATTATTAAAGAGAGATGATATGAGTGATATAAAAAATTATTGAAGCATTGTGTCTAATATTATTATTACTTTTTTTTGTGTGATCAAAAATTAAATTAAATGTTCATTATTTTTTCTAAAGTGATAGAATATTTTCGTAAACATTCATATGTTTTTCTATTTTATTTTTTGAAATATCATATTCTTTTTCATCATTGTATATTTTCATTAATTATGTTTGTGCTTGAAAATTTTATTTAAGATTTTTCATTAAAAATGAAATTAATTATACCTCCTAAACAAATGGTAGGACATATTGGTTATACGACCCAACTAAAAGATATGTCTTATAGGTTGGGACACCCAAATAAAAGTTAGGTGTTTTTTTGTTTTGGTTTTTCCACCGAGTAGGTAAAAGGAAGGGAATATAAAATTTTATCACAACTTTCAAAAGTTAGGTTATTATTCAATATCATTATTCTCACCAAGTAGAGAAGAGTTAACATTAGATGTTTGATCTTGGTGATCTGATGTAACACCCTCAAAATATAATGTATAAACATCGTATTTGATAGAGTGTATGAAACGCAACACCAAGCGCATAATGAAATATAATATCCTTATAATTTATAATATATTTACCATATAAAAAATAAATATATTATATAGATTGAAATGCATGTGATACTGAGTTATCATTAGAAATATGCGACAATAAGTTTCTTCAATGTCTTGCGTTACACATAAGATAAAGTTTTATGGAACAATAATATATTACTGAAATATTATTATTTAATATAATAATGTACAACCTACTCATTAAATTAGTAGTTATGAATAATATTAACCAAATTATGAAAATATATGACTTACAAAAATATAATATGAATTCATTAGTTACAAATAAATTGTAAATGAATATAAGAGCAAATTAAAAATAAATGGAATATTTTATAGAAAACTATTTTTATGCTCACAAAGATGTTTTACCCAAATAAATTAAATTAATTAGAACTAGTGAGTGATATAAATGTTATATATATATATATATATTATATTCAATAAAATATTTTTTATATTCATAAAATATATTTTTTAGGTTTGAGATAAGAACAAACTAAATAATATACATAAAACCTATATTTTTATTAAGGTACGTTTACCACATTTTAATGGTAAACCTATTTTGAATCCTTTTTTTGAAAATTATATAGATTATATATGTCAAAATTATCCTCATATTTGAGATATAAAAATAAAAATTATATTAGGGTAAAATTTTGGTATTTTTATATAAAGATTTATTTTCTAAGGAATAATGAAAAATACTTAATTTTAGTCCAAAACTACTTTTTCATTTGATTTGTTTATGAGGATAAATCATATTTTAAATTATATTTTAAATTGATTTTAAATTTTAATTATATTATATTTTTATCAATTAATCTAATTTTTGTCATTGGAATCAATTTCACTTTGAAATTTACTATAAAAACATAGTAAACGTTAGGACAATGTTATTTTAAAAAACTACATTGTCGTCCCGTCTGTGGGATTAAATTTAAATTAATTTATTCCAATTTTTGTGATTTTAATTTGAAAATAGGATTCCATATTTATAATTAGAAAAATTTATAACTTCTAATAAGTTCAACTCAGTTTTTACCAAAAATATTAGTGAATGTAATTAAAATTAATTACAACGATTAAGGTAAAATTAAGCTTAATAGGGGACTTAACCTTATTCTTAATGGCCCAAATTACCTAGAAACTTTTCAAAGAGAAATTTTATATAAATATTTATACTCTATCACTAATTGGATATAAATTGGACTATTATGGGATCCAAATTCCATGTGAAAAACATTAATGAAATTACCTTTTCAAAATATTACAAGAATGACACTCCACCTCCACTATAAAAGGCCGCCACACCTCCCACTTCTTAACACCTCTCAAGCCACTTTGTATCAACGAATAAATTCCAAAATATCTTCTTAAAATATCTACACTCATCCTAGAATCCACAACTTTGTCATAAATCAATCCAAGGAAGCCTTTGGGTACAAACCAAAAGAAGTTACCCAATTAAGAGGTTATAGCATTGCTTAAGATATCAAGTTTTATTTCCACTAAACACAACCTAAAATCTTCTTATTACATTATTTTATAACAAAAATATTATTAAAAATATAATAGTATGTTTTTATGTTATGTTTTAGACATTCACTTACACACACTCCCATCTAATGGGTAACGATCATAATGTTTACATGTCAAGCAAACTACCGCCTCATGAAACGATGATTGTTTGTTATTCCATTACCACCTATCCTGGTGGTAATTATGATGTAAAATATATTTATATATTATATATATTATTCTTATAATTTATTTTTACTTCTATCATTATTTTATAACACATATCATTATGCACTCCAGTTTGTGTAAATACGATAATATCATTTGTGGAAGTGTGAACTACCGCCCCCACAGAGTAATGTGACTCATTTACACTATACATGGAATGTATAAAGGATGGTTTTAATTAAAAATAATTGACACAAAAAAATATATCATATTAATTATATAATTCAATTTATGGAAATATAATATATTTATTATTTCCTTTATTATTCTTTCACATACATAAAAAGTGGTAATGTTTTTCATGGATGTGTGGACTACCGCCTCCTCGACTTGGTGTGAATCATTTTACATCATAATAATTATATATATATATATGTATATATTATTAAATAAAATGGTATAATGATAATTATGTAAATATATAGTGTTCCTTACCTTCTTTCCATAATGATCATTATAGAATGGGAACGTTACTCATGCGTACGTATGACCTACCATCTTCATAATTGTAACATTGGTTAATTTTTCATAACAATATTTAATTATTGGTTTTAGAAGCATAATTTGTGTATAAATATGATAATTATTTCATTATTATTATTTTTTATATGTTATATAATGACCCCTTTTTCTGTAGTTGACCTACCAATGTTGTTTTTTACATATAAACCAAATTTGGTCAAAACAACAAACGTAAATATAATTGTTTAAATAGTTGTATAAAACATATTAATAAGTGAAATAAAATTTATGATAAAAATGAAAAATTTTCTCAAGAAAGTAAATAATTAACATAATATAGTAGTTTAAGAATATAAAGATACACGAGACAAGTTAGTCGTAAGGTAAGTGATTTTTATCTCACTTTTTAGATTTATGAGATTAATTTCATGTTCACTACTTACTTATTTTGTGTGATGTATACAATGACCATTTTAATATATCATAACATGAATTAATTTATCTTTATAGTATTTTTATTTTCAATTTTAATTATTTTTTCCAAGGGCATCTGAATTAAAAGTTTCCAAGTGGAAACGAATTTCAAAACCTATTTTCTTTTCATTAGGTTATATGACTTCCTCGTTTTCATGAATATTATATAACTATGTATATAATCAAAATTTTATAATATATTATTTTATTTACACATGTTTTATGTGTATTTAAATTTTAAACACATAATATATTCATTTATTTAGTTTCACATATCTATTAGGGTCTTTTTAAGGGTTTACCTCACAATCTCATTTTGTTAGGGATTGTTTCCACTTGAATTTCCATCAGATGAATTTTTTTGATAATGGTATAGTAAAAAATTTAATTTTATTCTCCCCTGTTTATTCATGACAATTTTCATGTAATATTACCATTTTATACTCTTTGTTAGTCAAAATGTTTTAGAATTTTTTTAATAAAAAATGACTTAATTTCTCTCTTTAGTTAGAGAACTTGTTTTCTTCTGAAAACCATGTTTTATTAAAATGTTAAAAAAATGATTTTAAACTTTTAAAAATGATATAGTATAGCCAATTTTACCCTTTTTTGGATTTTAACAATGTTTTCAAAAGAATGTTCTTGTCACTTTCCAAAAGAGGCATTTTCTAACCTTCTTACTGCGTAAAAAGGAATATTCTTTTTACCTTGTACAAAATGTACAGATTTACTCGTTAAAATTTCATAGAATATTACACTTAATGTTTAAAAGGTTTATTTTTATGTTTTTAATTTGATGATTATTATTTTTGGGTCTTTCAATTCTTATATGGTATTTCAGATCAATTTACATTCCATTGAGACTTATTTATTATTATGAACCAATCCACTTTTTTGGTGTATATACCACCCTTTAACATGTTATATCATGAATTTATTTAATCTCTTGTTATTTTAAGTTACATTTTATTTTAGCAATTCATTGGAAATTATGATTCAAATGTTTCAAAGTGGAATGGGAAGCTTTGGAATGTTTAATGATTATTTTCCCCAAGAATGTTTTAAAGATCTTCAATTGGTATTTCTATTCATCAATATGAACAACTCTTTTTTTAGTTATAATCCCCTAATGAATTATTTATAAGTAAATATTATTTATTAATAATAATTTTTTATAAGGAATATTATTTTTTTCCATTATTCTATATGTAGAATGCTTTGGAAAACCAATGACGGGTGAGGACCAGACTTTATATAGCATCTTGATGGTTCAATAGGTTCTGATGAGACAAGTAGGCTATGGAAATTAAATCGGCTTCTATATATAGTTTTAAACCCTATTATAAAAGGTCTTGATGGTATAGGTTTACATGTTCCTTAGACACAACGTCCAATAATTCATTTCCTTCATTTAGATTCTTTTATTATTTATCCATGAGATTTTCCATAGATATATCTATGGATGCATTTCATTTTTAGTTCATTGATTAAATGAAATGTGTTTCATTTTATTATCTTATCATGTTAATTTTTCCTTATCTAGTTATTATAATGGAATGTGTTTTTATTTTCCTTGCCTTATTGTTTATTCACATCCTTTTCATCTTTTTGGTTTTCATGTGTGTTGAGTTAATTACCATGCTATAATTGTTATTATCATTGATTATTTTTTGCTTCTACTATATTTTGACTTTACTAAGAATTTGATCTCACCATTATTATGTTAACTTTCCCTAGAAATCCAAGAGGCATATTATGAATGGTATGCATGGATATACAAGATAGAATAAAGTTATCCTCAAAGTTATTTAGAAAAAATTATATTGTAATTAGTGTATTAATTTTTAATACCAGATTCATGTATGTATCTGGTTTACCAAGACTAATAAACTATCAGTCCTTCGGGAATTTTTTCCTTGTAATCATGCTAATGTAATTGATAGCAGACACTAAATCCAAGTATTCTAGTATTATGTTGCTATAGATGGTATCAAATGAAGTTTAGTAGCAACCTTGGAAACTATGTTTAGGAAAACCTAGGTTATAGAACATAACCCCAAGATATAATTTGAGGATAATTATAGAATAAAACCCTATAATCTTGGTAAATTAGAGATTATTTGGGTCTTTATAGCAATATATCTATGTCTAGATACTACAAGTGGTCATGGTTTTGACACAGAAGTACTTAGGAGTAATAAATCTAACAAAGTGTGTCAGACCTGACTTGTCATAACCTAGTACACAACAATGGGCCTTATTGAACACCTAGATTTACACTCCCAAGGTATATAATTAAGTAAATCTATATTTTCTTTATAATCCATTATGAAGGATTTGGATAGATAATGAAGATGAATGACCTTGGATGAAACTAAGGTGTTTTAGATTGGAGATAAGGTGTCATGATTTAGAAATCCTATAAATTATATTATGGTCAAAACCTAGAACAAGGGAATATGTGGAAATAAATGTGTGAAGTATTTATATATTATGGTTATATTGAAAACCTTTGTGAAAAGTCTATTTAGTTATTACACTTATTTCAAGGATGTTAATCATATTTATTTCTGAAATTATATTAATATGGCTTTAGAAAAGGACAACCTATATGTCAGGTGACAAACAATCAAGTTTGGAAAGGCCACGAGACTTGAAAACATGACTGAAGGATGATAAGGGTTTGATTCCAACCACCGACCCATGAAATTTCTTGGTTAATAAGTCATTGATTTTTGTTGAAAAATTTGATGAATAAATATCAATGATGAACCAATAATTCCCCTTTATAGGTTTAGATATAAATTTATTATCCTTATTGACTTTGTATAATAGTTATATACAAATAGTTAGACCTATCACTATTTTATTGACCTTACAATCTATTAAATATTTATTTTAGTGCTTCAAGAATCCATGTTAATTTTTGGAGATCCATTTTTTGAATTAAGGGATGAATTTGAATTTGATCAAATAATAACCAAAAGATGAAATTGTTCACATGAAATTAAAATGTATCATGTAAGTAAATTTTCTAATATTATTAGGTAGTAGAATAATTAATCAACATCAGAAAAATTACATAGTAATAAAATTTTTTCCTAATAACTTAAATTTTTCTTGAACCGATGGTTTTATAAATCATTGTAGATTTATGGATTTTAGGGCCTCAAAGTTCCATTGATCATTCTTTTTTTTTGTGATTTATGACCTCAATAACTCCCTATAAATATTTATGATTTTCTTCCAAGTACATATCTCTAGTTTCTAGAAATGTTCTTCTACTTAGAGACCTAGTCACATGTTAGTCCATGTGACCTTTGTAATTATCATTCTCTCTTTTCTGGAGGATGTTTTACAAAACCTTATAATTATGTGAGATTTAAAACATATTAAATATAAAAAAATATATTACCAAGATTTATTTTAAATTGTGAGGAAATTTTTTTATTAAGGTGTGTACAATGTAACGACCCAAAAATATAACGTAGGAACATTGTATTCGATAGCGAGTATGACACACAACACCAAGCGCATAATTTAATATACTATCCCTTGAATTTAAAATATATTTAACATTTAAAAAATATATATTATATATATTTCAATGCATGTTATACAGAGTTAGCGTGCGAGATTTTCAATAAAGAGTTTCTTTAATGGCTTGCGTTACACGCAATACCATGTTTTATCGAACAATAATATAGTATTATTTAATAAAATAATTATAATTATTGAGTGATATTAATTTAATATATATATACATATTATATTCATTAAAATACTTTTGATATTCATATAGTTTATTTGGTAGGTGTGAGACAAGAACAAACCCAATATTAGACATAAAAACCTATATTTTTATTAAGGTTCTTTTTCCGCCTTTCAATGGAGAACCTATTTTTAATCCAGTTTTTTGGAACTTTTATATATTATATGTGTAAAAATAAACTTCATATTGGAGAGAGAAACAAAAAAATTAGTTTAGGGTTAATATTTGGTACGTTTCTATGAAGTTTCATTTTTTAATGAATAATGAAAAATTCTGAATTTTAGTTCCAAAATAATTTTTCATCTAATTTATTTATAAAGTTAAATTACATTTTAAATTTGTTTTAAAGTTTAATTATATAATATTTTTATAAATTAATATAATTTATTTCATTGGAATCAATTTAAATTTGAAATTTACAATAAAAACATAGCAAGATTTTGGACGTTTTTACCTTAAAAACCTACATTGTCGTCCCGTCTGTGAGACCAAATTTAAATTAATTTATACCCCTTATGTAAGTGGAATTTATAAAAATGGATTCCAAATTTGGTATAATAATAATTTATAATGTCTAATAATATCAAAGTATCTTTTTAGAAAAAATATTAGTGAATATAATTAAAATTAATTACAACGATTAAGGCAAGATTAAGCTTAATAAGGGAATAAACATTAATCTTAAGAGACAAAATGATTAATAAACTTGTAAAAGGGCCATTATATGGCCATATTTATACCCCATACCCACTTGGATATAAATTTTACCATTATGGGAGCCAATTTCACTGTGAAAAATGTTTATATAATTCCTTTGTCAAAATATTAAAAGATAGCCACTCCTCCTCCACTATAAAAGGCCTCCTCTCCTCCCACTTCCTCATACCTCTCAAGATACTTTTTATCGATAAATATATTCCCAAATAGATCCTAAAAATACCTAAACTAAACCTATAATCTAAAATTGGTAATAAATAAATACACAGAATCTTTTTGGTACAAACCAAAAGAAGGTACCCGATTAAGAGGTTACATCTTTCCTTAATCACTCTAGTTTTATTTCCATTATCCACCATCTCAAATATTATTATTACATGATTATATAAAAAAAATAATATCCTAAATATAAATTAATTTTGTTATGTTAAGGTTTTAACCTTTACTTACACACACTCCCATCTAATGGGAAACAAACATACTGTTTACATGTATGACGAACTACCGCCTCACGAAACGATGATTGTTATTTCTTACTGTAACACCTCTCATGTTGGAAATTAATATGTGTAATATATTTATATATTATTTATATTATAATTATAATGTATTTTTACATCAATAATTATTTTTTAACACATATATTTATGCACTCCATTTTGTGTAAACATTATAACATCATTTGTGGAAGTGTGTACTACCTCCCCCTCAAAGCGATTTTACTCATTCACACTATACATGGAATGAATAAAGGATGGTTTTAATTAAACATATGTGAAATAAAAAACATCTATATGATATTAATGACACAATTAAATTTTAGGAAATATAATATATATATCATTTTCTTTATTACTCGTTAACACACTTAAAAAGTGGTAACATTGTTCATGGATGTGTGGACTACTGTCTCCTCGAACTTATGTGATTACCTTTACATAACAATAATTATATGTATATAATTAGATATGATTAAATAAAATGGTATAATTATCCTTATTTAAATATATAGTGTTACTTTCTTTCCATAACGATCATTGAAAAATGGGAACGTTACTCATTCATACGTACAACCTACCATCTTTATAATTGAAATGTTGGTTCATTTTTCATAACCATATTAAATTATTGGTTTTAAAAGTATAATTTATGTATAAATATGATAATTATTTCATGATTACTATTATTTATATGTTATATAATGACCCATTTGACCATAGTTGACCTACCAAAGTTTTTTTAAACATAAAATGAATTTGTTTAAAAAAAATAACGAAAACATAAATTTTAAGTATTTGTATACAACATAGTAATAAGTGAAATAACAGTTATTATAAAAATGAAAAATATTCTAAAAAAATTAAATAATTAGAATAAGTTTTTTATTCATGAATATAAAGACAGACGAGAAAAGTCATATGCAAGGTAACATATTTTCATCTCACTTTTTACATATGTAAGATAAATGTCATGTTCTACGCTGAATTATTTTTTGTGATGTATACAATTACAATTTTAATATATTATAACATGAATTAAATTATACTCATTTTTTTAGTTTCAATTGTAATTATTTCTTGTAATGGGATTGTAATTAAAATTTACCAAGTTGAAAAGAATTTTATAAGGTAATTTGTTTTCATTAGGTTATATGACTTCCATGGTGTTGTTAATATTCAATGATTCTGTATATTATCACTATTTTAGTATATTTTTTTTCTACAATTTTTTTATGTAGATTTAAATTTTACACACATAATCTATTCATTGATTTATTTTCACATAAATGTTATGGTCTTTTCAAGGGTTTACTTCACAATATCACTTTTTTCAGGATTGTTGATACTTGAATTTCCTTCAAAGGAAGTTATTTGATAACTTTCTAACAAAGACTTTAATTTAATATAATCTATTTATTAATTACCCTTTTTAATTAATATTATCATTTTCCCACTATTTGGTACTAAAAATGTTTTAAAAAATGTTTTTAAGAATACCAGACATTATTTCTCTCTCTAGTCGGAGAACCTGTTTTCTTCTAAAAACCATGTTTTATTAAAAAAAATTAAAAAATGTTTTTAAAATTTTAAAAATGATGTATTATATAAATTTTTACCCTTTTTATCTTTTATCAATGTTTTCAAAGGAATATTCTCTTCTCTTTCCAAATGAGGCATTTTATAATCTTTTTACCATGAAAAAAGTAATATTCATTTTACCTCATACGACATTTATAGATCTAACCACCATAATTTCTTAGAAGCTTCCTTTTTTATGTTTAATAGGTTACTTTTTAAATTTTTGATTTGATTATTATTATTTTTGGGATTTTCAATTAATATGTAGGGTATTTAGTCTCAATTTACATTCCATTGAGACTTATTTTTTATTATGCACCAATTTACTTTTATTTAGTGTATATACCACCATTTAACAAGTTAAATCATGAATCTACTTACTCTCATGATATTATAAGTTTTATTTTATGTTATTAATTAATATTAAATTATGATTCAAATGATTTAAAGTGGTATGGGATGCTTTGGAATGTTTAATGATTATTTTCCTCAAGAATGTTTTAATGATCCTCAAGTGGTATTTCTATTCATCAACATCAACAACCCTTATCGTTAGTTATGCTCTAATGAGGAATTATTGATAAGTTTGTATTATTTATTAAATATAGATATTTTATAAGGAATATTAATTATTTTGATTATTAGATATGAGGAATACTTTAGATAGGAAATGACGTGTGGGCCTAGGACTTTATATATCCCCTCGATGAATTGATAGGTTCTCATGAGAAAAATATGTTCTAAAAATTAAACTATATTCTATCATTAGTTTTAAACCATCTAGTGAATGGTCTTGAAGATATATTTTTTCATTTTACTTAGATATGAAATGCATTAATTAATCATTTCGTTCATTTAGATTCATTTATTATTTATCAACGAGATTTTTCATCGACATATCTATGGATTCATTTCATTTTCTGTTCATTGATGAAATGATATGTGTTTCAAATTACTATCATGCCATATTCATTTTCAATTATCTAGTTATTATAATGTAATGTGTTTTCATTTACCTTTAATTATTTTTTATCCACTTAATTTTCAGATTTTTGGTTACTTGGAATGTGTGTTCAGTTAATTACCATGATTTCACTACTTCAACTTGGACCGTTATCAGTGCTAAAAACCAGCATTAACAGCGCTAGAAAAGCACTGTTAATGCCGACGTAGATAAAGGGGGGGGGGTCCCCTTTATCAGCACTCTGAGAAGCACTAATATAGGCGACCTTTATCAGTGCTAAAAAATGCTGATAAAGGACCCCCATTATCAGCGCTTTTTTTTAGCGCTGATAAAGGTCGCCTATATCAGCGCTTCTCAGAGCACTGATAAAGGGGGTCCTTTATCAGCGCTCTTCTAGCGCTGTTAAAGGTGTCCTTTATCAACGCTAAAAAAAGCGCTAATAAAGGAACCATCGCCTGCACCTGCAAAACAGAACCTGCACACCTGCACACCAGAATACCTGCACAAAGTAGCACATGAACACTTGCACAAAATAGCACCCGCACACAAAATTTTGACCGACAACGGTATATACATTTACTTAACATCATGAATACAAAATAACACACTACTATATACATTTAAAATATTGTTTTACATGGTTACAATTAAAATTATTCAACAAAATTTATAAACATTCATGTTTTATCCTTTGATATCCGTGATCCGCTCTCAAAAATTGTCGTTCATGGTATTTGTTGCCAAATAAAGCATCTGAACTCATGGAAAAAAATTCACCTATATAAGAAAACAAATATTATGTTAGTAATGCAATAATGAATAAATTAAAATAGAAATATGGAATAATACATTAATATGGAAATGTGAAACTAAAATATGAAATTTTAAACTCAAATTTTTTCATTCTGATAAAAATGAAAGGGAATAATGTAAAATCAATATGTTTTTGGATGATTTAACTAATTAAATAAATACTGATTCTTTATCTAATGAAAATCTTTACCGGTCACACCATGCGTCAGATTGAGGTGCGGTCGATTCGTACACGTTAAAAATGACTCATGGATGATTTTCCTAAATTATCAAAACAATCCGAACGTGTTTGCTCGATATTCCATATGTCAGTAGTGTTTTTTTCTAAAGTTTATGTCATTTTGAAACTAATATCAGACACTTTTAGCCATACCAGTCACACCATGCGTTGGATTGAGGTGTGGTCAATTCTTACATGTCACAAATGTCTCATGGATCGTTTTCCTAAAGTATCAAAACAATCCGAACGTGTTTGCTCAGTATTCCATATGTTATTAGTGTTGTTTTCTAAAGTTTATCTCAATTTGAAACTAATATCATACACTTTTAGCCATACCGGTCACACTGTGTGTCGGATTGAGGTGCGGTCGATTCTTACACGTCAAAAATGATTCATGGATAGTTTCCCTAAAGTATCAAAACAATCTGAACGCGTTTGATTAGTATTCAATATATCAGTAGTTTTGTTTTCTGAAGTTTATCTCAATTTGAAACTGATATCAGACACTTTTAGCCATACTGGTCACACCGTGCATCGTATTGAGGTGCAATTTATTCGTACATGTCAAAAATGACTTAGGGATCGTTTTACTAAAGTATCAAAGCAATCCTAATGAGTTTTCTCGGTTTTCCGTATGTCACTTGTGTTGTTTTTTAAAGTTATGTCAATTTCAAACTGATATTAGACACTATTATCCATGACGGTCACACCGTGCATCGGATTGAGGTGTGGTTGATTTTTATACGTCACAATTGACTAATGGATCATTTTCCTAAAGTATCAAAACAATCCGAACGCGTTTTCTCGATATTCCATATGTCACTTGTGTTGTTTTCTAAAGTTATGTCAATTTCAAAATGATATCAGACACTATTATACATGTTGGTCACACTGTGCGTCGGATTGAGGTGTGTTCGATTCGTACACATTAAAAATGGCTCGTAGATTGTTGTCCTAAAGTTTCAAAACAATCCTAATGCATTTGCTCGGTATTCTGTATGTCAGTAGTGTTGTTTTCTAAAGTTTATGTCATTTTAAAACTGATATCAGACACTTTTAGCCATACCGGTCACACCGTGCATCGGATTGAGGTGCGGTCAATTCTTACATGTTAAAAATGACTCATGGATCGTTGTCCTAAAGTATAAAATAATCCGAATGCATTTGCTCGGTATTCCGTATGTCAGTAGTGTTGTTTTCTAAAGTTTATGTCATTTTGAAACTGATATCAGAAACTTTTATCCATACCGGTCACACCCTGCGTCGGATTGAGGTATGGTCGATTCTTACACATCAAAAATGACTCATGGATCATTTTCCTAAAGTATAAAAACAATCCGAACGCGTTTTCTCGGTATTCCATATGTCAGTAGTGTTGTTTTCTAAAGATTATCTCAATTTGAAACTGATATCAAACAATTTTAGCCATACTGGTCACACCGTGCGTCGGATTGTGGTGTGGTTGATTCATACACATCACAAATGACTCATGTATCATTTTCCTAACGTATCAAAACAATCCGAACGCATTTGATCGGTATTCTGTATGTTAATAGTGTTGTTTTCTAAAGTTTATCTCAATTTGAAACTGATATCAGAAAATTTTATCCATACCAATAACACCGTGTGTCGGATTAAGGTTCGATCGATTCGTACACATCACAAATGACTCATGGATCGTTTTCATAAAGTATCAAAACAATCCGAACGTGTTTTCTCGATTTTTCTTATGTCACTTGTGTTGTTTTATAAAGTTATGTCAATTTCAAACTGATATTAGACACTATTAGCCATGCCGGTCACATCATGCATCGGATTGAGGTGCGGTCGATTCTTACACGTCAAAAATGATTAATGTATCATTTTCCTAAAGTATCAAAACAATCCGAATGCGTTTTCTCGGTATTCCGTATGTCACTTGTGTTGTTTTCTAAAGTTATGTCAATTTCAAACTGATATCAGACACTATTAGCCATGCCGGTCACACCGTGCGTCAGATTGAGGTGTGGTCGATTCGTACACGTTAAAAATGAATCGTGGATTGTTTTCCTAAAGTTTGAAAACAATCCAAACGCGTTTTCTCAGTATTCCGTATGTCAGTAGTGTTGTTTTCTAAAGTTTATTTCATTTTCAAACTGATATCAGACACTTTTATCCATACCGGTCACACCGTGCATCAGATTGAGGTTCGGTCGATTCTTACACATTAAAAATTACTAATGGATCGTTTTCTTAAAGTATCAAAACAATCTGAATGCGTTTGATCGGTATTTTGTATGTCAGTAGTGTTGTTTTCTAAAGTTTATGTCATTTTGAAACTGATATCAGACACTTTTAGCCATACTAGTCACACTGTGCGTCGGATTGAGGTGCAGTCGATTCATAAACATCCAAAATGACTAATGGATCATTTTACTAAAGTATCAAAACAATCCGAATGCGTTTTCTTGGTATTCCGTATGTCATTAGATTTGTTTTCTAAAGTTTATCTAAATTTGAAACTGATATCAGACACTTTTAGCCATACCGGTCACACCGTGCATCAGATTGAGGTGCGGTCGATTCATACACGTCACAAATTACTAATGGATCATTGTCCTAAATTATCAAAACAATCCGAACGCGTTTGATTGGTATTCCGTATATCAGTAGTGTTGTTTTCTAAAGTTTATCTCAATTTGAAACTGATATCAGACACTTTTAGCCATACCAGTCAAACCGTGCATCATATTGAGGTACGGTCGATTCTTACACGTCAAAAATGACACGTGGATGTATCAAAACAATCCGAACATGTTTTCTTGGTATTCCATATGTCACTTATGTTATTTTCTAAAGTTGATGTCAATTTGAAACTAATATCTGACACTTTTAGACATACCGGTCACAACGTGTGTCGGATTGAGGTATGGTCGATTCATACACATCACAAATGACTCAGGGATCGTTTTCCTAATGTTTCAATACAATCCGAACGCATTTGCTCTGTTTTCTGTATGTCACTTGTGTTTTCTAAAGTTATGTCAATTTCAAACTGAGTAGTAGGAATTCACTAATCTAAGGATATGAGACATAAGAAAGGGAGATCATAGATGCTCAATAAGTGTAAACGGAGATATAAATTACGATATAAAGATAACATAATTATTATGAATTCACCTTCATTGTCCTATTTGTTTACATTCTTCTATCAGGTACGCTGCCCATTCGTTTCTAAACACATTTATATCATCTTCTGAATATGAGTTTTTGCGACAGTCATAGTAGTACTAAAAAAATATAAATACACAAAGGATTAATAATTATTTTAAATGAATTAGTAATTATTTTCAAAAATACCTCTTTAGGGATGCTATTTTGTTCATGAAATATGACCTCTTTCATAAATTTACAAACATAATAACCACAGTCCTTGTCATTTGTTTGTTTCAGACACTGTAGAAACATCAAGAAAAATAAGTAATTTGTTTTGATATGTATTTGGATAGTGAAATATAATTATATATACCCAGATACTTCTCCATTTGTAGATCTTGTGGGCATTTTCGTCCTTATGCCTTGGATTCATTCCATCCTTTAGACGATATTCATACACTGCCCTATCATAAAAAAATCCCCATTAAAAGATAAAATAAATTATATAACTAGATATTTAGTTCTAAAATGTTGGATCAAGTGTATTACAAATTGACAATCACCATCATGTGTGGTCAGTTTGTTGTATATCCATGTAGTGAATCCAGAAAATAAATCTTTGGAGTATCCAAATTGACTGCAATGAGCATCCAATGATCCCTAAAAAAACAAAAAGGAATAAGTATTGATAGAAATTAAAATATAATTGATATGATTAAAATGTAGAGTTTTACCCCTAAAACGTTGGTATTAAAAAGAGTCTGTCAGTCGTAATTCTTCTTTGAAACGTTCTGAGCAGATTTGATACTAATTCAGCCTGAAAATCAGAATCTATTTCTTCTCGTTGTGTAGAAATGGTGTGAGGACTAACGAGTCTAAATTTGTATTCATGGGAAAATACCTTCAATTTTGTTTTCATATATATACCTGTGAAAAATATGAGACGTATTTACCCATAATTATCAAAGTATATCAGCTTTTGTAAAATCAAATCATGAAAACATACCTCATATATACATTTATAACTGAGGCGGTTAGCCAGTCGTATGTGATGATCTCAGCAACAACGTCTGCACTAGCGAAATCTAATGTTTCCTCTCCATACATATATTTTTCACAAAAAATTGTGTGACTCTTTCCACCTATCATTTTTGTATCCACATGAGCTTGCAATGATATTAAATGTAACATCCCCAAATGATAAAGGGTTAAATGACTAAATGATATGACTCATGTCAACAAGGTGCACCTTCCTTTTCGTGAGCCTGTCTGATTAGAACTCCACAGTTAAGCGTGCTTGAACTGGAGTAGTGATCAGGATGGGTGACCTTCTGGGAAGTTTCTCAGGATGTATGTGAGTGAGGACAAAGCACACTGGAAAGGACATGTGTTGGCCTGTGGGGACTATCATTAGTCAAATGACTCGTTCAGGCACGTGGGTGGACCCTGGGGTGAGCCCCACGTGTCTGCGGGGCAACTGGGGTACCTGGTAGGCCAGAACCCGATGACCATGTTAAGGCGGGGTGTCTGTGCTGTAACCGGTACCCGGTTGTCACATTTGGTATCAAAGGAGGAACCCAGCCTTAAGTGTGCAGTGCACTGCCTGGGTTGAGATGTAGGGCCCACAACGAGGGTGTTGTGCTCTAAAGGGGGGGGGGGGGGGGGTGATTGTAACATTCCCAAATGATAAAGGGTTAAATGACTAAATGATATGACTCATGTCAATAAGGTGCACCTTCCTTTTCGAGAGCCTGTCTGATTAGAAGTCCACAGTTAAACATGCTTGTCTTGGAGTAGTGATCAGGATGGGTGACCTTCTGGGAAGTTTCTCAGGATGTGTGTGAGTGAGGACAAAGCACACTGGAAAGGACATGTGTTGGCCGGTGGGGACTATCATTAGTCAGTTGACACATTCAGGCACGTGGGTGGACCCTAGGGTGGGCCCCACGTGTCTGCGGGGCAACTGGGGTACCTGGTAGGCCAGAACCCGACGACCATGTTAAGGCGGGGTGTCTGTGCTGTAACCGGGACCCGGTTGTCACATTAAATGTGGATATAGAACGGGTGGGGCGAATGCACTCTTAGTAGATCATTTTGATCGATTGGTTGATCCTTTGGAGCCGCTCTTTCGTTTTAGCTCCTCCATTTTGCCCTTCTGTAATAACATTCATCGGTTCAGCCATTTTCTAATTTATTGTTAAAGTTTCTGCTTGAAAAATTAATTGGAAATGAATACCTCCTGGTCGACATGTTTTTTTACAAGATTTGACGGCCATACAACAAATGTTCCAACAGCTTTTTCCACCATATGAATGTCGTCATCATCATTTGGCACGGGTAGCTCGGTGCTCGGGTCATGAGCTACGTTAATCGACACTTTGACATGATCGGTTGGAAGTGGTCTGGAGTGTAGTGTTTCATTCTTCATATTGAACACCATATCCCTCGCTACAAGGCGATGGGTGGGAGTTGACAGATATAAATCACAATCATTTTCACCCTGTAGAATATCATTACATGAAAGGTATCTGTGTCTATGTGATTCAAATTTCATAGAAACTAGTATTAGAACATTGATTACCTCGATTAAGTCAGGTATTTGAGGGGAATGTCTCACCTCAAAGCTGGTGGGGGGTGGGGCGGGATCTTCTCGTGCAGGTTGTTATTGAGTTGTTTGTTCTCTTCGCCTCTCCTGCATCAAACTTGCTAGCATCTCTCTCTGACTTTGGAATTTTTCTTCAAGGGTAGATACTCTATCTCTAATTACTTGCAATTATTTATTTTGTTCATCCTCTTGTTTTTTTTTTCTGAAAATATGCCCGGGGTGACACCCCAAAACCCACACCTCTGACGTGGCCATACTGTTCTGGCTGTTTCAAGGCTGCTGAAAGTATGTCTGCATCCGGTGCGGGTGTTGTTGATTCCTGTGACTATGCCAAATAGAAAATATGGAAAAATAAGTAATCATCATTATGTAATAGTGATTTAAAGCAAAACAAGTTTATATTATGTCATACTTACACATGTTTCCCACACTTTTTGTGTTTTTTTCATCTACCAGTTTCCCCTCTTTATTAACACGAGCCTCCTTCCATAGCACATGGAGTGGAATGGAAGTGGCTTGGGATTCTGCTTCATCAATCTGCATATAAACATAGAAACATGGTTACAGTGTTTTTTTATGTCACATAAAATTATTACAGTACTTTGAAAATACGTACCAATTTTTTTTTCAATTGAAGCGTACCACATCCTTGCTTTACGGTAGGGGTACGCTGGTTTTTTTGCCCGTTATTTATTTTCAGCACTCAGTTGTTGTTTCATAAATAAAAACCTATCAATAAACGTGATGAATACAAGCAACATTACACAACGTGTAACCAAACACAATGTACCTGAAAAGTCTGTTCCGCACGATGGTTGAAAAACGCATCCCACGTTCCTTGGGATATCAAGTGTGCATAAAGAGGAGGCGGGTGCATCTTGATTTTCCCTTCACCATCTTTCAGATGACATTTATTTAAAATGGTGAGAAAGCCTCTATGAATCCTTCCTTCGAGTCTTAATACATACTCTTTGTGTGAAACATCTACTATAAATGCACTCTGCAAGAGATGATGAAGAGTTAGTCAATATTTCAGTATTTTATTTTATTTTATTTTAATAAATTAAATAGATGATATCGTAATGTTACCAAAATCTCTTCCCACATTAATGTTTTCAACCCTCTAACAACATGGTTCCATGACTCTACATCAATCGGCACACGTTGTCGAGTGACGATTCCAATGTAGCTACTAAACATGGCTTTGTTGGGGTTTACATGCTGGCCTCATTTATTCCATCCCACCTCATATTTGATGCCTTTTGCTTTTGCCTTAAGGATTTTGGCTAAAACTATCAAACTATGGCCCACCTTTTTTTTGTCGTCGAGGTTTCATCACCTACCATTTCCTCAGTTTCTACATCATCGTTATATTTCTCTGAAGAGCTAGCATCGGCACTGGGACCAGCTGCAACAGGTTGAGAGACCTATTGTACCTCAGCAGTGGGACCACCTACAACAGGTTGAGAGACCTGTTGTCTCTCAGCAGTGGGACCAGCTGCAACAGGTTGGGATACCTGTTGTGTCTCAGGATTGGGTTCATCAGCAGGTGAAGAAGTCATTATCTGCAGAACTGGTTTAACATTTAATTTAGATCACATAAAAGCAGCAGTGAAAAGATAATAACATAATGTAACACAATCTATATTAAAATAAAAAAATAACCTGATTATTGAAGTCTTTTTTTTAAAAAAAGGCAGAAGGGATTTAAACCCTCTATTAACAATCCATATCCCTTCATTGTGGCCTCCTATGACATACAAAACATCGTCTACATTGGGACCACTGCAAAATGATTAAAAATTCCTAATGAAAGGGTCATCTTCCATTATATTTTCATCTGACCCTTCATCTGTTTTGGTCGATGACAGAACGATTGACCACTTTCGGTTTGCGGGATCTGAAACATAAAATACTCGCACTGCCTGTGATGCCATTATAAATGGTTCGTCTTTCTCCCCTTCCTTACTGAAATCAACTTTCACGAATCCCAAATCATCTATTTTAATAGAACTTCAGTTATTAACCCACTTGCATTGAAATATCGGAACTTGAAATTCTATATAATCCAACTCCCATATTTGTTTGATGATGAAAAAGTATGACATATTCTCATAAATTGGATTTCTGTCCTTAGCACCGGAAACATGCATCGCTTCAGCCACAAGTGTAACCCCACTATTCTGCATGGTACTGTCTTCATCATGTTCATTAGTATAAAATGTATAACCATTAACTACATAAGCATTGTAAGATAATGCATACACACTTGGTCCTCTGGCTATCCATCAAAGTCGTTCCGAAATTGACTCTGGATTTTCATCTGACTTCTTAAAAATATGATCTCAAAACCATCCTATAAACTGTCAATTATGTGTATCTGATATCCATTTTTCTGCCCTAGATGGATTCAAATGCCTAAGAATTTCTATGTGGATTTCAACATATGGGTCAACGTCCAAACTGTTATACAAAACATAAAGGTGGGCCTACTCCTGATCTGTAATATTGATTGTGACAACCTGTCTTCCATAAATTCCTTCACCCTCAAGCCGCCTTTTATGATGAGATTTCAGTAAGCAAATTCTTTCCACACCAGAAAAGTATTCGGTACAGAATTCAATGGCTTCCTCAACAATATATCACTCTACAATACAACCCTCTGGATGACTTCTATTTTTGACATACCCTTTCAAAATATTCATATACCGTTCAATGGGATACATCCATCTGTAATGTATAAGACCACATAGTCAAATCTCTCTCACCAAGTGGACCATCAAATGAACCATCATATCAAAAAATGAAGGCGGCAAGAACATTTCTAATTCACATAATATGATGGCAATTTATTTTTCCATAGCTGGAAATTTCTCCGGGTCTATAACTTTGTTGCATATAGATTTGAAGAAGAAACACAATTTCGTTAATGTATGGAAGACATTCTTGGAAAAAATGCAAAGTAAAGCAATTGGAATGAGATCTTGCATCAAAAAATGACAGTCATGTGATTTCAGACCTTTTAACTTCAAGTCGCTCATTGACACGAGGTTATTGATATTTGACAAAAACCCCTCTAGAACCTTTACGTCATTCCATAAGTTGCAAAACTGATATCTCTCCTACCTGGAAAGAGTGTAAGCAGTAGGAAGAAGAAATGTACATTTTTCACCATTCACTGGTGCCAACTCTTCTCATATTCCCATCTCAACCATGTACAACCTAGACTTAATTCCATATTTTGTTTTGCCATATGTATTTAGCAACGTGCCGATGAAACTATAAAATACATTTTTTTTCTACATGCATAACATCAAGAAAATGTCTTACATACAGACAATTCCAGTATTGTAATTCAAAAAAAAACTGATCTCTTTTTCCAACCGATTTTCGTAAGGTTTTTTGAAGCCGGTTTACCGAAAGTAGTGTCCACATTTTTAAATTTCTCAAAAAATTGATTTCTTGTTAGTGGAGATGGTTCTGTACGTTCTTTTGAACTTCCATCAAATGATGTCATCCAAGAACGGTACTTATGTCATCGCGGTAGAAATCTGTGATGTCCTAGAAACACGGTTTTCGATGAATGTTTCAACCTAATTGATTGTGTACCTTCTTCGTAAATGGGACAACCTTGAGTTCCTTTAATGTTATATCCTGAAAAATTTCCATAAGCAAGGAAGTCATTTATCGTCCCATACAACATGACTCTCAAAGTGAAATCTTCCTTTCTGTAAGCATCATACAATGTAACACCTGAATCCCACAATAATTTCAAATATTCAATCAATGGAGCTAAATAAACATCAATATCATTACCCGGTTGTTTTGGTCCTGATATAAGCATAGATAAAATGATGTATTTTCATTTTATGCATAAACATGGTGGTAAGTTATAATTTATCAACATAACTGGCCATGTACTGTGACTGTTTCTTTGAAAACCAAAAGGATTCACTCCATATGTAGATAACACAAGATGAAGGTTTCTCGACTCGTTTCCAAATTCAGGATACTCATGATCGATTCTCTAACACTAAGGAGAGTCTGCCGGGTGACGTAGTATCCCATCTTTAATTCTTGTATCTGCATGCCATGTTAATTGTTCTGTAGTCTCCTCACTTCCATATAGGCATCTAAACCTTGGAATGATTGGAATGTACCATACAACTTTAGTAGGACTGGATTCATCTTTCTTGTATCAAGAAGCACCACACTTTGGGCATTCTTTAAGTGATTTTTTGTCCTTCCGAAACAGTATACAATCATTCAGGCAGGCGTGTATTCTTTCAGAGATCATACCCATCGAGCATAGCATTCTTTTGGCATCGTATGTTTGGATCAGGAGCTCATTGTCTTCTGGGAGCATGTCATTCATGAGAGTAAGTAGTTTCGTAAAATTGGCGTCACTCCACCCGTTGTCTGCTTTCAAATTATACAGCTTCAGTATGGCTGAAAATGCTGTATATTTAGTGCAACCAGCATACAATGGCGTCTTTTCAAAACCTTTTTAACTTCTCAAACAATTTTTGGCAATCACGAAGTTCATATTAGACGGTCCTTGTCATTTCCTCAATACGATCGTCATCATCATTCACATCTGTAATCACATCCTCCATACGGTCATCTTCTTTGTTCATGTTTTTAATCATATCAGATGATCCATAAAACGCAGTGTCATCCCAGTCACTACTTACATTCGTTGTTTCCCTATGTTTATTCCAACATGTATAACTCTAATCTATTCTGTGATAGATCAAGTGTTCTTCCAACTCCTCTGGACTAATTTGTTTTGAATAACAACAACGTGAACACGGACAAAGGATTTGAGAAGAGTAACATTCATGATCTTTTGCAAACTTGATAAACTCTTTCACGCCTTCTTCATACTCTTTTGTCAACCAATTGGCATTCATCCATTCTTTATTTATATTCATCCTATTTGAAATCCATAGGATGAATATATAGGTTAGGGGAGAAGGAATATGAGTATAATTTAGATAAAAAACTAGATACTTCAAAAATGGTAGGGGCGTGCACATTAATAGAAAATCTTGGGTGGTTCTTGGGATTCATCCAATATCTTCCTCTCTTCGATCCCCCCTAATGTGGGGTGGTTCTTGGGAGTTTTTATAGTGTGTTAGTGAGTTTTCCCGTCATAATTCCTCCATTACTATTATCCTTTATTTTCCTAGGATTTGGGATGATTTTAACTAGGATTTGTGTGATGATTTCACTGTATCATCTTCAAATCAATTCAGATGATGTAGATTTTGATTGTATTGGCTAGAGGTTATCCTTGTATGATGAATGCACCATGTTTTGTGTGGTTTAGGTGGTGTTCTATTTCTCAGTGAGTTTTTAAAAGATTATTCCTAATGATATTAAGGTGAATAATTAATTATAAGTTTATATAATTAAATATTTGGGAATTTTTCGTTGATATTTGGTCTCAATCATTGGTACAAGATTTGATAAGGCATGTATAGTCTTGTTTGAGGATGAGTTGATCTTGGTGGGGGGGTTACTCCATTTTTTTAGGTAGGTGGACCCTATAATACAAAACCGTGTTCCCATTTATTCATGATTGTGCATTCATGCATGAGTATATGTGTTCCAGTGAAAGGGATAGAAATCAAGAGCAACCAAGGTAAATAAATAGGGTGTTTTTAATCCACCAATAGATATAGTGAGGGTTCTATTGAATGTTTGTGATTTTGTGATCATCCAGAGATTATGTCTCCATGGAGTAGTTGTGTTTATGAAAGTATCGGGTTTGGTATGAGTTTTGTATAGCCTATTCAGGTTTTCTAAGGCTATTTGATTAGAGTCTTAGGCCTAAAGAAGATGGATCATATAGTTTTATATATCACGTATGATGAGGAACACCCTCTTAAGGATATATAAGAGTCATGTTGTGATAATATGACGTGAGAATAGAAATGGGGATATATATAAACCAAATAGAGCACATTACAAAACCATGAGGATCCATAAGCATAGAACATAATGAATACATAAGCCTGATCTATATACAGCGTCAACTAAACAAAAAAGAAACTAAAAATAGAGACAGAATAAATCAGAACCCGACCAGATATCCTCGTGACCTTTGGGTTACCACTAACTATAAAACCAACCTGCTTTAAAGGAAACCTAAACAAGAAACCCAAACCTAAAAATAACTTGGGTCTACTGATGTCGAGTGTCACAAGTAGGGTGTGAGAATAAAACAACTTAGTAGGTAAGAACCAAAAAATCCATACATTACCTTTCCAAAAATAATACAAAAACACTAGTTTGAAATACATTTATAAAATAGGTTTTTATCATTTAAATAACCAACACATATTTTTTAGAAAATCCATTTTCAAAACAAATCACGACTTCCCTTTTTAAAATAGATATCTAGTAAAAAAAGGAATTCAAAATTCAATATAAGAATCCAAACAAGGTGATCACAGAGCCATGATGAAATTAATTGAAACAATAAAAGTAGAAAAATACTGGAAAACTATATAACCAAAGTGCAGAAAAATAAAGAAGAAAATATAGATAGGTAATCATTAGAATTACCTAAACATACCTAGAAGAAATCCCTAGAATTACTAGGTTCAGACTCACCTACCGACATATGGTGTACCTCCATAGTAAACAACCAACATTGATGCTCCATTATAGTAGTATACCAGGGAATGAAGAGGCCATCACATGCACGGTATAAAACAATAACACACAAGTGCCAACTGGGCCTATACATCACATGAGTTTCAAAACCAATTTCTAAAACACCACAAAATACCAATAGATCTTTAAAATTTACAAATAAAATTCAATTTTCAAAACCAAGGGGAAAACACCATGTAAGCTCTGAAGATTCATAAAGGGCCTTTATTCCATTTAGAAACCAAACCACACCTCAAGAAGCCAAACATAATTAATCTCAATATTGACAATAAATTCAAACATAATTAATTCATGCAAATTCAATTTTACTCACCTTAAGGAGGAGGACCCGGTGGCGGAGGAGAAGGAGGCGTCGACAGCGGAGGCACCGGAGGAAGCAGAGGCAGCGCAGAGGCAACACATAGGTAGGGCAGAGGCAGAGAAAGTAGATCAAAGGTAGCGGAAGCAGCTCAGAGGCAGCGGAGGAGGAGGAGGATGAGGCCGCGGTGGAGGACTCGTGGTAGAGAGGAGGAAATGGAGTAGGCGGAGGAGGAGGAGGAGGAGGAGCCGGTGGAGGAGGAGGAGGACAAGGCCACGATGGAGGAGGAGGAGGAGGAGGAGCAGGCGCAGAGGAGGATTAGGAGGCGACGACCGGAGTAGGAGGATGCAGTGGCCGGAGGAGGAGAAGGAGAAGGAGGCGGCGGCCGCGGCGGAAGAGGAGGAGAAGGGGGCGGCGACAACGACGGAGAGGAGGCAGCGGCGCAGAGGAGGGCTTTTGTGAAAGCTTGACAGGGTGTGGGGAGGAGGAAGAGGACCCGGTGGATTTTATCAATCCTGCGTGGACCTTTATCAACGCTAGTAAAAAGTGATGATAAAGGGCATATTTATCAACGCTAAAATGGAAAGCGCTGATAAATACCTCCTTTATCAGTGCTTTTTTAGCACTGATACAGGCCGGACATTATGAGCGCTTTTGCAGCGCTGATAAAGAGTAACTTTATCAGCGCTTTTGTAGCGCTGATAAATACGTAGTTTATCAGCGCTACAAAAGCACTGATAAATGTATTAATTTAAGAGTTTCTTTATATTATTATATATTAATTTAACTCTAAATATATATATATCTATTTATACTTATAAAATTATTTTAAATGTATATTTATATATATATCATTGAACATATAATAAAATATATATTTATTTTTAAAATATAATTTAATTTTAATTATAATTGTACATTTTTTATAACATATATATTATATGGGTAACATAATGAATTATAATCTATAATTGAACATTATTCAATATGCACATATGTATACGCATGTATGATATATTCATTGGAAAACACATATATATACATGCATATATGATATTCATTGACCCCAATTCATTGGAAAACACAGATATATATATTCCACAATTTAAATTATAGTACATATATATTAGAACGCATTATATATTTATAAATAAAAAAAATACATTAAATATAAAGAAATATAATAAATATATATTAAATACAATGAATTGATAAATCTAATAAATATAATGAATTAATAAATCTAATAAATTAATATATAATGAATTAATAAATCTAATAAATTAATATATAATGAATTAATAAATCTAATAAATATATAATTAATTAATAAATATAATAAATATATTTATTATTAATCTCATAATTATTTAATTATATATATATATATATAATTATTTAATTATATATATAAATACGTAGTTTACCAGCGCTAATAAAAGTGCTGAAAAATGTATAAATTTAAGAATTTCTTTATATTATTATATATTTATTTAACTCTAAATATATATATCTCTATTTATACTTAAAAAATTATTTGAAAGGTATATTTATATATATATCATTGAAAATATAATAAAATATATATTTCTTTTTTAAATATAATATAATTTTAATTATAAGTGTACATTTTTTATAACATATATATTATATGGGTAACATAATGAATTATAATCTATAATTGAACATTATTCAATATGCACATATGTATACGCATGTATGATATATTCATTGGAAAACACATATATATACACGCATGTATGGTATTCATTGACCCCAATTCATTGGAACACACATATATATATTCAATAATTTCAATTATAGTACATATATATTAGAACGCATTATATATTTATAAATAAAACAAATACATTAAATATAAAAAAATATAATAAATATATATTAAATACAATGAATTGATAAATCTAATAAATATAATGAATTAATAAATCTAATAAATTAATATATAATGAATTAATAAATCTAATAAATATATAATGAGTTAATAAATCTAATAAATATATTTATTATTAATCTTATAATTATTTAATTATATATATATATATAATTATTTAATTATATATATAAATAGGTAGTTTATCAGTGCTAATAAAAGCGCTGAAAAATGTATAAATTTAAGAATTTATTTATATTATTATATATGTATTTAACTCTAAATATTAATATCTCTATTTATAATTATAAAATTATTTAAAAGGTAGATTTATATATATATCATTGAAAATATAATAAAATATATATTTATTTTTTAAATATAATTTAATTTTAAGTGTACATTTAATATATATATATATATATTATATATGGGTAACATAATGAATTATAATCTATAAATGAAAATTATTTAGTATGCACATATATATACACATGTATGATATATTCATTGACCCAAATTCATTGGAAAACACATATATATAGACGCGCGCATATATGATATTGATCGATCACAATTCATTGGAAAACACACATATATTCAATAATTTCGATTATACATATATATTAGAACGCATTATATATTTATAAATAAAAAAAATACATTAAATATAAATAAATATAATAAATAAATATATTAAATATAATTAATTAATAAATCTAATAAATATATAATGAATTAATAAATCTAATAATTATATAATGAATTAATAAATATAATAAATATATAATGAATTAATAAATCTAATAAATATATAATTAATTAATAAATCTAATAAATATATTTATTATTAATCTTATAATTATTTAATATATATATATATATTTAGTTATAACATGTTTTTTTTATTTAATGTATACAATAAATATTATCAACGCTAAGAAAAGCGCTGATAAATGTTACATTTATCAGCACTAATAAAAGCGCTGATAAAGGGAGATTTAAAGCGTTGATAAATTTTCCCTTTATCAGCACTAAAAAAGCGCTGATAAAGGGTACACCTTTATCAGCACTTTTCCGTTAGCGCTGATAAAGGAAGGTGCATGCCTTGCCCAGTTTTGTGGTAGTGTTTATTTATTATTCTCATTGATTTATTATCGCTTCTGTTGTATTTTTTATTTACTTATCAATTTATCTCACCCTTATTATGTTTCCTTTCCACAAGAATCTAATAATAATACAATGAAATATATGTAGTGATATACTATATGGAATAATGTTATCCTCGAAGTTATTTAGGAAAAAATTATGTTGTGATTAGTGTATTAATTTTCAATACAAGAGTCATGTATGTATCATTTTACCAAGACTACTGAACTCTTAGTCCTTTGGGATTGTAATCCATATAATCATGCCAATGAAGTTGATAGTATATACCAGATTTGGGAATTATGGGGTCGGGTAACTACATCTGAACTACTATAAGAACCCCGTGTTTATATATTTTATTTCCACTGAATTTTATTTTAAACACCACTGCACTACACTTTCACTATTTCTATTGTGCATGTTTTATTAAGATGATCGTACAATAAAAATTCAAATTTTTATCCATTTTAAAATATTTTTATAAAATTTAAAAAGGTCTTTCATCCCCAATAGACCATATTTTCACCTTAACTAGGCCAAAATGGATTCCTTGTTTGGTTGTAAAGAGGGTATGAGTGGGTTTTTGAGGGTGATGAATTTGTTGGTTGATATGGAAATGTCTATTAGTTTCATTTTGGTATAGAATATAATTGGGTATAATTTATAAATAAATTAACATGGATATATTAGTGTGGATAAAGGTATGTGGATGTAATATAAATTAATGAAAATGAATGATTAATGGTTAGAAATAATGTTGGTATTAGGAAGTAGTGGTTGTTGTTAAGTAAGTAAAGTGGGAGATATAATGAACATAAAGTATTTGGTAATTGGTAAATATAGAATGGTTAAATTATGGGTTTAAATGTGAATATGGGAAGGTTATTGTGGTTTTTTCATATGAATTTTTTTGTTTTGTTTTAATTATAGATGGAATTGGTAGACGTGTGTATGGTGATGGTAGAATGGTGGGGGTTATGGGATGCGATTTGGTTGTATTTGTGTAAAACCTCTAGATTTGTCATGTGTGTGGTGTGAATATATATATATATATATATATATATAAATTATGTATTTCCTTATGATTTTTTTATGAACCCCACTCGAGTTTGATAAAACTTACTAATTACCAAATGTTTTTAGTTTCAAGTGTTTTATCTAACATACAGGTTGGTAAGGATAGATAGGTGGCTACCCCCTATACCCCACTCTCGTACCAAATGTTTTATAATGAAATATTTATGTGGATTATGAAATTATATATTGAGGGCATCATTTATGATAGGTGGATATAATGAAGATGATATCCTTCATGTTCATGATACTGTACTATACTGGATATGTTATGTTTGGAAGATATGTGAGGTAAGGAAGTGGATATGAGATGAAGTGAAATATGCAGTTGTGGCTTATGGCATGGTTGTGGTTATGGAATATATGTAATTATTCCAAAATGAGATACTAGACCCTATGTGAGGTTGGGGTAGTTAGGGGTGCAACTCAATTTAGAACATATATTTGAGGGATTGAGCATAAGGCGTTCGACATTGGGGTGTGAGAGAAGAAAATTAGTGGTGAAGTGGTTTTGGGATTTATCTTACTATAAATTTCTATAATAATATTTTATTATTTTATATTTGATACCTAGTTAGAGATACTTGATTAGTATAGGTGATAGTTGAACTAATAGATGCTTGTTGCTTCTACAATTTGTTCACTGATGCATTAATACAATTCTACCAAATTTTCATGATAGGTATTGATTATGGTCCTACATAGTATACATGTTATCATCACTCCAACACACACACACACATTAATTTTGAGGATTTTAGGGTGAGTTTGGAGATAGAGTTGGATAATACTAGCATGGAGCATGGGATTTACTATGGAGTTACTACCTAAGAATTTTATTGGTATTTGATTTGATTTTTGTTTTCATATAAAACTATTAAATCATTGTGGAGTCACTTTGGGTCCTATTTTATTTATATCATTGTGTTTATAAGTTATTTTTTCATAATTTGTTTGGTTATATAAGGGAAATCCATCCCATTTATATATTTTATTACCATGGTTCTAGTATTCAACCTATGTCCTATTAGAGGTGGGCTTAAATGTCACTATCATCTTCACTACCATCCTTAGAGGAGTTCCTAGTGGGGGAGGTCCATGAAAGAGTGGTATTAAGAATTCTAGTTAAGATATAGGATGAATATTAGAGTTAGGAACTAGTGGGGAATACATGGGTTAGTACAGAATTTATACTAGTTGAGCTTGATTCATAATGTAGGCTTGGGAGACTATTTAGGATATGGGATTTTAGGACCCCCCTATGATTTGATTTAAATAACTTAATTTTACTAAATGACCATGTGAAATTGTGATATTTATAGGGTATATACCTAGGATATGTACATGCATCATTATTGTTTGTGATTGTGTTTGAAATGATATTTTTTGGGAGGAATTAAATAAATATAATTAAATGAATATAATTAAATTTATTTGATTAAATTAATTCCATTCTACCAAGATTAAGATTTTGGTTCCATGTTCATAGAGATGATGGATGATCATCGTCTGTATGTGGTTCAGGTTAGTGAGGTTCAGCTGGCTTACCCAGTTGACCATAAGAGTGATGATCGAGCTATGGTGGATGATCTATAGATAAATAGGATGGGTGAGTCCTAGTGTTAGGGTATTTATAAGTATTAGTATAGAATATATTATTTATAGATAAATTGATAGATCGAGTTGAATAAGATTACTTTTGGTTTTATATTAGAAAGGGTTGAGTATGAGGTTTGATTTTCTATTAGTAAGATGAGGGAGAAATTATGTTAATGGCAGATCTTGTATCTAGTGAAGAGGATGGTGGAATATTCTTTGTTAGATGATTTTCAATAGCAGTTTCATGTTGAATTTCTGCTGTTGATGATGGGGGCGATGGAGAAACCATAATTTCTCTCCAATTAGTAGGGGATACTAAGTGTGTGGTAGATTAAAATTAGGTTTAAATACCTCCTTCACTTCCCCCATAATTTATTTTAAAATAAAAATTATATATCTCCAGTTTTAGAGGTAACATTGAGTCCCATTATCATATATGTAGTCACCCTATTTACATTGCCTATGTACATGGAGTTAGAAAAAAAGGTTTTGGTGATCAAGAGGATATGTGCTCAACCAGGTTCATCAAAATTTGGGATCTATCAGGGTTTATTGATGAGTAGAGAAATTGGTGGTGGGTGATAGGTGTCGGGGAAGTTGAGGTTTTAGCCAGCTGGGAGTCAGCCTCAATAGATTTCTTCACACTATTTCTCTATGGCCAACACTCCCTATTCCCATGTTGAGAGATTTTACTAGTGTAATTTTCCTATAGTGGAACTAGTCATTATATTTCTAAATGTTAGGTCATTATTGGGGATCATCATGGTATGGGAGGCCATATCCTTTATCTTCACTTGTAACTAAAGTTTTATTTAGAGATTGTATCAATAGTAGGGGAAACATGACTTTGTCCCACTGAGTGGAGATGGAGCTAGTAGAGAAAAACCTCATGATTTATCTCTCCCTTAGAGACATAGGCATGAGCATGGTCATGGTGGTTTTCATCCACAATATAGTAGGGGATAAATATATAGACTACTCTATGCTAAATATCTACATGAACCAGTGGAGTTAGTGATCTCCCAAGGAACATTATATTTATCATATACCATAGATTATTAATTGTTGGGTTCTATAATTCCTCACTCTTTTATATCACCCAACATTATATGATATTTGGGACATAATTTAGAGATTCTTATCATTATCCTAGTGTTAACTATTCTAGTTGGAGGTTAGATATGTATTCTTAATGTGGGTTGGGGTTATGAGATGTTTATGGGGAAATATCAGTTATCTATAGATTTATTCCTACCTTAAATAAAACCATACAATGTTATCCAAATAATAAGAAATTTTTATTATGTGTGCATGTTCCTTGAATAATTACAAATAAGATTTGTGTTCTATGATGTGGAGGTCCAATATGTGGTGTTTGTTGGATTTTGGGAACATCAGATGTGATATAGATGTTTTGAAGTGTTATTGTCTTAGTTAATACAATTTTTGTTTGATTTAGTAGTGGCATAGGTAGTGAATTTTATTAGGTTCTAGGAGTATTTACAAATGTTTTACTTGAGGATGTCATGGCTTTAAACCCTCAATGTGATACCGAGTTTGAGATCCATTTTTAGTCTAATGCCTCACCAATTTTAATGTATCATTATCTGATAGTGCCTTTAAAGACATGGGAGTTGAGAATTCAGGTTGATGTCCCAATGAAGAAGAGTTTCATCTATCCGAATGTGGTCATATAGGGTTCTCTAATGTTATTCACTAAGACATAATATAGTGGTCTATGAATATAGATAAAATACCTATAATTGAATTGTGTGACATTCAAGAACCATTACACTCTTCCAAGGATTAATGATCATTTTGACTAATTAAAGGGATACGCCTATTTTTTTAATATAGATCTATGGTTCAGATATCACCAGTTAAGAGTTAATGGTGAGGGAATCCTGAATACCAATTATAGGTGTCTTTATGGGAACTTTCATGTGTGGTTATGGGAACTTCACTTTCATGGTCATATTGTTTAGTTTTATGAATCCCACAGCTATGTTCATAGGACTCATGAACTTCATGTTTTGTGAGATCCTGGATTGATCTGTAGTAATATTCATCGGCAAAAACTAATATAATTGAGGACATAGGTGGAGCATTCTAAGAACCTTAGGATTATTTTGCAGATCCTATGAAACCATCAAATTTATTTGAATATTTCTATGTTTAAATTCTGGATACAGGAGGATCACTTCCTTGGACATGTGATTTCTCGTAGTGAGTGATAGTGGATTTGCAAAATATTTATTTCACTATTTCTCAGTCAACACTAAGGAGTGTAATAGAGGTATGTAGTTTCCTCTAACTCATGGGATATTATCGAGGGTTCATGTCTGACTTCTTTTGGGGTGTGAACCCATTAACTTGATTGAATAAGAAGTATTATACCTTCTTATGGACTGTTTAGTGCTTGGAAACTTTTGACTACCAAAATGAGAAATTGATTAGTGCTTCTAGGATTCAGTTTCTAGAGGTGGCGATGATGTTAGGGGTGTTTTTTGATAGTTACCATCTCGGTCTAGGTTTTTTTTGATGTGATATAGAGTAGTGATACATTATGGGTATTGGAAGTTATTCCTCCATAAGAATAAATATTCCACCCATGATATAGAGTTGGATATAGTGGTATTTTATCTAAATATGTGGTGATATTATATTATCAGTGAGAGCTTTGTGGTATTCATAGATCATAAGATCATGATGTATGTTTTCTCTCAGCCGGATTTGAATTCGTATCAATGGAGGGGGATGGAGTTTTTCTAGGAGAATGACTTTGATATATCCTACACACCAATGAAGGGGAATGTAGTTAATGATTCACTGAGTGGGGAATCATGGGGATATGTTGTTTAAGAGTCTAGGGATTCTTGAAGGGTAATTGGGGAGCTTTTAGTTATGCATCTTGATGCAGAGGAGGCTAGTGGTAGAGGTTTCCTATTTCATATGATAGTGAAGTCAACCATGATGAAATGTTCAGAGGATTATTAGGGTAGATACTCGGAGGTAGTGGTGATGTGATACATTTTCATCCATGACGATGCTTCAGTGGGATGGTCAGATGATGGCTAACATCAGACGATGTTTTAGAAGAGGATTTTTGTTCAGTTAGAAATGTGTGAGGAGGTTCTCTAAGATTTCGGTAGCTCAATAGTGAAATTTCATTCCAGTGTTTCCAAGATGTATAATTACTTAAGGGATAAGATTTTGGGTTCTGGGATGAATAAATAAGTGGAAGAGTTCATATCGCATTGCTTAGTCCTTTAACAGGTGAATGTGGAGCATTAGGTTCAAGGAAGTTTTTTTAGCCATTTGATATTCCTAAGTAGAAATGGGAGGACATATCAATGGATTTTGTCCCTGGTCTACCATGATCATAGGGCTGATGAGATTCTATTTGGGTGATCATGGATCATTTGATGAATTCAACCAACTTCATGTGATTATGGAATAAAGTTATGTGGTGGTATTGGTGAGGTGGAATGTGGATGAGGTGGTTTGGATTCTTGGGGTATCTAGGGCCACCATATTTGTTTGATACCCTTATTTTACCTCATGATTTTGGAGAGTATTTAATTATGATTTTTGATCCTAGTTTCATCTTAACAATACTTTCCATCCTCATGTGGACAATAATATAGATTGGACCATCCAGATGTAGAAGTATTTTTTGTGGGATTTTATTATAAAATTTAGTGGATCATGGATAAATTACTTACACATGGTAGGGTTTTCTTAAAAAAATCTCCCAATATTCCTTTGTGATGTATCCATTCAAGGTGTTTAATGAGAATACTCTTTTCACTACTACAAAAATGGGAAAGGGAAGCATCAACTTATATCAGCGCTAAGCAAAAACTGCTGATAAAGAAACCCTGTATCAGCACTAAAATTTTAGCACTGATATTGGGAATCTTTATCTGCACTTTTCTAGCACTGATAAAGAATCCCTATATCAGTGCTAAAATTTTAGCACTGATACATGGAATCTTTATCAACGCTTTTCTGGCACTGATAAAGAATCCCCTTTATCAGCGCTAGAAAAGCGCTGATAAAGCTTCCCAGTATCAGCACTAAAATTTTAGCGCTCATACATGGAAACCTTTATCAGTGCTAAAAAAGCGCTCATAAAGAGACCCTTTATCAGTGCTAGAAAAGAGCTGATAAAGAAGTCTTGTATCAGTGCTAATATGTTACCACTCATATAGGAAGGATTTATCAGTGCTTTTTTAGCACTGATAAAACCATAGTCCCATATTTTATAAAATCGGTCGCATAGTGTCCTAGGTTTATCGCGACCTAAAGCTCTCACAGTACTATAACCCTGCGACTCCCCTCCGCCACCCCCAATCTTCACGTTTCCAGATCTCCGCCACCCCCAATCATCGCGTTGCCGGACCTCCACCACCCCCGATCTTCACGTTTCTAGACCTCCACTACTAGCCCTTCTCCTAATCCTCCCCCTCAAACCCCTTCGGTGGATCCTACTCCCCACAAACCATACTTCTCCTCCTCTTATCTCAACCCTACTCCTCCATTTCTCTTCGGTTGGAGGCTCCTCCCATGCACCTCCTCCCGTGCACCTCCACCTATGGAAGTTTCCAAGTGTGTGGTAAGTGATTCAATGCTTTTACATTATTAGATGATTTTGATATGCTTTATTAGTTTCATGAATGTGTTCTATGGATTAATTTTTTGGTGTGAAAATTTTTTTGGAAAGGTTTTGAGATCCACATGTGAAGATTTTTTTTCTAAAGTAATGTTTTTATGTTTCATGTTATCTTTATTGAGGTGTTTCTTAAATATATTTTATGTCTTGTGTGAAAGGTGTGAAATGAAATGAGTTTTCAAAGAGAATTAATGGTTTGAATGTGATGAATGTGGATTTTATAAGATAAATTCATTTTTTTTCATGTTGTATATTTTTTGAACCTGATATGTGTCTTTGAATTGTGAATGTGATTTGAAACATGTTGTAAAATGGATTTTATGTGAGTATGAATTCGAAAGGGGATTCTTGCATGGAAATGGTTGGATTCCATATGTGTTATTCTTGTTGGGTTTCCAAATGTGTTTCATAAATTCTGAAAGTGGTGTGAAATGTGTTTCTAAATTGTTTTAGTGTGCATGTGAAATGGAAAGTGTCTTTTTGTGTAAAATAGTGGTTTTTGTTTGAGATTTCGATCATTGGATCCATGTGAAAATGTGAAAATCTGAATGTGGTGGTATCCTTATGTGCTTATGATGCTTGGAATGTTTATGTTAAAGTGGTGATATAGTTATTGTAAAGCTAAATGGGGTCTTATATTGCAAATACTTCAAGAAATTTTTTACGGAACAATTATATCTAGATTCGATGGTATCTCGTAAGTCCATGGAGTTTCTCAACCTCATCTAAAGTTATTAGACATGAACTCAATATACTAATAATTTTTCTAAACTTGCTCAGTATTCACTTGAAGTGGTGTCAAACAAGAATATTAAGTCCCAGAGGTTTTATATGGGTCTTCGATCAGATATCAAATATCATGTATTTATGCTATAGTTTACCTAAAATTTTGATATTCTAGATAGGGATGTGATGGAAGAAATTGGCATGGCAATTATGTCAGGGTTAACTAGAGTTACTTATATTCCCAGTGGTAGTTTTAGTGGTTCCTATAAGTGGAATAGAAATTAGAATGAGACTCATAGTGAAAATAGTGGTGGTGGTATTTTATAAAAAACTTCTTCTAGATCATCTATAGTGTCTAGTAAAGGCCAAATGACTTTTTCCAATGTGGAAATATTGAAAACTCAAAGCATTATTGCATGGAAGCATTGAATATTTACATGTCGTATAGACATTAAACCCACTTAAAGAGGGTTTTACATGTTTTTACTACCACGTGTAGTGGAATGGAATCATAAATATTGAGAGGTAAAAAATCATAGTAATATTATTCAATAACAACGGGATCCTAGAAACATGTATTAGGAATGAAAAAACTTCATGAAGTGAATTAATCTCCAGTACGAACTGATGTGGGTCATGTGATAGTGAGAGACAACACATCCATTTATTTTTCTTTAGTGTATGTTTTATTTGATATTGGTTCCCATCATTATTTCATATCAAACCTCAATATAGAACTATTGAAACTTATAATAGATCTCATGGCTTATGTGATAGAGATTGTAACATCTCTCTGGATAAATAGGGAGTAAGATCTCTGATTACCCTCTCATGCTTTCTCATTTTCAGAGATTTAGATCATATGATATTTTTTGGTTCTTAAAATGATTACCCTATATGTTATTCTTAGAATGGACTAACTAGTTTCTAATAAATCTTGGATTTACTATTATCATCGGTGGGTGCGCTTCACTACCCCCGATGGGGAATTCCATGTTTTCCATATAGAATCAGACCTGAGGTCTAGTTGAGCTAGACCTCTTCTTCAAGAGTTGAGTGGGATGATATCCTTTTATGCTATTGAATTGGAGTAGTAAGCCTATTATAGTGAACTTCCCCTAGTATATATTGAATTCCCAAAAGTGTTTCCTTTAGTCTTTTTTGGTCTACCACTAAAGAAGGAGGCGGAGTTCTCTATCAACTTGGTGATGGGTAGAAAACCAATATCTATTCTATCTTACCATATAAAACTAGTTAAATTGATGGAAATAAATAATTAGTGGGATGAATTGGTTTCCAAATTCTTTATTTAACCTAGTGTGTTGCCTTGGGAAGAACTGGTGCTTTTCACCAAGAAGGTAATTGGAACCCTTCACTTATGTGTTGATTACCAGAATCTCAATTGGGTTATGATCAATAAAAAGTATCTTTTGACCTATATTTATGGTTTATTAGATCTTATAAGGGGGGGGGTGTGGTTCTCTAAGATCAATCTTTAGTTTAGTTAACACCAACTCAGGATCAATGAGTTTGAGATTTATGTGTGACTATATACTTATTATATTTTCTTATTATTTCTTACACACCACCACTTGAGTCGAGTAACCTGATTGAAATCCATATGGGTACTTTGGTTCTGATGTGGATATGGTTTTTTATGTGTTTGTGACATGTGTATGTGTGGATATATGGGTATTTAAGAATGATGATATTGAATATAGGGTAGAGACCTAGGAGTGCTAGATGTATCATTCTTGATTATTCTTGTGTTTGGAGTGGGGTGATTTGAGGAAACTATAATGAATCTAATGTAATTATATTTAATGAATTCCATATTGTAGAGATTATGAGAATCCTTTCTTCACTTATAGAGTTGGCTACTGATTTTCATCCATTTGTATTTTAGGTTGCACTACTGAAAAAACGACCTATACCCACGGTTCAAAACCGTGGATATAGCCCCCAAAACTGTGGGTATAGCCTATACCCACATTTTTGGGAATCATGGGCTGGAATGATGTCGGTATAGGGGTATCACCCTATACCCATGGTTCTCTCCAAACCGTGGGTATAGGAGAGTCTAATGTGGCACAAACTGGTTACAGCGTGGCACACAACACACCCCACAGTTTTCAAACAGTGGGGTTTTTATTTTTTTAAAAAAATAGGCCTGGCGAGTTTCGAACCCGCAACTAGGGCTGAATCACGCAACTGCACCCCACCAACAGACCAACCAAGATGAAACTTTTATTTGTTTTATATAAATATATATGCAGATATATATATATTGATATGCTGTATATAAATTAAAAAAATGCTCCTCGAGGTTCGAACCCGCGTCTCGAGCTAAGAACCGCGGTCACAGACCAACCAAGCTGTAATTTTTACTTGGTATAGTAACATATATCTAGCTATATATATTAATATTCTGTATTTAATTTCAAAAAAAATACATAGTGGGAATCGAACCCGCATCTCGAACTCAGCACTACAACCACGCCCACCAAAGGACCAACTAAGCTACTATTCATATTTAATATAAAACATAAATTAATTTGTTTATATTAATATTATCTACAAGGGGTATTTAAATTCAAAAATCCAGGCTAGAGTGATTTGAACCGGTGACCTACTGCACACACAACAAACAATTTACCAACTGAACTACTGAATTTTTGAAAACATATGTTTATATTTACATAAATATATTAATCTAAACCGTGAATAAATCTCTCCCCGCCAAATTTTTTTTGTCTCCCGCCTAATTTTATTTCCCCGCCATAACTCTAGAAATCTATACCCATGGTTCTGGAGAACCATGGGTATAGTTCATAAAAAAAAACGCAATACCAACAGTTTTAAAGAACTGTCGGTATAGGTCCTCGGAAAATAACCTATACCCACGGTTTTCTTTAAAACCGTGGGTATAGGTCTTAAAACAAATCTATACCCACAGTGTTTGGAACAACCGTTGGTATAGGTGGCCTATACCCACAGTTTTGGAAAACCGTGGGTATAGGTTCACATACTAGCCTTATACCCACGGTTTTGGAAAGCCGTGGCTATAGGGGTACCCTATACCCACGGTTTTTTTTGCAAAACCGTGGGTATAGACCTATTTTCCAGTAGTGTTGGTGAGGTATAAAAGGATGGAATAATTGACCATAGAAGGGTTGACCCGATAGAGGAGGATGAGACATAGAGGATGATGCCGTGTGAGTTTTACCATCTATGACACAAGTGATTATCCCTGCGACGTGTTTGGAAACTGTGTTGATTTTGATAGGGGGTCTATCCTGGTTCTATTGATTTCCAAATCTTTATTGGAAATGGTTAGGCTCTATTAATCTCTATTTTTATAAATAAGTGGTTCTCTTATACTATATTTGGAAGTCTTGTTTTATTTAATTTAACCATAAATACTAATATTTGAGATTCAAATAGGATGGAGTTGAATAAATATTGGATGGATGCAAATCGTTTGACAATAGAGTATGAGAATAGAGTGAAAGAGTTCATTAAGTTTGCAAAGGATCACACAAAGGATCCTTCTCAAATCCTTTTTCCGTGTTTACGTTGTTGTTATTCTAGACTACTTACTCCAGAGGAGTTGGAAGAACATTTGATATGTCAAATAATAGATTAGAGTTATAAATGTTGGAATAAACATAGAGAAAAAGTGAATGTAGCTACTCGATGGGTATGATTTCTGAAAGAATACATGCTTTCCCAAAAGACTGTATATTGTTTCTCAAGGAGAAAAAATCACTTATAGAATGCCCAAAGTGTGGTTCTTCTTGATACAAGAAAAATAAATCCAATCCTACGAAAGTTGTAGGGTAATTTCCAATCAATCCAAGGTTTAAGTGTCTATATGGAAGTGAAGAAACTACAAGACATTTGTCATGTCATGAAGATAAAAGAAAAAAATATGGGAAATTACATCATCTGGCCCACTCTCCTCAAAGGAAGAAAATTGAACATGAGTATCCGGAATTTGGAAAAGATCCCAGAAACCTTCATCTTGCATTATATATAGATGGACTGAATCCTTTTGGTTTTCAAACCAGCACTCATAGTATATGGCCTGTTATGTTGGTAAATTATAACTTGCCACCCTGGTTATGCATGAAGTGGAAATTCATCATGTTATCTCTAATTATATCAGGACTAAAAAAACCAGGTAATGACATTGATGTTTATATGGCTCATTTGATCCAGGATTTGAAGTTATTGTGGGATTCAGGTGTTATGTTGTATGATGCTTATAAAAGTGAATACTTCACATTGAGAGCGATGTTTTATGGGACAATAAATGATTTCCCTGCTTATGGAAATTTGTTAAGCTTTATCATTAAAGGAAATCAAGGGTGTACCGTGCGTGAAGAATATACAAAATCAATTAGTTGAAACATTCATCGAAATATGTGTTTCTAGAACGTCATAGATTTACCTGCTTATATCCTGAAATTTTTATGAAAATTAAATATTTCATGTTCAGTTTAATAATATCTAGACCAAAACAGACCTGAAATGATATTAGCATTTTCTTTTCAGTATTAATTTATGATTTGAAACTGTTATGGGTGGAAGGTATAAGGGTGTATGATTCTTCTAAAATGGAATAATTTAAACAACATGAAATGATTTTGTTCACTATTAATGATTTACCAACATATGGAATTTTTTGGATACCATATTAAGGGGAATAAAGCCTTTCCAATTTGAGAACAACTGACCTCAAATTATCGACCCCATCAAGGGGAAAAATAGTGTAAATGAGTCTTTGAAAGTTTTATTTTCATATTGATGACTATTATAAATGATTAAAAAAAGAATTAATTAGCTCATAGAAATTTTATATTTCTCCAAAAACTTTATCCACTGATCAATATTTTGAGAGGGTGAAAAAAATTGACACGACATTTGGAAAGGCACATAAATCTAGTAATGATAGAAATATTTGGAAGAAACAGTCAATATTTTTTGAGCCACCATATTGGAGATATCATGGGGTCAAACATGACATTGATTTCATGAACATGGAGAATATTATATGTGATAGCTTGATTGGAATATTTTTAGATATTATAGGAAAGACTAAAGATGGGTTAAAACAAGATTGGACTTACTCTCAATGGGAATATGTTTAGAGTTGGCTCCCACTCATAATTAAATGTGAACATTATTACCCCCATCTTTCAATAAATTATCCAAGAGGGAAAAAATTATATTTTTTCAGTGACTTCATGATATCAAAATTCTATAGGTTTATTATTTAAATGTAAATTCTTTTTCATCTTTAAAGAAATTGAATTTGACAGGTATGAAATCTCATGATTTTCACATCATGATTCAACAACTCATATCAGTTGAATTGAGTAGAATATTTCCCTTTCATGTTATAATTACTACCATGAAGATGTTTTATTCTTTAAATTCAATTTCTAATAAGGTTATTGATTCGAATGATTTGAAAACTTTGGATAATGAAGTGGTTTCTATACGTTTTAAATTGGAAATTTATTTTCCTCCATCTTTTTTTAATATCATGGTGAATTTAATGGTTCACATGGTGTGAGATAAAAATATTTTCAGACATGTATATCAATGTTTTATGTATTCATTTGAAAGATATGTGAAGATATTGAAGTGGTATGTTATAAATTCATATCGAACTAAAGCATCCATTTTTGAGAAGTATATTTTAGATGAGGTTTAAATGTTTTGAACAAGATTTTGTCTATAGTGGAGCACTTCTATTTTCCTACATCATTCCATGAATGAGTTTATTATGGGGGAAAAGGGATACGTGGCTTGAAAATCAAATTGTTGATAGGTGAACAGATAAATAAGGTAAATTAATAAAAATTTAATGACATAGATGATGCTCAACCATATATAACATTGCATATTAATTTGTTTAAACAATGTAATAAAAATAATAAAGATATGTGGATTTTGAATGAGCATAAAAAACTCTTTTTCCATTGTTTAAAGAAAATATGATTGGTAGATTAGACACATAAAAAACACTGAGATAGTTATTGGGCAGCCCAATTTTAAATTTGATGACATGGTTTAGGTTTTAAATTAATGGTTATTAATTTCATAATAAAAATCAGTACAAAATAAGTGAGGTTCAAAATAGTGGTGTATTGGTTTTTGTAGAAGAAATTCATTTTTTGAGTGCCAAATACAAAATCCCAATATCAACATCAACTTTATATTATGGAGTCATTGAAGAAATATGGGTTTTGGATTACATTAAATTTCAAGTTCCAATATTTAACTAATAATGGTTTATTGATGAAAACCATCTCATACATGATGAATTTAGAAGGAAATTAGTAAATCTAAAAATTGGAATACATATCTAATCCTTTTATCATGGAAACACATGTAAAACAAATTTTCTATGTTCATAAATCTTATATGTAGTGGTATTATTTTTTACAAGGAAAAAATAGTATGTTGGAGATGATAAAATTGACGTAGATGATAACTTGTGTGAGATCACTACTTCCATGGAAATATTAACAAATGATATTGATGATCATGTCAAATACATGGTTTTTTGTATATAGAATGATCATGATGAATAAATTTGGGAAAATTACATTAGTTCATTTCAAATATAACAAGTATCATATGTTTACTTCTTGTTTACCCTCATGTAACTTTTCTATTAATTGATTTTTTTTAAAACCTATTATTTTAAATTTAATATGTTAGATAAAAAATATTGTATAAGAGTAAATTATACAAAAAATATTTCGGTGTAAAAATTATTTATCAGGTTGGAGAATTTTTACTATGAAAATGCCATTTTTATATATCTATTCATTAATTTATTTCATTTCATCTATCATTAATATTTTTATCATTTTGGTTAACTATAAAAAATAAGAGTAAAATGTGTTAAGTGTGGTTTACTTTTTGTTTTATAATTTTGAAATTTTTCTTTACATTTGTGTTTAATAGTTGTATTTTTATATTTTTGTACTAATTGTTATTGCTTTGATTTATAGGATAATGATAGATCAGTCTTCTGACCCACAACATGCTTCGAGAGATGATCATACTCATACCTATGTGGAGAAACATGCACTTGATTTTATTGATGATCCCCTTCTTCTTTACAAGATACATCTACTCCCACATGACAAAAGAAGATTTAGCGGGTTGGTAAATGTGGAATCACACATTTACCAAAATTATCAGTTTCCCACATCCAAGACCAGCGGATATTGGTAGAATTTGACGATAATGATATTCCAAGAGGTCCTAATTCGAAATATTTAAAGATTTTTATATCAGTTCAGGCTAAATAAAAATTATTTAATTTGATTGATTATTGGAGAAGTGTTGACAAATTAACACTATCTCACTTGGGAGACTCTTATAATAATATATGTCTTCCCCTTTATATCAGATGACATGTGATATACCTAACACTGAAGGAGTCAGGAGGAAATGCGTGTCATTTGATGCTTAGAGATGGAGATATTTCTAATCCTCCCTCACATAAAATTTCATTTTTTGGCATATGAAACATCATAATCCGTGTGATATATATACCTATATAGATTACAATACATGGAAGCAATTTTTTGAAAGTAGATGATAAGAAGCATTTATGGTGAGTTCAATGTTATCTTTTAGAATTTTTTTTAAATTAATGATCTTAATTATGATTTATTAATGATTTCATCATTCTTAATTTATTAAATCAAGGAGATCACATCAGGATATCCAATATGGAAACATATACCCTCATACTTTATCTTGGGAAGGGTATACAATATTGGAAGAAAACATTATGGTGGAATTTTTTAAAAAAATGAGAGTTGTGTCTTTAAGCTCTGTAAATATTTCCTCTCTATTCCCCCCACTAGACATGAAAAAGTGATGAGGTCACATATAATAAAAAAGGACAATATATTTCGGAAGAGTGAAGGGTTGTAGCTGAGACAATTGTAAGATTTTTTCATTTTTTTATTTAATTTAATCCAATTCTTTATATTTTTCATTCAATATATAATATTTTAAATTATTCATACAATATTATCTTGAGGATTAGAGCACACATGGGGTATTTTTAGCTGAGGGTAGGTAGGATATTTTAGCTACATCATTGGGAAAGCCCGAACTCCCCGGTTGTGTACGTGGATACCCGACAGGTGTATTGGCAAAAAAGGTGTTTCCAAATTCTTCAGCTTATACAATTGAGGGATTTTATAAAAAAATAGAATCTTGGAAGCTCAAGTTCTAGATATTCATGTCAATATTAAGGGTAAGATTATAGATTCAGTATAGTAGATGTTTGCAGAAATTTGAGGACAATTTCAGACTACAGTTCCCACTCCTCCACCACTGACAACAACTCCTACTCCTCCTACTGATCTAACTCATACATCTCCTCCTACTGATCCCAATCACAAATCTCATCTTATAGACCACACTTTTTATTATCCTACCCCTCAACCCCCTCCTCTATAGTTTCACAGTTACTATGAGTTATATATTGATTATCACGACCCGTCCTCGGGGCCCGGGCTGTGACTACCCCATGCCCACCTTCCATAGGTCAAGGGCTAGCGACTAGAACCAAAGGTTTAAATCCTGATAACTGGGAAGAAATTGCCTTTATAAAAGTAAAAAAACACCACATAGTACAAGTGGAAGTAATACACTAAGTACAAAAGAAAGTGCTGAATAGTAAGTGGGCCAGAATACAAACCCAACTGAAAGTACAACTACAACTGAACAAAAGTACAACAGAAAAGACAAGAAGCTGGAAGAATAGAAGCATCTCCTAGGTCTTCCACCACGGATCCTACCTGAAGGGTAGGTACAGATAGCGCAGCTCCTAGATCGTCCACCACGGATCCTACCTGAAGGGTAGGTACAGATAGCACAGCTCCTCGATCGTCCACCACAGATCCTACCTGAAGGGTAGGTACAGATAGCCTCCACTACGCTCTCGCCCATCAACCTCCTCTGAGTATCGTCTCATCGTGAAGTCCACCTCCGGATAATGACTCGTCGTGAGGCCCATCTCCGGGTACCGTCCAGTCCTCGAACACTCAGCCTCTGTCAGATCTGCCCGTCGTCTGCAACCAACACAATGAGGTGCGGGTATAGCCCATGAAAAGGGGAGTATACGATACTCAGTAGAGACCCTGAGACCCTCAAGGTATCACTAAATCCAACAAGGACAACCACAAAGAAGGATCTTAATAGATTACCCTTACTTAGGTATAAGCCCATACTTATACCTAAGTTATCATGTAACCCATCTCAATCATGAGGAAAAACAAAGGTTATGAAATCAACGGATAACCACTACCTAGGTATATTCCCATACATATACCCAAGTTATCAAGTGACCCATCTCAATCATGAGGTCAACACAAAGGTCAATGACTCAGCTCAAACCAGGATTTTCATTATCGAAATCGTAACTGCTGAAGAGCCCTGTCTCTGATGAGTACAGTGATCCTGTCACGACTCTGAGGTAATGATCACTAACCTAAGACTGCTGAGGTACTCCTCCTGTCAAGTACCGCGGGTCAGCCACACAAACACAATAGTGCTTCCCGCTGGGGTCTGCCACCCAAACACAGTAGTGCACCCCCCCTAATATCCTGTAGAGGTACTCCTTCAGTTGAGTACCGCGGGTCTTCTTCCTGCTACCAGGCGCTCCGTCCGCCATGGGTCTGCACCCAAACATATTATTTCTCCGTCCACTGGGCTAGTTGACTCACTCCAAGTTGAGTCGGTCAAGCAGTCGTCAGGTCTCAGCCAGCTACACGGTCTCCGTACTCCGTATGCTCATCTCCGGGAGGGTCCGCTCCACGAGCTACAGGTCGATACTCAAAGTATCACAAAGTCCCAGGAAGAAGTATCTCAAAGGACCGCCTCATTATAGGGGTCTCAACGCATTAGATGGCGCGTCAATCGGACACCCAGTTTGTGAGTTATTAGCCTTTTCATCCTAAGGTCCCGGTTGGTTTCGTGTAAGAACCAACCTGGACGCATCTCAACTGTACCCCGAACTCTCATAGGGTATACTCATAGGGACCGTTTCCCAACGTGATCACCAACTCCGCTGACGGTTCGTCATACAGACGTCTGGTCTGAAAGTTATCAGCTTTTCCGTTCCAGGGGCCCGGTTGGATTTCGGGTTCAATCCAACCCGGCCACTATCCAACTACGTCCAAACCTAAGGCGAAGTATGCCAAAAGTTCCGTCTCATCAAGATGAATCCAACAAAGTCAACGGCACGTCAATTGGACGTCCGGAGCTCATGTTATAAGCGTTTCCACTCCGAGGGTCCAGTTGGTTCCGTGTTCGAAACAACCTGGCCAAACCCAAAGTTCTCCGAAAACATGATTGTAATATACAAGAATGACCACCTCGATCCAAGGATCTCATCGCAACTGACGGTGCATCGATCGGAGGTTCGTAGCCCAAGTTATGGGCATTTGAACAAATCTGTCTGAGAATAGGGGGTTCGGGCCTGGTCCGACCCGGCCCGATACCCCCCCTGGGTCGGCCCGGCCTGGGCGGGCGCGACCCGTGTGGCCAGACAGCTCGGCTTGGCTGAGCTATCGCAGAAAGGGGGGGCGCGCCTCCCCCCATATTGACAAACCTCGCCCCCCTCACGTGGGGGCCGCTATTCTTTCCAGCCGGGGGTTACGACCCCCGGTCTCCCCCTGGTCCTGCGCGGCCGCGGGACCAGACGCCTGCCGCCGCAGCTTCAGCCATGGCAGTCCCTCCTAGCTGTGCGCCGGAACGCCACCTCCTCCGGCCGCCGGCGCGGCACGCCAGTTGGGTCTTCTACGGACCACCGGACGCGCTCCAATGGTCCGTTTTTCCTGTGGTCTTCGCCAGCGGTCCTCCCGGGACCCGAACATCACTGCGGAGGCTTCAAATCGCCTCTACGGCCCATTCCGTCCTCGCCCAACGATCTACATATCAAATAAATAATCTGATGCCTCTTCATGGTTTTTATGGTGCGACAAGATGGCACCACGACTTTGTTCGGCCTCCACGGCGCAGCGCGACATCGCCACACTTCTTTTCCCGTTCTTCATTGTTTCCACGCGGTGCGATGGCACCGCGTCACCTTGGTTCGTGCCACAACGAGTATGACAACAAAAGGGGGAGTAGGGTTGGCCGTTTTTGTGCGGTCCGACCTCCTCCCGTTATAATGATAGCAAGAAGCCAACAATTATCAACGAAGTTCATTTAGATAAATCTTGGACGAAGATTAAACCCCTACCCTGAAAAAGGTTCATTCGTCGAAGACGCGGGAAGTGAACGTCGCAGAAGAACGGTATCGATTCCATCGACGTCGGAAGAAGTAGAAGAACATTGTTGTTGGCGTCGGTCTCCACGGTCGGCGTCTCCTTCCTTGTCACGGAAGAGGAATGTTGTCGTTCTTCGATATGGAAGCGTCGTTCTTCATTGAGGAGGCGTTGTTCTTCAACGAGGAGAAATTATCTCCTCTTCCTTCTTCTTCTTCTTCTTCTCACAAGGCTCTCTCTCTCTCTCTCTCTCCAAATTCCACAACACAAAGTGTGTCCCCCAAAATAAAATAAAAGGGCTCAACCAATTATTTTATTATCACATGCCATTTGAAATTCAAAACTCAAAACGCTTAATTAATTAATTGAGTAGGTTCAATTAATCAATTAGTGTATGTTGGCAAGAGTTAAGAGAGGGTTTTTCTTTTCTAGAGTTACAAATTAAAGAGGGGAAAAGTTATGAACGTTAGGGGAAGGTGAGGGGTTGGGCTCGTGTGGGCCCCACCCCACCTTAATCCTCTCAATGGTAGTTAACTACATGTGGGTCCCACCCCCAACTCCCTTACTTAGGATATAACCACATAAGAGAGGGGAAAAGTGTTTTGACACCACACTTAAACCACTTAGCAAGAAATAAAAATAAAATTGTAAAACAATTATATTTTTATTCCTCACTTTTTTTAACAACTCCTCTCAAGTAAACGCAACTCCAAAAAGGGTCTTCTTAAGAAATTACCGGCGCTGCGAGTTTGTCGGTGCCCTTAGATTTCAATTCCGAGCACCGATTCAAAAGTTAGAAATACACGCTCGTTCGTTCACTGAACATACCCGAGCTAAACTTCAGAAATTGATTCCGGGCACACCGGACCTCGGAATCAGGCACCGTCAGAAACTGCGTTCTTGTAAAATACAAAATAAATTAATAAAAAAATTTCCTTGAAAATTTTGGGTCTTTACATTACTCCCACATCAGGGATTTACGTCCCCATAAATCTTTAACACAAAATAGGGAAACAAAAGTGGTACTGAGCCCGCATCTGAGCTTTCTGCTCTCATGTGCTCACCTGGAGGTTCCCGTACTGCCAGTGAAAGCGCACCCGAGGAATCGAACATCTACGTAGGATCCACTCCTGTCGATCCTCAATCCCCACTAGAACCTCCGTGATTATTGCCCTGCCATCAACGTCCCACTTCCTGAGGTCGATGATGTGTGAAGGATCATGCACGTATCTCCTCAGTTGAGATACGTGGATGACATCATGCACCTGGTGCAACTGAGGTGGAAAGGTCAAGAGGTAAACCACTTCACCGACCCTACTGAGGAACTTGAAAGGTTTGTTGATCCTCGGAGATAACTTGTCGCCTCGGCCACATATTCGTAAACCTCGTCGATGTGATACCCATATAAGGACGTGATCACTATCCTCGAAATCTAGAGGCCTCCATTCCCTGATTAGAACTAAAACTCAAAACTCCTGCTGCCACGAGGGTATGGTTGGTCGACCCAAGAGTGGTCGACCAAACCCTCCTATGCATGAGTTTAGCCTGTGCTGCTAGGGGTTTTCTTTTTCGCTGACCAAAGAAAACCCATCCCGACGTTGTAGTTAGACCACAAAATTTTTTCCTAATACAATCAATCTGAGCACGAACTGTGAATCTAATCCATTCTGATACCAACGTCGTAAGGCCTCGACACTGCCACCAAGAGATTCCAATAGAAACTCTCACCTCGAGGGTCAGACCACACTGTCGGCGTAAGTGTGATTATCTAGTCTCCTCCCAAGGTATCTCCAGACGTGAGGTTCAAGTCTACGGCTTAATGGAAACTCTAGGTCTGGGACAAGATTTGTGGAAGGAAGGAATGATTCATATCAACATCTGTTACTACTACAGCTAGTAGTGGACACAGACTATCCCTTGAATCATTTTTAGAGCCATTGGGTCACACTCCTTGACCGCATGCAGCCGCACTCTTCCCCTGCCCTCCAGCTCCCTGAGCCTGGAGGGGACAACTAAGGTGGATGGTTGTAGCATGTTGAAATATACACCGCCTCATGCTGCTCTCCTAGATCTGCATCCACGTCTGCTGCTTCGCAGACTCATCTCTCCTTAACATTTCCTATTCTTGAAACATTCGCACTCCCAAGTCTCTGAGACTGGCACCAGTTTCCTCTTTCTTACTGCACTGTGCAGTCTTCATCCGCTCCTGGATGATCTGCACCTTCTTTGCCTACGATCTGTAAGAGCTGCTAAGATTTCTCTTTTGCCGAAAAGAGAAACTCAGTCTCATCCGCTGGATGAACCACGCCCATTGCCTAATACAGTCAATCCTAACATGAATGATGCATTCATGCCATGGATGACGTCGTAAGGACTCGACGTTACTACCAAGAGATCCAACCGTCACTCTCACCTCCAAGGGTCGAGTCACACTGTTAGAATCAGTGTGAGGTCACTGGGTCTCCTCCCATTGAAATATTGAAAGTGAGGGTCAAGTCAACCGTTTTAACCGGGACCTCTCAGTATCAACCAAACAAAAGGACAGGAAAGTAAACATCATGAAGATAAGTGTCTTTTATTATTGCAGCTCATAGTACAAAGACACAAATACGACAACAACATGGAACTAGAAGTACCAAGAACAAAAGAAATCCAGTAGTTCCGCTCCTTTCCACCTGCTTCCGGATCTCTACTCCCTTGTCCACTGCTCAGATCTTGCTCAAGCACCGCCACTGCTTCTGCCTTGGTGGCTCCTCCAATGCCTACGGATCAACTGTACGGGGAGTTGGACAGTCACGTGCCATGTGACCCTTCCTACCACATGAATAACACTGTCCTCTTTTTTCATGCCTGGCTCTGACTCCACCTCGGGTGCCCCGCGCTACCGATCCTATAACCTGAGGTCTCCCACCTGCTGGTCTGGTCCTCTTGGACCTGTGAATCATCTGTCTACTACCTACAGATGACTCAGCTACTGATGGAAAATCCTGCGGCAAAGGTAGTAGCTCCTGAACACGCTCAGGGTGTAGAGATACTGGTACAAACTCTACCCTGAAGAAGGTCTCGAATTCTTCCCAGGTGAAGGTCATTTTGTCGTAAAACTGGAACAAGTGGCTCCACCATCTCTCAGCTGCTGTATGAAAGAGGCTGGCAGAAAAGATCACCATGAAGTCTGCTGGAGTACCCACTATCCTGAAAACTCTCACCACAGCCTCTAGTCAATCCTCATCCACCTGTGGGTCCATCTCTCCTCGGAACCTAGGTGGCCTATGGCGCTGGAACTCGTGCAGCGCGTTCAAGCGGCTTGCATCACCTGCTGCTGGGGCTGGTGGCATCGGTGGCCCAATGTATGGTAGTACTGCTGGTGCCTCCACTGGTGCCTCCACTGGTGCCTCAACTGTTAGAGGGCCCTGTACCGAAGCCTCGTCGCTCGGCAGGATGTCTGTACGTACATCTCTCAGAGCTCTAGCTGGTCATCCGTGATAAGGAATCCTGAAAGAAACAGATGTGACATGGTCAACGATTTATACCTGGTGAGCTGACCTGGTTTGAGCTGTTTTAAGGGGAAACCTTTGAAAACACACATGCAATTAGTGTTTTCATACACTGAGTCGGAAATCAGAAGTCAGGGTCCTGGTGTATGGATACGTTGGCCGCCCGCACCAACACTGGAATCCCTAAACTGAAAACCACACCCGGTACGCTTAACACTATTGCTTCACAGAAAAAGAATATCAGAGTTATAAGTTCTGCGGTAGAACCGTCATCCTATGATACCAATTTTTCACAACCCGTCCTCGGGGCCCATGCCGTGACCACCCCAAGCCTGCCTTCCATAGGCCAGGGGCTGGCGACTAGCACCAAAGGCGTAAATGCTGATAACTGGGAAGGAATTGCCTTTATAAAAGTAAACAAACACCACAGAGTAAAAGCGGAAGTAATACACTAAGTACAAAAGAAAGTGCTAAAAAGTAAGTGGGCCAGAATACAAACCCAACTGAAACTACAACTACAACTGAAATAAAGTACAACAGAAAAGAAAATTAGATTGAAGAATAGAAGCAGCTCCTAGGTCGTCCACCATGGATCCTACTTGAAAGGTAGGTACAGACAGCACAACTCCTGGATCGTCCACCACGGATCCTACCTGAAGGGTAGGCACATATAGCACAACTCCTGGATCTTACACCACGGATCCTACCTGAAGGGTAGGTACAAATAGCCTCCAAAACGCTCTCACTCGTCAACCTCCTCTGAGTATCATCTCGTCGTGAAGTCCACCTCCGGATACAGACTCATCGTGAGGCACACCTCTGGGTACCATCCAATCCTCAAACACTCGGACTCTATCAGCGCTGCCAGTCGTCTGCAACCAACACAACGAGGTGCGGGAAAAGCCCGTGCAAGGGTGAGTATATGATACTCATTAGAGACCCCGAGACCCTCAATGTCTCACTAAATCCAACAAGGACAACCACAAAGAAGGATCTCAATAGATAACCCTTACTTAGGTATAAGCCCATACTTATACCTAAGTTATCAAGTAACGCATCTCAATCCTGAGAAAAAACAAAGGTTATGAAATCAACGGATAACCACTACCTAGGTATACGCCCATACATATACCCAAGTTATCAAGTGACCCATCTCAATCATGAGGTAAACAAAAAGGTCAATGAGTCAGCTCAAACCCGGATTTTCATTATCGAAACCGTAACTTTTGAAGAGCCCCGTCTCTGATGAGTACAGTGATCCCGTCATGACTCCGAGATAATGCTCACTAACCTAAGATTGCTGAGGTACTCCTCCTGTCGAGTACCGCTGGTCAGCCACCCAAACACAGTAGGGCTTCCCGCTGGGGTCTTCCACCCAAACACAGTAGTGCACCCCCCTAATAGCTTGCAGAGGTACTCCTTCTGTTGAGTACCGCGGGTCTGCTACCTGGTACCAGGCGCTCCGTCCATCGTGGGTCTGCACCCAAACATAGTAGTGCTCCATCCACTGGGCTAGTCGACTCACTCCATGTCGAGTTGGTCAATCAGTCGTCAGGACTCAACCATCTACACGGTCTCCGTACTCCGTACGCTCGTCTCCGGGAGGGTCCGCTCCATGAGCTACAGGTTGATACTCCAAGTATCACAAAGTCCCATGATTAAGTATCTCAAAGGACCGCCTCGTCATAGGGGTCTCAACCCATCAGACGGCGCGTCAATCGGATGCCCAGTCTGTGAGTTATTAGCCATTTCATCGCAGGGGCCCGGTTGGTTTCGTGTACGAACCAACCCGGCCATATCTCAACTGTACCCTGAAATATCATAGGGTATACTTATAGGGACCTTTTCTCAATGTGATCAGCAACGCCACTGACGGTTCGTCAAACGGTCGTCCGGTCTGAAAGTTATCAGCTTTTCCGTTCCAGGGGCCCGGTTGGATTTCAGGTTCAATCCAACCCGGCCACTATCCAACTACGTCCAAACCTCAGGCGAAGTATGACAAAAGTTCCTTCTCATCAAGAGGAATCCAAAAAAGTCGACAGCACGTCAATTGGACGTCCGGAGCTCAAGTTATAAGTGTTTCCGCTCAGAGGGCCCGGTTGGTTTCGTGTTCGAACCAACCCAGCTATACCAAAAGTTCTCAGAAAACTTGAGTGTAATATACCGAAACGACCGTCTCGATCCAAGGATCGAATCACAACTAACGGTGCTTCGATTAGAGGTCCGTAGCCCAAGTTATGAGCGTTTGAACGAATCTACCCAAGAATAGGGGGTTCGGGCCCGGTCCGACCCGGCCCGATACCCCCCTGGGTCGGCCCGGGGGGCGTGGCCCGGCCCAGCAGGCGTGGCGCGGCCCAGCCTGGGCTGGCTCGACCCTCGTGGCCAGACAGCTCGGCTCGGCCGAGGTGTCGCGGCAAGGGGGGGGGGGGGGGGGGCTGTCCCCCTGATTGACAAACCCCCCCCCCCCCCCACGTGGGGGCCGCTCTTCTTTCCAGCCGTGGGTTACGACCCCCGGTCTCCACCTGGTCCCACGCGGCCGTGGGACCAGATGCTTACCACTGAGGTGGTCCCTCCTGGCGGTGTACCGGTAGGGTCTTCCGCGGACCACCGGACGCGCTCCAGTGGTCCCTTTTGCCTGCTGTCTTCGCCAGCGGTCCTTCCAGGACCAGAACATCACTACGGAGGCTTCAAATCGCCTCTGTGGACCATTCCATCATCGCCCGACGATCCGCAAGTCAAATAAACAGTCTAAGTCCTCTTCGTGGTTTTTCCGGTGTGGCGCGACGGTGTCGCGGCTTTGTTCGGCCTCCATGGCGCGACACGACGGCGCGACGCTTCTTCGCCCGGTCTTCTTTGTTTCCACGCGGTGCGATGGAACCGCATGACCTTCGTTCGAGCTGCAACGAGTATGACATCAAAAGGGGGAGGAGGGTCGGCCATGTTTGTGCGGTCCGAACTCCTACCGTTATAATGATTGGAAGCGGCCAATAATTATCAACGAATTTCGTTTAGATAAATCTTGGATGAAGATTAAACCCCTACCTTGAAAAAGGTTCGTTCGTCGAAGACGCGGGAAGCGAACGTCGCGGAAGAACGATATCGATTCGGTTGACGTCGGAAGAATTAGAAGAACGTTGTTGTTGGCGTCGGTCTCCACGTTCGGCGTCTCATTCCTTGTCGCGGAATAGGAAAGTTGTCGTTCTTCGATAAGGAAGCATCGTTCTTCATTGAAGAGGCGTCGTTCTTCAACGAGGAGAAATTATCTCCTCTTCTTTCTTCTTCTTCTTCTTCTCACAAGGCTCTCTCTCTCTCTCTCTACAAATTCCTCAACACAAAGTGTGTCCCCCAAAATAAAATAAAGGGGCTCAACCAATTATTTTATTATCACATGCCATTTGAAATTCAAAACTCAAAATGCTTAATTAATTAATTGAGTAGGTTCAATTAATCAATTAGTGTATGTTGGCAAGAGTTAAGAGAGGGGTTTTCTTTTTGAGAGTTACAAATTAAAGAGGGGAAAATTTATGAATGTTAGGGGAAGGTGAGGGGTTGGGATTGTGTGGGCCCACCCCACCCCAATCCTCTCAAAGGTAGTTAACTACAATTGGGTCCCACACCCAACTCCATTACTTAGGATATAACCACATAAGATAGGGGAAAAGTGTTGTGACACAACACTTAAACCAGTTAGCAAGAAATAAAAATAAAATTTTAAAACCATTATATTTTTATTCATCACTTTTTTTAACAACTCCTCTCGAGTAAACGCAACTCCAGAAAGGGTCTTCTTAAGCAATTACCGGCGCTGCGAGTTCATTGGTGGCCTCAAATTTCAATTCCAAGCACTGGTTCAAAAGTTAGAAAAACCCGCTCATTCGTTCACTGAACGTACCTGAGCTAAACTTCGGAAATTGATTCCAGGAACACCGGACCTCAGAATCAGGCTCTGTTAGAAACTGCATTCTTGTAAAATCCCAAATAAATTAAGAAAAAATTTTCCTTGAAATTTCCGGGTCTTTACATTGATGATCCCCATTATATTATTTCATAGGGGAGGATATTTTATATCGATGATGCTATTCATCATCAACATATAGATATAGAGTATAATTGGATCACTATACATGATATTATAGATAAATCAGAAAAAATACCAAGTCCTACAGAAGAGGTGAGTAAAGTTAGACAAAGTATCAGTCATTTTTTAGTTTTTCCTTCTATATTTCTTCACAATATTACCATAACGGTATGTATATATTTTATATTTTATTTATTTTTTATATTAAATTTGTTTTATCATTTTAAAGTTTATATATTTATATAATTGTTTTGAGTAATACTTTCAAGGTAATGAAATTTTTTATAGGCAACATAAAATAAAAAGTATTCACTTAAAATTTATATTTATGGTTTTTTGTATTTGGTATCTTTATAAAATTTATATAGAGAATGAGAATAAAAAATTATATGGATTTATGGACCCATGTTTTATTTCTCATAAAACTAGGATAATGACTGATGTGGAAAGAATAGTTTTTATATGAAAAAGATTTCATAATCATGAAATTATTTAGTGATAGATGTTTCTATATCATCAAAAGTATGAAAAATATTTCTCACAAACTATAATATATATCTTAACATAATAACAAATCACACATAATTTTCTTATATATTAGTGGTCATTATATGTTGGGTGTTTTTTTCATAAGAGAGAAGACATTGTACTGGATATGCTCTATCCAACGTGAAGAGAGATAAAACTTTAATAATGTATTGAACACGTAAGTTTTAATATTTTAATAATTTTTAATATTATTATGTTTAAAATATATTATATTAATATTATTTTCAAATATGGTATGGAATTTCTATATAGATACAAAAAAATAAGTGCACTGAGATCACATTTCTTCAAGATAAAGTGAATTTTCATTTTGAATTACTAAATTTTGGATATATTACTTAAAAATGTTATTTTGTAAATTTTTTTTCATAAACAAGAAGTTTTAAAATAATGTTGATATTATGTTTTAAGATTTATGTATAAAATAATTTCTACTTGGACACTAATGAAGTTCGAAAAGGTTATATTTATTTATAATGTTTTCTTTAATATTTCATTTGTTTTATTGAAATTACAAGTTAAAAGATATATTTATTATTTGTATATTTTTTATGAACCATGGAAATATAGTGCACCGGATTTTATAAATTTTCAAATTAAATGGGAGAATCATTTTTCAGTTTTGATCACTTTTTAGTTCATTTGTAATTGGAAATTTTAAAGTTCAATTGTAACTCTCTTGATAGATATTTTTGCTGCATATTTTTGCTTTATTTTCTAATGTTGTATCTCTTTTGTAAGCTATGGGGAGGATGAAAAATTGTAATTTTTTTTTAAAATTTATTTTTTCCCATTAGTTATTGGATAATAAGAGTGAAAAAATAACCTATGTTTTTCAGGTCGACTGTCCCATAATCGAAGTGAAATAACTTTTATCACATCCTATTTTTTAAAAAATTAACATGATAAGCTATTTTTCTTGTCAGCTATGGGATAAATGACATGAAAACCAAAGGATAAATCCTTTTTCATGTTGTTTATTTAAAAAATTACATGAAAAAGTGTTTTTATGTCATTTTTTGAATAATTGATGTGAAAAACCTCAACATATATTTATTGAAAAAGTCGATTTTAATTTGCTATCATTAAAAAGTTATTTTCAACATATACTTTAATAAAATCACCTAATAATTATCATGAAAAAAAATTAGCATTAAAAATCATTAACACACTAGTGACCCCACTGCCTGCTACCACACAGTTTGGGGACACTATGAATCATGGGCCACACAGTTTCTTGTAATAGTGTAGTCGAGTCTCCTTCATCACATTTCGGGGCTCTGGGCTCTGAATAAGCCCAAAACACACCCAATACCTCCCCCAAAACATTATTAATCATTATTAGGGTTGGTTTAAGAAATTTAAACCAAAAAATAAATTGTATGTACCATTGGATAAATCTCATACATTAAAACCTCCCCTCCTTAAAACAACTCATCCCTAAGTTTCCCTTCTAAGGGTGGTACGACATTATCTGAAAAGAGTTCCTAATACTATGCATGTAAATTAACCTTTATATCCTAGGTCTCCTCATCAACACATCTATTCATCAATAACACCCAGAACAGAGGGACTTTCCAACCTTGGAGAACCTTCATGCTATGATCAATGATAGAAATTGGATGCTCCTAAAAGGGTACATCCACCTCCAGCTCGATATCATTAGAATCAAATGAATGAGATGAGTCTGGATGATTTTATCAAAGATGAGATATGTGGAAGATATCATGCCTAGAATGGTACCTCTAATATAACAACAACCACTAGGCTACTGTACTAGATATCTTAACTATCTCTAAAGACACAATATATCTCAGTGACAACTTGTATGGTATCTAGATTTGTTTATTTCCCAATATAGGAGAAACAAATAGATGACCCAAATTCCCACCTAAAACTCCATAAGTATATGAAGATTATCGATATAAGACTTATTCCACAACAAGGATGTAGCCATGCACTTTTGAATTAGCCAGACTTGCTCTGAAGTCTCTTAAATGAGACAAGGACCCAGTTGAGCAGCCTCACCCATGTCAAGATAGCATAAAGGTGAATGACATGGTCACCCATAGAGTGCCTTATACAGTGCTATCTGATTTTTCCCCTAAAATATGATATTGTAGTAATTTTAAACCAGAGGAATATACCTTTACCAGGAACCTCAAAAATCAAGGATACAAGCCTTTATCATATCCTCTAACACCTGTATGGTCCACTTGGACTGCCCATCAGTCTAAGGGTGATATGCAGTACTCAATAGAACTTGAGAACCTAGTTCCTTCTACAAGACCCACTACAACCGTGATATGAACTGGGCGTCTCAGTCTTAAATGATATAACTAGGCACACTATGAAGTTCCATAATCTCCCAGATATATAATATTCCAAACTCATCAATAGAGAAGGTTTTATGGATTTGTAAGAAGTGAAATACCAGGGTCAATCTGTCAATGATCACCCATACTACAACACTGCCTCAAGGAGAAATCCGAAATCCTATCACGAAGTCCAAGGTGACTTCATTCCATTTCCACTCAGGAATGGATAGGGGTTGTAGAAGTCCAACATGTCATTGGTGCTCTGCCTTCTCCTATTGATAGGTGGATCATTGAGTGATGGAACCTTTTATCCACCACTTCATACATGGACACCAGTACTGACGATGCATGTCTCAATACATCTTGGTGATCCTAGGATGAACTGACCAAATAGATGCATGAAATTCCATCATCAAATCCTCATGTATATCAAAAGGCACCCATACATGACCACGATAGAGTAGGGTCTCACTTCCATCAACCACCCAACCAAGAGGCGGGTTCTCTCCTATGATACTCTCCCTCAGAACGAAGACCTTCAAATCTAATAACTAACACATATGAACCTATTCTAAAAGAGGGGATGTCACTTCTAGAGCTTGTACAACTGGTCTCCCGTGGAGTTCCTGAACATCTATATGTAACTTTGAAAACATAGCCATCATCTTCTACTCACTGGTGACCACCTTGATGACTCATGTATACATCTACGAATTAATACATCAACCACTAAATTTCCCATACTAGGGGTATAAGAAAGCTCAAAATTAAAGGATTGTCGGTATTCGACCCACCCACCCTACCTCAAATTCAAGTCCTGATGAGCAGAGATATACATGATACTTTTGTGATCCATGTAAATGATGAATCAATATCCCAATAGATAATTCCAATAATAGTGAATAACATGAACCACGGTTGCAAGCATGAGGTTGTCCATAGGATAGTTCCTCTCATGATGCCTCAACTAGTTGTATCCTAACGCTATGAATTAATGAACTTACATCCAAAATACACCCAAACTGATCCATGAAGCATCAAATTAAGCCTTATTAACTCATCCTGAATCAGGAAGAATCAAAATTGGAGATGAAGTGAGTCTTTCATTTACCTCATAAAAATACTTCTCACAAGATTTAGACCATTTCAACTACACATGCTTCTTAGTTCGGTCCATAAGAGTTGATTTTAAGTGAGATAAATCCTGGATGAATCACCTATAATAGCTAGGAATCCCTAAAAATCTTCTTATATCAAAAAAAATCTAGGTATACCCATAGGAAACCATTACACTCACCTTCTCTAGGTCAATAGATATGTCTACCTATGATATGATATGACCCAATAAGTGAATCTTACTAATCCAGAAGTGGCATTTACTAAGCTTCATATATATTTGGTTCTATCTTAGTGTACTCAAAACAATCTCAATATAGGTTGCATGGTCATGTACGATATGTGATTAAACCAAAATATCATCTATGGGGACTACTATGAAGGAATCAAGATACAATTGGAAAATTTTATTCTTCAAATCCATAAAGACTGCCTGCCGGTTCTTTAGACCAAATGACATAACCAAATACTCATACAAGTCGTACCTACTCTAGAATGCTATACGTGGTATGTATGATGGTATCACATGAAATTAATGGTAGATAAACCTCAAATTGATCGTAGAGAAAATATTTTCTCCTTAGAGATAGTTGAAGAGACCCTCTATACAAAGCAAAGGATAATTGTTCTTCACTATGAGCTGGTTCAATTGTCGATAATCCACACACAATCAGAGGGTACCATTCTCCTTCTTGGTTAAAAGAATAGGTGAACTCCATGGTGATGTGCATTTTATCATAAAAACATTATCCTATTTGTCTTAAAACTTCTTCTTGAGTTCCTGAATGTCATGACATGACCCGACGCGGCCTGATCCGCAACCCCCCAATCCCGCCTCCAATTGGCCAAGGGCTGGAGACTAGTTCCGAGAATGCATATCAATAACATGGGAGGCATTGACTAAGTACCTATATGAATGAACACATCTAAAAGCTCAAAAAATGATGAAATGTAAAAACTAAGGAAACTAATGCATGCATTCATCTATATCCCACAACCATAGTACAACATAAGTACTGAAAGCATAAAAGGAAAAAATGACACCCACCAAAGAAAACTGTAAAAGTGTCCAGCCTTCTCAGAAATAGGGGATCACTGTCAACTAAACTGATGAAAAGATCCTCATCCAACCTCTGGTAAATACCACTTTTATTCTATCTCATTAATATTTTCCTACCTTGGGTCATCTGTGGACTCCATTGAAAGGACTTTTGTCTTCACAAGTCACAAAAAATGTGCGGGCAAAGCCCATGCCGGGGTGAGTATAAAACTACCCAGTAGGCAAACAAAAAACCTGAAAAGAAAAGGGTGTAACTAAAAGTCATCAATATACTTGACCTATCCATAGGTAAACCCATTTGGGAGATAAAACCCATCTCAAACCATCCTTGGATTTACATGAAAAGTTAGCTCAGTCTACCCAGGGTGTCAACCCTAACATGTGACAACACCACAAGGACTCCCAGAAATCACCCAGATAGGATCTAACCATAACCAAAAAACAGGAGACCAAACTCCTTGAGATCAACTATCCCTGATGTCACTCATTCCTAGAGATACACTCCATCAGGAACAAATATACCATTCCAAATGCTATGCCTGAGAGAACATGCTCCATTGGGAATATCTTACTAGGTACAACTCTAGGGTCTAGCACCAGAGGTCCTATCATCATTACATTTCACCTAGAACAAACTAAATAACCCAAGTAAAGAGGCCCACCACTCACCACTACACACATTTGAGGGATCAATTCTCTAGACCAGGCACTACATGAATCCTCTCTAACAAGGGGGAATAGAGGGAATTACACCTTTCCATTACCCCATAGTCTAGGGAGTACTTCTCCTAACTAACCTGAAAATCCTCTATCACTATGGTAAGGAGTGGAACACACCTCAGTCCATCGAGGGAGCACCAACCCCTATCTAGGTATAATTAACATATAGTGTATAAGACCTCTCCTTGTAATTGTATCCCATGGTGGAGAAAGCTCCAATCCCAATGGATGAACCAATCCCCATTTCTACTTGGATATGGGAGAGTACTTCTCTATAATTGAGGACTCGAACCCTAATCCAATAGGGGAGTACTACTCATGAAGGACCCACACCCTTATATGATTGGGGAGTACCACTTCGTAGATTGTGGATCCGCACCCAAACCCAATAGGGTAGTACCACTCGATGGCTAGAGGACCCGCACCCTAGTCGGATAGGGGAGTAATAACTTTTCCATGTATTTCACTGTGGGGGACCTTCACCCTGACACAGTAGTGGAGTATTGACCCCAGGATAGAAGACCCACTCCCTAATATGATAGGGAGGTACTGACTCTCTCAAAACAACACATATGGAGGACCTTCACCCAGATTCAATAGCAGAGTAATGAATCTTATAATAGAGGACCTTCACCCTAGTGTGGTAGGGAATTACCCACTATATCTATATGTCATATAGGGAGGACCTATGCCTTGGTCAAATAGGTGTGTACTGAATCCACAGATAGAGGACCCACTTCCTAGTTTAACAGGGGAGTACCTACTCTACAATCATGAACATCACAGGGAAACCTGCACCCTGGTCCATCAGGGGAGTAACACCACCTAAGGAAACTACCCAAAGGTAAAAAACTCGCACCCATTATGTGGGGATTTCAGTATACACCCAAGCAAAGAGGTAAGGAAAACCCACTCCTTAGTCAATTAGGGGAGTAACAGTTCTAGTGTCTCTCTATACGAACCACACTGATCTCCAACTTTGGTTTAGTACAACTCCACAAGTGTCTTGATCAATTCATACCATCTCATTTCTTTTAATCCATAAAGGATGCTTCTATCATTTACTACATGGAAAACTAATCAGGATAGACTACTCATGATCCTAAATCTGAGTCCTAGGGAAGGAGATACGGAAGGTGGAAGATCCTCAGAGGATATCCTAGTTTTTCAAGGCATGCACTGGGGTACACATGGCATGTGAGCCCACCCGAGCACCTGCCTGTGTATGTTTTCCACACAAGTTCCAACCCATGTATGGGTACACAGGGTGTAGAGGAGGTACATGCCATGTCCCTCATTTCTCATCCCCTGACTGTGTTCCTCTTTTACACGAACCGACATATCGTGCCCCTCACATGTCGTGTATCCCATACAACATGGAGAGTTCAGATAAACAGACACCTGCCTATGTAGTTTTCCCATGTCTTTGTATTGGAACTCATGTACATGTATCTTGGTCGTGTGTTAGAACATGACCATGTCTTTTCACATGACTATCCCAAGACATGTCCTATGGTTGCACGGTTAATGGCACTACATGACATGTAACCCTTATACATGGTGTGTAGTCCCAAATATTCATCTTCCCGAAATATGAAGAGATAAACGACATGTGTCACTGAACTAAATGTCATGAAGATGGTGATTCAAGTCAGGATCTCCTAATTTTTTTTGGATTTCCCCTGATTCAACCCAAAACCCATAGATCTACCTACTAGGGATCAACAAAAATTGAAATAGGGCTCTATAACCTTAGAAAAATGAAAAAAGGGATCAAGGACAAAAATTAAATCTTCCTACCTAGTTAGAGAAACAGAAAATATTTTGATCAATAATGATGCAAAAATCATTTTGGTTCTTGATCTGATGATGATATCCTTCAAAAACAGAGATCAATGACTCCTCATTGCATGGATTCAGCATTATTTTCATCATCTCCAAAGGGAGGTGAGGCCTGACTCTCCTTGGTTGGGTTGTGCATTTATGAGGGTTGGGGGGGGTGGTAATTATTTTTAATAAATTAAAACCAATTATTTTCTATTGAAACACCACATAACCAAAATGGCCCCAGAACAAAACTCCCAACCAAGACGAACTTAGGTCACACTTAGGGTAAAAATGACGTTACAGACTCAACCATGGTCTCAAAAATCAAATTTGAGACTACAAAAAGGATTAATTTAAGTTTCAAGAGAAATTTTGCATGCACGAAAAAATATATTTAATATATTTAATATCGCTGCAATAAATCTCCCCACGCCCTGGCTTCCCACATAGAATCAGTGGTAGAATCCTAAAATATTTTCTGAAATATTAAGAAGTCCATAATGTAAAAAACTAAACCATTAAGTTCATACCACTTTAGGAATTTTCATCCCCAAAAAACAAAAGCCTAAGAACAAGGGAAGAAATTGAGCTCCCCACTAGACTCCCACACCTGCGAGCTCAGTAAGAGTTCTTCTTCTACTAATAAGAATGCACACATAGGAACCGCCAAGATTAAACCAATATTATTTCTAGATTTTACCAGGACAACATTGTGAAATAAATATCCACATGTATCTTTAGCTATGATAGGTGGAAAAACACAAGAACCACAGTACATATGCATTCATGGGGTCTATTGGTACACCACCAAGATAACGTAATACAGATACTAACAGAACCCTAATATTCACATCCATACATGGAAGGAAAGTACAATAGGCTTCTCAAAAATTTTCATTCAATATCGACGGTCAACATGTGAGGATATTCATGAAAATAGAGGTATGCCCATGTGTAAACATTGGGTCTTACCAAGCCCTTTGTCTACAAACCTTCTACGACAACACATATCACCAAAATAGAAACACCACCACACCCACTAGTGGCATACCAACAGAGCATGGATGGTAGGAAACAAATCTATACTATAGAAATATCATAGTGTCTAACTCTACTGTAACAAAACGATTCTATGTAAGGATCTCCCTCTCCCAGGGTTGGAAAACTAAAAATTGTCGAACATGAAAACTCCACTAGCCTAGCCAGGACCTGCTCTGAAACTTCATCACATAATATCTCCTTGAACACAAAATTATAAGGAAATCATCCACCACACCTTGATATTGACTTATTTTGGTAGCACTGACTCACCTACATGGTTCTGATTGCATAAAAAAACGCATCTCATTGGGAAAAGTTCCCCCTTCCTCGTGAGTTCAAATCTACATCAAACTAAACCACATCCTCATCAAGTGTCTTGTATAAAATCTTAATCCAAACAAATGAGGGCACTAATGAAAAATAAAGGGCTACCTAAACACACATTGGTTCTTATAGGGCCCTTTATTGCAACTACCGACACAGGGTTCTACCGACGCTCTGTGTCACCCAGGTTAAACCTCTAGAATGAGCTGAAAGAAAACAGTACCCAGAATAGTGTACAACAATTTCTACTATAGAAAGTAGAAAGGACACTAGGCATACCTCTATTCATCCTCAGAGCTTTTAGATCAAAGTTCTCTATTCCATATAGATATCCTCTCCCATGTACTCCAACTTTCTAAGCTTGTCGTAGACTACTTGGGTGTGGTGGTGGAAATACCTTGAACTACCTACCACCTACAACCAACTTCCATATCATCTGCCTAACCCACCACCTTAGATAACTACCTACTCCAAGTGATATCTCTACCAAGGTGTCTCTTCAGCCAGCTCTCTCTCAGCATCATGGCAGGTCTGAAAACCTTTGGCGAGATGTCCTTAGCCATCGCAACTATAACACCTCCTCTCCCATAGTTGAATAGCTCCCAGCACTACTCATGCACTACAGACCCATGTGTCTGCATCTAGGAATGAGTACTCCTCCTGCTCCATGAAGGTATTACCTAACGTCTTCCAGCTTTTGCAGATGCATCAGTCTCATGACCACTGCTGCATGTCACATCCACATATTCCGCAGCTAGGAAACTTTCCACCACCATAGCTCACCCCTGCACTCCAGAGTATGTGGTAATGCACAACGGAATCACAGACACCCTGATATCCCGACACAAGATCTCCTTAAAGGTCCATGCTCTGAATAATGGATACCGAACCATATCCAAGGAGTATCATGACAAGTATATGAGCCTCTCCAAAAACTCCTCCACTGACATTCTACCCTATCGAAGCTACATAAGGTCCTAGATACACACTGATCTCAATGTGGATGGGTAAAAATCTTCCTTGAATAGTCGCTAAAACACCTTCCAAGAGAGAATCACCTCTCCATGAGTATGTATCACCAAAATCCTCTATTTCCCAGCTTAACTCTATAGAAGGATCTCCACTAGGACCACCATCCGATCTCGATGTGTCCTCACAAAGTGTAAAACTCGCATGACTATCTTGATCCAGTAATATGTCACTTGGGGGTCTAGATCACCCCAATAACCCAGAGGTTGTTGCCTCTAGAACTGATGTAGAATAGTTATCCTATGATAATACTTAGCCTGAACAACCAATAAAAACTACCTATCAATAGCTAGTTGCACCACTGGTAACCAACCATAGGTAACACCTTAGTATCAGTTCTCTATACCGAAGCCTCATCACATTGTGAATTTTCATCATGATCATGCTATATAATCCTCTCTGGCTATCTTCACAAAGTAATCTTGAAAATATAATCAAGAAATACCATGATCAAAGAGTATATCTGTAGAGATGACTCAATAAGGACAATAAAAACCGAAATCTAGTTTAATATGATGCATGCACCATTTATTTTCCATCAACTAGTATTCTAGTGTTCTGAGTTGAAAAATAGGTTATCAGAGTCCCGGTGAATGGATACATCGATCACCACACCCACACTAGAATCTATGGCCTGAGAGATGAACTTGAAACATCCTAAAACTATCTCTATGAAATCTAAAAAAAGTTCACGACACCACTCTCCTAATGGTAAATGAACCCCCTCTGATACCACTATGTCATAAACTAACCTGATAGGGCTTTGGCCACTACTCCCCAAGCTCACCTCCAATAGGTTTAGGGATAGAGAGTAGCACCAAGAAGGCATATTACTAACATAGGAGGCATTTCCTATATACCTGTATGCACCCACACATCTCCAAGATCACAAAATGAATAAATGTAAAAACCCAAGGCAATCAATGAATTCATACATCTATATCCCACAACTAGAGTACAATAGAAGTACCTAAAACATAAAAGGGAAAAAATGACCACTAATAAAAAATTTAAAAGTGTCCAACCTGCTTAAAAGGAGGGGATCACTGTCAACTACAACTCCCAGAAATCTCCACGACCAAGATCTGGTAAACACCTCAGTCTATTTGACTCACTAAGATCCACCTGCCTCGGGTCCTCTATGGACTATATCAAAAGGATTGTGGTCTACACAAGACACAAAACCTATGTGGGAAAATCCCATGCCATGGTGAGTATAAAACTACATAGTAGACACCCCAAAAACCCCAAAAGAAAAAGGGAGAAACTAAAAGGAAAAAATCCACTCGACCTAGCCATATGGAAATCCAATTGTGAGTGAAAATCTATCCCAAACCATCCTCGAAAGTACATGACAAGTAAGATAGGTCTAACCATGATGTTAACCTTGACATGTAACAACACCACAAGGACTCCCAAAAATCACCCATATATACTCCTCTTAGACTCCAAGTGTCATGAGGTCCCAACCTCATAGCCATCAATAAGATTCTCTTCATAGGTTCTAACCATAACATAAAACCAGGAGAACACACTCCATGAGATCAATCATCCCTGATGGTACCCATATTATAGATACACTCCATTGGTAACAAATCTACTATTCTAAATGGAATGTTTGAGATAACGTTCTCCCTTAGGAACATCTTACTAAGTCCAGCTCTAGTGACCAGAATTAGTGGTCTTTTCGCTTTACCTTGTGCCAAAAAAAACAAAATAACCCAAATGAAGAGGCCCACCCCTCACCATTGAACATAGTCGAGGGAGAACTTCTCTAGACCATACACTGCTTGCACCCTCTCAAAAAAAGAGGGAACATAGGGGCTCACACCTTTCCACTACCCTATAGTCGAGGGAGTACTACTCCTAACTAACCTACAAAACCTCAGGGACTCCTGTAAATAGTGGCTCGTACATTAGTCCGTAGAGGGAATAACTAACCAATATCAAGGTATCATTAACATTTTTCATATGGGACCACTCCTTGTAACTATATTCCATATTTTAGGGAGCCCCAATCCCAATGGAGGACCCAATCCTCCCTGCTACTTAGAGACGAGGGAGTACTACTCCATAAGTGAAGACCTAAAACCTGATTCAATAGGAGAGTACTACTCATGAAAGACCCACACCCTAATATGACAATAGAGTACCACTTCGTAGATCAAGGACCTGCACCATAACCTAGTAGAGGAGTACCCCTCAGTGGATAGAGGACTCGCACACTGGTTGGACAGGGGAGTACCAACTTTGCCAGCTCTTCACTATAAGGGACCTACGCCCTAATACGGTAGGGGTTTACCAAATATAGGCTAGTGGAAACACTCCCTGTTATGTCATGGGAGTACTGACTCTGTTGGAACAATACGTATGGGGGACCCATGCCCTGATCCAACGGGGGAGTACCGACTCCTTGAATAGAGGACCCACAACCTAGTGTTGCAACAGAGTATCCACTCTATCTATACATTTTATAGGGATGACCTGTGCACTAGTACAATAGAGGATTAATAACTCCACAGATATAGGACCTACACCCTGGTCCAATAGAGGAGTAACTACTCTACCATCATGAACGTCATGGGGAAACTCGCACCCTAGTCGATCAGGGGGTAACACCACTGAAAGAAACTATAAAATGGTAATAAACCTATACCCATGATGTGGGGAGTCCCTTATCAACCTAAGAATAGAGGTAAGGAAAACCCATGCCCTATTCCATTAGGGGAGTAACAATCCTAGCGTCTCTCTATACGAATGAAATCGATCTTCAACATCGGCTTAGTTCCGCTCCACAAACATCTTGCTCGATTCAAACCACCATGTATCTCATAAGATATAACCGAGGCCACCATCATGTTCTACATAGAAAATTGATTAGGATAGGTTACTAATGATCATAAATACGAGTCCTAGAGAAGGAGATATGGAAGGAGAAAGATCCCAGGAGGATCTCCTAGTAGTATATGACGTGCACCGGGGCACACAAGACATGTGAGCTCTCCCGAGCACCTTCTCGTGTATATTTTCCACACAGATTCCATCTCATGTATGGGAAAATGATGTATATAGGAGGTACACGTTGTGTCCCTTATATCTGATCCCGGTCTATGTTCCTCTCTTATACAGACCAACTGATTGTGTCTCTCACACGTTGTGTATCCCATACTAAATGATGTGTTTGGATAAATTGAAACCTTCATGTGTAGTTTTCCTATGTCCATGTACCAGACCCCATGTCCATGTATCTTATCCATGTGCTAGTACATGACCATTTGTTTTGACACTGCAATCCCATTCCATGTACCATGGTCACACGGTTTAAGTCACTACACGACATGTAACCCCTATACACTGCGTGTTGTACCAAATTTTCATCTTCCTACAACAAGAAGATCTACACGGTGTGTTTCAATGAACAACTCACTATGTAGAAAGTGATTCCAATTAGGAATAACCAGCAAAATCACATGATTCACCCTAATTCAAAAAAAAAACACATAGGTCTACTTAGAAGAGATAAAAAAACTATTGAAATAGGGCTCTAAAACCTTAAAACAACAAAAAATGAATGGTATCAGAAAAAAAAAATCAAATCCACCTACCTCATTAGTGAAATGCTGAAGCTTTGGATCTAGAATGATGCCCAAATATTTCTTTTCCTCGATCTAATGATGATCCACTTCAGAAACGGAGATCCATGGCACCTCGTTGCATTGATTCTTCATCGGTTTCATCTTCGCCAATGGGAGGAGAGGTGTAGATCCCCTTGGATGTGTTATTAACATATGAGGGATGGGGGTATTGGTTTTAGTAAATTTACACCAATTATTTTGTCTCCCAATGCCACGTCACCAAAATGGTCCCTGAACAAAACTCTTAGCACATGTGAAATTAGGTCACACTTAGGGAAAATATGATGTTACAGACTCAATGATAGTCTCAAAAATATTATTTGAGTCTCAAAATGGAAGTTATTTATGTTTCAAGTGGAACTATGCACACACGGTAAAATATTTTTAATATATTTAATATCGCCACAGCAAAGATCCCCAGACCCTGACATCCTATGCCGACTCAGCGCCTGGCTCTGGAAATATTTTCTAAAATTTTTTAAAGTCATTCAGGTCAAAAATCAATTCATTAGAATAGAGTTGTATTGGTTCCATCCCATAATGAGGAGTGTACATTGGTGCCGCTCCTAGCACTAGATCTATAGTGAACTAGACCTCTATCTTAGGAGGTAAGTTATAGAAATTGTCAGGAAATACCTCTCTAAAATGATCCACCATAAGAGGTAATTCTCCTAATCGAGTTCCTTGATCATTCATAAAGAGACTCAAAAATTGAGTTTTCACTTCTAGCCCAGAGCACTTAGGTCCAACCCAATTTTCCTAAATATCTCATTCACCCTTGTGTAATTATGTGCTAACATTGGGTGATGTGAAAGAGGCTTGATGATGATATCAGTACACTTGGGAATGATAAATCCTAATCCACTCCACATAGAGAATTATTTCTATGTTTGTATTCTAGAGTAAAAATAAATTAAATATGAAACTGTACCTACCTATATAAAGGGAAAACATCTAAAACTGAATTATGCCCTCTTTTTATACCCTTATTGGAGTGTTAAAAGACATAACACCACATAAGTATATTATTAAAAGAAAAATAATTTCGATTCATGAATCATATATGAAGGATTGTGGTGCACCTATATCAATATGTCATTAACTAAAGTAGAGGCTTCTAGGATAGTATGTGTAACTGTATTTAGACCTGGACCCTACTCCTCTGGTGTTGGCTACACTGCATGCATATGTAATGAACTACAAACATGATATTCTTTTTAACTAGTCTGAGTAGATCCACTCTACTTATGTTGAAGATCGAGGGCCTAACTGCCTCATCCGTGAACACTACTGCCTTGGCCCGACCAGCTTATTTAAGACTAAATCCTAGTCTGACATGGCATCACATATCTCATACCTGATAGAGGTGTTGATACAAATTCCCTACCACCAAATGTAGGAGGAAAATAATGATAAAAGAATTTAATATTATCTATCCTAATACAAGATTGACATTAAATTTGTATCCTTGCATAATGAGGTTTCTTTTTCTATATCCTTCCACAATGGTGACATATTATAGATCTATTAGTGTATGTCAACTGGCTAGAACCAAACCCACTCGCGCCTTATAAATGATGTTGTTTACTACTAGAATAACCCTTACCCTATCAAGAACTAAACCACTATGGATCACAAGACTAACTTCTCTAATATTTTGTTATGTAATTAGGGCCTAATTCACTATATATATAATGGTCTCTATGTGGAATGAATTCACCTATGAGTGGATGGAATGATTAATCCCATCCTCAAAATGCCTCAAAGTCATCAATTAATTACCATCTAGAGATGTAGAAAATCTATGAAGCTCGGTGAAGAGATCAAAAATAACCAAGCACTATCATAGTGCCCTACTGAAGATGCATGAAATCTTGGGTTTGATCCACTCTCAAGGCCTGTGAAAATAACGGGTCATATAAATCCATCTAGAAGTTTATCCAGATTATAACTTGGTTATGCTATAACTGATATATGACATCCCACCAGGGCTTGGCAGAGTCATGAAGTATTTAAGTAGCAATATTGACCCTCTGCTCTAGAGGCATCTCAAAATGATCAAATATAGAGACCATAGCCTATAACCATGAATCCATAGTAAAAGGTCTTCCATCCCCTAAGAAAGTGTGATGATTCTGCTATTGGACGTCCTATGTATGCTCTTCCATTGTTGGGGTATGCTAGGGAGAACTCTAAATTGATTGTATAAACCTGAGAAAACTATCCCTAAACTTTGCATTATCTCCTAGTGGAAGATTAGCAAGAGGTGCCTTAGGTGGCACTATAAGAGGTATCATGGGTGGTTCATGGCCAACTACCTCAGGAGTGGTATCATTTCCACTCTATTAGCATGAAACATGAGGATTTAATGGTGGAATAGGTATATAATTACCCAATTAATTCCTCATACAAAGTTTATAATAGGTAGAGTATGCAGATAAATAATGTTGATAAAGATAGCGATAATAAGGACAGGTACAAAGCCTGCCTCTAGGCATAACATAACTGACATCCTTCTCATAGATTCAGGTCTATATGAGAAGAAAATATCTTAGAAGAATCACTAGGAACATGAACTAGAGCTCATTTCAATGTTCTGGTAAAAATCAAGGTCACAAAATATTCCATGTATAAGGTTTGGTCCATCATTAAAGGTAGTTTTTCTATTTTAATTCATTTAAGGATTTAATCCCCTTTAAATTTGGATGAATTAGGTGGATCACCACTCCAATTAATAGGGGACCATACACATTATGACTTGAAAATGGTATCTAATTAATCCAAACCATAACATATCCCTATAGGTTGCATTGGAACACTCATATAAATAAAGCGTAACAAGTACTACTGGGATCAACAATACAAGGCACAAAAATAGTAACATGAAAAGAAGAAATGTACGCTAAAAAGAAAACATGGACTGACATAATTCCTGACATTTCAAATACTATTGTTCCTAGTTTGGTTCATTTAATGCAACACCCTCATTTCATCGGGATGAAGTAATGGAAATTATAATTCCAATAACATCAGTATTAATAATGTTATAAGTCATGTTCATCAGCCTATGGTGAAGTCGTATCAATGATAAATAACATAATCAATAACTAGTAGTGAGGGACTTAGGTGTGTATGTAGAGAGACTATTCCCTCATAGATCAGTTTATGCATAGTGGTAAACAATAGGTAATAAATAGCATAAGCACAAAAATAAGCAGACAATTTTTTTTTTCAAGAATAATCCATGCAATATAAACAAGAACTGGTGGAAGTAGATAATAAATAACAGTTAAAAAATTATTTCCCTGTCACGATGCTATAAAAAAATTGGATTATTGGGGAACATGGTATAAGAATATACTACATGATATAAAAAACTAAAAAATAAGCCATAAACTTATAGACAACATCTCAAGCATCGGCTTTGTACTCTTCCCCAAAAATCAATTTTATGTAGAAAAGAAATCAAGCAGAAAAAGTAGTGCACTTACCATTATCCATAATTACATTCATAAAGTCTACTCTGGTACTAAACGAAACTCAAGTAGGGAGTGAGATATAAATCTCAGTAGTCTTGCACCTACGGTGTCTAGACCTTTCCATTTCATGATGTAAACAAAAGATAAGTCTTCTATGTATAATAAATGAAGACAAATAAATAAATAAACATGTAAAACTTTGTTCAGGTTCCTAAATGGCACCCTCCCATACAACCTGCGTCGGCCTAATCTGAAAGTATGAAAATAGGTACCTGTGCAGGTATAATATGTATGCAAGGGACAAAGTAAACAAGGCTAACTGAGAAAGGGATACCCCCAAGCTTGTGCTTTATATTGAGGTTTAATTCACATGTTATCATTCAACCGTGCTAGTGAAATAATGGAGAAGCATCACATGTGCATAGGAAATATCATAATAATAATAAATGATGCATCTCATATGAACAAAGAAACAATCAATATGTCAAATCCAAAGTGGAGTCTGAAGACCATCCAAGGTGATCTAAATAGAATCACAACGATTTCTATAGGTATCTCCCTATAACCCAATACCATCAAGTTTTTCAAAGGAAACCCATATGGTATTCCTTGTACCACTCAAGGCATGATGAATCTGTGCCCATGCCAAGTATCTCACACAGGGGACCAAATATCACCCGAGGCATGGAATATCCCTATTTCCAAATGGGTCCATCCTCAATTTCGCCCTAGGGGAACTAACCTCACTCATGTGTATAAGTAATTCCACCTAGCAAGACCATGTTTGGAAATAAAAAGTATTGCTCCTCGCATGGAAAGAGATTCTAATTGAGCATAGTGAGTCCATCCAAGGTATCCTTAAATCAAGACCCATGATCTCTCCTGGGCCACAATGGTAAGCCATATCAATTAGGTACATATCACAAGGTAAAAATTTATTATTGAAATACATTAAATAAACATCTTATTCCAATATCTATCAAGATGTTCAATTAATCCAAATCACAATGGCACAAGTCATTTGTAAATGCATAAATCATTAAAAGAGAATGGGGGATGAGAAAGAGTCATTTTCCACAAGTCATATACCATAGACATTTACATGTCATCATTAGCATTCCCATATCTAATTCTAGAAAGTTAAACCATTAATATGTCTTTATTTTCATGTGATACACATATATCATAATAAAAAAATTCATAAATAACCCAAAAAGAAAAAAATAAAATGGGTTTCATATCAAAATCACGGTGTTTTAAAAAGTGCTTAAAAACCTAACCATTATGTCATTTATAACCCATGAAAAGGGAATGAGAGTTTTATGTATGTCAACTAAAAAAAATCAAATAAATAATTATTATTGTATTTGAATTTTTTTTCTATTTGGAATATTATATTTATAATGTAATTTTATGTCTTCATCCATCATGCTTAAAAAATATTATTCTTTAATAACAATTACATTTTTTATAAATGATTCATAATGGTTTATAAAAATATTGCTATTATCCAAAAATATCTCCTGGGAGTGTCAAACTAGGAGTGAAGAAAGGACCATTTTCAAGCACCAGTTCCAGTTCGAGTCTAGCTCAAAGAAATGTTTTCCGGTTTACCCCAAGATACATCTGTGCCCAAGCCACATCCACTTGTTCGTATCAAAATAGAGATTTTTTTGTTTGGAAACCACTTACTTAAGATTTCACCAAAATACCAGGAAGTTTTCCTATATTTAAACTTTTATATAGGGTTATTTCTAAGGTTTTAATATCTTAATTTCCAAAAATAACTAAACTATCATTTGATACCAACTATAACACCCTACCTTTTTGTTATATAACTTTACAATACATTTTACAAACAAAGGATATTTTAATGTTTAGTGTCTTGGAAATAATGTACATAATACCTAAAAACTTAAAATATTATTATATTCAATACGAAAGGAATATTCAAGGTTCATCCTAATTATATTCATTTCATCTCATAACCTAGGGAAATACATCAAAGGAAAGGGTGATTAGAAGGCCCAGTAAGGGAAAACAAGTGAAATAGTTTACATGTGAACTTGAGCGATATCAATAATAACATGAGGAATATCATAAAGGAATGATAAAGGGGAATATAATAATAATAATAAAATGAATAATATCTTAAAAATTTGGATACAACATTTAATTTATACATTCATAAGCATATCACCAAGGTCTATCCCAAAGGTGTCCTAAAAATTACCAAGGTTATTCACTAAGGTATCGTAAACTTGTCATCTATAGAGATTAATTTCATTACCCACTGTGTTGAAGTGATATTAGGGTGAACCCTTAATATGTATTTACTTTCATGTTTTCTATATAGATCATAATAAAAAATGTCTCAAATAACCAAAATAGAATAAAATGAATGGGTTTCATATCAAAATCCCGGTATTTTAAAAAGTGGTTAAAAATATGATCATTTGTCATTTACAACCAATAAAAAAAGGAATGAGGGTTTTATGTATGTGAAATACTAATTAAATAAATAATTTTTATTTATTGATTAATAAACCTGAAAATTAAATAGGTTTCAGTATTCACGTAATGAAAATAAAATAATTTCTTGAGAAAAATATAGAGATTTTGAGAGGAAAATTATGTAGTATAACGGGTATGAAACATGATTTTATAAAACATTAAAAATAGAGGGTAAATTTGTCAAAAATTCATAAAAGACTAATAATATAGTATAGGTATAGAATAAAATTGAAATAATAATATGATATGGAAATTTGAAAGATATACCACATAAAATAGAACTTGAAAGGAAAAGAGAAGTTGAGAATTCCCTTACCTTGAAGAGTAACTTCTAAAAATCTAAGGTCAGAACCATGATGGTGTGAGGAATCATTGGGATGTAATAATATAATACTTTTTAGGTGAATTATTTTGGAATTAAAGGAAATAAAGGAATGGGTGGGTATTTATATTAAAAGAGAGGGAGTGTTCTATTAATTTCAAAGGACACCTCAGTAGTTGTATTTGCAATACCATGGGCCTACCCATGATATTTTCCCATGGTATTGGCCACTTGGGACACCACATATAATATTTTATTACACAATAGTCTAATATAATTTTAAATTACATATTACATCATTATGATGTCATTAAATACACCAAAAACTCAACACTATATTTTAACTATTCACCAGAAAATAAAATATTTTATAATAATATCATAAATACACCGTAACCTAATACCGACCTTCTGAATTAGAAAAAACATTTATTTAATAATAATAATTCTATAAATATGATAAATTTTACTTTTAACTAGAAAAATACTAAATTATCAAAAATAACAGTCGATAGAAAATGCATTGTAAACTCTATAGTGAATTTTTGACCCTTGAAAAAAATGAAATGATTTTTTCATTTGTAAAAAAATAAGAGTGTTTATAAAACACTATTTTTTTATAGTTAACATTATTAAAAAGCCTTTTTTTAATATTATAATTTATATATCTCTAAAAGGTACAATTTGGGTCCGAAAAGTGAATTTATAAAATTTGTCTCAATTAAACATATATTTTATTAAGAAAAACTACTCTTAAATGTGCATGTCCCATTGTTTTTCATAGTTGTAATAATACAAATTTATGCATGATATATGATGTTATCCTGAAATAAAAATTTATTCTATGTACTTCTATTGTAAAACATAATAAAAAGTTATTGGGAGGAAAGAGATCTATAAATAAAAGTACATTTTTTGGGTTATTACATTCTTCCCTCCTTACGGAAATTGTATCCTCAAAATTTTATATTATTAGAAAATTTTCTCTATTTGGAATATTAAAATTATAAACTAATTTTATTTATTAATACATCATGTTTAAAAAAATATTATTCATTATCAACAATTTCATTTTATATAAATCATTCATAATAGTTCATAAAAAGATTGTGATTAACCAAACATATCCCCTTGGAGTGTCAAACCAGAAGTGAAAAATGCCTGTTTTCATGAACCAATTCCTATTTTAGTGTATCTAAAAGAAATTTTTTTGTGTTTTACCCCAAAATACATCTGTTCCAGATCCATATCCACCTGTTCGTATCCAAACAAGGACTTCTTTGTTCAGAATCCACCTATTTATATTTCACCAAAATACCTGGAAGTTTCCTATATTTAAACATTTATATAGGGTTCTTCCTAAAGTTTTCAATTCCTAATTTCCAAAAATAACTAAAATATAATTTTATACAAAATATAACAAACAACCTTTTTTATTATATAAATTTACATGACATTTTACAAACAGAGGATCTTTTAAAGTTTAGTCTCTTGGAAATAATGTACATAATACCAAAATTCTTAAAACATTCTAATATTTCACAGGAAAGGATTCTTCAAGTTTAATCATAAGTAAATTTATTTCATCTCAAAACCTGGGGACATACATCAAAGGAAAGGTTGAGTAGAAGTCCTAGTAAGGAAAAATAAGTGAAACAATTTACATGTGAACATGAGAGATATTAATAAGAATGTTAGGAATATCATAACGGTATGAAAAAGAGGAATATCATAATAATAATAACATGAATAATAACATCAAAATGTGGCTAAACAATTTAATTTAGACATTCATAATCATATCACCAAATTCCATCTCTAAGGTGTCATTAAAATTTCCAAGGTTATTCACCAAGGTATCGTAAAACCTGTCATATCTAGAGATTAATTTCATTACCCAATGCATTGGAGTGATATCAGGGTACACCGCTAATATTTAATTATTTTCATGTGATCCAAATGGATCATAATAAAAAATTTCATAAATACCCCAAAGAGAATAAAATAAATGGGTTTCGTATCAAAATCCCGACATTTTAAAAGTGCTTAAAAACAAGATAATTATGTCATTTATAACCCACAAAAAGATAATTGTGGTTTTTTTAGGTAAAATCAAGAATAAGATAAATAATTTATATGTATTAATTAATTCCACTATAAATTAAAGATGTTTGGTTATTCACATAAATAAAATAAAATAATTTCTTTAGAAAAAGAGAGATTTTGTGATGAAAATTCTACAACATAATGGGTATGAAACATGGTTTTATAAAACATTAAACATAGAGGGGACATGGGTAACTCATTAATATAAGTTTCATAATACGGTAGAGGGAAATATACATTTTTAAATAAAATCATTTTATGTAAATTTGAATGACATACCACATAAAAGAGAACTTGAAAGGAAAAGAGAAGTGGAGAACTCCATTACATTGAAGAGTAAATTCTAAAAATCTAAGATCATTACCTTGAGGGCCTGAGGAAACCATTTGAGGAATCCTTGTGAGGTAATAATATCATAAAATTGATTATAATTATTTTTTAATGAAATTAAATGAAGGAATGGGTGGGTATTTTTAGTAAAAGAGAGGGATTTTTTTATTAATTTCAAAGGACACCTTAGTAGTGGAATTTGAAAAACATTAGCTTGACCATTGTATTTTCCCATGGTATTGGACAAATGGGACACCTAATTTCATATATTAATGCACAAGAGTCTACCATCATTTTAAATTATAAATTACATCATTATGATGTCATTTGACACACAAATAACTCAAAATTGTGTTTGTACTATTCACTAAAAAACAGAATATTTTATAAAACTGTCATAAATTCACCATAACCTAATATCGACCTTATGAATTCAAAAATTTCATTTATTTAATAATAATAATTTTCTAAATATTATTATTTTTACTTTTAACTCTAAAAACAATTAATTATTAAAAATAATACCAGACAAAAAAAGCATAGTAAACTACATAGTAAAATTTTTGACACATGAAAAAAATAAAATTATTTTGTCATTTTTAATTAAATAAGAGCATTTATATAACACTGTTTCATTATAATAAAAATTATTAATAAATCCTTAGCTTAATATAATAAATTATATCACTAGGAAAAGTACAATTTGGGTATGAAAAGTCAATTTATCAATTTTGTCTCAATTAGACATATATTTTGTTAAACAAAACTATTCTTAAATGTTTATATCATATTATTGTTCATAGTTGTAATAATACAAATTTATGAATGATATATAATGTTCTAATGAAATAAAAATTCATTCGATGTGCTTCTATTGTAAAACATAATAAAAAATTATTGGGAGGAAAGGGATTCATAAATAAAATAAGTACAATTCTTGAGTCGTTACATTATTCCCCCTTAAAGTAATTGAATCCTCGCAATTTTATCTTATTATAAATTTTATTATATTAAGAATATTATAATTATAATGTAATTTTATGTATTAATACAGTGAGCTTAAAAAAATATTATTCTTTAACAATAATTAAATTTTCTTTAAATCCTCCATAATAGTTTATAAAAAGATTGTGATTAACCAAACATATCCCCTGGGTGTGTCAAACCTAGAGTGCATTAAGGACCATTTTCATGAACCAGTTCCTATTTCAGTATAGCAGAATGTGTTTTTTTCAGGTTTTACCCCAAGATACATCCGTGCTAGAGCCACATCCACTTGTTTATATCAGAACATGGATTTATTTGTTCAGAAACCACTTACTTAATATTTCACCAAAATATCAGGGAGATTTCCTATATTTAAACTTTTATATCGGGCTTTCAATAATGTTTTCATTAATAATTTCCAAAAATGACTAAACTATCCTTTGATACCAAATATATCATCCTTCCTTTTTATTACATAACATTACATGACATTTTACAAACAAATGATATTTTAAAGTTTAGTGTCTCGAAAATAAGGCACATAATATAAGAAAAAAGAATGGATTATTCTATTCCACATTATAGTCTTCTTCGATGTTCATCGTAAGTACATTTATTGCATCTCACAAACTGTGTACATAAGTAAAATGAAAGGGTGAGCAGAAGGCCTAGTAAAGGAAAACAAGTGAAATAGTTTACATGGGAACTTGAAAAATATAAATAAGAACATGATGAATATTATAAAGGAATGATAAATAGGCATATCATAACAATAATAACATGAATAATAACTTGAAAAAGTGGCTAAAAATTTTAATTTCTCATTCATAAGAATATTATCAAGGTCCATCCACAAGGTGTCAGAAAAATTACAAAGGTTATTCACCAAGGTATCACGAAACTTGTCATATCTAGAGATTTATTTCTTCAACCAATGAATTGGAGAACTATCATGGAAAACCCTTAATATGTCTTCATTTTTAGGTGAAAAACATATATCATAATAAAAAATTTCATAAATAAACAAAATAGAATAAAAGAAATGGGTTTCATTTCAAAATCACAATAATCTAAAAAGTGATTAAAAACATGAGAATTATGTCATTTATAACACAGCTAAAGGGAATTATGGATTTATGTATTTAACATCCAGAATAAAATAAATAATTTTTATTTCTTGATGAATACTACTATAAATTGAAGAGTTTTGGGTATTCACATAAAGAAAATAAATGAATTTATTTAGAAAACGAGAGAGATTTTGAGACGAAAATTTTAAATTATAATCGGTATGAAACATTGTTTCGTAAAACATTAAAAAGTTTTAGGTATATTAGGTTATATGCCATATGAGGGGTGTGAATCAGGTTATGACAGATTAAAACAATAGCCACTATTGATCTTGTTTTGTTGTTAGACATAAATCTATTCTCTCTCCTCCCCATTGTAGAGTATGAGAAAATATTAAAGCATGCACATGACACATAAAATTTACTTGTTTCACCCTCACAGGGCTAAAATGAAGGAGCATACACTGACGATGTACTGATGTACCAAATTCACTAGAAGCACATAACTTTTTACCATGTTTGGAGTGGACTCACTGTACCTCATGGTTTATAACCAAAATCAATTTGGAAGCTCACTACTCTCTTGACTGAAGTGTGCTCACTACTTCTTTAGAAGATCCACTAAAAATTTATAGACATGTAGGTGGCTTCATTATCTCAAATTAATGCATCCTCCACTTTATGTAAATGCTATATTGACGCTCCACTTTAATCCACTAATGAATGAAACTTTACTGCAGTATTATTGGGTAACCTTAAATCTTTCCCACAACCATTACTACATCTTGCACACAACATTATTTCCTTGTGTTCAAGATTCCACTTTTGTCGTGCAACACCCATTGCGTGTAACTTCAATCTTACGTGCAACTCAAATCTTACACACAACTTTCTTAGATTATGTGCAACTTAAAATCATTCACACAACTACCTTTGCATAAACTTCTTAAGTAATCTAGAGCTCGGATTATCTCCAAGTGTTGAGCTATTTTTAATGAGAGGGTGACCTATTATTTATAGGCATCGCCGAACCCAGTGCAGAAGATTATCTATGTTGCACAGGATTCTCTTCAAGCGCGAAGAACCCCATTTGATATCGCATTGGGTGTACATGTTTCTTTCACATAGCCTTATCTTTCATGAAACTCCAAATCATTCACATGCTTCATGCCTTTTCCATTTGTTAACATTCTGATCCTAAACCATGAATTGCATAAAAGTTCCCAACCCACCTTAGATCTGTTCTTTTTGTACCACCTATAGATCATCCATTCCTTTATCGTTGTTCTTTTTCAACAAACAAACCATATTTTCCAATAAATAAAAAACCCAAAAAAAGGTTTAATGTTACCTAGAAGTATTTTTTCCCAACAATATCCCCATTTGGGTTTGTTGACAACTATTCTTATAACAACTCTCTACACTTTGATACCTCATCAAAGCTCATTCCATGATCTACCATCATTTTCCTCTTACGATTCAAATATCAACCAAAGATTCACTGACCACATACTCTAAACCCACATGAGTACTGATTATCATGGGAAAAAAGAGTAGTATGAAAAGTTCAAAAATGAATCACTTCATTTCTGAAACTAATTGTTGATTCCATACGAATACCAATAAACTACTTTCATCATGAACATCAACTGTCATGATATCAAATCTTTGACCAATCATATTAAACAATGTCAGATTTAAAAACTCATACTCCCACTATCTCACTACTCCACCTCTCAGCTTCTCCCCATGACTTTGACTAAGAAATTTCCCACCTTCTTGAGCCATATTTTCTCCCCCATAAGGAACTATTTCTCCCCATTTTTCAACAAACCCAAATGTCACTCCTTTGCGGTCTGCAATAGATTATATAATACATACTAGCACATTATGGAAAAACACACCATACCTTGGGGAGGGGGTGGGGGGTACCATATCCACACTTTTTCAAGTGCAGGGAGTCACCTGAACTCCCAAAGCTAGTCGATGATGCTCAAAATATTCCTTGGGTATGGCCTTCGTTAGAATTTCTGCAACCTATAGTTCCATAGGCACATACTCCAACTTCACGATTCCCTACTCAACCTTCTCCTTGATAAAATTATACTTTATATCAATGTAATTTGTCCTTAAGTGATGGATGGTGTTTTGTTTGAGAGTTATATCACATGAATTATCTCACCGGATTCCGATTAGATACTTTACCTAAACTCCCATATCCTTAAGATGCTACTTCATCCACAATAACTATGTGTATGTTTGAGTGGCTGTAATATATTCATCTTCTGTGGTGCTCAATGAAATGAAATCTTGCTTCCTTTTTATCCAAGAAATACACAATCCACCAAGATAAAAATCACCTCCTAGCTCTGATTTCATGTCATCCGCAGAATCGACCCAATCTACCTCTCTATATCCCCACAACTTTGGCTAAGATTTTTCATTATACATCAAACCAAAATCAATAGTTCCTTTGATAAACCGAATTATTCTTTTTACTGAAATCATGTGTATTTCCTTGGGATTGCTTTGATATCGCACTACTTGGAATGTGGTGAAAACAATATATGGTCTTGTCGCTATCAGGTACAATAAACTTCCAATAACTTGCATATATTATGTAATATTAACTGCCTTACCATTATCATCTTTTGATAATTTAATCTGGATTGCAACCATAGTTTTCATCTCTTTGAAATTTTCCATTCCAAATATTCTTAGAACCTCCTTGGAATATTTGTATTTTGAAATGAATGTTCTATTCCTTCCTTGTGCCACCTGAAAACCAAGAAATAATTTCATCTCTCCAATCATTGACATTTCAAACTCACTTTTCATGAATTTGGTAAACTATCTACACTAAGCTTCATCTGATTCGTCAAATATTATGTCATCAACATAAACCAACACCATCATCCATTGATTACTATCATTGTTTAAATAGATATTTTAATCAACTCCAACATACTAAAAACCATGCTTATTCAACTACTAATCAAGCCTTGAGTACCTTGATCTTGGTGCTTGTTTTAGTCTATATAGTGATTTCTTCAACCGATAAACCTTTTTATCATCTTCATGAATGAGTAAACCATCTGGACTCTCAATATAAACTTCTTCTTCCATAACCTTTTTTCAAAAATACAGATTTGACATCCTTTTGGAAAACCATGAACATCTGTTGTACTATAATGGAAAAGAATAATCTGATTTTTTTCTGCCTTGCAACTGGTACGAATTTCTCATCAATATCAATACCCTCTATCTGGGAGTATCCTTTGCACACTAGTCATGATTTGTTTCAAATAACTGTTCCATATTCATTCATCTTGTTATGAAAGACCCACTTAGTAACGATGACATTCTTATCTATTGGCCACAAAATAATCTCGCACGTTTGATTCTTCTCAATCTGATCTAACTCTTCATTGATATCATGAAGTTAGTTTTCATCTTCTACTACATCTGTAAAGCATTTTGGCTCTTCCTGAGATAATAAGGATGTTTTCTGCAATGATTTTATTCTTCTTTCCTAAATTGAAGCTGACTGATCACCAATGATATTCTTCCTTTAAATTTCAGTTCGACTCCTTGGCTTCTGTGCAAACACAGATTTTACTTCCTTAGGCTCATCATCAGTATCTTCATCTGAATCAACATTTTCCACATCTACTCATCCAATGTTACTTTTCTCTTCATCACTTTCAGCAAGAAACTATTTACTGTGCTGTTGAGTATTCTCTTCATTTTCCATAATAGTGACATCATTTCTATCAACTACTTTTCCCAGACTCTTGTTAAAGCATTTGTATGCTTGGATTTTTCCTGAATAGCCAAGGAATATCCCTTAATCTCCACACGACTTAAAGTTCCTATGTTTCTCCTTGTTGAGGATAAAACACTTACTTCCAAAGATTCAAAAGTATTTCACTGTTGTATTCATTCCATTCCACATCGCACACTGAGTATTTCCTTCTTTTAGAAATAATAGATCTCTATTACAAATGTTGACCTATGTCAACACTTCTTCCTTCAAGAACTTATCTGGTAGGTCTTTTTTCTATAAGCGTTATTCTTTACATATTGTGGATGATCCGATTTCTCCTTTTAGGAACTCCATTTGGTTGGGGAGTTCTCACAGAAGTAAATTTATGCCTTATCCCATGTTTCTCGAGATAGACTTCCACCTGACTGTTTTTGATTTCATACCATTATCAGTACAAAATATCATAATTTTCTGTCCATGCATCCTTTCGCACTCCCTCTGGTACTACTTTAAGTAGCTAAACACATCGGACTTTTGGAAAATTACAAATAGCGTTTCCATTATGCTATATTTATCAATGAAAATAATGCATTAACTCTTCCCATAAATTTCTATTGGTGTGATAGGCCCACAAACATGAACATGCACCAATTCGATCACTCTTGTTGACTTATTTTCCTTTTCCTTATACGTTTTTCTGATGAGCATACCTTATTTGAATGCATCGCATGTATGAGTATTATCCCATGATATATTAGGGAGGTCTTTAGATGAATTACACTTTAAGAAATCTTCTAGGGAATGCTGGCATAGATGAACAAGTCATTTATGCCACAACTTGTTTTCTGCATCTCTGGATAAAAACACATATCTTCTTCTCCACTAAAAAGGTAGAGATTCCCCTTTGTTCTTTTTCCCTATAGGATCACTGTATCATCTCTTCCATTGAAAACAAACATCTTCTTGGTAAACCGTATTGAATTCCTCGAGTCACACAGTTGAACAATGCTGAGAAAATTGTGACTGAGACCTTCTACAACTGAGACATCATCACGTCTTATTTCTTTTCCCCCAAACCTAGCCTTTCCTGATCCAATTATCTTCAGGCCATCATCGTTTCCAAATTTGAAAACTCTTTATTTGTCATATTTTATGCCTAAAACCAGATCCTTATTTCTTGTAATGTGAGATGTGTAACCACTATCAAGGATCCATGATCCAGAATGGTCTGATTCTTTAAGGGTAATTTCAGCAACCACTGCTTTCTCTGCTCTGTTATTCTTGGTCCATATTTTTGTATTCACACTCGGCATAGATTGAGACTTTTGATCTTTCTCAGATTATGATGGAAAAGATTAATCTTACAAATCTGCAAATCTATTTTTCATTTTTGACTCACATATTGGTTCATTGATCCGCTACTTGAAAATTTTTTGATTCTTCTTTGGCACATTCTTCTCTATGGTTTATGTATAGTATATAGCCATGTTCCCAAATACTCTTCACCCAAAATAGTTTCCATTGATATATGATTTATAAAACCAATATCTATTTGGCTTCCACCTCTGTTCTTGTGCCCTTTGGTATCTTCGGGCAGTAGAGAACACATTTTGTGAGTGTCCCATATTTCCCCAGCAATAACACCAAATGAAAGGTGCATTCCTGTGTGTCACTTCTATAATGCCAGTATCCCCTTGGGTTATTTGAATTTTATGATTCTTCATTGTACCCACATAAATTTTCATTCTTGGAATGGGTGCTTGCACTCTGACTTCAACCCTCACTGCTTCCTGTTTCTGATTGAGCCTCAAATCAGCCTTTACACTTGAGCTCAATTGCCAGTTCTTTTCTACTGAACTGCTAGGCTCATCTTTAATATTTCTAGTCTTCTGAATGATCTGATTTCCTGAAAATGTGTTGGGAATCATAAGTTTTTCTCGGTCCTTAACTTTTTTGTCACAGACCAACAAATTATCCTTCATGTTCATCGATATTCTTGATTTTATCTTTCATTGTTCTATTCATTCCATCGATCTTCCTTTTCAGTTATTCTATCTTGATTTTATAACCACTCACAAATTTTGAGTCCTCAGGTGTTGATGACTTGAGTTTCTCAATTTCATCCATCATCTAAGACTTCGCTTCTTCTTGCTGCTACATATAATGTTGGTTTTACGAACCAATTTGTTGGATTTCATTGTTTTGGCTCTCTAAACATCTGTCTCTTTAAGTGAAGACTATAACTCTCCTTGAATATCAACTCTTCCTTCAACTTCTTCTTCTTCATCAATGTCGGTTTCTTCTTTTTTCTGAGTACCACCGACAACATCCACCATAGAATTTTATCCCTGATATTTACAGTTTTCAATCTTCTTATCCTCTGCAACCTCAGACTCATCTGAACTGTCAAATTATTAGGAAATAATATTATTCTTCTTGAAGAAATTTATCTCAAACTATTTCTTCCCTTTCACATAGGCTAAGAATTATTTTTTGAAATTTTAACTTCTTCATTATCATTATCATCATCTTGATACTTTTTGGGGAACCTTGCCAAAAGATGACCAAACCATCCACATATGAATCATGCTAGTGGAAGTTTCCCTGTATACATTCCTTTTCCTCTTTTCAGACTTAAAGAAAGGAATGACATCACCTCATCTTTCTGTTCTTCTTCCTGAGTATAATTCAATTGTGAGCTTCTTCATGGCCTTGAATACCACCTATTTGGATTTCCCCTTTTCCACATCCTTGTTATCATCATTAGTCATTTAATATGAAACCAAGGTATAGTGAAAATTTTCTAGGGCCATCTCTTTTGGATCTTTATCTTCCATTACAAAAACATTCAGATTGAACCGAGGTGGAAGTTTCCTCAAGATGAACTTCACGATATTTATGTATTCAATAAATTATACAAGACCTCACATATCTTCTACAAAAATATTCAACCTATCAAAGAATTTTTCAGTAGAATCATTTGGGTTCATTTTTATATCTTCATACTTATTCCACAACACCTGCATCTTTGATTCATTAACCTTTGAATCTACTTCATATATGTTCAAAAGTTTTCCTCACATGGAATTTGATGTTTTTCATGGAATCACCTTCATATAGATAGAATTGGATATGGATCCTTTCAAAGAATTGATTCCCATAGAATCATCATACAATTTTCTTTGTTCAGCTTCTGATAATGCACCACTATTAATATCAGCAGTTATACCTTGCATTGCTACTGTAGACACATCCATTCCCAAAGATCAGAAGTAGTATTGCATTTGATTCTTCCATAGCTGAAAATTATTACCGTTAAATATCAGAATCCCTTTATGATTAGTGACCTCTATTTGAGAGAGAAACATTAATATTTACCTTTACCTATGATACCAATTGTTAGGTCCACTAGGTTAGATACCCTGAGAGGGGGTGAATCAGGCTATTCCAAATTAAAACAAACACCCATATTGATCTTGTTTCATTGTTAGAAAAAACTCTCTTCTCTCTACTTTACATTGTAGATTATAAGAAAATATTAAAGCATGCACTAGACACATCAAATTTTCCTGGTTCACCCTCACTGGGCTATGTCCAAGGAGCATACACCGACGATGTTCCAATGTACCAAATTAACTAAAAGTGCACTGCTGTTTACAATGTTAGGAGCATAATCACTATCCCTCTTGATTTACAACAAAAAAAATTGAAATATCGCCGATCTATCGACTGAAGTGTGATCAATAATTATTCAAATGATTCAATGACAATTTATAGAGTTGTAGGTCCCTTCATTATCTCAAATGAATGCATCCTCCACTGTATGTAGATGCTCTATTGATGTTCCAATTTCATATACTGATACATGAAACATTACTGAAATATTACTAGGAAACATCAAATATTTCGCACAACCCTTACTGCATCTTGTATGCAACTTTATTGCCTTGCACGTAAGATTCCACTTTTTTTGTGCAACACCCCCTGTGTGTAACTTCAATCTTACACACAACTCAAATCTTATGCGCATCATTATTAAAGGGATTTTTCCCTACAAAAAGAGAATGGACAGGGTTCAACCATTCATAAAAGGATAATAATACAATATAGGGATAGAATAAAATTGAAATAAAAACATGGTATGGAAATTTTAAATACATAACACATAAAAGAGAACTTGAAGGGAAAAGAGAAGTTAGAAATTCCTTTACCTTGAATAGTAACTTCTAAAACTCTATGATCAGGTCCTTGAGGGCTTGAGGACCCCTTGTGGGGGAATCATTGAGAGGTAATACTATCAGAAATTTGAGGGGAATTATTTTTTAATGAAATTAAATGATGGAATGAGTGAGTATTTGTAGTTAAAGAGAGGCAGTTTTTTAGTTGATTTCAAAGCACACCTTAGTAGTTGTATTTGTAAACCCATGGACTTTCCCATGGTATTGGACAAGTGAGACACCTCATATCATATTTAAATTAATAAGAGTCTACCAACATTTTAAATTACATATTATGTCATTATCTTTTCATTAAACACACAGAAAACTCAAAACTATATTTTTACTATTCACTAAAAACCTAATATTCTATAAAAATATCATAAATTCAAAATAACATAATACAGATCTTCTATATTAAAAAAATGAAATTTATTTAATAATAATTATTCTCTAAATATGATAAAATTTAATTTTAACACTAAAAATAATTAATTATTAAAAATAATATAGGACATAAAATGCATTGCAAATTTCATAGTAAAATTTTAGACACTTGAAAAAACTAAAATTATATGGTCATTTATATTTAAATATGAGTATTAATATAACAATATTTCATTATAATAAATATTATTAATAAAAATTTATTCTAAAAAATAATTTATGACTATAAAAATTACAATTTGGGTCTAAAAAGTAAATTATCAAATTTGTCTCTATTAAATATATATTTTATTAAGAAAAACTATTCTTAAATGTGTATATCACATTTTTGATCATAGTTGTTCTAATAAAAATTTATGCATGATATATGATGTTATAATTAAATAAAAAATCATTCTATGTGCTTATATTTTAAAACATCAAAAAATTGTTTTGGGCGGAAAGTGATCTATAAATAAAAGCACATTTTTCAAGTCGTTACAGTCTGCTTCATCACTTTTCAGGGATCCATGCTCCGAATAATCCCCTGACAGACACAATACATCCTACAACCCTATAATAATAATTATTAGGTCTATTTTAAGTAATTATACCCAATATTAAATGGTATGTAGCATTGGATATATTCAGGATGTTACTGTGTATGTTTTTCTTACATGTTAGAAATACTATCACAAATATAGTGGGAAATTATTACAGAGGCTGAGATATATGAGAATTAAACATATATAGGATTTTTAAAATTGTTTAATTCATATTTTTATCTTGAGGTACTAAATTTTATTAAAACATATGAGTTTTTAGACTACGATTATGAATGTATGGTCATCCTCAAGAATGATTCTTGATTTGTTAAGATTATTCACTATATAGAAAACTTAGTGACTAAACATAATATCATATATTAGAGGTTTAAGAAAATTATTTGAAACAAGATTAACTATAAGGATATTTTAATTAAATTATATTATTATAAATAGGTTGTGAAGAAAGTTTTTATTACTGAGGCTAACACCGTGAAAGTTCAAAGTTTAAGTATTTTTGTTCCTTGTCCTGGTGGAGGTATTAATTTTTTTATTTGGAAAAAGAGGAATCATGATTAATTTTGATAGGGAATTATATATAAGTGGTATAAGAGTTTAAATAGCTCTTAAGAAATGATTTTATCTTTGTGTTTCTAATGTGATCGTGTGAGACATGTGAATTAAAACTTTACAATTTCACTTTAAGAATGTCATTAATAAATAAATATATGACATTTGTAGAGGTTTAATACATTTTACCTTAGGAATATAATACTAGAGAATAAAAAAACATGAGTATCACTGATTAAAAAAAATTCACCTAAATAGCATGGATCTAGATATCATGATTGGATGAGTGAAAAAAAATTAAAGGGAGGGATACTTCAGAATAAAAAGAACTAGGTTTATATATTTTTTGTGGAACATGTTCGAGTAGAGTCCGAGGCTAGAACCACAACAATATGATATAACTTATTTATTGCATATAATTTCATTTCATTGTTATTTGATACAAGTAAATCTCATTCATTCATACATGCATGTGTAGTATATCATTTGGGATTACATGTATAGTTAATGGCTTATTTTTTAGGATTGAAACATACTTGGGAGAAATAAGATATTGAGTATTTAAATGACCAACCTTCACTATTATGGAAATAAATATGAAAAATATATGGGAATTTATAATTCTTGAGATGAACACTTATGAACTTATTGTCATATTTGGCTTATTAGAGATATGTAATGCTCATATTGACTACTATAATCGTAATATTTATTTTATATCACCATATGGGCATGTTACAATATCTAAGGAGATTGGAATATTAATGATATCTAAGAAGGCCCCATTATCTGGGACCTTATATGTTTATATTGAAAATTTAATGAATTAATTATTGAATAAGTATAATAAAATATACAACCTAAAGTCTCTCTTTTGGTTAGTAAATTTCCTATCATATTTCATTAATAATTTTTGGGCTATAACTAAAAGGGATGTGGATTCCTATATTAATTTGTAACTGGGATCAAATGTGATACCTTAAAATTCTTTTGAAATATAACCTATATAATTGCACAAAATGAAAGTTAATATTGATGATATTATTTGAAAAATGTGTTTCTCCATGGGAAGTATTGACACGTCATTCAGGAGTGGTAAGAAAAGATCTTTAAAACCACGGGTTAATAAAATTGTAAGTGGAAACCATATGTTATCTACAGATATGGGTACATGAAAATGAATTTTCCCTATTTTTTATAATAGGGGGTGATTTTTAGAAGTTTAGCATTGAAATAAATTAGAATCTTTTTAAAAAAATATTTAAATCAAGAAGGTTAAAGGTGTTGGTTTTGAGTTGGATATCCAATTATGATGTTATCAGAATATTCAAAATAATTTTATCCTCTTATTATTAATTTATAAATGAATAAATGCTTAATAAATTCATCAAAAACCATAGGTTTGAGGAAAAAGTGAATAATAATCTTTCTTTAATCACTAATTAATCATTCCACATTCTTATATGTGTGAAACATTTATCTAGGACACAAATATATTTTATTACTACTTTATTACTTAGTCAATTCCAAATCTGGGTTTGGTGATCCTAAGAAAATGTGAATAAACTCACTATCTTCACACATGTGACATAAATCTATAAACATTCCCTACTCAGCCTAGTTTATTTTATTATATATAGATTAAACTAAGTGGGGGGAGATTAGTGATCACTGGACAAGTCAATACGAAATAAACATAAATAATATCATAAACCTGATCACATTCAAAATAATAAACTGCCACTTCACACCAAAATAAATTAACAAAAGAATGAATTTTATTCATTGATGTTACAAAATCAAGATTTAAAATTGGAATTCTTTACCTTCCTCAATAACTGAAGAGTTTACCCCTCCATGTGGAGGTCAAAGAAGGGGGAGAGAAATCCTTAAAAATAAGTTGTATATAAACCCAAAATCTCATAACCAAGAGTCGTTGTTTACTTTATTACATTAGTATAAAATATAAGGAATCTCACCTTCCAGAATCAATCTGTTTAATAGTCCAAGAAAACTAGATGCACACATGATTCAAACATTATATTAGAAATATAAAAAAATATTATTGGAAACATTATTTCATCCTCTATATCAAAAATAATATTCTAATTTAAATCTCATGGAAATTAAAAAAACTAAAGGGTTAGCTTAGATGATTAGTAAGGGTTAAGTACATTGTAAGTTATCAGAAATAAATAAGGCATTGTCAATATGGAAGAGTGGATAATTAGAAAACGTGAAATTCAATGAAAATATGGGTTAAATGAGTATCCATGTATATTATCAATAAATAAATCACATGTATTAATAAAATAAAGTTCCTAATAAATTAAATTCATTATTCTTGACATCGTTGATCCATGCCTCTTAACCAAGATATCATGAATCTTACCATTATGGACTCTCAACTAAGACAAAATTCTTAATAAATGGGTAAGTGTAAACTAAATACCCATATAATACTGCATGATAACTATTTTGTATCATGAAACCTATAAATTCATTGAGGTAAAATCTATAACTAGGTTTGACCTGTCACTTTCATGTCCTATTCATTCCTTATATTTTTAATGATTAATACAATTGATTCTAAAAATTCCTTATAAGTCAACAATTATTCATATTGAATCTATAATAAAAGGACAAAATACATTATTATAATAATCCATCTAGAAAAATATATTCTATCATTGGATCATATCCTTAGTAACATCAATGGGTGTTTCTATAGTAGAAAATAACTAAAAAATATAACTGGAAATTTTCTTGAGGAAAATACACTTTTCTCTTTGAAATCACTTATTAAAATCTAAAAATTAACCAAATAATAATGACAATGTTTTATTTGAAAATAAATTTGGAATATTTTAATGTAATCTTCAAAGTATTGAATGCTCATGATGGATGGAAATTCTATTTATGCAATGTTATCTAAAAAAATGATTTTTTTTACATTTTTAGTAAAAAGTAAAAAGTACCACGTTCAGAAAACGACAAGAACATTCCTTTTAATTTTATTATAAAAATTTAATAATAGGTAAAAATTAATTTAAAAAATAATATGGTAATATTAAAAAAATTATATATTTTTTTATAAAACATGGAAAAGGAAGAAAAATAATTCTCACTAAAGAGAAAATAAAGTACGCTTTTCTTAAAAACATTTTCTCAATATTTTTAAGTACCCAAGATGTAAAAATGGAACTATTACTTAAAAATTTCTTGAATAACTAGAGGAAAATAAAATTAAAGGGTTTTATCATATAATTATCATATAATGTTCCATAATGTAAATTCAAATATAAACAATCTTTAAATTAAATGAGATTAAAAGTGAAATCCCTTACCTTAAATTCAACTTTCTTCATAAGTGATTTTAACCTCATGTATAATAAATATATATTTATTATAATTATATAATATAATAATTTGAAAAAATATAATATCATATATTATCCACATATAACATTTAAATCACCCATTTATTAAAAAAATCTTTATAAAATCATCATTTTTAGGTATTAACCATTTCATTTTTCCTGAGAAATTTGGTTTGGTAGTTCCAGTCCTTGTATTTTGATCATGGTTAAATAATATAAATTTTCAAATAATTATATAAATATCATATATATATATAGTTATATATATAAGGTAGAGATAAAAAAAATGAATTACTCCGTTTATAGAGACGGTAGGACGTACGTATACATGAACGCTATTTTCACTTTTTGAAAGATAGAAATAAATAAAGGTAAATAATAATATACCTTTATATAATCATTTTTATATAATATATATCATATATATTCATTAAATCTATTATAATTAAAATTTATGAAATGTTAAAATTAAAAACTAATCACATCACTTTGTGGAGGTATTAGTCTATACGTATGCACGAGCAACATTATCATTTTCTAACAGATGGGAAGGTAAAAAGGTAGATATGATATTATAACTCCATAATAATTATTTTTTTAATATATTTCATATATACACATTAAACACAACATAATTACAAGTCATGAAAAATAGTGATGGAAAATGAATTGTATCACTATGTAGAGATGGTAGTCTATACATACGCAAGAGTGATATTTTCATTTACCATTTGATAGAGAAGAGGGTGAGTAATGGTTGTTTCACAATCATAATAAAATTTATTTATATTTATGACACTAAATTTATTATTTTATGATTGATACAATATATCTAGAGGTAGTAGAAAAAGAAATGAATATAAAGAGGCTGGGTGGGATGGTTACCTCTTCTTTGGTGAACCCACTTTAGATCCATTCTTAAGGACACTTAGAATGGTATTTTAAGAAGAAAAAACTTCTAATTCATTTATAATTAATTTTATATGATAATTTGGAATATTTTTGTCAATATATATATTTTTATCAGAGTCGTGTAAATAAAAGAGATATGGGGTGTCCATTTATAAGTGAGGGGAGGGGAACCCTTGGAATCACATAAATTATTAAATTAATATAAAACAATTATCAAGTTAAAGATGATCAAAATTGTTTAATTTTGACTATAGGATGATTATGATTCTCAATACACACATAAAATAACTTTTTTACAATTTTATGTGATGTTTAAACCCTTTTATATTTGTTGTTAACCATTTTCACTATTACTATAATATCAAGGTTTTTTACTCTTTAAGGGTCAAGAGTTTTACCATTAAAGGATAAGTGACCCATAAATGGACCATGAATGATATTTTAAAACATGTACTATTAAATATGTTAAATATAGTTTTCTAATGACTTAAATAATTTAATAAAAAATTATTTTTTGTAAAATATCATTAATTTCATTTTTAATACTATTTATTTAATCTGACATTAAATTCATCAAAAAAAGACAGAATTTTATTATAAACTTTTAAAAAATATCTATTATGTTATATATATGCAAAAAAATTATGTAACATAATAATTCACCCAAATTGTGTTAATTTTAATAATTTTAAACTCATTTATTATATTTTCTTATTAATTGAATAAATAATGTGTCTGAATTGTGTAAGAATCTAATTTAATTATAAAATAAAAAAAGTAAAAACAAATTACTATGATAAAAAATTAATTTATAATAAAAATAAAAATTTATAACCAAAATTATCATATTTTTCCCTAATGATAAACATTTGGATATATTAAAATGAAGAGAGTGATATTTTGTTTATATTATTTAATTAAAATTACATTATTGTCATTATCAAAGGAAAGTGGAAATAAATTGCAATATTTTTTAGACTTTAATGGATATGTTCGAGAAAAACATATCCAATAAAATTAAGACAAGTTTAAGGTATATTTTTAGGCCTTATTCCATTATTCTTAACCTTAATTACCTCATTTACCCTTACAAAGGTGACAAATATTTACTACCGTTACAATTTATAATGACAAAAATAAAATGGAATAATTTAACAAATTTGGAAATTTTGATTCCAAATGTTGGATAAAAATTTCAATATTTTTTTATTGTAATTATTAGAAATCAATTTTTATATAAATGCATGCAACACAATAGAAAATAATTTTTTGAAAAAATTTATATTTTTGCATAAAAATTAACTTATATGAGAATTTTGAATATTTTTAAATAAATATAGAATTAATTTGATTATTATAAATAAAATGATTCATTTTTCAATTTAACAAAAATTAAAAATATAATGTGACTTTTAATTAAAAGTATTTATTAAAAACAAATGAAAGTATTTGAAAAATCGGTATTTTTAACTATTCACTGAAAAATCAATCATTTTTGGAAAAATAAAAAAATTCACCCTAAGATAATTTTTATTTTTTCATTTAATAAATTATATCATTTTTATGAAATTTAATTTCTAAAATTGGATTGAATTTATTATAACATCTTCACAAAAAATGTAACAAAAAACTTTTGTGAAGAAAATATATTATTAATGCGTTAAATAGATTCCTCCGAAATTGTGTATTTATTTATAATAATTAAAAAAATAATTAAATAAAATATTTGTACAAAATTTAATTAAATTGGTTAATCCTATAAATATCTTCCAATCTAAAGATTAGGCGATAGCTATCACATAATAATATTTTGATTTTATGTTGTGGTTTGTTTAAAATCAATGTTGATAATAAAAAAACTATAAAAGGAATTAAATTTATTTAATGAGACATATATTAAAAAATATTGGGTGTTAAATTAAACCCTCTTATAAAAATTTCAGCAACAAAATTTTTTCCCTTCGGTTTAAACAATTGAGAATCCTTCAACCTCATCACCTCCTTAGGATCCAATGTAGCTTCCTCAATTTTTTTGATTTCACCAAAAAAAATTGACCAATTGAGCTGTCTTGTTTCATAAAAATTTCTCTCTATTATCCATATTCTCTACCAGATTTTCCTTATAAGATAATTCTTTCTCCAGTGGTTTGAACTTTGAGTTCAGTACATGTGAATGATCTGGTATGCACTTCCTCAGGAGAGATACATGGAACACATCAAGAACTTGAGGGAGATTTGGTGGATGCACCAAATAATATCCTACCATCCCATTATGATAAATAATTTGGAACATAAAAATATATCTAGGGATCAAAATTCATTTCTTTACAGATATCATAACTTTCTAGAAATTATATATTCATAGGAATACATTGTCATTGACTTTGAACTCTAGATCTCACTAATGATTTTCAGCATAACATTTTTATCAACTCTCAGCTAAACTTTTATGATACGGAATGGATATCACATTCTCTAATAATTAATCATCTATATCAAGTATCAATAGGTTTTTTTCTAAATTCATCTCTACATGTTGGAGTTATTCACTTCCTATTATAAATGTATTCATTAGTATTTATCCGAATGTTTGACTGAAATCTATTATTATAAGAAAATTACATTAAAGGAAGGTGTTAATACCAACCAACTTTAAAATCCATAAATAATACCTAAAAATTAGTTTTGAAGTTTTAATATTCCTCTCAAAATAACCATATATATAAGGGTTATAAGTAGGACTGAAACTCAACTTTGTATCTAGAGACTAAACACTTCTCCAGAACATCTAGGTAACCTCATATCCCAATCAGATATGATTGAGGGTGGTACTCGATGAAGTCTCACAAAATCCTTATTGTATAATCAAGTAATATGATCCAGATATAAATATTATATAATAGTAATAAAATTTACTAATTTTTTAAGACAATTGACTACAACCAAAATTGCATTATGGACTTTAGATGTTTTGGGGAGTCCAACGACAAAATCCATGGTAACGTTTTCCCATTTTTATTCCATTATCTTTAATGGTCATAAAATCCCCTTAGGATTTTTCCTTCTCGAATAAACTTACCGAAACACCAAAATTGGGATACCGACTTGATAATATCCCTTTTCATGTAATACCACCAGAAATACCCTTTCAGATCTCTATAAATCTTCATACTTCTAGGATTAATAGAAAAAAATGAACTGTAAGATTTATCTAATTGATCATTTTAAAATTCTAATATTTATAGAACAATTACTCAGTCCATGAGCCTTATCATTCCCACGTGATCATTATTGAACTCAGGAATATTCCTCACATTCTTATATAATTCCACATCTTTGTTTTATGCATTTTTAATCCCTTAATGGATGGATGTTTGAACATTAATTAGAGAAAGATAACATATATCCACTTTACAAACAATTTAAATAAAAAATTCTTGAAATCCATAAATATTGTATCTATTTAAATCCTTATCATGTAGAAAATAACATGGTTTTTGAATCTCAAATAATCAACCAGCTAGTTTTCCTTCATAGGATGGTAATGCATTAAGCAGTCATAATCTTTGATAAAATAACACCATGTTCTCTGGAACATATTAGAATATTTATCTATAAATATATACTTCCAGATTTTTTGATCTGTATATATATCACAAAATTTTCCATATAGATAATCTCTCCATATCTTTAATGGAGTAATTTCTACTACCAACTCTAAATCACGAGTGAGGTAATTTTTCTCCCTAGTTTTCAATTAGTAATAGGCATAATCTATCATGATATTATTATACATGAGAAAGTATCCCAATCCCTTCTTTGGTATATCACTATATATCAAAAAACATTCTTCACTACAATGTATTGTAATAACAGGTTCATGACCCAAACTCCTCATTAATTTTTTCTTCTCACATTCATCTATCCATAAGAACATAACCCCTTTCTAATTATAATTAGAGAGAGGATTATATATTCATGATAAATCTATTAAAAATGGTCAGCAGTATCTAACGAACCTAAAAATATATGGATCTAAATTATAATGGTATGTCTAGGAAATTTCTTAATATATTCAATCTTTGAAGGATGAACTAATATCCACCACATGAAATTATATAACCCAACAACGAGACCTTTTCTAGCTAAAACTCAAAATTGGTAAATTTGGCATATAGATTCTCCTTCTTCAAGGTTATTAGAACAATATTTAAATGTTATTAATGATCTTCCATTCTCTTCAAATATATAAAAATATATTCTATAAATACTACCAAAAAATAATCAAGGCTAACCTCTAAAGACTCTATTCATTAAATCCGTAAGTATAGAAAGATAATTGGTAAGAAAAAGTGAAATTACTATAAATTTAGAATGAACATACCATATAAAAAAGTTTATCTTGGGTATATCATCCTTATTTAACCTTAGATGATGATATCGAGATCTAATATCAATCTTGGATAAATATTTATCTCCTCATAATTGAACAAAAAAATCATTGATATAGGGTAGATGATACTTTTAATTAATAGTGATCTTGTTATGTTACTCAAAATCAATTAAAAGATGCATTGAACCATATTTATTATCAAAAAAAGAACATGTGCACCCCATGGTGAAACTATAGGCTGAATTAATACCTTGTAAAGATTATATTTTTTTTCCATATTTAATTCTTATAACTCAATCAGGGCCATTATAAATAGAGTTTTTGAAATAAGTGTAACAGATAATATGAATTCGATTGAAAACTCAAATTCATTATTCGAGGGAAGACTAGGAAAATATTCTAGAAATTCATCAACAAAATCTCATTTTATAAGTATATACTCAATATTGAGCTTATCCCTAACCATATGAGATAAATATCCCTCTTAAATAGGTAATAAAACCCATATGATGGATGTAATTTCTATTGGGAGTTCAGGTTTATCTTCACACCCATGTACGATCATAGGTTGATTCATAATATCTAATGTACTTACATTCCTAGCAAATTGATATGGGCTATGTACTAGATAGAAAATCCAATCCCAAAATTAAATTGAATTTAACTATAGGAAGAATAACAATATTTTCAGGAATCATATTCCTACAATCTTTTATCAGATATGAGGTATATACTTAAGATACAATCATCTTACCATTATTATTTTTCACTTCCAAATCAACATATAATAATTAGCGTGGTGATACGATACCCTAAGAAAATTATTCATATATAAAATAATTAGTATAACCTAAATAAAAAAAAATTATTTCAATTTTAGTGTGCATAGTAAGTATACCTTCCACCATATAATTAGGGGCACCCACTTGTATTGTATTAATTTTTCAAGCTATTAGTCACCCCTTGGATTATTATATGGTATGTTCACTTGATTATTAGGAAATTGGTTTGAATAATGTCTCATATATGTATTTTTTAAGAAATAGATAATAGTTTTTTTCTTTACCTTTCATTTAATAGCCTTATGATCCCTTTATCGACATTTAAAAAAAATATTATTCCCATTAAGGAAGTACATGGGTGTTTCTTTCCACAATTATCCCATGTTGGAAATACCATCCTCCCTTTCTTCTTCTTTGAAAAATTTCTTTTTTCTTATTTCTCCACTGAACTATTATTTTCTTAACATCCCTTGATGATATAAATCCTTTAAAATTATTTCTCTCTCTTGATGGAACTTGAAATGATATCATTATATGATTAAAACATTCGAGAAACTAGTTCCCTTCCGAGACTCGGATTATGCACATAATGAAATAGGGAATAATTCTTTCTAGATTATGTATGTAGTCCAAATAATTTTTGGATAATCTTTTAATGTTAGTCTCCTAATCTTCCACACGTTCTTCATCCTTTTTCATTAAAGTGTAGAACTTCTCAATTTCAAATAGTTATTTTCAAGGGAAATATTTCTCAAAGATTATCACTTTAAAAGTTCTCCTTTACATTATTTCTATTTATTCATCCACTTTACTATTTTGGATCAACTACCCTCATTGATTGAAATATTCCTTTAAATAATACACTAGCAGAATAACCTTTTAATTTTCATTACATCTCAAAGTCAGGAATATCTTTTTGAGGGACTTAATCAATTGTTCAGATACCAAGGGATTAATAGTTCCATTAAAAGTTAGAGTATTATATCACATGAAGTGATCCAAAATAGTTTAATCAAACTATTGGACAATAGGTTGTTCCACATGAGAATATTAATTCATCATAACCTCATTTAGCTTCCATAATATGGTAATGATCTGCTTAGTTCCAACACTAGCTGTATTGGCTTACTCAGAAAGACAATCCATGCACAATGATTGGTTATTGATTCGATCTATTCCATTTGGTGTTATCACAAAACAAGGGAACAAAACAAGTTAGATCATAATCATCCTGAAATTTGATCTATAAAATAAAAAACCCTATAATGCTAAAAGTTATAAATTACTACAAGTGATTATAATAATTCTCATGTTAGCTATGTTTATTTAAAATCTAGTTTGTAATGTTACCACTGAACTTACAATAATTAAAAATAGATAAACCCCAACTCTAATAACCTAGATCCATTGTTTACTTTATTACATTGGTATAAGTTACAAGGAATCTGACCACATGGGATCAATTATATTTGCAGTATTGGAAAACTAGATACAAACATGATTTCCATACTACTTTGGAAATATAAAAAATACATGGCATATGAAACATCCTTCAATAATTAATATCATTCAAAATAACCTTCATTAAATCAATTTTAAATGAAAAAAATAAAGGGTGATCTTAGATTTTAGTTAAGGTCTACATATAGTAGACGTTTTTATGAGAAAATAAGACATAATAAATTTTTCTGAGTGGACGATCAAACCAAAAGACATTCAATAAACACTTGAGTTAAATGATTTTACTTGTCTAATTTTAACATAATAAACACATGGATTAAAAAAACTTAATTCCTAATAGAGAAAATTAATTATTCTGGGAATTCATGATTAAGGCCTCTCAACCAAGATATCAAGAATCTGATAGTGAAGACCTCTCAACCAAGGAGTCATTCTTAATAAATGGGCAAGAGTAATCCAAATACACATGTAATATGTAATGATGTCTATTTTGTCTCATGATACCCATTGATTCATCTATGGGCTATCTTCAACCTATCCCCACCATCACTTTCATATCCAATGCATTCCTTATATTTTGAATGATCAATAAAATTCACTATAAAAATTCCTTATAAGTTTAACATTATCCTTATTGAATAAAGAATATGGATCATCAATACTTCATCATAATAAATAATCCCGATATAGAATAAACATAGTACCATCAGATCAGATCTCTAGTAACATTAATGGATGTTTTCATAGATAAAAATGCCTCTAAGATATAATTGTAATTTTAATTGAGGAAAATACCATTTCACATTGAAATAAATTATTAAAATATATATTTTTTACAAATATTAAAGAAAATATTTTATTTGAAAATAAATATAGAAACTTATAAAGAAGGATTAAATGAAATAATCAATCACGATGGTAAAAATTCCTTTCATGCAGTGTGCATTAAAGAAATTACTACTTTTACATTTGTTGTAAAAAGTAAAAATTAGCTCATTCAGAAAAAAACCATAAGATTCCATTTATTTTTTTAATAAAAAACTAAATCACAGCTAAAAAATATTTTAAATAATTATATATAAATATTAAAATGTTCTTGTAAATTTTTTTATGAAACATAATCGAGGAAGAAAAATATTTCTAATTAAAGTGGAAAAAATTATATTTTCTTAAAAACATTTTTTTAAAATTTTTAAGTGCCCAAGTGGGGAAAGTGGTACTATAACATGAAAATTGCATGAAAACGTAGTGTAGAATTAAATTATATGGCGTTATCAGATAATTATCATATAATTTTTATTAATGTATATTTAATCATAAACTATATTGAAATAAAATGAGATTGTAAAGGAAATGACTTACCTCAAGTTAGACCTACTTCGTATGATATTTTAACTGAAGGTATAATAAATTTATATTTTTTATAATTAAATAAAATATTAAATTAAATTATTATAAAATCATATTTTTTCCACTTATAACATTTCAGTCACCTATTTATTAATAATTTCTTATTAAAATCTTCATTTTTAGGTATTAACTTTTTCGTTTTTTGTTAGAACCTTGGTTAGGTAGTTCTTGTACATTTACTTTGATCATAGTTACATCATATATATAATATTAATAATTATATAAATATCATATATATATATATATATATATTCATCCATCTAATTTATATATACAAAAATGAATTAAACTGTTCATGTAGACAACATGTCAAACGTATGCATGCATGCTGTCTTCACTTTTTGACGGATAGATAGAAAGGAAGGTAAATAATAATTTACCTTTATAAAGTTAATATTATATGATATATATCATACGTATTCTTTAAATATATCATTTTTTTACTTTACATGTAAAGAAAAATGAAAAAAATTGCATCACTTAATGGAGGGGGTAGTCCACACATACACACGAACAACGTTGTCATTTTACAAAGGTTGGGAATGTAAGAAGGTAGACATGGTATTACAATTATAGAATAATAATGGTTTCATAAATATTATATACAAATATTAAACCCATTATAATAACCATTCATGAAAAATAGTGATGGAAAATGAATTGTATCACTTCGTGGAGGCAGTAGTCTACATTTATGAATGAGAGATAGTTTTACCTCACATTTTATGGAAAAGAGGGTGAATAATGATGGTAAAAAAATCATAATAACATTTTTTTATATTTTAGAGAAAGAATTTATTATTTTAATATGAATACTGTAGATCTAGAGGAGGTAGAAGAATAAATAAATTGAATGAGGTCGGGTAGGGCGATTACCTCTACTTTGGTAGACCTCTTATATATACCTTATTAAGGAACCTTGGAATATTATTTTAAGAATAAAAAAATTCTAATTCTTGTTCATGGATGTTTATAAGATAATTGGGTAGGGTTTTATTGATGTAGATGGCTTAAAATGGTGTAAAGAGAGGAGATAAGGTGTGTCCTTTTATAAGTGACTGGAGGGGTGATCTTGTAATTATTTAAAGTATTAAATTAAAATAAATTCAATTTTACATTCAACTAGATCCATACTGATATATTTAGAGAATAATGTTTTTTGAGTTTAAATCCTCTCATCAATTAATATTTATACAAGTTTATGTTATTTTTTAACCGTTATCTATAATTTTTAACACACACTTAACCCTTTTTATCATTATCACAACATCATGGTTTTTTACTCTTTAAGGGTCAACAATGTTACCATAAAAGTAAAAATATTGTGTCAGATTTGCATAAGAAATTAATGTAATTATTCAATAACTAAAGATTAAAAATAAATTACCATGATAAAAAAATAATTTCTATTTAAAAAAAACATTTATAAACAAACTTAAACTATTTTTATCCTTTTGAATTTTTTTAAATATATTAGAACAAATAGAGTGAAATTTTGTATTTATTTTTTATTTACAATTATATTAATGTCATTATGAAAGAAAACTGGAAATAAATTGAAAACTTTTAGATACTTTGATGGTTATGGTTGAAGAAAACATATCCAATACAATTAATTCAAGTTTAAGGGAGATTTTAGGCCTTATCATGTTATTTTTAGGCCTTATCATGTCATATTTATCATTAATTACCTAATAAACCATTACTAAGGTAAAAAATATTTAATATGATTACTATTTATATTGAAAAAAATAAAAGTGGCCTCTTTACCAAATTTGGAACACCTAATTCCAAATTTGGAATCCATTGATCAATATTCAATTATTAGAATTTTTATAATTCAATTTCAATATAAATCTATATAATGTAATGGAAACATTTTTTAGAAAATTTTATTTTTAATCGTAAAAATTAACTTATATCAAAATCATAAATATTTAAGATAAAAAAAGGAACAAATTAGTTTATTATAAATCAAATTAATCAAATTTTTTCTTTAGTATGAAATTAAAAATATAATTAAACTTTTAAATTACTTTATTTAATTAAAAGAAATGAAAATATTTGAAAAATATGTATTTTTCACTATTCACTAAAAAATCAATCATTTCAGAAAAATCCTAAAAATTCCCAAAAATCTAATTTTTATTTCAAATTTTAAAAATGTAATCATTTTTATAAAATTACATTTCTATGATTGGAAGAAAATAATTATAACATCCATGCATAAAATGTAATAAAAATCATTTTTCAGGAAAACCTATTATAGAATCATTAGAGTTTCTAGAAATTGAGTACTTATTTGTTAAAAATTAATAAATATATTTTTACTAAATAAAATATTTATATATATATATATTTGACAATGGGAATAATCCTATCCATAACCACTAATCTTATGCCTAGGCGATAACTATAACATAACTATATTTCAACAGTATATTTTGGTTTATTTAAACTCAGTATTTCATGCAATGAAATCTATAAAATAAAATAAATTTATTTAAATAACATATATAAAAATATATCAGGGTGTTAAAATAAGAAATTAAAATTTAAAAAACATGAAACAACAACTGATAATGAATCGAGAGAGTGATTTCTTCTTCCTCAAATTCCTCCCTTCTTATAGATTCTCCTTTTACTTCTTCTTTAGATGATCAATTATTTAAATATCCTTACATTATTAAATTATTAATTTCTTCCATTTTACTCTTGATCTTTATTTAGAGTCATGATTCAATTCTCCTAAAAATCTAAAACATATATTTTCCTAACGTTTTCTAAATTAGTAATCATTTATTACAATTCATAATATCACTATTATTTATACAGGAATATTGTAGTATTATTTAATCCATAATGATAATAATAAAGTTTGATTTGATATTATTCAATATAATTCATGTGGATGATTTTGAATATATTTCATGCGTGATGATGTGACACCCGATAAATTTTTATTTTAACATAGAAGACCCTTAAAAATACCCTTGGGTCATCCTCTTCAAATGATTTTTATATAGTCATGGTCCTTATGAACTTCTCTACCAACCTTATGAAGTTTCATCCAACATTTAATAATGTGTGGAAAACAGCCATATAAATCTGGAAATCAACATTAAAAGGTTCCAAATTTTGTTTAGGAATGAACCTTATAAAGAAATATCAAACATATGATGAACTTTACAAAAATAGATTAAAGGATACGGTGTTCCTCGAGGAACCTCTTGAAGAATTTAATTTTCCATTTTATGATCCTAATGATCATAGGCTGTACCTTAGGATCACATGGAAAATTCTCTATTCCATCCTAAAAAATACAACATCTCTCCAGAATGAAGTTTATGAAGATTTAAAAAGATCCTTATGATGATTTCCTTTTCTAAAAATCCCTGAAATCATGTACTATATATGGTTAAATGAAACTTATAAATTCTGAAACACAGTTAAACTTTATGATGTGCCTCTCCATTTTTTTCTCAACTAACACCTTCTATTACATCAAGGGACATTACCAAATTAAATTGTTATATTTTTAGTTAGATTAATTTCCCATCAAAACATCAAGTCAATAGAATATTAATAACTAACCATTATATTTTTCTAGAAATAAATTAAATCAATTAAATTCATAATTATTTTATTTAAAAAATATTCAATAAATAAAATGAATATTCAATTTATTTCAAAAATTACATAGAACTCAATGAATTTATAAATAAAACAGAAAAAAATTAATTTAATAATAAAAAATATAATTCATTTATTGACTCTTTCAATTCCCCCAATATTAATCATTAGAATCCCATATAAGCGATCTTTAAAAATATTACCCAAGAAAAATTCAAAACATTAGCCAATGTGAGTTTCCTATTTGTACCATGTTACTAAATCTTATCACGACTCTTTAATTTTCTTTATGAAATATATTCAATTAATTTTCACTTATTTCATACTCCCATAATCATTTATACAGATCATTATACAATTATTTCACTCAACACTCAAGTATGAATTTAAAGAAAATATTTTCTCAGTCCCAACTCTTATAAGGGTTACCATAGGCTTGATGAATTTTCAAATATCTACCCACCGATTCAAGTAATTGTGCTTATTGTGAACAATTTTCATGGTTGATTTATGGATTAATTATTTTTGGGGTTTTTTGCTTCTAAGGGCAACATGGGTGCACGTTTGGGGATAAATGAAAATAATGTTCTGACTGGTGATAAGAATTTATCCATTATTATAGAAACATTCACGTTTCTATCTTTGTTTCAACCCGATTTGCATCATCATCCTTTAAAAGAGGATTGGATTGACCCCATGGGGACTAGGTAGTTTATCCCTTCTATATTATGGAGGTTCCACAGTCAAATGGTCCCAGAGAGAAATTTCATGAGGTCAAGTACTTGTGGAATCGGTCCTCTTCGGATATAACATTCTTGGATGGTCTCTAATGAGTTTATCCATGGAGCAAGAAATACCCAAAAACCCAAGTATCCATGATTCATGGACATACTTTCCAAAGTAATGCGTTTATTAGATGATGATTTGGCCAAAGACACTTAAGGACTCCATTGGTCAAGCAGATGGGAGGTCGAGCTCACCCCACCCTTTGAGGGGGGGGGGATTATTACCTATTACAGGACTCTATTATAGATTTAAGTCATGTTCATATGTTCCTGAATCCTTGGTTCATTCCTGAAGAGCATGTCTATGGGATACACCTGGTTTGCCGGATCGTCATAGGCATACATGGATTTGATGCTACAGCGGTAATGCTGACTTAAGCCATGAAGTAAGGTTCTCTCAAGTTTATCATCATCCCGGGGGGATGGATGGTGACTTGATATTGGGATCAGACCCATAATATAGGATTCATACGTATCCTTGGGATAGAAATCAGAGCCCATTAGTTTAGGAAACTTGGGGCTTAAGCATGGGAGTTTCCATTTGAGGGGACATGGTTGGGTGGATCCCTTTTGTAAGGGCACCCATTTTGATCTCAGGCCTTCAAGAAAGCATCCTACGTGTCCTGATTTGACCATAAATCAGAGTTCTAATAGTTCATACTCGGTTCGGCGCTTACGTGCGAGCGCTTCCCATTTGAGAGGTCATGATTGGGTGAACCCTTTTTGAAGGGAACCCATTTGATCTTGGGACTTCAAAAAGGCATCCTACGTGCCCTAGTTTGACCAGGAATTAGAGTTCTCATAGTTTATACTTGGTCCCATTGTGTGGATGTTGGGATCATTAAAAATATCTATGACCATGTGATTAATAATCGGTGTGATAAACCAGAGAATGTGAGAGATCCGACCAACCAAAAACCTCCTCTCCCACTGATGGGAGAGGGCGGGCCTACAGAGGAAGAATCCTAGGAAACCAGGGAAGAGGGTGCAGAGAAATGAACCCTTCATTGTGGGATGACATTGAAGGTCATAGGGTTTGGCCCTTGAAAGATTAAGGACATACCTCAGTGGGAGTTCCCCAATAATTTGTTCTGGGAAAGGGGAGGAATGTCGCCTCCATCAAAAGGAGAATTGGACAAGATTCCTTCGACTAATCACCATTCCTCATTGAATGGAAAAGAAAGTGATCACACTTAATCCGTAGAACATGGAGGTTCATGTCAGCGTCCCATGGTTGGACTTTGGAATACCATGGGAATGTAAACTTACAAACATCCATGGAGTCTGAACCATTGTGGGGAGAGCCTTCATGAATCCACTTACCATGGATAAGTAGACTCAAAGGGGTGTGCTGATGTGCCTGATGATTTGACCATACAGGTCTGGTGGCTTTGGAGGAGTCTTTGGCCTGATGTCGGGGGACTGGTTTGGGTGGGGCTATGGAGGACTGGGCAATAACAGAGGGGATTCATTGTAGTTGAAGGTAATAATACATGAAGACTCCCCATTCTGTGTACTGTTTTCTAATGATAGATGGGGGAGCTCCACATACAATAGTGGTATGTGGGTAGAGGGGTCGTCTGCATATCGAATCAGTGCACGTGCCTGGGCATGGATCACAATACACTATAGTGGTACGTGGTCCTGAATTCTATCTGCCACACCACTTCGGGTTCCATCCACATACTGATGCAATATGCAGCACTATATTAAATCTTCATAGTGATACACTATGCATAAAACCATATCGAAGGAGGGTCCTAGGGACTATAGTTCATGGAGAGTTTATCCGTGAGGAATATGTGGTTCACGATTTCACCAATTAGGTTCATGGGTCACCAATTATTATTAAGTTACTTCATTTTATGGTTCTCAGTTAGTTATACCTATGAACAAACAAGGTTTGTAATTTGGACTTCGCTGATGATTCGAGAATGAAGCCAGAATAATCTATGAATTCTTTCTTCCAACCTCTGGGGTCTCCTCGGTGCATTCTTTGTCTATCCTTTTTCAACTCTTTCTATGATCCATTTATTGAGGATGGGGGAAATCGTATCTTTGGGAATGTCACACTATTTCTAGAAGCCCATGAATAGATTTCGTGACCCACAGAAGACTCGATCAATAGGGGTTTGCAGAGGCTGTGGTATGCGAGTCAGGGTTCGCAGGACCTTTCCAATTTGCTTCAACTATGACCTGCTATGTTCGCGAGATGGTATGAAGATGTCCTTCACGTGCTTGATTCAGCCAACAAAGAGGTTTGTGAGTGCCTAGTTTACTGGCCATCACTCAGTGGGCTAGAACATCGTGGGTCGTTCAATATACTGGTAGTTCGCAGTTCATGTAGTCCGTGAAACTTTCCTAGTGATGGTACATGGGTCACTTAAAACTCCTTGATAAATTTAATTCCTTCAAGTTTATTCTAAATTTTTCATCTCAATTTGAGTCCATTAGCTTTGCTATAATTTCTTTAATGCTTTCATCTTCTTGCATATTGATTTTTGGGGTATTTTCTTCTCTTGGAGAAGTTTTTAGGACACTAAAAATGCCCCCATCAGAATGGGGTCTATTCGGAATGAAGAGGAGACTATTATGAGGTAGAAGTGCTCTTGAACTGAAGTGGTTCATGGTAGAATAGATAGGTCTAATAGAAGGGTACCACACCTATATATTGGGGCCCATGTCATTTTATTTTACCATTTCTCTTGGCGAAAAGTTCTCTCGACTCTCCATCAGCTTTCTTGGCCTTCGTGTACCATATCTTTTGTGAAATTTGTATTATGTGAACCAATTCATATGTTCCAAAAACTGAAATTTTCACCATTTATTCATCTGATGAATAGGATTTTAGGTTTTTCAAATGGCGTTTTGGAATTTAAAATTAAAATCTATAAGTCCACGTAGGAGAACACTACGCAGTTTGCGTGTCCCACACACTAAATTGGAACCAAAAAATAATCTTTATGCCTTAATAATCTGAACTTAAACTTTTAATCATCAATTTTAATATGGACTTGGTGAGGCCTTGGTTCACAGTATCTGCCTTCTGTGAACCCTTTTGTTTGCTTCCCAATACTGTGCGGGCAGCACATCGTGGGACATTTCATACTACGGTTCTTTGCGATATAATGTTTCCTCATAACATAGCTGTATGAGGGGATTATCTCTGTGTATCATGTAGCATGCAGGAAGTACTTCCACATATCATGCAACATAGGGGAAGTGGCTACCGCATACCATTTATGGGAATAGAATGATGATCCCTATGGAGACACTCTTTTTAAGTCATTTATCCATTTTTTGTGGATTTTATCCAATTTTTTTTCACTGGACTAACTTTTTGTGGGATTTTGGATCTTCTTTATGTAGGATGAAAAGGCTCTTTCACACGCTGCCATTGACATCGCTTCTCCTTTTGAGGTTACAGTTACTATGTATCTTTCTACTCCCTATCAAAGATTGAAGAATATGGCGAATTTGGATAATGAAAAAATTATGATCATTCCTTTACAACAATATCTAGAAAATATACTTACAAAAAGTCAAAGGAAATAATAATCTTCACACAGGCTTCCTTATTATGGATTTGGTCTATTTTTTGATACAATGATTTGAGCACCCAATCCGACTGATCAACATATTTCTTGGATAATTAACACCTTTATCCCGAAGACCTTGATTTCCTCCATGAGGCAGTACCTTCAGAGAGATATTTACTTGGGTCCTTGTTAAGATACACACCTTAAACATTAAAGGAGGTGCAACAGAAGCCAGACAAGATGTCCCACTACTACCAGAGGATTGTGTGGAAAGCTAAAACGAATGAGCATCATGGCTAGTCATCCCAGAGGTATATTTACTCTAAAGGCTTGTTCGACTTAGATTGGGGGTTTCCTTTTTGGGTTCTCTATAGTTGAGAAGAATTTTGAAATGAGCTGTAGACCATGGGATTATACGAGGTTGTTTGGGTATCTCAAACACACACTCACTGTCCCACTTCCCTTGTTTCTCTGCTCCTAAGTTGGTGGAGTGTAGACACCAATACCTTCCATTTAACCCATGTGGAGGTAGGCATCAGTCTTTGGGATATCCGGTTAATCTCGGGATTCCCTATTTTTGGAGATATGTATGATGAATTCCTACCTCCCTACTCTGTTTGGGATTATGAGGAAAGAACCCATCCTTTGGCCAAGAAAATCATCATTCAGGAGAATTCACATTTGAAGGAAATCAATCCTTATCCGAATTAGGACGTTACTTTTGATGAGTGGTTTTGTGCCTTTACTAAGCATATTGGTATAGAGCTTGATTTGCAGTGACCCAGGTCCTATCCAACCAATACAATCTAGAGGCGAGCGGGTACCTATTGGCCCACCCTAGAAGAGGGGAAGTTTTATGAGTGGGTGTGGGGGGATCATCCCTGATGTAGATCGATTATTTAATCTATCATCCTTCCTATTAATGTTTCTGAGCGGCTGGCTATAACCAATACGAGAATCTAGTGGTGTTAGTGCCTGAACTTTCATCATGGACGTTTAGCTGGCCACTGGATGATGCATCATTTTATCTATCCTAGTGTTGGCCTAGATTTATTTCCTACAGGGTCAAATTAGTGAGGGGGTCCCACCTTAACGGATTCCCAGGCCCTTCCAAATTCCTTGGGGCTAGATAGTTGCCCAAATAGGAGGTTATACATTTAACAATTACCCACTTATTCTACATTCCACCCTCTGACCATATATTTAGAGTAACAGTAGGGTTATGTCAGTATCTTGGTCTTCACAGGATAAAAAAGAGGAGAAAAATGAAAAGAATGATCAAGACATAATGGCTTCTCTCAAAATCTATGAACATTTCTCTTATCATCCTTACGATTACCCGACCAGTACTATTTTGAATAATGCATCTGATGACTTTTTCAAAAGAGGTAACTTCTTCTCTTTGAGATAAGGCATCCTTGTTTCCCTTATCATAGGGAAGATTATTTGTGAGAGATATACACCTTTTAGATTTAGTCATCAATTTAATTGTATCTAGGTGTTGTGTCCTACCAATCTCAACTGTGCTCATCAAGAGAAGCTTCTAATGATAGCCCGTTAACTATAGATGATGTTAACCCAAGAGGAAGCCAAGTTTCAAGATAGAATTCTGGATTCTGAGGATTCTATACCCTTATTTACCAAAAGCTACACTGAGGCTTGGGTTAAATCATATCCTAATGGCCAATTAGCTAATATGGTTCCTATTGTGAAACTTTCCAATGCATTTGGGGAAAAGGGGAAGGAGAAGAAAAAGTGGGGTTTTGGACACTCTCAACCATGAAAAGTCTTCTAAAACCCTCTCAACTCCCCCAAATAAAAATTGTGAAAGTCGGGGTGAAGTCCTCTTGGGTGGCCGAAAGATATGCTGAAGCTACCGCTGGGAGTCCACCACCTATCTCCCCGAGGCTGATTTCCCAGTGGACGGGAGAAAATGGGACATTTTTAAAGGCCATAAATCTACTCGTGGATGGTCCACTTGTGATTTATGGAATCTCTTCTAAACTAGGGAATTTTCTCTTTCTGGCATTGGCTATGTGCCAGCAACCGCTGACGTTTCTTTTGATGAGGACCCAAGACGATGGGTTGTTACATTGGGGACCTTGAGACCCTCATCCATTCCCAAAGTAGCTACCACAAATACATACATCAATTACTTTACATGCTTCGAACAAAGACTAAAGTTGAGAATGATGACGTCTTTTTCTTAACTATAGTGGTTGTCATGGAAAAAGCTTCTTACTTGCTCAAAATGTCTTGTAAGCATTCATCTTCTAGAGGTCCTGAGTTTGCAGGGACACCCGGGAAACATTTTCAGTTGTTAAAACCTGCTCTGATCCCCTGAACCAACCTTCCAGCACTGGACATCCTAGTAATAACTACATTTCCATATGCCTAGAGGGTTTAGGATGAACTTAGGGTGAATGCATCAAATGAAGATATATGGAGGCTTCTTCAGGGCAGGTGTAACGACATAAACTTTTTTTAACGAAAATTTATCTTCATATAATTATATGTCTTATTATGTAAGATGGTTATATAACGTATGCACTTCATTGGTTTTATGTTTTTGAATTTGAAAATAATGTTAATAATTGTGAGCATTTCTAATATAGGCTTTGAACAGTGATCACATGTTTAGTATAAATATTGGGCTTTATAAAATCCAATTTACTCAGATAAAGGAACTGATGGAATCTTCCAATAGAATTTCCCTGTATGAATCCAATTTGTCAAATCTTGGAAATGAGGTGGAATCACTGGGATTCAGTCCTGACCAAGCCCAAGCTGAGCTTCAACATTTTAAACTCAAACAAAACCTCATACGGGAGAATTGTAATTTGATAGAGATTACCACCCGAGCGATGTTATCCGAACCACCCTAGGAGTCGGTCACCATCACACACCTTACCCTTAGGTCTTATGCATGTGTTATAAGGGGTTATGTAAGAAGAACTTATTACTTTGATTATGTGCATTATTTTTGTATACAATAATGAATATATATTCATTTTATTATTTTTATTACTTTGTAAATATTTTTTAAAGCAGAAATAGTATTTTTAGTTAATATTCAACTAAGAAATATATTTTGATAAATTAATGGATTTTTGAATTAAAAAATATTTTAATAAATTATTATTATTATTAAATTACTTTTTATTATGTATAAATTATCATATTATTTTTATGAATAAAATTGTAATTTTTATTATGGTTTGAAAGCTTTTTTTGTCAAAACCCATGAATTTTCTATAAAAGCCGGTTTTTATTTTAAAAGTGAAAATTCACATATTTAGAAAATTATTTAGATAAAATTATTATTATTTTTGGAATCAGGATGTCGAAATTATCCAATGGTGAATTTTTCATAATTTTTTGAGACAGTCGAATGTTTGTGTAAAAACTAAATATCATTTAATTATATAATGTGTTTTAGGACATCTTAATGGCACAATAGTGATGTAATAAAATACTATAAAGACAATGTTCGACCATTGTATGTTTTAGAATTAAAATAATATGATTTTAGGTTGATTTTATTTATTTTAAAAATTCTTAGTGGACCCTCCAAGACTTACAAAACATTTTAGCTTTTTAAATTAATTTCCTTGAGAGTGCGACTCACCTCCACATGATCAACCCTATTATTTTAAGAAGTTAGGCCATTTTATTTATAAAATATTGTTTTACAATCCCTTTTTTTAAAAACCATGGGATAGTTTGTGTTTTTGATTAGTTTAATGTGTGGTGTCCCAAACCTAAATAATAAATAATTCCTTCTCATTTCCTATATAAACCCATCCCAGATCCCAGATCCTCTTCACTCAAAGCCCTAGGATTTCATCCAACCTATGACCTCTTCTCTCTAGAATCCTCCCAAGTCACCCCAAGCTCCCAATAATCCTCTCTCAAGCCTCTCCAAGCCATTGGGATTACACTTCCAAGTAAGGTATTTCTTCCTTTCTCATTTTTTGTCCAAATTTCATTTTGTTATTAGGCCATTTTATTTTCAATTACAAATGTTGGGGTATGATTTAGAACCTCCCTAATACTATCCTCTTAATGTTTTAATTATGAGATACCCATTTTCTATTTCATTAATTCCACCCATATACACTCGTTACCATGCCGAAATTCCGTAAGTAATTTCTCTCTCTTCATTTACATTCAAGAAATTATTTTATATTATACATCTAAACTCCATTCCATATGATTGTATATTATTTCCCATGATCCTATTACTATCCAGTTAAATTAAAAATGATAAGATACCCCTTTCACTCTCACCAAGACATTTTATGAATTTCTATTTGACGTCATTATGTTGTTGAAATTACAAAAAAAATTCTATGCCAAAATATTTTTGTAGTGAATACCATACCCACTCCTCTATCAAGGGTATTCACATTTATGCACATATAATTTTTGATTTTGGACTTAAACTTATGTATTCCACATCTCTTATTCATGTAATTAAATATGATGTTAATGAATCCATGTTGTATGATCTATGTGGCACACTTACGCATGAAATGAAATAATTATGAAGGGTGCACCCTAATAGTGATCCAATGAATTGGGTAAAGTATAGTATCACGATAAATCATGTGAAATGGGTGTTTACTCATGATAATTAAAGTGAAATGATGTTTTACTCATGCTTCATGTGTAATGAGGGTTTACTCATGCTCCATGTGCAATGAGCCCTGGATCATGCTAATACCATGCTAAGTTTTGTTGCCACATCTCCATGTTATGATTATCATGATTTATCATGCCTTCATGTTAATGTTTCTTTTGTTATCCATTGATATTCATATTGTCTAACATTTATTGGATTCCTCATCTTATTCCATGTTTATTCCCTTACTAGTATTTATTGCTCACCCCTTTATTATGTATGTCCTCAAGTTATCCCTTGCAATGTTAAGTACGAAGGAATGTTCTGGTCATGTAAAGAAGTTTTCAATAAAGATGTTATATTTCTAGATTTAAGTCATTATGTAATGTTGCTAATCCCCAAAGACACTAGAAATATCGATCTTCTATGTTGTATCAATTGAAGTTTTTATGAAATAACTCATATCTAAGTGTGTAATAAAAAGCTGGGTTGTTATAGAGGGAGTTTCGACCTTACGGGGTTTGGTAGAGCCATTGCTCCTACAAGTATTTCATCCAAAGAAGATCCTTTTGATGTGTATTATTACTTGAATTAAATTGAAAAGTGTCTCGAAACCCATGCGAACATGCATCACTGGTCGGACCATGTGGAATTGATCGAAGTACTCCCATGGTTGATGGGAGAGGTTATTTTATCTGCAACCTATGGCATTAAAATATTATTTCTCTAGAGATTCTAAAGGTTCCCCCTCTATTTTTTATTTTCTTCAGGGCCTGTAGGGTCTCGATAAATGGATATTTCCCCAATTTATTCCCTTGTAGATGCTACAGTTGGGGAGTGTACCCTACCAATGGTATTAGGTACTGCAAAAGGATCCCCTAGAGCCCAAGAACACATGGAAGTGGTCATTCCAAACCCCTCTAGGGAATTTACCCCTCTAAATCCTCTGTATTCTCTTATTCAGTAGCCATATCCACAATAATTTCTAAAACGCATTCAGGACTCTCAAATTTTAGAATGCATTAGGAGGGGATTCAACAGTAATCGACTATTCACCTAATGGTTAAACTGAGTACCCTTATGCTATTGACTCACAAGTGCGTGTGTTTATTTTGATGCAAGGTCAATCAGTAACCAAATGGAGGTTGCTCAGGCATCTACGACTCCTATCACCTTTATGGAAGAGGAAGGGTTGCTAAACTTTGTGGTTGACCAAAGCATGGGATTAGGGCCAACCAAAGAGACTGGGGGAACTGTCGACCCTTTAGGTGTGCCTAATCCCACTTGAATTATATATTCCCTAGTAGTGTAAGAACATCCAGAAGTTGAGGGATTATTTGATTGTGTTGGTCTAGCTCTCATGGAGAGAGATTGGCTAACCTTTATGGAAGGGGATGAATCCAGTGGTGAGCCCAAATCCCTATCGGATTTTGGAGGGGATTTAAATATTTAGGAACAAATTAATCCTGATCAAATGGACTTTACCCCTATGGAGGGAGTCCCTTCAGTGATTGATACTCCACCTGCTCATTCTAGCTCTGCAAAAGTCACAATCACCAATGATGATGATGTCCAAACCCTTGAAAATTTAGAGCGTGCCATTATACCATTTTTTCTAATTCTAAGAGAAGTTTTGTTTTTCACCCCAAGATATTATGACCAATACCCTTCTCTAGACTGACTATCCCTATAGGCCTTATATCAATAAGAATCCTTTTGAGGGAAACCATAGGGGTTACTTTTTCAGATGAGTATGAACCTGGGTTATTAGGGTTCCCAAGTGGTCGTGTGGCACAACTGATGATTGAATATGTGGAACAACCTATTTGAGGAAGAATTATTTCTACATAGGTGGGAGGTACTGAATACATATCCTCCTTATTCCCAAAATTGAAACCACAAGCATTAGAAATAGTGGTGGACACCCCCACTCTGTCCTCCATTTCCATTATCAGAGGCAAGGCTGTTGTGGGGCCGAGTCGCACTGTAGCCACTGAATCGAACAACTCTCTTCTGAAGTAAATTCCATACTATATTTCTTCATCATGGAGTGACTTTGAGACCAATCGAGAAGGTCGGGTCGATCTTCATCCCATATTTCAAAAAGCATGGATGAATATTTGGAGATTAATTTCTTAGTCCCAATTAGCTGAGATGCCTGTGAAGTTTCCAAAATTACATAGCCAATTCGTGGTCCTAGTTTTTGGTGGATTTGACTATCATGGTATTCAAGATATAGTGAGGTAGGTGGTCGCTGCTCGGGAAGCATCTGGTATGCTTGAGTGTCATCTTTCCGTGGTAGAGTCGACGAATCATCTTGCTGCTATGTGGAAAATTCTCATTGATGAAGCTTCCAATCAAGATGGAGCTATTACAAGGTTTCAAAACAAACTCATGAATCAAGAGTCCTTAGTATAAAAAATCAACCAAGAAGTGGAGAAACAGAGATGGAAACCGGAGTGTCTTAAATAGGAGCGGGCCCAGGGTGTTGTCTCTGTTGAGGAGGGGCGATGGGAAACACAAGAATGAAAAATGAACATCCTCGAAGCTATGGGGGATGTGGAGGAACTACTAGGAAGCATGGAGGATAAGACTACAAATTTATTAAAGCTTCTCCAATCCATTGAGGAGTTGCATCAGCTGTTGATGTAACTTTGCGACTCTGTTGAACATCTCCTGTAATGATCTTGTCCCACTCGCGAGGAGAGGCTCCAGGCTATGGATTCCCACCATATTTTTTTTATGAAATTGGATGGAACTAATTTTCCTTAAAATTATTCTTCTTTTCCTTTTCCTATAAGTTCAATTAATCAAAAACAATTATATTATCATCACTTTGATCAGGTATTAATTTTAAATTATGATTCGAAACCATTAAATTGAAATAATTGAACCAGTCTCTAATTTTTTCTTGAGTCGTGGGACTTAGAAAGCGTAGTTAGACTATTACTAAGGTTTTATGGAAATCCTAAATAAGTTTTTTTTATTTTTCATTATTATCGTAATTTTTTCCTAATATTTCTTGATACGGGCTTAGCAGGTAAATCTTGACTTTTGATTTGGCCGCCCTTTCCGGGTTTTCAACATAATAAGGTTTACAACTCTTTTTATTGCTCAATTTTTTTTAAAACTAGACATGGTATAGGTTTAACGAACTGATACTCGACTTTTATCCATAGGTTCCATTTTTATATTTTCACTCTCACGAGTATAGAGTCTTTTATGTGGGTAGTTCAGAGTTCTACTAATCAAACTTATTTCTGATGTTTTTGGTCGAACATATTTGACCAAAAATGATGGGGTAGGGGCCATAATTTGTGATTTGTTAGCCGAAAATGTCCTTATATCTTTCAAACATGAACTATGGATTTTTATTGACCTTGAATTTGTGAGTTTTTAGACATGTATGAGGTCCGGGAGCCATTTTAGGAATACAGATGTTGGAGAGGACTCTCCTTAGTTTGGATTTTTCTTTGATTTATGGTCATTTTGAAGGTGACATATACAGATCCACCAAGGTATGATGTGCATAGTCAAAAAAGGGTGTTCACAGGACACTAATCTTCTATCTTCGATTGATTGGGAGGATTCACAACACTTTTAAATTTGTTTTCATGTTGGGTGCTACAATGGTTGGCATGTCCTATTGATGATGTAAAAAAGTATTAGGGGAATTAGTATTGGCTTTGAGTGGGAAACCACTGTCACACGATTCTTACTTGCATAAGGGAGAGTCGGTGAAGGTTTAGTTCAATTTGAAATCATTTCCATGTCCGGGGATTTGAAAATGGGGGGACATGTAAGCTTTTTTCTAGAGGGGTTTTCCAAATCTGGGGGGTGATATGGGACATGAATGTCAAATGAGCATATTAAAACAAGAAAGGACTCCCTAGAATATTAATTTTCCCTTGATTGATAGTAGTATTGTAGGAATCATATGAAGATCCACAAAGGAATGATGTTCATAGTCAAAAAAGGGTGTTCGAAAGACACTGGACTTCCATCTCCAAAGGATATGAAGGATAATGGAGATTGAGATATTTATAAACACGACATATGACCTTTGATAAGGCATGCACCTGAGAAAGAAAAGGTATATCTCTCTGAACTTATATAGGGAATGCTAGATATAAGTGGGGGAATTTTTTTATCTTATATGTGGGTCAACTTCACGCATATAAATGGGGTATCTATATTTTACAGAAGCCTCAAGAGAGACCAAAGGTGAATTAGGATAGCATGTCGCATATATCCAAGACGTGGGTAGGATGGAGAATGTAAACCATGACTTTGAGGGCCCTTGAATCAGGAGGGATGTTACGAGGCTTTTAATCCACTGGGAGTACTGAGATAGGAGAGGACTATCTTGAGGATGGGTTTTCTTATGATTGATGGTCGTTTTGTAGGAGACATATGCAGAGCCATTGGGGAAAAATGTGCATAATAAAAAAAGGTGTCCATAAGACACTGGCCTTCCATATCCAATGGCCATGGAAGATTATGGGGCTCAATATCACCTAGAGCATAGAGTTTGAGGTATGGATAGAGTGTACCTAGATACATTATAGACATTTGAGCTGTGATTCATTCATGGACTCAGGTATCCCTTACGTAGATCTGACTCATGTGCAGGGTGAGGAATTCATCCCGTCTTTGTGGTACGCTACATTTTAACATCGTACGACTGAGAAGTGGGGTTACTTATAGGTAAGGTAACCATTAAATTCCTTTTAAGGTCATTCTATAAGGACCAAATTCCTAGTGCAATTTTCCATGCTATCGTGGTGGATCTCTCACTGAGATACCTATGATCATGTGAGCTATGATTTGTGTGAGAAACAAGGGATTACCGGGATTCCAAATCACCGCTTAAAAATTGAAAAATAAATAAAAGGGAGCAATTTAGGCTTAAACTAATTCTATGCAATTTAACGTCATACAACAAGGATGATTCTGGACTTGCAGTTTAGCGTCGTGCGGTGAGGACATTATGTTGTTCAGTTTAGAGTCATGCAGTGAGGACATTATTCTATCACAAAGAACATTAATAGATTTGAGTTAATCATGGTTGGGATATTCTGAAATTCCTTATACATGAGTGGTGATATAAGGTGTAAACAATAGTCCCTGGGTGAAACATGGACCAGGGAGAATGGCATGGGGCTAGAAATCTATTGGACGTACAGAGGGAGGAGAGGACTTTCCTGGGGATGAAATTTCATTTAATTGATGGTTATCTTATAGTCATCATATGTAGAGCCATTGGGGCATGATGTTCATAGTCAAAAAAAGGTTTCCACAGGACATTGGCCTTCCATATCTGATGACCATGAATTTTTATGGGGATCTATTCTTTCCCAGAGTATGGAGTTTCAAAAATGAGAATGATGTGTCTGGGGATGTAAGAAATACCCAGACTGTGATTGGACATGAATTACTAGAGCTTCCACATAGATTTGACTCATATTTATGGGAGTAAGCCCAATATTTTGACTTCGTATGAGTGGTGGGAATGTCTAAGATATCATATTATTGAGAATTGGGTCATAAGTTACTCTGGAAGAATATCATAGTTTAATGTCATGCGGTTAGGACCTTTCATGGACTCCCCATAAAAGTATGACCTTTGCTCGAAGGAAGGGGGATATTTTTTATGGTGGATGGGCTGGGATGCCAGATACGGGTGTCACCACATATCCTTCAAGGGTATAAATCAAGATGTATGAAGTTTGGAATGTTCCCTACAAAGGTTCGGTCCATGCATAGGGACATGAGAGGGAATTTGTTTTTGTTGGTGGTTGAGCCAAGATGTAAAATTTGGGCATCACTACGTATCCTGTAAGGGAAAGAATCAAGCCGTACGTAGTTTTGAATGTTCCCTATACAGATCTGGATCAGACATAGAAGTAGAAGTATTTTGGTTTCATCCACTATAGATGCCAGTTCTACCATATTTCTCTATACTTTTCTTATGTAAGGTAATCCTTACCACTGATCCTAAGCTCACGTGACTTATTCTTGATGTGAGAAACAAGGAGTGAAAAGGGTTTCCCTCGTAAATGTTGGGAGATAGAGGATATGATATAGGCATTTTTTATTTTTTTAGTGGGGACTGAGCCAAGATATATGATCTAGGATTTATTATATATTGAACTAATGAATAGAAATCAATCCATATGTAGTTCTTTGAGGGATCATGTAGTTTATCATCATGTGATTAGGACGATTTATGATATGCAGTTTAATGTCTTGCAGGTTGGACGCTATGTTGTGCAATTTAGAGTCATGAATCAAACACATTATGCTGCACAGTTTAAAGTCGTGTTTTAGGGACTAATACCATACTGTTTAACTTCATGTGGTCAGGATGATAACTAATAGTTTGGAATCATAGAGTTTGGACTATAAATGGGCGTTGCTATTATGCAAATTACTTATTTAGGAACCTTGAATTTGTGTGAGCCATGATGAGCTATCCTCCATTGATATCAAGGCTTATGCTCCATTGGAATAGACCATATGTATGAAATTTGGTCCCTCCTATTTTTTTTTCACGATTTGAGGGCTTCTTCCCAAGTATATTCGGGGTTTTGAGGACCAAAAACGTCTCTCCTTCGAGGAAAGATCGTAGGTGAACATTTTTGTTGAAGGCTCATGCGATCCAATTTTGGTAGACTTCCAAATGGTGAAAAGTGTGCATCCTTTTCTCATCTAGTCAATCCAACGATTCAAACCATCTTTGGTATTGCTCATCCATGGGATGTTGATCGTAAATGGCCACACAGAGTGATGGAACTTGAATTTTGATAGGCAAAACTACCTCTGCCCTGTATACTAGTGAGTACGGGGTTGTCTGGATGGCAGTGTGGGTCGTGTTCCAATAAGCCAATAAAGCATGAAGGATCTTGTCTATCCATGATTTATTATCCTTATCTACCATATTTTGTAGTATTTTAGGTAGAGACTTTTTTAAATATTCTATCTTCCCACTGGCCGCTGTATGGTAGCACGATAAATGGTGGGCTCTGATTCCATACTCCTAGTATAACTTGTCCAAATCAATAGAGTAGAAGCTGGTTCCATTATCTATCAATATTGTGTGAGGGACACCAAATCTAGTATTGATGTTTTCCTTCAAAAATATAAGGATATTTTCTCCCTGAATTCTTTAAGGGGTATAGATTCGGCCCATTTGGAAAGGAATTTGGTTACTGTGATTATGAACTTGAATTTTCTTGTTTTGGTATGGGGATATGGTCCCACAACATCCATCCCTCAGATGGAAAATGGCTAGGATTATTGAGCTGTGTGATGTAACTCCAGGGTTCAGTGAATAAAATTGGCAGGAATGGAACTTCTTAGAGAATATGGAACAATCCTATATCATACTGATACAATAGTATCCAACACTTCAGATTTGATGAGAAAGCTTGGTTACTAATTAGTGTGCTCTACAATCTCTGACGTGCACTTCTTTAATGATGAAATCAGTCTCTTCTCCATTAATGCTCCTGAGAAGGACTCCATCAAGTCCTTGTTTATAGAGAACCTTTTCTTGGTTTACCCCATTGTACAAGAAAAAGTTGACTACCCATCTCTAGATCTGTTCTCTTCCAGCCCTATCTGGTGGGAGTTCCTCCTTCTGAAGATAATTTATAATGAGAGTCATCCAACTAGTGGTGTGACCATAAGGCTCATTAATGAGGCCAATCTCATCAATTTCCTCCGTATTTTTCTGAATAAATGGAAAGACGATTTGGCGATGGGAAATGCTAATAACCAATTCTTCCTAGTATGGATCAACTAGGGTTGTGGATACATTTTCCAATACATCATCTTGAGAATTTTATGATTGGGGACATATGCCTGCATTGGTTCTGATTGTAAATCTTCCATCAGTTCTCAAACACGGTTTATCAAGGGGGACAATAATTCTTTCTTAATGGAATATTCACCATTGACATGCTTGATGACTTCCTCTGAATCACCTTTTATATTCAGGTGTGTTTCTCATGCATGAAGTTCCAGATCTAGGCCCACAACGAGGGCCTGGTGTTATGCTTCATTATTTTTTACATCCCACTAAAATTAGGAAGGAGTAAGGTAAGTTAACCTTAATGGGGGATACGAGTATAAGTCATAGCCCCACTTTGTTGAGATTAGTATTTTCCATCCTTTTCCTTATCTAGATTCTAGACCCACCCTAAAAGTACATTTCCCATGCCTGGGGGTCCTCTTGGATAGAGAACACCTCTTCATCTGTATGTTCTATACACAACGGGGTTGTTTCTTCCAAGGGGTGCTCTTCCAAGAAGTCTGCTAATGCCTAGACTTTGACGACCTTCTAGGGTAGGTACCATATGTAAAACTGTTTTATGATTAATTCCCATCATGATAGGAATCTAGTTATCATGGGATAGTTGAGCATATATTTGAGTGTGTTGTAGCGGAAGACCAGGTGGAACTCGTGGTGCTATAGGTGATGCATGAATTTTTGAACTATGAATATTTGTTCTATGAAGTTCTTTTCTATTCTTGAATATTGAGTCTCAACATCAATCATTTTTTTGCTGAGTTAATAGAGGTTGTTATCACTGCCGAAATCATTCTTCTACGCGAGGAAGGTACATAATGGCCGTTCCAAGGTGGTTACGTAAAAAATGAGTGGTCTCCCCTCACCAAGAGGCATCATCACCGATGGGATCAGGATATATCTTTTGACATTGTTGAACACTTCTTGATTATCATTATTCCATTCATACATAACCCCTTTCTCCATTAACATGGTGAATGGTAAACATTTACCCGCAAGGTTGGCTATGAAGCACTAGATGTAGGCCAAGTTCTCTTGGATAACTCTCAATTCGATGCAATTTCAAGGTGGGGACATGAAAAGGATGGATTTTTTCTTATTCGGGTTGACTTAGATGTCGTGATGGTGTTCGATGAAGTTGAGAAATTTCTCAGAGGTAATACCGAAGGAACACTTTAGGGGATTTATATTTAAAATATTCTAGCACAATTTGTTAAAGGAAATTTCAATATAATCCAGGTGGTTTTAGAACTGTCTTGATTTAGCCACTAGATCGTGGACATATCACTTGAAAAATTACCCCAGGAAGGGCTTGAAAAAGTGGTGCATGGCGTGTTGATATTTAGCGCCTGTATTTTTTAGATCAAGGTGAATCAACCTATAATAGAACACACCTTGAGGGGCCCTGAAATCAGTGGATTCTTCATCTCCATAAGCCATTCAGATATGGTTTTATCCAGAATATCCATCCATGAAAGATAGGGCCTCATATCTAGCGGTCTCATCGATTAAAAATTCTGTGATCGGGACCAGAAAATCATATTTTTGGCAGTTCTGATTAAGGTCCCTAAAGTCGATGAAGATTATAATCTATCTGTTCTTCTTTTTGATAGGGAATATGTTTCCTATCCATATCGAGTATTGGAATTACCATATGAAGCAGGCTTTGATCAGTTTGTCAACTTTATCCTCTATTTTAGTAGCATGCATCGGGTGGGTCCTTCTGGCTGCTTTCTTATTGCCCCAGTGATATTCAAGTAGACCCAGATGATGAGTGGTTACCTCAGGATCGAGGCATGAAATTTCTATGTAGTTTTAGGCAAACACATCTCCATTATTTTTCAGGAAGGAGGTATATGCCACTTGATCCTTGACAAGCAAATCCACATTAATCAGAATGGGTTGTGGGTCATCTTTAGTTCTCAGGTTTATCTCTCTACGTTCATCAATTGTGGTTGAGAAACCTTCTTCAAATGCGGGAATGACATCTTTGAGGTCTTCATCATCATCATCATCATTATCATCATCATCATCATCATCTTATTCATCATAATCATCATCATATTATTTTGATAGAAAGATGATCCTCGAGATGAACTCTCCAGTGTTGGGAGAAAAAAAATATTTTTTCTTAGTGAGTAAGGCAAGGATATTTTTGGGTCCCAAGGATGTGTCGAGAGCATATTTGTTAGAGACTTTCCTGACAACGTAAGATTCATCCCAAAATTCGGTGTCTTTGGACCTGGAGGCTATAAAATAAATCATGCATAAAATTGGGTCTTTATCTGGGCATGAACTTTTGTATTCAACTTGGTTGATGGGTATTACATACTCTTCCCCAATATATCAGAGAGGGTTGGCGGGAGCCACTTCCAATCCATTCAGGGTAGTGATATAGTCAATGTCATCAGCCAAAGACTACTTGTCCTCCGGTTCATAGAACCATGCATCTATTTAATGTGACTCACAGGATTCGAATGTGGATTTATCAGCGCTCAATGTACCATTTTTCCCATTAGCGCAATATTTGATGTACTGATTGTATGATGATGGAATTGAAACATGCTGATGTAAACAGGGCCTCCGTAAAAGTTCATTGAAGGCCATACTTTTCCGCACTACCAGGAACTCAAAATCTGACATGAGGTCTCCAAGCCAAGTTTTATGGATGATTTGTCCCAATGACTTCTGCTCGCTTTTGTCATATCCCTACAGAGTTTTGGTGTAGGGTGTTAAACTATCCTCTTCATAACATAGCCGACGAAGCGTTCACAGCCTGAGGAGGTGGACTCCAGAGTTGTTGTCAATGAAAATCCATTTGAAATCAATGCCATTTATCTTTCCAGACACTTATAAGGGTTCGATGTTCCCTTGTGTGATGGAATCTTCATCCCTATCTATGAAGGAGATGACAGTGTGACATTATTCAAGATTGGTCTCCATCTGATAGACTTCGGTCGCTGCTATATCAACCTCGAATTCTTGGGTGCATAATACGGCTTCAACGAGCACCTCTTTAAGATCTACAGATATACTCAAGGCATACATTATCGATAACATTGCAGGTACTGAGGCTATATGCTTTAGAATATCATATTTCGGCTCTAAAGGTTGACACTTCCTAGCTTGGGGATGCTCTTTCACAGACACGTTAGGGGCTTCAGCTTTGGAAATAGATGTATGAGCCTCTCTGACAGGAGCTAGTGGCACTGTGGTCCTTTCCAGGTTTGGATGAATAGGCCCACTTGCATGCCTTGGGCGATTTGATATTTGTTCTTCCACCAACAGATAATCCAAGGCAATTGGGTTCATATTTATTTTGGTAGGGGAAGAGGAACATTCCAATTCTCGTCGGGTCTTCCGAAGGTTCCTTCCAATAGTTTCTGCAATGTTAATGGTTTGAGTTAAGGCGTGGCTAGGAATTTGTCTCCTTCCATGATTATTCCCTCCGGGACACCCTCAGACTTTTCGCCTCTTCCTCTAGCTCTCTGGTTCGGCACATGGAATTAGGGTTCGTGGCTATAGTATCCATTAGAGAAGGGGTTTATTAAGTTAATGACATTAATAGTGATGAATATAAGTTCTTGATTCGACAATATTTATATTTTATTGTCTTATTCTGGCGGTGTTTTTTGGCAGGGCGGTTCTCATTGTACCATTTGGCAGGGCGACACCCGTTGTACCATGTCTTCTGGCAAGAAGTCCGAAAGTGTCAATACTGGCTTCGTCTTGGGTGTCATACCATATTCTTTCTTATACTTTCTTCCATTTTGGCCTTTATAGGACTATATAGCTAAGGATGACGGTTGTGTTTCATTAGGAGCTATTGGGGGTACGGTAGATTTTTTCAACTATTCATGAGGATTCAATGAATGTAGTTGAATAGTTTATGAGTCATCCAACTGTCAAATTTTTTAACCTTTTTTACTTGTGACTATTTTTCATTCCTCCTCCTCTCTGGGGTCTTAGGTGTAAACATAGGCCACTTGTGCTGGAGGGAGACCCAAATTGACTTTCCCAAAGTCCACCATATTTTTCAAGAGATCCTTGAATAGAAATCATTCCTTGATGATGTGTAATTGTATCCGATGATAGGGATAATAATTTGGATGGTCGTCAAGACTCACTACATCTATTCAATTTGGCATTAGTAGCTAGAGAAATTTGAAATTCATGGTGGCTATAAAGTAGCAACGTACCTGATCATATCAGAAAGAGTTGACTTTATTTATTCACTCCTTAAATTGATTTATTTTAGCACCCCTTCGCTAATCTTGCCAAGGTGGGGTGGATGTTGGCACCCAGGGGGTCCCGCACGGTTCGGTGGAGGCCTCACGACAAAAGCTGGTGCTTGGGGTTGATTAATATTGATAGAAGCTACTTCATCATTTCCCACTCCTTTTTGTGGGGATGATGGATCCACTCGGGACTTGAGATTGGTCTGCTGCAAGGAGTCTTCTATCCTTTGGGAAATGACAGAGAAATCTCGGAACCCACTTGTGTACTTCACTGGGATGAGCGGTGTTTCTAATTCATCATGAATGTTATCGATGCACATGTTGACCATTTAATCTTGGTGGAGAACTCAGTTTAGGGAATAAGTAAAGACTTTCTATCTAGAAATAATGTCTGAGACTCTTTGGTTCTCTCACTTCTTGCAGTTCATGAAGTCACTGACCATTGTGTTAGGTAATGTTGAACAAAAATGGAGGGGAAACTGCAACCAAAGGTCCTCCCAGCCTATGATTGAGTTAGCTAGAAAGTTATTATACAACAAGAAGGCCAAGTCCTATACAGTGTTCATGAAGCATTTGAGTTTTACTACTTACTGATGCTCTAGAGTTCCCATCATGGGGTCACAGTAAGAGGCATCGTGCATTAGATGCTATTTAGGGTCTCTCGAGCCATTGAACACTAGGCATACGAGGTTTTTGATGTTTGGTAGTGGCACAACATTACTCACCCAATTAGGGTTGGGTTTTCACTCTGGTTGTATCAGAGCATACTTCCCCTCAATGGATTCTAGTTGAGCTATTAGTTTCTCGATGATATTCAAGTGCCCTTGATGCATATCCTGTCGGGCTTGAGTTTGGGTGGGTGAAACAACATCCAAAGCTAGATGTGCTGGTACTATTGGAATTTTTGTTGGATACCCAGCCCGGGGAATCCTTTGTATGTTCACCTGAATATACTATGGATGCCTTCCCATTGGGGGGGGGGGTCTTTAAGTCCGTTCGGGGTCATATTTAAGTAGGTTGACGGTCACAGTTCTGGGTTGGACATGCCTCCGTGCATGACTTCATTCACCGGGATGAGTGTTTGTGGAAAGAGAACTTTTTCTTGGAATACCTATTGATGTTTCACTGTGGGAACAAATCCGGAAAGATAGCTCCCCCGACACAGCTCGACATTAATTCACCTAAGATCTTTCATTTCTTTCTCTTGCTTGGCAAATATTTCCTCAAGAGCGAGGGTCCAATTCTTAGGGGGAGGAGGGTTTGGTTCATATACGACCTTGGATTTATTATTCTCTTTGTTGGGGTTTCACAAGGGAAGTAATGATATATTAACTGAGGGGGTGCCTAAATTTAGGACCGATCTCCAGTTCCTGGTATGCACACCATCAGGCCTAGTATGAGGTGCATCTGAGAGGGAACCATCTTCTCTTTCATCCTCTCAATTTGTATCATTTTTTGTGAGATCCATGGGGTTGATTTTTACTACGTTCACTGATGCATACCGCATTGGGGGTGGTGTACCTAGTTTTGAATGGTAGAAAGGCTTTCGGAATCCTTTGTTGGACTTTCTCTTTCCATTTTGTGGTATTCATCATGTTTCTTAATGAAGATTGACCTGAAGGGATCCCTGATCTGACCTCATAATGTGTCTTTGTCTCATAGGGTATGAACCACGATATGAGGTGGAACATGTGACTTATCTACTCATCGTTCTTCCTAGATGGGAGAAGATAGGTGTTCGCTGTGCGGGAAATTGAGGAAAAAAATGCCCCTAACCCTGCGGGTGGGGGTTACTCCCATTCTTCTATTGATGCACTACGGTTGGGTTCTTTTGGTCTTACGGAGGCATTTTGAGTTAAAAATTCCCCCAAACTTTTGGGTTGGGGTTGTTCCCACAATGCAGTGGCATCCTTCACTATTTCCACCTTTTCTATTTCACCCACTCCCGCAAAGGTGTGATCCGAGTATGGAATTGGACCTCTATGGGGTTTATGAGATTTTTAAGGCCTGAACACTGCTTACTAGTTGAATTTAATTAGTTGTGAAACCAATTATATATTCTCAGTTACCTAGATTAGAATATTTTTTATGGCTTGATCTCTTAGATCTTGACATTTTTGAGACTTATTTCAGGCCGGTTTTTGTTGATCATTCCTTATTTCATGATCTTGTATTTCATTTGATTACTGTCGTTGGGTAATGAAGTTGAAAGATTTAATTTCCAATTATGTTTGATGGATGGAATTTGGGGTGATGTTTAGAGCTCCATGTTATCCTCATCTCCGAATATGGAATCCAGTCGGGGCATCACTAATGAGGCAACACAAATTGTGCAGTGCATGGAGGCAAGCCAATTTGAGGTTTTTCATTCACCTTTCTGATTGTTGATGTCGTGCGAAAGAGAGAGATTCTAGGTCGATTAGATGGAAAATCTCCTCTAACATGTTGAAATTTTATGCATACCTTTTGTTGGGTAAGAAATTTTCTTTTATCTGGCTAAGAGTCACCCATGTGTTGAGGAGAATTTCATTCATACATATTCCAGACAACTCCCTTGGTATGTCGAAGTGAGAAGTGGTCATATGACAATACATCACTTTTATGTTATCCTTATCTAGTTTTATCCTCCCAAGTAACATATCCTATTGTTGTTCTTAGAGTGAATCCTCTACTTGATATTCACAGATTGACTACTTCTTAATAATTTCATTCCAAGCATCTCGGCTGGTGGGAGGCTCATTGATATGTGAATGAAGCAAGGGTGTCTCCGAATACGAGCATGGCCCCCGACCATTATATGATTGATAAAGGATAACAATCATCATAGAAGGAGTGACTGATATTCCCAAATCCATATTTTTGAGCACCTCATCATAAGAGGACTGTCTCACATTTTTTCTGGCAAGGGGAGGCCCTTCCTTCCAGTATGAATTTTGATTGTGTGGAGGACCATCACAATTGGTGCTGTAATGGAGAGGCCTACCATTCCAACTTGATGCCCGACCAAGGGAAATGTATTTATGGTGTATAACCTAGGGAGGACCTTCAGGGTGGTCTGAAGCAAGTGGAGGACCTTCTCGTTGCTTGATGTCACTGAGGGGAGGACCTTCTCTATGGCTACTACGATGGAAAGGAATACTATCACAGATTGATACTTGGATGCAGGGATAATATCTATAGTGTATATCATGGGGAGGGCCTTAAGGATATACTACAATGAAGGGAGGACCTTCTCACTGCTTGATGTCACTATGGGGAGGGCCTTCACAATAACCACCCTTATGGGGAGGGCCTTCGCAATGACTATCATCATGTGATGACTACCATCATGACTCGACGTCTGACTACAAGGATAAGCATATCTATAGAATATACCCTGGGGAGGACCATCAGGGTGGATGAAAGTAGGGGGATGATATATTTTCTATGTGATCATAAGGTCAAGGGAGGACTGCCCTGACACACATCTGGAGATAAGGTCTTGTGAATGATCATTCCTGGCATAAGGAGTTAGCCCCCGTGGGTGCTCTAGAGAGGACCTTCAGAGCTACTGGTAGAGACATTGTGGGGAGGGCCTTCGAAATTTCTACTTCAACTTCCATAATTTGGTGATGGACTGATAGGGTCTTGAGCCTTTATTTAATTTTTTTTGAGGGTGTTAAAAACCTCCGCTTCTAGAAGAGTTGGATCATGTATGTGCTCTTCATTTTCAAACTTCCTTTAGCACATTTTATTTTTGAGTGCTATGTTGCAGGTAAATGGGGATACCTAATGTTGGTAACACCATTCATCTATTGGTCTCTATCTTTTTGGGTCCCATGATGCCTCTGGGATACACTAATGGGCATCATGAGTTTTGGTTGGGATATATACCTACCCTATAGAGACCACCACATTTTACCAGTGTCCCCCAGTCGGAATGAGTATTTGTTCCTGATAAAATTTTCCTTGTATCATGGGATATTATCGTCGACCCTCTTAGACTAGAGTAGGGATTCATAACTACTTTGGAGTGTCTATCCCATTTTGAATGTAAGTCATTTTGTTCGAGGAAACTGGGTTGTGAGACCGGTTTCTCACCTTTTCCACCAATCCAATGATATCTTGGAATGTTTTGATGATATGGTCTGCAATCCAAATCTGATCTTACATCATTTCTAGGATGTGCTGAGATACATCTTTGGATAGAATGGGTATGAAGGCCCATTCCGATGTCAGAGTAGAAGTTTGTGCTTTCTCCGATCTCCCATGGGTTACTAGTAGATACCGACAGTTCTCCTGTGCCATGATAGAGGAATGAGTCTTCTGCTAGTTGTCTTCTCTAGTCAACACTGTATTTTAATAGTTGGATTCATATTCGTGATAGGGTATTTTCACCTGATCTCTTTCCACTGTATTTGTCTCACAGGGTTTGTATTCATCCGTAGGATATCTACTCTACTCATATTTTCTTGCTACCCTATTTTGATGCTAGGCTTGGTATTCATCTACATGTATTTGTGCCTGCATATAGATGAATCCCACCCTATTTGGATGAAAAAATTCTTATTCATTGGTAGATATTTTCATCTGCCTGTAGTTTGCTGCTCTTCCTACCCGGCGGGACCGGTGAGCACAAGAAAAAACACGCACATCCTCTTATTATGCCACCCTATTTCTGTGGTGGACTTGAGTGGAGGGGGCATAGTAATATGTTTGAAAAATGAATGTTTCCAACATTGTACGATGAGGTTGTTCCACAGGAACCAGGGTAAAATCCTATTTCTGATCATATATTTTCCACCTTCAATGGGCAGCCCAAGGGGCTCGGGTCTTCTGGATTTTAGCAGGTGTCCTCATCATAAGGTCCTCTTTAGCATGAGGAGGATTGGTTACCTGGTGTCGGCAGTGATGCTCTCTGGTAGGGGCCAGTGAGTAGGACTCCTGTGTAGTTGAGATAAATTTGTTAGAATTGACTTCATCTGCCTCCCTAAAATAAGGTAGGTACTCATTGTCACGTTCCTGCGACATGCTCCCGAATTGGTTTGAGACAACCACCGGGGTCATCTTGTGCTAGGGTGGTGATCACAACTAGATACCCTTCGCAAACTGTAGGGATTTTCTCACGGCCTCCACTATGGAGAGAGTACCATTTCAGTGGAACTCTTTAATCAGTGTGTTGGATATCCAGTGTCTAAGATGTTTTGTAGGCGAGGGGGACCAACTCTTCATTGGGCCCCCAGTCACCTGCAGGATTGCTCAGGCGCATGTCTTCATTGGTCATCAGGATGTCATTTGGATTGAATGTTGGTATATGGGAACATGAAATATATATATATATAACATATATAGACCGCAAAAATCGGTCAATGTAGCATTATCTTAAACATATTCAGTTTTGAAAATTTAGATCGGTCTCCTCCCCCCTTTTTGTTGTAAGGTGAAGGGGCTTGAGTGGGGTAAGACCGCCAACTTGGTAAAGGATTCACATTTTGTTCACCATTATTGTTTCACCTCTGACTGTGATGTGGGTTCAAATGTGGGAAAAATGCAATGAATGGTCTGACGAGTGACAAGCATTTTTCCATTAATATAGAAACTTTCACTCACCATATTTGTTTCAACCCAATTCACATCATCATCATTTAAAGGGGGATTGGATTGAGCCCATTGTGACTGGGTATTTTATCCCTTCGGTATTTCGAAGGAGGTTCCATAGTCAAATAGTCTAAGCAGGCGATTGCATGGGGTCATGTACTTGTGCAATTTGTCCTCTTAGTATATAACTTCCTCGAATAGACTCAAACAAAATTATTTGTGGGGCTAGAAACACCCAACATACCTGGTATCCATGATTCATGTACCTTATTTCCAAAGTCAGTATAGCATCCCGCCTTTTTATCACATAAACTTTCATTACATTATACAAAACTGAGGATCTTTAAGGTTTAGTGTCTTAGAAACCAGGAACTTAAAACATGAAAACATAAAACATTCTTCTAAAATACTTGAAAGGCTTCTCCTCATGTTCATCCTAGGTTCATTACGACATCACATAACCTGGGATCATACATCAAAAGAAAGGGTGAGCAGAAGGCCCAGTAAGGGAAACAAGGGAAACATTTAACATGTGAACTTGAGATACATCAACTATGTCATGAACAAGAACTTTAAGGCATGATAAAAAAAATCATGTGGCATATCATAATAAAAATAACATTTTCATAACTTGAAGATGTGGCTACATCATTTAACATAGACAATCATGAAAATATCACCAAGGTCCATCCCCAAGGTGTCATTTGAAAATTACCAAGGTTATTCACCAAGGTATCGTGAAAATTGTAATCTCTAGTGGTTACATCATTACCCAATGCATTGGAGCGCTATCAGGGCGCACCCTTAAATTTGCCTTTATTATCATGTGAGCCACATATATCATCATCAAAAATTTCATAAATAACCCACATAGCAAAAAATAAATGGGTTTCATTTCATAATCATAACTTTTTAAAAACTGCTTTAAAGACATGATCTTTACGTCACTTTAAACCCACGGAAAGGGAAAGCGGGTCTCATGTATGTAAATCCCAGAATTTAAAATGGAACATTTTGATATATATGTGAATACCCTTGTAGAAATAATAGCTTTGAGTATTCACTTTATAACATAAAATAATTTTTGAGAAAAGAGAGAGACATTTTGAGGGGAAAATTCTGCAGCATAACGGCTAAGTTCCGGGGTTTTAGAAAACATTGAAATGAGAGGGGACATGGGTCACCCTATCATAAATGATCCATAAAACAGTAGGGTGAAAGAATAAGAAGGACATATGGACATGGTAATGAAATTTTAGGGACATACCATTTGAAATGAAAAACATGGAAGGGAAAAAAAATTAGATTTCTCTTATGAAAATTCGGCAGCCTTACGGCGTCACTTAACTTCAAAAGAAAATGATTTGACAAGATCAAATAGGGTCCCTCATCATATGATCATAAGAGATCAGAATGATAGATATATATATAGTCCCCAACATAACAAAAAGGGACTTGAAATAATTGACATGAAAGTAGAACTTCAAAACGAGAAGGGTGAAGAACCACTTAAAAATTCGGCAGCCTAACGGCGCCACTTAAAACATCAAAATAATGAATTGAAGAGATCAAATGGGGTCTCTCATCATATGAACATAAGAGTCCAGTATGATATATATAGAGATCATACCCCAATATAACAAAAGGAACTTGAAATAATTGACATGAAAGTAGAACTTCAAAACGAGAAGGGTGAAAAACCACTTAAAAATTCGGCAGCCTAACGGCGCCACTTAAAACTTCAAAATACTGAATTGAAGCGATCAAATGGGGTCTCTCATCATATGATCATAAAAGATCAGTATGATAATTTAGAGATCATACCCCAACATAATAAAAAGGAACATGAAAGACTTGAATGAAAATAGAACTTGAAAACGAGGAAGGTGAAAGAATCCCTTAAAAATTCGGCAGCCTAACGGCGCCACTTAAACATTCTTAAAACGAATTGATGAGAGCAAGGGGGGGGGGGTCTCTCATCATATGAACATGAAATAGGCAGTAGGATGAATATAAAAGAACATCCTCCAACATAAGAACATGGAGTATAAAAGAAATGACATAAAAGAGATTACTTGAAAAGAAAGAGAGGGGTCGGATCCCTTACCTTAAAATGTAACTCTTAAACCTCAAAGGTTGGGACCTTGAGGGCTTGGGGGCACCTTGGGAGGACTCCTTGGGAGGTAATGAGACCAGAAATTCGTTGGGAATGAGTGGGGAGTCGAATGGATGAGAGGAGGGCTTGGTATTTATAGGGAAAGTGGGGGGACAAGGCATTTATGGCCAAGGGACACCTCACATGTGCTTTTCTCAAACCCATGTGCTCTTCCTTGTCATTTATCATGGAGTTAGGCCACATGGGGCCCCCAAAACAATAATTCATCACCCTTGGCCGGCCAACCCTCAAAAGATCTCATGACATCATCATGACACCGTTATGATGTCATTAAACATACCGAAACCCTAAAACTGTATTTTTACTATTCACTGAAAATTCAACTTTCTCAGAAAAATCCCAAAATTTCACCATAATCAAATATCAATGCTCTGATTACAAATATGAACTCCATTTTATAAAAATAATTTTCTAAATATTTTTAATTTAATTTTTAAATAAAAACACTATTCATCGAAAATTCATTTTTTCAGAAAAAACCCCAAAAATTACCATAACATAATATCGATGCTCTGAGTTCAAAAATAAAGTCATTTTTATAAAAATAATTTTCTAATTATTTTTAATTTAATTTTTAATTAAAAAAAACACCATTCACCCGAAAAAACTAATACTTGAATAATAATTAATGAAACCGTTATTTAACTATTTTATTGAATCACATTACTTAATCAAGGTGCCTAGATTATTTTAAAACTTTCTTTAAGTGAGATTACTAATCCATTTGGTCATATTACTAATCCTAATCATAAAATCACTATTCATAATTTACTATTCATCAAAAATCAAGTTGATCTTATTAGACTCCAAATTTCGTACTGAACATAATTGTAGAAGACCATTTTTTGAAAATCATTACACATTTTTAATTATTTAAGGTTTACACAACCATTTTTAAAATATCCTTTTTCTAAAATTCATCAAAAATTTGCATACTATATTTATCCGGTCATTTCAAAATTCATAAACTTCATCATAAGAAGAAATCCCAATTTTTATTTAAAACAAGGATTACACAAGGTAGTTACGGTCTCGTTACATAACCCCTTATAATACCAGCATATGACCTAAGTGTAAGGTGTGCTAGGGTGATAGAAGCTTGGGGCGGCTCAGTCAACATTGCCCGAGTAGTAATTTCTATCAGTTTGAACTTCTCGCGAAGGCGATTCCGTTCTAGCTTCACATGATGAAGTTCGGCTTGGATTTGATCCAGAGCAAAGCCCAATGGTGCTACCTCCTTCCCAAGCTCTGTTAGATGGGCTTAGATCGGTCCAAGACTACTAGGTGAGGCCATCAAATCTTCTTTCTATAATAATTAACCAAGATTACTTATATTTAGAGACAATAATCAAAACATTTTGTTCACAGCGGTCATATTGACTGATGGTTATATAATAGTCAAAACCCACTGATCTCATTTTAATTATAATCATGTTTATCAAATAAAAGATTTTTGTTGAGTATAAAAATAAAATAAAATAACACATGAAATTAGTAAACAAGATTTATTCAAAATTTCGGGTCGTTACAATCTTCCCCCATTAAGAAATTGCGTCCTCGCAATTTTAAAAAAAAAAAAAATTGGGTTTTGAAATTTCATTGAAAGTCCCACATCGGAAAAGGAGTCAGTAAAACTATTACTTTAAAATAAAGAAAGGGAAGTACAAAGGTCACCCGAGTTAACCCACACTAGGGTTCCATGTAGGAAAACATGGACATGGAGGAGAAAACAAAGGGTCAAGTTCTGAGGGAGAGTGATAGAGAACATGATTAGGAGAAAGTTAACCATGAGAAAATCCCAAACTTATGATGTGTGTAAACGGTCTTTGATTACCTAGTAGGAAACGTAAACCAACAACATTTTTGTTTTACGTTTCTTTTCATAATTTTGAGGATTTCATTTACTACATAGAACAAAAACATAAGAAAATATACCTACCTTCAAGTAGAGTTTCATCCATTAACAAGTCCCTACCAATACTAATCTTTTCTCCAAATGATGAGAATTCAAAAACACTTGGTCTTATAAAAGCACAAGAATCATCTTCTATAGAATCACATAATCTACAAAAGATTAACTATCTATTTCTTCTATCTTTAAACATTATCCCAAAAACAGAAAGGTTAAGGTAAAACAACTCTTCAAAAAGAAAGAATCCCATAGGAATGGAAACTACTTTTAAATCATCAAATTCCATGGTACTACCCAAAGTTCATCATAGTCCATTCCGTAAATAATGGTCCTTAAGATTCCTCAAAATAAACCAAACTAAGATTGAAACCCAAATACAAGAAAGATTTGATAACATAGTCTTCCAAAATAAACTTCATTGTTCATCTCCAAACAACATCAACCACTCCTAACATCTTATAACAAAAGTATCTAATCTAAACATATTTTACCCATGATAGGTTAATCATTCCCGTAAGTAACCTAAATTACTATAAGTCCACCTTAAATTCATTGATTCTTCAAAATATAATTCAACCTTACTCCTCAATGAAGACACCGTAGTAATCTATTTACCTTGATCTTATATGGTCCTCAAAATAGTGAACGTCTTCCAAAATAAAAAATCATATTTTAATCCCCTAATCATCTATGTCATCTTAATACGGCAATCTTAGCATTTCCTATCACATTGGTTGTTGAGACATGTTCTTCTATTTCCAGCCATTAACTATGAAAAGAAACTATAATTAGGGGCTTAAGTACTTAGCTAATAATCTTGAAAAGGAACTGAAAGCATATAAGGATAACTTGTATATGAAAGGTATACCCTAACTTGTGATCTCCTGGGTTCCCATCTAGGTTATGAATGATCATATATTCTTATGTGAACCTTTGTTTTATTTTATCTTTGTTCCTTTAACAATGGTTCATACCAAGCTTATAAATTTACCAAAGCATATCCCCCGGGAGTGTCGTAACCAAGAGTGCAGCAAGGCCCGTTTTCGTGTACCAGTTCCCGTTCGAGTCTAGCTCAAAGCGGTGTTTTCGGGTTTTACCCCTATGTACATCTGTGCCAGAGCCACCTCTACCTGCTCGTATCCAGACAGGGATGTATTTGCTTGGCAACCCCTTACTCAATACTCACCAAAATACCAGGAAGATTTCCTATATTAAACTTTTCTATAGGGTTCTTCCTAGAGTTTTCATATCCTAATTTCCACAAATAACTAAACCATCCTTTGATACCAACTATAGCATCCCGCCTTTTTATCACATAAACTTTCATTACATTATACAAAACTGAGGATCTTTAAGGTTTAGTGTCTTGGAAACCAGGAACTTAAAACATGAAAACATAAAACATTCTTCTAAAATACTTGAAAGGCTTCTCCTCATGTTCATCCTAGGTTCATTACGGCATCACATAACCTGGGATCATACATCAAAAGAAAGGGTGAGCAGAAGGCCCAGTAAGGGAAACAAGGGAAACATTTAACATGTGAACTTGAGATACATCAACTATGTCATGAACAAGAACTTTAAGGCATGATAAAAAAAATCATGTGGCATATCATAATAAAAATAACATTTTCATAACTTGAAGATGTGGCTACATAATTTAACATAGACAATCATGAACATATCACCAAGGTCCATCCCCAAGGTGTCATTTGAAAATTACCAAGGTTATTCACCAAGGTATCGTGAAAATTGTAATCTCTAGTGGTTACATCATTACCCAATGCATTGGAGCGCTATCAGGGCGCACCCTTAAATTTGCCTTTATTATCATGTGAGCCACATATATCATCATAAAAAATTTCATAAATAACCCACATAGCATAAAATAAATGGGTTTCATTTCATAATCATAACTTTTTAAAAACTGCTTTAAAGACATGATCTTTACGTCACTTTAAACCCACGGAAAGGGAAAGCGGGTCTCATGTATGTAAATCCAAGAATTTAAAATGGAACATTTTGATATATATGTGAATACCCTTGTAGAAATAAGAGCTTTGAGTATTCACTTTATAACATAAAATAATTTTTGAGAAAAGAGAGAGACATTTTGAGGGGAAAATTCTGCAGCATAACGGCTAAGTTCCGGGGTTTTAGAAAACATTGAAATGAGAGGGGACATGGGTCACCCTATCATAAATGATCCATAAAACAGTAGGGTGAAAGAATAATAAGGACATATGGACATGGTAATGAAATTTTAGGGACATACCATTTGAAATGAAAAACATGGAAGGGAAAAAAAATTAGATTTCTCTTATGAAAATTCGGCAGCCTTACGGCGTCACTTAACTTCAAAAGAAAATGATTTGACAAGATCAAATAGGGTCCCTCATCATATGATCATAAGAGATCAGAATGATAGATATATAGATAGTCCCCAACATAACAAAAAGGGACTTGAAATAATTGACAAGAAAGTAGAACTTCAAAACGAGAAGGGTGAAGAACCACTTAAAAATTCGGCAGCCTAACGGCGCCACTTAAAACATCAAAATACTGAATTGAAGAGATCAAATGGGGTCTCTCATCATATGAACATAAGAGTCCAGTATGATATATATAGAGATCATACCCCAATATAACAAAAGGAACTTGAAATAATTGACATGAAAGTAGAACTTCAAAACGAGAAGGGTGAAGAACCACTTAAAAATTCGGCAGCCTAACGGCGCCACTTAAAACTTCAAAATACTGAATTGAAGCGATCAAATGGGGTCTCTCATCATATGAACATAAGAGTCCAGTATGATATATATAGAGATCATACCCCAATATAACAAAAGGAACTTGAAATAATTGACATGAAAGTAGAACTTCAAAACGAGAAGGGTGAAGAACCACTTAAAAATTCGGCAGCCTAACAGCGCCACTTAAAACTTCAAAATACTGAATTGAAGCGATCAAATGGGGTCTCTCATAATATGAACATAAGAGTCCAGTATGATATATATAGAGATCATACCCCAATATAACAAAAGGAACTTGAAATAATTGACATGAAAGTAGAACTTCAAAACGAGAAGGGTGAAAAACCACTTAAAAATTCGGCAGCCTAACGGCGCCACTTAAAACTTCAAAATACTGAATTGAAGCGATCAAATGGGGTCTCTCATCATATGATCATAAAAGATCAGTATGATAATTTAGAGATCATACCCCAACATAATAAAAAGGAACATGAAAGACTTGAATGAAAATAGAACTTGAAAACGAGGAAGGTGAAAGAATCCCTTAAAAATTCGGCAGCCTAACGACGCCACTTAAACATTCTTAAAACGAATTGATGAGAGAAAGGGGGGGGGGTCTCTCATCATATGAACATGAAATAGGCAGTAGGATGAATATAAAAGAACATCCTCCAACATAAGAACATGGAGTATAAAAGAAATGACAAAAAAGAGATTACTTGAAAAGAAAGAGAGGGGTCGGATCCCTTACCTTAAAATGTAACTCTTAAACCTCAAAGGTTGGGACCTTGAGGGCTTGGGGGCACCTTGGGAGGACTCCTTGGGAGGTAATGAGACCAGAAATTCGTTGGGAATGAGTGGGGAGTCGAATGGATGAGAGGAGGGCTTGGTATTTATAGGGAAAGTGAGGGGACAAGGCATTTATGGCCAAGGGACACCTCACATGTGCTTTTCTCAAACCCATGTGCTCTTCCTTGTCATTTATCATGGAGTTAGGCCACATGGGGCCCCCAAAACAATAATTCATCACCCTTGGCCGGCCAAACCTCAAAAGATCTCATGACATCATCATGACACCGTTATGATGTCATTAAACATACCGAAACCCTAAAACTGTATTTTTACTATTCACTGAAAATTCAACTTTCTCAGAAAAATCCCAAAATTTCACCATAATCAAATATCAACGCTCTGATTACAAATATGAACTCCATTTTATAAAAATAATTTTCTAAATATTTTTAATTTAATTTTTAAATAAAAACACTATTCATCGAAAATTCATTTTTTCAGAAAAAACCCCAAAAATTACCATAACATAATATCGATGCTCTGAGTTCAAAAATAAAGTCATTTTTATAAAAATAATTTTCTAATTATTTTTAATTTAATTTTTAATTAAAAAAAACACCATTCACCCGAAAAAACTAATACTTGAATAATAATTAATGAAACCGTTATTTAACTATTTTATTGAATCACATTACTTAATCAAGGTGCCTAGATTATTTTAAAACTTTCTTTAAGTGAGATTACTAATCCATTTGGTCATATTACTAATCCTAATCATAAAATCACTATTCATAATTTACTATTCATCAAAAATCAAGTTGATCTTATTAGACTCCAAATTTCATACTGAACATAATTGTAGAAGACCATTTTTTGAAAATCATTACACATTTTTAATTATTTAAGGTTTACACAACCATTTTTAAAATATCCTTTTTCTAAAATTCATAAAAAATTTGCATACTATATTTATCCGGTCATTTCAAAATTCATAAACTTCATCATAAGAAGAAATCCCAATTTTTATTTAAAACAAGGATTACACAAGGTAGTTACGGTCTCGTTACATAACCCCTTATAATACCAGCATAGGACCTAAGTGTAAGGTGTGCTAGGGTGATAGAAGCTTGGGGCGGCTCAGTCAACATTGCCCGAGTAGTAATTTCTATCAGTTTGAACTTCTCGCGAAGGCGATTCCGTTCTAGCTTCACATGATGAAGTTCGGCTTGGATTTGATCCAGAGCAAAGCCCAATGGTGCTACCTCCTTCCCAAGCTCTGTTAGATGGGCTTCGATCGGTCCAAGACTACTAGGTGAGGCCATCAAATCTTCTTTCTATAATAATTAACCAAGATTACTTATATTTAGAGACAATAATCAAAACATTTTGTTCACAGCGGTCATATTGACCGATGGTTATATAATAGTCAAAACCCACTGATCTCATTTTAATTATAATCATGTTTATCAAATAAAAGATTTTTGTTGAGTATAAAAATAAAATAAAATAACACATGAAATTAGTAAACAAGATTTATTCAGAATTTCGGGTCGTTACAGTCAGGCATTTGTTGGATGATTATTTGGCTAATGTCACTTAAGAACTCTATTGGTTGAGAGGATGGGTAGTCGACCACACCAATCCCTTTATGGGGGGGGGGGATTATTGCCTATTCCAGGAATCTCTTATATATTTAAGTTATATTCATATGTTCGTGAATCCTTGGTTCATTCCCAAATAGTGTGTCCAAAGGCTAACCCTGGTTTGTAGGATCGTCGTACGCATATATGGATTTGATTCTATAGAGGCAATGTGGACTTAAGCTATGCAGTAAGGAGCTCTGTAGTTTATCATCATACAGGGTACAGAAATTGACTTGATGTTGGTAATGTCCCCTTAATATGGGAATCCTACGTATCCTCGAGAGAGGTATCAGATCCCACGTAGTTTGATAAACTTGTGGCTTACGAATGGGTGCAACAAATTTGAGGGGACATGGTAGGGGTGGACCCATTTTATAAGGTCACCCCTTTTGAGCTCATGCCTTCAAGAAGATGTCCTACATATCCTACTTTGAACAGTAATTAGAGTTCCAATAGTTCAGACTCGGTTCGGGGATTACCCGTGAGAGATTCTCATTAGAGAGGTCATGATTGGGTGAAACTTTTGAAAGGGAACCCTTTTAAGCTCAATCCTTCAATATAGTGTCCTACGTATCCTGTTCTGACCTATAATTTGAGATCTCATAGTTCATACCTGGTCTGGTTGTGTGGACGTTTGGATCATCACAAATCTATAGGCCCACGTGAGTCAAACTCAGTGTGAGTAACAAGATGATGTGTGAGATTCAACCGACCACACACCTCATCTCTCGCTTATGGGAGAGGGAGGGCCTGTGGATGAAGAAGTTGAGGTAACTGGGGAAGAGGGTGCTGAGAAATGAACCCTTCAATGTGGGATGACATTGGAGGTCACACGGCTCTTCCCTCGAAAGATTAGGGACTTACCTTAGTAGGAGTGCCCCAATAATGTGTTCTTGGAAAGGGGAGGAATGTCACCTCTGTTAAAAGGAGGATCGAACATGATTCCTTTGACTTATCAACATTCCTCACTAAATGGAAAAGAAAGTTATCACCCTTAATCCTTAGAACTAGGTGATTCAGGTCAGTTTCCTAAGGTTGGACTCCGGGTTACCATGGGAATGTAGACTTACAATCATCCCTTTAATCTGAAACATTGTGGGGAGAGCCTTCATGACTCTGCTTACCATGAGTATATAGACTCAAAGTGGTGCACTGATGCGCCTGAATATTTGACCATACAGGTCCGGTGGCTTTGGAGGAGGCTTTTTCCTAAGGTCGAGGGACTGGTATGCCGAGGGGCTATGGGGGATTGGATAGTAACGGAGGGGAAATCTTGGAGTCAGAAGTAATAATACCCAAAGATGCCCCATTCCACGTACTATTTTCTTATGTGGGATAGAGGGAGCTCCACATACCATAGTGGTATATGGGTAGAGGGGTTATCCACAAACTGATGTAGTAACCAAGAATGGGTATGGACTACTGCACACCATAGTGGTACACTGTCCTGAATGCGGTACGCCATGCCACTTAGGGTTCCATCTGCGTACTGATGTATTATGCAGTGCCAAGTTAAATCCACATAGCGATACACTATAAGAAAAAACATATCGAAGGAGGGTCCTAGGGACCATCGTTCGTAGGGTGTTCATCCATGAGGAATATGTGGTTCGCGATATCCCTGATTTGGATTGTAGTTCACCCATTATCTTAATGTTCCTTCATTTTATGGTTTGCGTCCGATTATACCTATAGAAAATGTGGTTTTCAATTTGGAATTCACCGATGATTCAAGACGAAAGCCGGAATCCTCTCTGAATTATTTCATCCAATCTCTAGGGTCTCCTCCATGCTTTCCTCATCCATCTTTTGTCAACTCCTTTTATGCTCCTTTTATAGAGCATTGGGGAAATTATATCTATGGTATTGAAGCACCATTTGTGAAATCCCATAAATATATATCTTAAAAATTTGAAGACTCAGTTAGTTGGGGTTTCCAGAGGATGTGGTTAATGAGTTAGGGATTGCAGAACCTTTCCAATTTGCTTTGTCCGAGAACTACTGAGTTCACGAGATGGTATACAGTTTTCCTTCGTGTGCTTGACTCATCCAACGATGTGGTTCGTGGGTGCCTAGGTTCGTTGGCCATCAGTCTATGGGCCAGTGCCTTGGGTGTGGTTTTACATACTAGCGGTTTAGTGTTCAAGCGGCCCACAAACCTTTCCCTATGATGGTACGCAGGTCACTTAAAAATCTTTGATAAATTTAATTCTTTCAAGTTTCTTCCGAATATTAAAACTCAATTTGAGTAAATTCGCTATACTAGACTTGTAGGGATGATTTCTTCCTTCTACAAAGTGAATGTGGGTGTATTTTCTTCCATTGGAGAAGTTTTTTGGACCATAAAGGGTTATATTTTGAGAATATTCTGAGGTATAATTGGATGGTTGACTCTATATTGGAGGATAATATATTTTTTATATTTTTTTATCAATAATAGAATAATTCCTCACTTACTCTTACACTAAGTTATCACCAAACCCTTTGAATTTTGAAATAATAGTTCATAAATTTATCACTTTTGTACTGATCAATATTCATTATAACTGTTTCCTTCAGAAAAATATATTCTCTTATTATTTTTTGTTATGTTTAAATTTAATTTGAGTGATGAGAATAAATTTATATTTTTTAGTAGGTGTGTGAACTTCCATTCCCCATATTTGAAGTTATTTAACTTCCATTACCTATAAATTTTATATTTTACAAGTAATTTCTTAAAATATATTAAAACATTTTTCAATAATCACATATAGAGTAACTCCTAAACAAGAGTGTGTCGTATTTACACATCTTCAATTCAGACCATCAAGCTCCCTCCATCACACTTGAGTTTGTGACCATGAATTAAATTTTAGATTTAGGTTGTAAGAGACTTTTGTCTTATAATGTGACAAACTAACATGTTTATTCATTTATTATAGTGGATACAATGGTTAAATGTCATGGGTTATTAGTATATAAATAAATTGTAAAAGGAAATTTTAGTTCAAAAGAATGCCTCAATCATTTTCAATACAAGGTTATTAATGCTACAAGTGTTTTAAAAGATCACTCTGAAAGTTTTATTTATTCAATAATATCTTTATTCTCTCAATAAATGAGAGTACTGTATGATGATGTGACATTTTTTAGAAACCTCTTAGGTTAGTGATTTTAATATAGGACAGTATGGAATGACATAAGTGTAAAAAAATTAGTGATATTTTCATGAATTTCCCATGATTTGAATAATAGTAAATCACATTTAAACATTCATTTTTATTGATTAAATGGGTCAAATCAGTTCCTAATAAATGTTATAGGTTCAAAATTTACAAATTCAATCATATTGATCTCAATAGGTTTTAAAATAACCTTAAATTTAAAAATAAACACATCAGGATGACACAAAATGAAAATGAAAACCCCCAAATTAGAAAATACTAAAACTATCAAGTTTTACCTCCTCCAAACATTAATAATGGATTTTCCTCTATGTCTTCCAAAATATAGGGCAGTTTGGGTAGATTTAAAATAAGTTAAACAATCAAAAAGTGTTAAATAAAGGGTAGACCTAATGGTATAAATGGTAGAAATGTGGAGAAGTATGATATCCTCCTCTTGTTATTGTGGTATATTTCTATCATACTTATTCAAATTATAAACATTGATATTAAATGGGATATTTCAATTTCTTAAATTACCAACACAATAACAAATGGGTATACATTAGTGATAATAAAAGGTCTTTCCCACCTAGAATGAAGTTTACAAAGAATTAGTTTGAGTATGGAGTTATAAAGAAACATGTTTTATCCATGATGAAAGTATTTTTGTTACATTATCATTTCATGGGCCACTTAAGTTCATTACCAGTAAATACTTGCATTTAAATAATATTCCATTATAATTTATTGTCTCTCCTAAAGCTACAATTTATTTAATTTATAACAAATTTTAGTTTCAGATTCATGTCCTTCACTACTTAGTAGTCCCCACGCTCCATATCCATATGTAAGTGACAACACTTTGAATATATTAATCATTATAAACTCATTCCAATGGGGGGGGGGGGTATAGTTTATCTTATAATCCCATAAGGAATCTTATAACCTTTGAATCTAATATTTTCTCTTTGAATTTATAGTATTCTAAAAGATTCCCTTAATATCACTTTTTAAAAATTAAAATTCGGAATTAGTTTATTAATAGATGGGTTTTGATTTATTTTTATACACTCCATAATTTCTCACTAAATCTCCCATTCACCAATTATATAAATGATTCCTTTGATCACTAATGATTTCTATGGGAACTCCAATGATATAAAAAATATTAGTCATGATAAAAGAATAGACAACATTAGATTCATCAGTCTTGGTGGATTGAACTTCCACCCACTTTGAAACATAGTCAAAATACAAAAAAAATATAAGAGTTTCCAAATGGAATGGGAAATATTCAGATGATTAAATTCCTTAGGCTTCTTATATTTCATAAAATCTAATTGGTTTTTATGGAAGCTATTGTCTCTTGAATATGTTTCCATTAAATTGATACTGATCATAAATTTTAAAAAATTTACTATTATCCTTAAACAATTTGGGATAATATATACTTGATTTTAAAACATTCCTAGTAGTCCTTTGAGGTCCAATGTGGACAACACATGATGGAGTATGGAGAAAATCTAGTACAAACTACACCTCACTCTCCAGAGAACATCTTTTTTTTTTCATTTTCTCACTATATATTTTCCAAATATTTAGATCACCCTTAATATAAATATGGGATTCAAATATGATCTTAATAAATTATTAGTGGTTCATTTGATATGGTACAGAGGATGTCACCAAAAATCTATCCATATTATCATATAATGAAACACCCTTGAAATAAATAAAATTTATTTCCTAGAATTAAGTCATTTTATATATCTTTTTTTTGAATTTATACTTTAGCACAATTAGGTAGTCTAATCAGATGATCATCCACTTGGTTATAAAGTCCCTTCTTGTCTTTGATCTCTAAATTAAACTATTGAAGAATAAAAATCCATTTAACTAGCATTGTATTAGCTTATGAATTCTCTATTAATTACATAAGGGGCATATAATTGGAAAAAAATTGCATCCTTAATTCCAAGAATGTATAATATGAATTTATAATAAGTGAAAAAATAAAATTAAAAATTATATTTCAGTGGGTGTATATTAGTTCTATGTCACATCCAATTTTATTGAAGCATATTAAATGAATTTATATATTGTTTCTATAATTTGATACAACACTACTCTAACAGAAAGGTTGGAATATTCCAAAAGAAGTTTAAAGGGGTGCTCTTAGTTGGGAGGATACATCATTGGTGGTGTGATTATCATAATCTTATGTTTTTAAAATTTTTCCATAAAATCTATATTAAAAGTAAATTCAACTTATTTCAACAGAAACTTGGATAGTGGTAGAGTAATATTAATTAATTTTTTAATAAATATCATTTATAATCCAACATACAATTCAAAATATAATAATTCTTCACATTGGTAGGATAGGGAAATGAAATCTTCACTTCAATTTTAGACTTATCTACCACAATACATTTTTTGAAATAACATTACCCAATTATATTCCTCTTTACACTATGAAATATCACTTTTCAAAATTTAAAATAGAGTTATTTTAAATTCATGTTTTAAAAACATGTCCCATATTTTTCAAACAGTGATAAAAATAATTTCCAAATGTAGTAAAATCATCCAAATATACTTTCATACTTTATTCAATATGGTTAGAGAAAATACTTACCAGAAATATTTGGAAACTATTCAATGGATTACATAAACCAAATGATATTATTCTATAGAAAAAGGTACTATAGGGACATGTAAGGGTTATCTTCTATTGATCCTCATATGAAATGAGTACCTAAAAGTAACCTAAAAATCTATCTAAAAATAGTAATGAGTCATTCCTAATAATATATATATCATTTTTTCAATAAAGATAATGGTAAAATGGTATTTCCTATTTTCATAGTTCAATTTCCTATAATCTATAAATACTCTCAAATTTGTTTCAATTCTAATAGGGATCAATTAATTTTTCTCATTTTTCAATACGGTTAGTCTAGTTTTATTAGGAACTATGTGCATGAGACTGACCCATTATGAGTTTGAGAAGAGATAAATTATTCTATATTATAACAACATATCTATCTCCTTATTTACTACCTTCATCATGTTTGGGTTGAGTCTTCCATTGGGTTATCTAATAGGTTTAGAATTTTATTCAATCAGAATGATATAAATGCATATTTTGAGATTTATTCCAGGAGTATCTCCTAGAATGAAATGATTTTTTTTCACATTTCCATTAAAAATTATTCCATCTATTTTTTCTTAGTCTAAGTATAAGTTTCTATAAATTATTACTGATAATGTTTCCCCTTCCATGATTTACACATACTTTAGGTTGGTTAGTAATGGTTTTAGTTCCAGGTTTGGGGGATATTTTAAAGATGAAATGAGTCATTTATTCCTCACCTCAAAAGATTAAAATTCATACATTATAGATGAAATATCAACCTCCTAATTATTTAAAAAATAGTCAAATCTATAAAATAATTCATTTATTACCTCTTGTTTGAAGTTTTTAGTAGTTTTCTAAAATTTTCTACAACCATCTCTCACAAAACGTTCAATTATAAATTGTTTTTAAAAAGATAAAACTTCTTGAAACATAGAAACTTATTTACTAGGATTCCCCTCCTCAATTTGTGAAAATTTAATAAGTGTATGATCCCCAGAAGCATCTTTATTGAATATAACATGTTGATATGTATAGTGTTCTCACAAAACTCTATAGTAAAGTTTCCCTCATGTACGTTGATGATGGTCTTATCTATCTAAAATAAGGGCCTACCAAAGATGATGGGTGAGTGTGTTGTAGTAATATCATCCTCTATGTTCAATACATAAAAGTCAATTGTAAAGATCAAGCTTTGTACTATGACTAGCACATCTTCTAAGACTAATATTGGGATGGTAGTAAATCTCTTGAAAATTTGAAAAACTACTATGTGGGATTCCGTTATTCCATTTTAAAAAGTAAAAAAATAATGAGGAATACTTTTATAGAGTATAATAGATCACAAAAAGAAAATTTTAATGAAATAAAAACTGTTATAAAAGGGAAATAAATGTCCATAGATCATGACACTTGGTAGGAAGCTGTGGGGTAATCAAGGATGAAATAATTCACCCATATTTAGTCTCCAATTCTATTATGGTTTAAAAGTGGAAGATAAAGTTTCTCACCTTATTTAAAGGGTATATCTATTATCTTTTTATTTTTTATGGGTGTTCTTACTTGTATTTTTTTCCTCCCCAAAATGTTTCTCAGGGTATTGTTTACTAGCCTCAGCTTATTTATATTTAGTGTTTGGATGGTTTTATTTTAGCTCGAGCAAGGTCAAGTTGTGAATTTCTTTGCCACATCTAGTTATCACTGAGCTAATATTAACTTTAGGGTTTAAAATTGGTTGAGATTGTTATTTCTACAGTATTTTAGAAAATGTTTCCATTAGGATTTGAAGATGGTTTTTAAATTTCTTCACTACATTACATATCTACTCAATCTATGATCCTTAATGTTCTATATTTGTATTTGTGCACTGGTTAAGGGTTTCTAAAAGGATTTATTTTGTTCGAATGAGAGTTTTTGGCATGCTAGTTTGGTGAGAGGATATTTTTATGGATGTTTAAATAGTGAAGGTTGGTGGTACTGGTTTTTATAGGGTACCCTGAATAGATTTTTTAAATTCCAAAATAAAAATAAGACCTGGTAATATTCTCTCCATCCTAAATTTGGATGCTAAAAATTAATTTTCTGATAGGTTCCTGATTTTTTTTAGTTTCACACACCTCATCACATTAGTTTTTATAATTATTAGGAGAAGAACACATACCATTTACCAGAACTAATGCTTTCTATTCAATTAACTATTTCAAAGTCATTTTTCTAGCCTAGGTGGTTAGTTACTATAACTTATATTGAAGTAAGTGGAATTAGTTAGAAGACCTAACATTATGTATTCCTCTTGTTCTAGTACCTCTTATACAAAAATATTTATAAATTTTGGATATCTTATCTTTCAATAATATTTTTTATATGGGTAATATTTCAATGATAGTTCCTCATGAGGATGAATCTAGAATATTCCCATCACTATCAAGAAATCCTTGATGAAAAAATACTAGGAAGTGATGCTCTTCAGCGACTTGAGGGGGCAAATTTAAACAATGTTTATTGAACCACTCTAAATACTCAAATTGTCTCTTTATTAATGATTGTATGATGGCATAAATTTACTTCTTGACTGTTGTGTTCCTTTAAGTGGGGAAGAAAATTTATAGAAATATCCTTTTCATATCATCACAGTCATTTACTTCCCCAAGTTACAAACTGTATGACCACTCCTTTGATGCTCATTTTAATGTGGAAGGAAAATACCTCCACTTCACTTAATAATTTAAAAATCCTCTATTCTTGAGTCTTGATAATACCAAAATGAACTCCTTAATGTGGTGGTTATAGTACTCGCTTATAAGAAATTTAAATTTTGAAAATAATGCGATTAAACCAGTTTTCTATTCAATGATAGTTTATAGTATAAGAATGAAAATTTTGTTACTCTATTTTCCAATGTGGGAGGCACAAATATCTTTTAATTTTTTTAGGATTTATGGCCATGCTGTTCAGCTCAAAATTATAAATTTTAATTTCATTGTCTCCTAATAAGAAAATATCATAAAAATAACTTGGTAAATTTAAATTTCTATGTTTTATTAGTATATTTCATAAAATATCAGGGTTAATAGATTTTTTTTTATTAAGATAAATTTTCATACAAAAAAACTTTGTAATTATAGCATGACCTCCTCAATAACAATGTTATGTTTTTGATATAGTTCTCATGGGTAGATGAATGAACATTTTAAAAAACCTAGTTTAACAATGTAATAAGTGGAAACCTTGAATTGTATATAAATAAGGGGGAAACAATTTTCACTATTTGGTTAAAAACTAGTGTGATTTAGATGAGTTTAGTTTTAGATGTAATTGAGATTACTTTCTATAGATTGGTAAAATCAAGAAGGTGAAAGGTGATGGTTTGAAGGTTATATATCCATTTGAGATTCTATCGTAGTCTTTAAAAAAAATTCTTCTCTTATTATTAATTGATAAAATAAAGAATCCAAAATTGTAAAGACCTTATTTTTTCATTGCATGACTTTAAAAAATTCCAAGGAATATTTTAAAATAATGGATCAGAGTTTTCATGGGATTACATGGACCGAGGAGGCCTGATATTGTTATAATACAAATATTAAATATATTGTACTTGAAAACACAACTTTTGTAAAATAATAGGACAATTACTGAATGAAGTCTCTAATTGGAAATATGAGACCATCGTTTAATCCAAAATGTGGGTTTTACCCTCGCAATGATATAACCTTTGATCATGCAGGGAACTTTGATTGAGCGTAATCGTAGGATGATTAATAAAAAATAAATAAATTAATTAATTTATTGTGTATTAATTCCCCAAAACATTATATCCTTTATAAATAAATATTCATATGAAAAAATAGGGTTATCCACATAACCATTGAGATTTTAGAGGAGATCATGGAAGAGCATAAAATGATGTGAGGATCTTGGATCAATGATCATAGTACCGTTTGGATCACCAACAACAACAACAACAGAGTTGTTGATCTCACTAATGAAAATTACACAGAACTAATATTCACTGGTGATCGATCCATAATCTAGGTATGATGTTTTTTTTGTATTTCATCCATTTTTCTATTATCCCATGTTAAATAAAAATCAATTCCTCTAATATTTTTATTTTCAGTTATAAATATGATTTATAGTAGATGAAATTATCTTCTTAGAATATTGGAATTGATATTTGTTGATTATTTTTATATTGGTTATTTTTTCATCAATTAAATGAAAAATAATAAAGGACAACCTAGAAAGGGATGAGGATCATTCTGATTGTGAGTTTTTTGTATTTCTTTACTTTTACATCATTAGTATTTCCCATGGTTAGAGATTCAAAAAATATTCAGTAATAATTTTTTGAATGACTATTCTCCAGCACATCAGATCGATACAATGTGTTTGTGTTCATGATTGATGGAGAGATCGAGGTTCGACAATGATGGTGGATGATCAAAGGTGGATTGGGATCACATCGGTGTTCACTAGTATTTCTTTTGGAGTTCTAGTGAGATGGAATGACAATATGTGTTTCCTAAGGAAAAGGGTGGCTAGAATCTACCCACTTACCATTGATTGGGTGTGGTTAACCTATTATCTAAGGTCATTGACATGATTTTAAGTGGTTACAGTGGTGGATATGGTGTTAGAGGAATACACAAGAAGAACCAATGGGTTTTTGAAAATTATTGACAACATGATGTGTAGTTTGAAGAACACACACCATGTAATACCCTACCCGTTGTGGCTAGGGTTTCAATGGATATAAAATATCACATTATATATGACACATGTCATAGGTTGTGTGACATAGTGCTAGGATAATGGTGTGTACGTTGAGTGTACATGGGAATGGATACAGAAAGACACATAGGAATGACCCAACTACATAGGCATAACCCAGTACTTTGATATGGATAGGTACACAGTCATGACTAGAGTACGCATGCACCACCCACAGTACTTAGGAATTAGCTGGTGTATGTGAAATTACATAGATAACACAAAGAGTAACAAATATATGTCTACATGTCGTGTATCCAAGAAGTAAACATTTTGTATATGGAGGAATACATTCCATGCGATATTAAAAGACTCATGTAGCATTGGGGAATACAAGAAACACTGTATACACATATTACACATTGTGTACCTTCCCTAGGGAAGGTTGATGCCCTATTTTTCTTTAGTATTAACCAATATTAGTTGATTGTGTTCTATTGGTCCTTTCTAATGCGGGTATAGTGTATAATAACATCCTAAACATAAGATTTTTATCCCATTTATTGGATTAATCATGGATATAGTTTCATGAATCCATAATTGTAACTGGGGTGAGATATTATATCATTTCATCAATTTAACTTGGTAGGGTTTTTGGAATAATTATGACCAAATTATGCAAACATACGATCCCCCAACTAGTGGGAAATTCTAGGTAGGGTTTAGGGTATCCCCCATTAGTTCTGGGCGGGATCCCCTATCCTTTTATAAAGATATTTAGATATCATATGAGTATATATTTGGTGATACCTAATTAGAATGACCTCTTAGATGAGAGTTGTTAGTGATAGCGTGGATAATGGAGTGAGACTTCCAAGATGAGAATTACCTTGAAGCCTTAAGAATAATCCAGTGGCCAGAAGTATGGTTGAGACTTGTTTGAGATAGAGGTTATATAGTGAGTATATATTGGTTTATTATTATTATTTCTATGTCTCATTTTATATGTTTATGATGATGAGCTGGATACTATCTTGATGCTTTATGCTTGGGGATTTTAGGGTGTCCTACCTAGTATTGTTATACTCACCCCTGAATGAAATCTTCCAACATATTTCATGTCTTATGTAGATGAAATTATATTTAAAAGAGTCCTAGGAAGACCATAAGAAAGTAGTTTATAGTGGGATAGATAGACAGTGAATCATTCTAGGTGTTACAACAGACAGTAGTTCCCTCCTCCTTATAATTTTAGTACTTTTATAATAATTTGATATGAGATAGATGTTATGAAAGCATTATGGTATCTATTCAATTTTAACTTTCAATATTTTATGGTATTGGGGATGTGTTCATGTGTACATATACCTTAATATATGGGATACCATGTGTTAGATATGACTAATTAACAATAGTCTTCATCCCTAGGCCTATTATAGGTAAGATTGTGGTGTCACACATAGCTTACCACCAGCCAGGATGGCCTCGATGGGTCAGTTATAGATAGATTGGTATTAGAGGTGGTTCTTCTTAGGTCTGGATGTTGGAGATTTTTCTAGTTGTGAGGTTTGGTTTTAGATTTATGGAAATAATGTTATATTTTTTTGGGATCAACTTTTAGGATAGAGAGGCTAGTTTGTTTGTGGAGGATAATGCGTACATTCTCCATGACATTTACGAAATAATTTTGGACTAAATACATGTAGACACTAGTTTTAGAGAAACTTTTGTACATGAATCATAAAGTAATTGGTTGGGGTTTTCCATTCCCTTCTTGAGTCATTTTCCAAAATATACTCATTGACAATGGTATGCCTTGATTTTATTTCTTGATGATTCCATTATAGTTTCTAGGTAGGATTCCATAGTAATATCTTGAGGATGATTTCCTAATGATGATGCTATAGTGAAGGGTCCCACACAGTTGGTGGCACCTCTATATAGATTGCTATTTTTTCACTACCCATAGAGAATAATGTTGTGATGGTAGTATAGAATGGGGATATGTATAGATTGAGTTCACTCCATGAGTTTAAAATTTAGTAACCTCCTAGGTTTTATGGTGATCCAGAACCCTAGAAAGACGAGGACTAGTTATAAGTAGTTACATGAGTATTCTTCTTTGTGAGGGATCCTACAAAACAGATGGTGGTCCTAGTGGTGAGTCTTCTTCAGGGATTTTTAAGGTGATGGTTGAGTCTGGTGACTTATAAACATGATTAGAAGACTCTCTCTTAGTTATATTTTAATAATATTTTCATAGATTAATTATATCTAGACATATTGGGAGTAGTTCACATCTAGGGTCTTATGCAACTTCAGTAGAGAAACATGACTGTGGTAGAGTTTTGATTTAGGATAAAAAAAATTCATGATACTCTATATATATGATTTGATATCCATTTTTTCAAGCACATAAAATTGAGAACAACCTTATATAAGATATCATGGATACAGTGATACCTATTTTTATTCATACCTATGATGACATTCCTGAACGGGCTCTAGTGGTGGAGATATTTCTGGGAAAAAATGACAATATTTGGTGTCAGTAGTGGGAACATAAGAGATGATACCTCAACATCTAGATTATGGTATAAATTGGAGTTTGGGCATGTGATACTATTTATGAGACAATCCCTAGATAAAGGGTTATCTGTTCCGGGATCTCTCGGTGGATCAAGTCAGCTAGGGATGAGTAATTATTTATCTTATAATGGTCAGGGACATCTCACATAGAATTTTCCAAGCCGCTATGCAGTTGTTTGAGATATTGTGGACAAAACACCAATATAGAGATAGTAAAAAGGTAAAGGAGGTATGCAATATAGTGAAAATGATATAGGATATATGAGAGTAGCTAGAGGTGTAAAATGGGTTGAGCTATTACCACCACCACATCTAGGTGGTCGATGATAGGATCGGGGAGATGGTGGTTAGGGATGGGGACAACTGCAGGATGGGGAGGCCTTTTAAATAGATTATATTAGGATTATTATATGTAAAATATATGTCTTCTCTAATTTATCTATAGTAATTTTATACATATGCATGATCCACTCTTTTCTTCTAACTTATCTTGTTTGAGACTTGGAGATTCTAGTTGAGCCCTTGGCTTGACCCTTTCTCTTGGAGACTCCTACCAAAGTTGATTCAATGATCAAACACTTCTACCAATAGCGTGATATGAATATTTAAGGATATAGATTCTTAAAGTATATATTTATGACATTGATGAGGAATTTTTATTTCATTCTAGATATGGACTATCTATCCAATGTTCATGCTCATATTGACTATTTCATGTGGAGGATGTGGTGTGTTCATAGTGATGGAATGAGTTTTTACTTCATCAGTGAGAAGGAAAAATAGTAATAGAAGGATAGGTTCATATATAGGAGGATATAGTAAAATAATCATTAGTTATATAGTATTACCATTGGAGTAGTGGATTCTATGGGCTTTCAGTTTCCTACAGTGGTGATAGAGTAAGAGGACATCTTTCCAAAGGATGTGTCAGACTTACCTCCCAACCAAGAGATATAATTCTATATAGACTTGAATATAGGGATCATCTTGATATCTAAACATACAAAACAAATGTATATCATAGAGCTATATGAGGTGAATGTTTGTATTTAGGAATTTTAGGTGAAATAACATTTTAGATCTAGCATGTCATCCTGAGCAGCCCCAATTTTTTCAGCCAAGAAGGAAAACATGATCATGAGGTTGTGTGTGGATTACTGTCACTAGAATCAGGTGACCATAAATAATTAGTATCCACTACCATTTATAAATGAACTCTTTTACCAATATAGAGGGGTGAGATGGTTATCTAAGATTAAAGATAGAACGGGTTATCACTAGCTCTATGTATGAGATGAGGGTATACCAAATATGAAATTATGATGTGTCTATGGTCATCATGAGTATGTGGTGATTTTTTTTCATTAATAATTACCAATGGTGTTCATGGGAATCATGAAATAGATCTTTCATCCTTTTTTAGACTTGTTTGTGTTGGTCTTCATCGATGACATTATAGTGTACTCAACATTAAAGGAGGAGCACATGAGACACAAGAGGATAGTATTTGAAATACTATAACAACCCCAAATTATATGGATGCTCTCTGAGTGTTAGTTTTGGATTCAGTAGGTCTAATTTTTTGGACTTTTCATCTCAGTAGTGGGTGTTGCAGTGGACTCGGGGATGTTTGAGCCAGTGTTAACTGGGAGCCATCATAGAGCATGATAGAGGTGGAATGATTCCTTAGCTTGGAAGGATACTATTGAATCTTTTCACTTTAATTATTTGTAATATCAGATCCCTTGACATCCTAGACATGGAATGGGTAGCCTTTCATGTTTATGGAGAGGTTCTAAAAGGATTTTTAGGAGTTATGGCAGAGGTTGATGAATGCTCCCATATTGAGACTTCCAGAGTAGGGGTTTGAGTGTGTATTGTTCTATAATGCATTAGGTACTAGGATTAAATGTGTCCAAATTTATTGGAATGTAGTGATATATTATGTGTCTCAATAGTTGAGTCTTCATGTTAATATCTATGTAACCCATGATCTAGAGCTTGCAATGGCAGTCTTTGCCCAGAAGATATTGAGACACTACCTTATGAGTGAGATGTTAACCATCAATTCTGACCTCTAGAGTCTCAAGTATATATTACTATTTAAGTAAATCAATATTATAAAAGTTAGTGGATATAATTATTCCATTATTTTAACTTTGAGATTATATATACTTCTATTAATGGGAATATAGTGGAAGATGAACTCAATAGGAGATCTTGTTTATTATTGTTTACTGAGGTGTGAGGGCAGTTAGCCTCTTTTCAGTTATCCTTAGTGGATATGGATGGTACACCTTACCTCCAGTCAATGGTTTTTTCCACAATTATTCAATAGTGTGTTTGGGAAGTTCAACTTAGAGATACTGATTGTGAGAAATGACATGTTAATATTTCCAACAGATGTGCTCCTACTAGATTCTATGAATATAGGGAACACATCATCATTTTCAGTGGATTGATGATGGTTCTAGTGATGTTTCATGAGGAGGTTTTGAGGTATTCTCACACACCCCCATGACAGTACATCCAGCTGTGAAAAATATGGACAAATACCTTTAGCATCAGTTATGGTGGCCAGTGGTGATAAAGTGTGTAGCTGAGTTTGTCACTCGATGCTTTAATTTTCTATAGGTTAAGGGTCACCACTAAGTTCTTATGGGTTTAGCCCAACCCATTGAGGTGAAAGATTATAAGTGGGATGATATATATATGGACTTCATGATGGGACTACCATGATCTTATAGAGGATACAATTCCATTTTGGTGATCATAAACGGACTAAAAAAGTCATCCCACTTCCTATCTATCTAAGAGAAGAGTTCAGTAGAGAGATTTGGATTCCTTTATGTGTTAGAGATAGTTAGTCTACATAGAGTTCCTTGGGTGCGAATTTTAGAACATTATTCTCAAATCACGTCACATTTATGGAGAGGATTGAATGAATCCTCTAGAACTCAGTTGCATTTGAGCTTGGAATTTAACCCCAAGACTGATGGCCAGAATAAGAAGATCATCTAGGTTCTGGGGATATGATTTGGTCTTGAATGTTATAATTCTTCCATATTTTATAGGATTACCTTGCATTGGTATATTAATTATACAAAAAAAATACAATTCAACCATTAGTATGAAAACAATCAAGTCCTTGTATGGGAGACCCAATAGGTCACCACTATATTTGACTAATCCTTGTAAGTCAGTACTCCTAGGAAAGAGTTATTGTGAGTTATGAAAAAGAGGGTGAAGACCTTCAAAGAGAGGAAAAAGGCTGCTTAGAGATATCCAATTTCCTATATGGACCAATTATTGAGGCCTTTAGTGTTTGAGGAGGGAGACCATGTGTTCTTGAAGGTCTCACCATGACATGAATTGTGGAGATTTGAACAAGGTTTCAAGTTATCTCATAGATTCGTTATCTATTTCTAGATAATACATATGGTTAGTGAGGTGGTATACTATTTGGAACTAATACTTAAGTTATACCTGGTACAAGATTTCTTCCATGTGTCATAGATGAGGAGGAGTGTTCATCGTATATCATGGGTTATTTACTGGGACAAGTTGGACATTGAGGATGGAGAAACATTTTTAGAGTACTTGGTTGATATTGAGGATCAGTATGAGAAGATCCTCCATGGGTAAGTGATTCCTTTGGTGCGTGTCTGATTACAATATGAGAATCTTTTAGAGAGAGATTGAGAGTGGAGGACCGAGATGCAAGATTTTTCCCCTCATAATTTTTGAGTTTAAAATTTTCTTTTTGGGATGAAAATTCTAGAGGTGGGATGAATTTAATTACTCTTTTTTTCCTTATAATAATTTAAAATATTTTAAGGAATATTTTTTAGAGATAGGTGTTGAGTTAGCATGGGATTCTGAGGCATAAAGAGGCTCAATATTGATATAAACAAATATTAAATATATTATATCACGTGTGTGTATTTTTTATTAAATAATGGGATAATTCTACAAATGAGTCTTAGATCATAAATTTTATACCGCTATTGAATCAAGAACGTAGGTTTTACCTGAGGTATAAAATAACCTTGGAGTGTATTAGGTTCTTGTGTTGAGCGTGATCATAGGCTAAAAAATAAATAATAAATAAATTAATTGATTTATTATTTGTTAATTCCCCTAAACCTAATACCATCTATAAATATTTTTTTATAAAATTCACTAGGTTGGATGTATAACCCTGGATATTTGAGAGGAGAGAATAGATGAGCCTTGATAGATGTTAATATAATGGATCAATTATTAGAGTACCACAAGGATCACCAATGATAATGAAGTTTTAGATCTCACAAATGAAAGTGATTCCAAACCATTATTCAGTATTTATCAATCCAAACATAAGGTAGGATGTTGTTCTATTGATTTTATCTTGAATTAGATTATCCCACATCAAAAAAATTCTTCTAATAGTTTAATTTTCAGGCTGAATAATTATTTACAGTAGATATAATTATATTATTGGAGTATAAGAACTGATATTATATACTTATTGTTATTTATTGGCTATTCGTTTTTTGTTATAATGAAAAAAAATCTAGGATGACCCAAATAATGGCTGAGCTTCATTCCTCTATCATGTTTTTTGCATTTATTTCCTCATTAATTGCACATTCAATACCGGTATTTTCCATGGACATTAGTTTATCTAATACTTAGTAATCGATCATTACACGATTGTTCTTCAGAATAACGAATTGATATTGTGGGTTTAGGTTCATAAACAATGGAGAAATCAAGGTGAAACAATGATGGAAGATGATTAGAGTTAGATCAATATTGGATCAGTGTTCCCACATTTATGATTTCGAATTCCAGAAATAAAGCATGACAATAGGGGTTTCTTGAGGAAAAGTGTGGCCCAAATACATCCAACAATGATTAATTAGTTGTGAAAAACCATGGATCCATGTTCCTTGACTTGATTTTTGTGGGATTTATTGATGAAGATAGTATGATGGAAAAAAAAGAAGAACTGGTGGTACCTAAAAAACTCCTGACTATACAATGTATATTATGAAGAACATTCACCATGTAACACCCTAGAAATTGTGTCTAGGGTTTCAAAGGAAAGAAAATATCACATGTCGTGTGACACATGTCACACACCATGTGACACAATACTGGTATCTTTGAATATACCTTTGGGTACATATGCAGATACATGGTTTGACACATGGGAACCCCCAGAGTACATGGTAATGACCTAGTAATCAGAAATGGATAGGTACACATGTACAACTAGAGTAAACTAGCACAACCTGAAGTACCTGAGTACTGAATGGTGTACACAGAATCAGTAAGGTGGAATGATGATAGTTGAACCAACGTCTACACACCATGTATCCAATAAGTACAAGTCATGTATATAGACTAATAAATGTTGCGTGAGGCGATGAGACATAGGTAGACCTAGGGAAGAAAAGACATGACATGTACTTCTAGTACACACCACATAAATTCCATAGGGTTGGTTGAGGTCCTCCACTTCATTAGTATGGGACAATATATTTTGAGTGAGTTCCCTTGCTCCTTTCCTATGAGGGTACATTGTGGAATAATGTCATGAGAATATTATTGTGATCCCCTCCATGGGTTTATTCTTGGATAGAGTTTTAGGAATCCCTTCATGTGATTAAGGCGAGATCCTCTATCATTTAGTTACCTTCTCAAGGTGGGGTATGAGTAATCTCTACGACCAACTTACACGAGTGTATGATACCCTAGTTTTTTGTTATTCTGGGTAGGGTTTGTGGTGTCCTACAAGAGCACTATGTCTAATCCCCTATCTATATATCGAGATAATTGGAGATCCTGTGAGTATATCATTAGAGAGACCTGATTAGAAAAAACTATTAGATGAGATCTATCAGTCATAACATGGTTTGTGGAGTGAGATCTCTTTGATGAGCATTAACTTGTAGCCTCGAGTAGAATCCTATGGTCGATAGTGTGGTTGAGATCTCTTTGAGACTTTCAGTCTATCACAAGTATATATTGGTAAATTGTTCTTATTTTTATATATCATATTAAGATTGACATATCTTCACGATGATTATCTAACCATTCTCTTAATTATTTATTCTTGGTGATTTCAAGGTGTCTTATTGGGTATTCTTATACTCACCCTTGTATAGACTCTACTCTCACATGTCGTGTATTATATAGATGACATGCTTTTGATAGATTCCTAAGAAGACTAGGAGTAGTAATATCATTGTGATATAGATAGATCTTGGTTTCTACTAGGTGTTTCATTAGACATCATTCCCCACCTTGGAAAAACGTTTTACTCTTTTTATAGTTTTTTGTGGTGGGCTTGTATTTGGGGCTTTATTCCTTCCTATACTTTATCCATTGAGATAGATATTATGCATGAATTTTGATATCAAATATTTTTTACCTTTAATAATTTTATGGGCATGGAAATATGTGTGTGTATTTAAATAAACTTTAGTCTAAGGCCTCTCATGTGTGAGATATTCCTACTCAGCACAGATCATGAGCCCATGACCTATTGGATGTGGTATTGGGGTGTCACACTCAACTTTCCGTTGACCATGCAGGTTCCAATGGGTCAGGTTGTGACATAAATAGATTCCTCAGACACCCTAGGATAAAGGATATGGTGAAAAATAATATAGAATTAATCACTACATAATCATTCCTCCTTTATATGTGTGTGAAATGGGTATCCATGACACCAAGACAATGAACTACTCCTCAATTAATCATGATATACCCAATCGAACTTTGGTTCTCCAAAGAAACATTGAAGCAACTCACTTCCTTAACACACATGAAGGTAATCTGTCGATACTCCACCACTAAACCTAATATATTCCATCAGATATAGACTAATATAATATGAGGTAGATAAGTGATCATCATCTATGTTAGTATGCAATGATAAAAATATATTAATCACAATCACATTCAAAATAAGAATCTTTCATTGCACAAAAAAAAATTAACAGAAGAAATAATTATATTTATTGAAGTTACATAATGAAGCATTTCAATTATACATCTTTAACTTACTCAATACCCAAACGTTTTTACCCCTTAATACAGGGAATTCCAATGCAAGAAAGGGGTGAATAATTCATTAAAAAATATAAAATAAACTATTTAAACTTGAAATAACAATTATTAATGCATAATGAGAGAGTGATATCTTCTACATCCCCTTCCTTCATTATTATAGATAATACTTTTCCTACTTCTTTTGGAAATAAAATATTCTAAGATCCTTTCTTCATTTAATTTTTAACTATTTCCTTTTTCATTGTGGTCTTTATTTATAGTCTTGATTTAATCCTCCAAAAAATCGACATCATATCTTTTCCCAATGTTTAATAATTTTTTAATAATTATTATGGTTTATAATATTCCTATTTATTTTTGGGAATATCAAAACCCAATTTCATGAAAAATAAATTTTTTTTATATTATTAAATGTAATACATGTGGTTGACAATTATTGGATTGCATATACCCTAATGTGGAATCAGAGATCATTAACTAGTAATCTAGATGATCCTTACAAACTTATCCCGAGTCATCCTTTTTATAATTCTTTTTTAACAGAATAGAACTTATAAAATTCCATATATTCCTTATAAAGTTTCCACTTGTACCTTATAAATTTGGGAAACCAAACTTACAATGTGGAGAATCTAACTTCACAAATTTCTAAATTTTTCAAAGTAACGAACCTTATGAAGTTGAATTATTCTTATAATGAACCATTTGACAAACCCTATAAAAATATATTATACCTTATGAAGTGGCTATAGGTCCCTTATTAAGAATTTACTTTTAAATTTTACAAAGTATACAATCAAATGTTGTGCCTTATGATCATAGGAAATTTAATCCATGGCTTTTTCGCATATCCAATGTCTCTCCAGATAGAAACTTATGAAGATTTAAAATAAACTATATGATTATTTCCATTGAAAAAATTTCTATATATCATCATCTTCTTAAGGTTAAATGAACCTTGCAATGTTTGAACCACATGTGTACTTTATGAAGTGTGATTACCATTTTTCTACTCAACCAACATCCTCCATCCCTTCTAGAGAGTTTACCAAAGATCATATTTAGAGCTAGAAATATATTTATTTCCCTTTAAAACATAAAAAAGTAAAATCAACAACTATCCATCTATTTATTCCACAAATTATATAAATCAATTAAATACAATTTCTTCCATTTTAAGCAATATTAACAAAATATAATGACTTTTAAATTTAATTACAAAGCTTCATAGAACTCATTAAATGAATTAATACGTGGGAATTAAATTAATTGAATACATAAAAAAATATAATGCATTTATTTGTTTTGTAATGTGTCAATTTTATTTTCCAAAAAATCTAATATATGTCTACATTTTTTGCATTGATTATTGGAATATAACCCATGTGATTATAAATAATAAATTCACCATACCTCATATTGATAGCTTGTATTTTAATCTTATGTAATATAGGTATTTTTATAATATTTATTTAATATTTTGATATCCCAATTATAGGGTGAGGGTGTTGGAAATTTCAAAGATGATTTTTCAAAGTCGATACGATAATTATAAATTTATAATAATTATATTTGTTTTTACCAATTCACCTTCCATGTTCTTGAAACTGATTGATCATATATTTCTTATATTTCTTAAAATATGTTTTATATTATTTTTGGATGATATTATAATTTTTTGGGGATTAAAATAAAAAAATAAGAATAATTTAAATATTTTCTTAGAAACATTGAGTGAATGTATGTTATATAATAAGTTCTATAAAATACCTTTCTAAATTAAAGAAGTGATTTTTTTGGGGTATTTCATTTATGAAAAATAAATTTATGTTCATAATGAGAAATTCAAGGTGGATATATTAGAGGAATACCAAAACAATATTATTAATATTGAATGTTTTCTTTAATTGGATGGATATTATTAATATTCTATTAAATATATTTTCAAATTTGAATCACTAATGACATATCTATCTAAATAAGTGTAAATTTTAAATAGAAAGAGAAATTTCAAAAAATATTTGATAAAATAAAGAAAAAACTTACCTAAAATTTTGTTTTGAAATTACCTGAACATGGTAAGGATTATTTATCATACTATGGTGAAGTTGGATCAGGTTTGGGTTGTGTTATCATGCAAGGGGATTGTGATGTTACTTTTGGATCAAGGAAATTATAATGTAATTAAAATAATTATTCAATGACTTACATGGTATTGGTTTCATTTGTGCATGCTTTTAAAATATGGAGACATTAATTTTTGGGGTGAAATCTATGTTATATTCAATTCATAAATTTTTTATTTATATTTTTTCTTATAGGAAACATAATTTTTTTATACTATAATAATTTTAGTATCTTCACCTAGAGTGGATATGTTATATATCCTCTATATTCCTTGGTAAAATTTTCATTTTCTTGGTTGATGTATATGAAGTGAGTTAGTTTCATTGTTTTTTGATGTGGGAAATTTCGTATTAGAAGTGTTCCCCAATAATTTTTAATTCAAGATCAGTGATATTACTAGTGTCTAGGTGTGTAAAAATGAGTTTCTAAAATCTTGGAATAACCTCCATACCGAAGTAGAAACAAGTAACCCACTGAATTCAGTGTTCTTGTAACACTACCATTTTAGTTAATTATTTTATATTTTGAATATAAATTAGTTGGCAGAATTGATGGTAATTTTTTGACATTTGGTTTTAAGGAATATAGATCATTATTTGGATGAATTTTAGTGCATAGAAAATTCCATAATTACCCTTAGTAATTCAAATTTAGAGGTGATAATTTGATCAATGAAGTTAAGATGAAAAAGTGAATGAGGAGGGAGGTTTTTGGGTTTTATATAGTTTTCATATGTGAATTAGGAATCCATTATTTATAACCATGAATAAATCTCATAAATATGTAATGAATAAACAAAACATTTCCTCCTAATTTTATAATTTTTTAGAAAATTATTTTTCAACAAGAACCCTCTTTATTTCAGGATTGCTCCCACAATCCTTAATTTTTTCTCATTTATTCCATTGTTTATCCCCTATGGATTCTCCCTTAATTATCCCTAGACATAGGGATATGGGGGGGCCTATTCATGGAAAAACATTAATGGATTAAAGCTAAACTATTTGATTCTTTATTCTCTTACATAATTACTAGAACTGTGGTTGTTTATTTTAGATATTATTGGAATCATTAGAGAATGTTGTAACCTAGATCAAAAGGTAAGATAAATAATATTTTTGTAATTAATACAAGACTATAAGTTGAGTTAAATAAATATTATTTGGATTGGTTGGTGGCTTGGATATGTTTAATTGATATTGGTTATGTTTTGGAGATAATATTTTTAAAAGAAGAAATAATCATGGGGCAATTAACATAATCCCACCATGAATATTATTGTGGATATATAAATTGAGGTGATGGTAGTTAGAAATTCTTAAATTTCAGGTACTACAATGTAGAGGGAATATTCAATCCAAAAATAAATTCTTCATGAAAAAACAAGCATAGAATGTTTTTTTATAGAAACTAATGACATTTTGTGGTACCATAAGTTATTAAATAATGGAAGAAACTATAATAAAATGACCAAAAACCATATAAAAGTGGCATGTATATGTCATGTTGGGATGGTGAATTGTGTGATCACAGTAACATAGATCTTACAACCACCATAAGTTCATAAGTTGAAGGTTTTTCACAGTTTAATCCAATCCTTTGGAACCAACTCCCTCAAATGAGTGTATAAGAAGTAGGAAGTCAGTGCACCTTACTCAGGATAAAAAATATATCCTCACACACAATGTAAGAATACTCTAATCCATTTAAATTAATAGAAATGAAAACAATTAAATTACATAAACAAGTAAAGTAACACAAGTGATTTATTGTGATTTATAAAATTTACCCAATATTCAAGGGAGAAAAAATATTTCTTTGATATATTTCAACAAAAGTAAAAGAATAAAAAAGAGAAAAACATATCAATTTGAATTCATTATATAGTATTAAAAATTTATATTTCACCTTGAATATTCATATTGTACTGATTATCTCATTGAATAACTATGAATTCAACTAGTACACTGTTTTCAATTAGTATCTATTTTACAGAAGGTACCAACACCCTTTTATAGGGATTCATAGCGAATAATCCAAGATTCACAACGTTATAAATTTTAGGATGATGACTCCATTTTGTAAGTGACTGTTTATATCTAGTACCACATTGAATTTGACCACATTTCTTGGTGAACCGTTTCAGTAAACATCATTCTGAACACTTATTTTCCACCGAAAAGTTTTTACCTCTGTGATCCATTATAATATATGAACATCTAATGGTTACACTTCTTATTTGAGATTATTTTCTACTAATTTCTACAAACTAAGAGAACCAACTTCCAGTGGAACATTTTTGATAAATTGAATATGGTGACCTAAATTTAGTGATCTCAATCTATTTACCTAAATAAAATTCACATCCCAACAATATCCCACTTAATGTTTATTTCAATTGTGTAACACTCCAAGCTTCCACGATATATTTCCCTTTGCATAATGCAATAGCTTGCATGGTATGCAACTTGGAGTTTTAACACACCACGACCAATCAAACTAGTCTTTATGAATAGTAATACCCTCTTTTTGAAATTTTATAAATTTTATTTTTAAAAATGGACTTCATTTTTGGATTCAGAATATCAAAATTAGCTTAGGGTAAAGTTCTTGTATTTTTCTGATAACATTAAAATTTTGATGTATAGTGAAAAATACCACATTATTGATTAAAACTGACTTTTTATTTCACTAATTAGTTATTTTATTTAAATTTATATTAGGTAAAAATAGATACATAATACCTTTATATGTTCAATTTAATTCATTGGAGTCATTTTATAATAATATTTGATATATAAAATTTTATTGAACTTTTTACCGTCTTTTACCCACCTTCTAGTTGCATTTACAAATTTGCATAAAACACAATTTTTCCGCTTCAATGGATTGAATTTAAAAAATCTGAGAGACACAGTTGAAATTAGTATGTAAAATGTTGTTCAATAAGATGAAAATAATTTTTGGTGAATAGTAACTTTTGACTTTTATTTACCACGATTAAAAGTAAATAGGGCAATTAAAGGTAAAAATGATATTATAATTACAATAAAACATGTCCTAATTCTATTGGATAAGTTTTTTTAGACCAAAATCAACCTTAGTTATAAAATATGATCCTTTTGGTCCACCAGTATTAGATTAGTACATTTATTATTATTTTATTTCAATAAGAGTTAAAGGTGTTAAATTAAATGTTTAATAAATAAACCATTTTTTAATATAAGATTATACATAAGATAAATTCAATAATAAATATTTAGTAGAAATATCAACATGTTTCCTATAAAATGGTATTTTATTTATAATTTTTAGACATTAAATAATGAAATTTATTTATGATACAATGATGATGTAGAAATTACCTTATTAATGAAAGATTAAAATAATTGATATTATAAATATCCAAATGAATTTAAATAGAGACTTATAATGAATTCAACTAATTTTATATGTTAATATGACTTTTTAGGTTCGATTAAATAAATTTTTTCAAAGGGATATATTTTTTATGACTTCCACAAATACAAAATACCAAATAATGTAAAAATTGATATAAATGAGTTTTAAAAAAAATACTATATTATTAATTGATATAATATTCCTAAAAATCTAAGGTTAGGCCAAAGGAATTATATAAGGTTATATATATTAATAATTAACCACTTGGGGTTCTATTGGTTTTTTATAGGATGTTTATTAACCATTTATTATAATAATACAAGAATACATGGTAAAATTTAAACTATTTAACTCAGAGTAAAATCTAATAGATAAGGCTAATATGGTGACCTAAACTTGTATAAAACCTTTCGGTTGGGAGGTTTTAGACCCATCCCCACATTATACTCGAAATAAATCATTTTTAGCCATTATAAACCGAATATTATTTTATAAGAAAATAATATTTCAAGATTTTCCTAAAGTGACCCTCACCTCTCTTATAAAAGGGTACTTTTCCTTATCTCAAAATCACACTTTCAAAGACATTTATCTCGGCCAAACCCTGCTCAAATATCCTCTCTACTAAACTCAATTATACCTAGAGTCCTTACTTTGATCATAAATCTAACCTAAGGTGCCCTTTTGATTAACTCCAAAGGAAACACCCGAAGAAGATGTAATAATTTCACCACCTCTTTCAGAGTTCTTTTCTTATTCCACTTCCTCTTTCTTTTTTGTTTCCATACCCAAATAATAACTCCCATAAATTATACATAATTTTTTGTTATTATAAATATGGTACAACCATATTCATTTTTCTATCTATCCTAGGAATGACAAGCCACCATACGTTCATACTTATGACTTATCGTCTCCACGTCATGGTGTAGGATGTTATTCGAAGACTTAATTATTTGGATGGACATAATGATGAGTATAACTGATTTAAATAATAAATATAACATGTTAATTATTATTTATATATGATATATAATACAATTTCATACGATTTCACCAAATACAGAATGATATTGTCGTTCGTGCGTACGTACGGATTACAGTCTCCATGAATGCGATGAAATTCATTCCCCACCATAACAATTCAATAATAATTTTCATTTTATGATTAAAAATAATTTTTAAGAACTTAATATAATTTTTTATATGAATCAAATACATCCTATCCATAACAAACATGGCCTACATAATCAATCATATAAAGGAAAACGAATCAGTTAACACCTGAAACAATGATACTACTGAAATATAATTAACAAAGACATATTAGAAGATCATATATGATATAATATTTATGTATGTGGTTATTGTATAATTTAATAACAATTATTTAACTATTATACTTGATTTTGACGTACCCTAAATGAAGTAAAAGTGCAAGGTAAGGGTTAATTATACAATCTCTCCATTATCCGAGGTTGTTTATACACGAGTATCTACTGGGGCCTCTTTATCATCCACATCTGTGTTTCTTAAAAATGTATTTCAAATTTTTTTTACTATTTCCTAGACTATGGGTTGAAGTAATTAATACCCATGTTTGAATTTTTATAGAATGTTTATAATGGAATCTTTCCATCTTTTACCAAATAAGGTCCTTTACAACCTTTTCGACAAAATTAAGGAAAGAATGTTTTTTAACTTATATGGAGAGTGCAGCTATTTTTCGCCATTATAATATCTTCAAAGATTCCCTTACAAGATTATATGAAAATTTTCAAAATAACACAACTAGAATAAAGGGCTATCACTAACGGTTCAAAACCATGTCAATAGGCCCCAAAACCATGGCCAAAGGCTACGACCATGGTTTTGGACAACTGTGGCCGCTATCGTCGTGGCAGTAGGTCCCGACCTATTGCCACAGTTTTAACCATGGAAATAGCTACCTATTTCCATTTTTTTTGAAAACTATGCCAATAGGCGTTCAAATTTGAAACCATGGAACTTGGCATATAGCCACGATTTTAACCGTGGAAATAGCCTTGGAAAACCGTGGCAATAACCAAAATTATAAATGTGCCCAGTGGGTTTTGATCCCTGCACCTCCACTATGTAGTCGATCACACTTACCACTACACTGAACTACAATTTGGGTATATATATATATATTGATATATATATTAATAAAAACCATGGTAATAGACTCAAAACTGTGGCGATAGGGCTTCCCTCCAAATTTTTGGCGGAAATTTTTTCCCCACGGAAGCACAGGAACCCTATAGCCACAGTTTTGGAGAACCGTGGAAATAGGGTAATGAAAAATTTGTCCTATGGCCACAGTTTGGAAAACCATGGATTTAGGCCATGGAAAATAGGCCTATAGACATCGTTTTAAAACTGTGGCTATAGCCACCTATAGCCACCGTTCTAAAACCGTGGCTATATATCCATGGCAGTAACTCCATTTTCTAGTTGCGTAAATGTTTTCTTTTATAATTACATGACTTTTAAATGTTTTAAAAATAGAAAAAGATATATATTTCTCTCAAGCAGTTTTGATTTCATCTATTTCAATATCCTTTGATGGATTTTACACTTGTTTGAAGTTTATTTATTATGATACAATCTTACATATTGTATTGAAGGTTTTTTGATATGTTTGACTGTGGATGGGTTATTTTTATACCATTCATGGTTTATGGTTAAAGTATTTACATTTTGTATGCTAGTTTTAATATGAATGTTTATGTGATATTTCAACCTTTTCATATGAGGATTTAATTGGACTTAGTAAGTGACGGGTGGAGCCCACTATAGCTCCTCGATGCATCTGTTAGTCTCAAGAGACAAACCGGTGTCTTGGAACAAGGCCTTGAAAAAATCTTATTTGTAGTCTTGGAATGAGGCCTTGACTAAGCGGTTATTATGTTCGACATTATGCATTCCATCATTATAAAAATGAATATTGATATTAAATATGATTATTCAACTAGTAGAATGTTCGTGTGATTTAGTAAATGAAATTATTCGATTTATCTTTACCATATTATACATATTTTTAATTTTAAAAGGATTGTGTTTTAGTATTATACATTGCCTTAAATGTTTATGATTATTTATGAACTTTTCCACTATATTGTTATCCTTACTGAGCACATAATCTCACCGCATTCTATGTTTTATTTATCTGAGAATACGAATACGTATATTATGACTGACCTACAGGGATAGTCTAAGGGAGATGGTTGTGTTAAAAGGAGACACGATGTTGTTTTTTTATTTCCTGATGTAATTTAAAACTTATGTATGTATCTAGTACTGACAAGGCTATAAAACTGATTGGTATTTTGGGACATGACTCCTTGTATCATTCCAATGTTATGTAATAATGTACTGACTCTAGGTAACTAGGGTTGGGGTATTACAGTTGGTATCAAGGGAAGTTTAGTACAAATTTTGTAAGCTAGATTTAGAAAAACTTTGATTAGGGAACATTACCCTAAGATAGACTTTGAGGATTAGAATAAAATAACATCCAAGAATTTTGGTAATGTATATATTTTGTGAGTTTTCTAATAAATACATCCCTATATGGATACAAGCAGGTAGAGGTGGATTTGGCACAGATGTACCTAGGTTTGAAAACTCCGACATGGAGTTTCGGGCTTGACCTGAGGTATCTTGGAACATGCCAATGGGCCTTGCTTCACTCTTGGTTATGATGCTCTTAGGGGATATGCTTAGGATAATTCATATTTTTGTTACAAAAAATTATGAAGGATTTATGAGTATATACCTCCTCAAAGAAAACATTTTATGATTATAGATTATATCCATAAACTGTTCAATTTATGTTAAGTGTTTTACAAGTTTGGAATTATGTATTGCGATTCATAAACTAATCTAGTGTATACCATTGTTTAGAAATGGCACTTAGGGGAAGGAATAGAAACCCTATCAATGCACATAATCCATGTAGGGATTTACCTCCTACTTAAGATAATTATAGTGGAGCTGGGGATGCAACTGGTGCTGATCAGCTTATCACCATACTGGGAAAACTCACTCAGGCTAGGAATAATAACCTTACCCATATGGAGCACCGTGATCTAGAAAGTGGAGGATCAATGTTAGACCGCTTCCTGAGAAAAAAACCACCAACATTCAATGGGCTACAAATCCATTTGTAGCTGAGTAATGGGTAAGTTCCTTGGAGAAAATATTTCATGCTTTGGGGAGTTGTGAAACGGAAAAAGTTGTCATAGCAGTTTATTGCCTTATAGGAGATGTAGGTCAATGGTGGTCATTAATTAAAAACACAAAGGTAGATGAAGAATTATCAAATATGGAATATAGGGAGTTTAAATATATTTTAATAGAAAAATACTTTCCTTATGACCATCAAGAAGATATGGAAAGATAATTTCTGAGTATGAGGCAAAAGGAGGATGAGAATGTCGCAAAGTATGAGGCCAAATTTACAAGGTTAGTAAGGAATACAATAGATTATATATGTAACCCAAGGAGTAAAATTGATCAATTCATTTATGGGTTAAAACAACTTCTCTATTGATCATTAGTCTCACAATTATTTTCATCCTACAAAGATATTGTCTCATGTGATATCAATATAGAAAAATAATTCTCTAAGTCTTACAACTTTAAAGAAAATTAAGAGAAGAAGAGATATACTGAACACTACGGAAAAGGAAATAAGGGGAATAAGTGAAAATTTGAATTTCATCCTATGGTAAATATTTGAAGAAACACCCCCGTACTTTCTTGAAGGTAATGGGAGTCTGTTACAAATGTGGTGAAAAAAGACACTAATATCATGATTACAAGGGAAAGAAATAGGATGTCAATGTTGAATTCTATAATTGTAGAGAAATGGGGCATTATTCAAATGAATGTTCTGAATTCCAAGGAAACTTACCTCATAAAAGGACAAGGGAGCAAGACAAAGCTTATGTGATCACTACTGTGGAGGTTGAAGCTCCGAAAGACTTGGTGGCAGGTAATTTAATGGTTTCTTCAAGTTTATCCAATGCTTTATTTGAATTTGGATCATTGTATGGTTTCATATATTCTCAGTTTTCTAATAAAATTAGATATTTACAATCTGATTTAACAAGGGAGTGATCAGTCAAAACTCCTAAGGGAAGTATCATTGCAATAATGTTTTTTGAATTAGTACCCATTCAAGCATATAAATGTTCTTTACCTACTGATATCATCATGATACCCATGATTTAATTTGATATAAACCTTAGTATGTATTGGATTTCAGACCATGATGTGAAAATTTATTGTAAGAAGAAGGAGTTTAAAATTTTCGATGATGATAAGGAGTACATTATCATTAGATCAGAAACATCACCATCTGATTCTTATCTAGATCCACCCCTAATAGATCTAATAAATTCAATTAATAGGGAGGAAGAGAATGAAATAAATATGGGTGAGGAAAAGAATTTTCTAATAGAGGACATACATATTGTACAAGAATATATTGATCTGTTTCTAGAGGATTTACCGAGAAATCCTCCAGAATAAGAAATTGACTTTTCCATTAATTTAATTCCTGGTTCAAGGCCTGTATCAAAGACCCCTTATAAAATGGACTCTTTAGAATTACTATCACTAAATATACAACTAGAGTAATTGAGTAATAAGAGATTTATTCTCCCTAGTGTTTCTCATTGGGGAGCCTCTATTGTTTTTGTTAAGAAGAAAGATGGATCTATGAGGTTGTGCATTGACTACAAGGAGACCAATGGTATAATAGTAAAGAACAAGTATTCTATACCTCACATTTATGATTTATTCGACCAAATTCATGGAGCTCAATATTTTTCAATGATTGGCCTTCAATTTGGATATCATTATTTGTGTGTAAAGAAGGAATATATTCTAAAAACTGAATTTTGAACTAGGTATGAGCATTACGAGTTTTAAGTAATGCCTTTTGGAATGACTAATGCACCCTATGTTTTCATGGATATAATTAATATCGTTTTCTAGGAATATATTGGTGACATTGTAGTCGTATTTTTTGATGATATCTTCGTATACTAAAAAAGATACAAAGATCATGAAAATCACTTTCGCACTATTATGAAAACCCTAACAAGAAATGAATTATATTGGACGTTTAGAAAGTGTAAATTCTATCTTTTAGAAATTTATTTTCTTGGCCATATTTTCTCTAAGGATGAAATATCTATTGATCCTTCAAAGAAAATGGAAATTCAAGAATGTCCAGAACCGACGAGTGTAACTAACGTATGTAATTTTATTGGTTTAGGAAGTTATTATCGGCATTTTGTCCATACTTTTTCCTGATTGGAAAACCCATTAACCAAGATCACATGTAAAGGGGTTAAATTTTTTAGGAAAAAATATGGTGAATAATGTTTTAAAGAACTGAAGAGAATATTAGTCAATGATCCTATCTTGACTCTTCCATCGGGGAATGATGGGTTTGTTATTTATAGTGATGCATCAAATAAATGACTTGGTTGTGTCCTTATACAGAATGATAGAGTTATTTCCTATGCATCACAACCTCTAAACATTCAAAAAAAACTACCCCACCCATGATCTTGAGTTATCAGCTGTAATATTTGCTTTTATGATTTAGAGACATTATCTCTATGGTGAAAAATGTGAGATATGTACCAATCACAAGGGTTTGAAGTATATTTTCTCATAGAAAGAACTCAATATGAGGTAAAGAAGATGGCTTGAACTACTTAAGGATTTTGATTGAACTATACACTACCCCCTGAGGAAGGAAAATAATGTGGAAGATGCTTTGAGAAAAAAGGATCATGGAGTTTGGAACAAGATGGGAGTTGAAAGGGATCCTTTGTTCATGGATATGGAAAAGATGGATATGGGAATAATAATGGAAGGTGAAACATCAATACTTTTTCAAATAGTTGTTAAACCATCTTTACTAGAATGGATAAAAAGTTCTCAGACTGATGATGGGGAGTTTAAAAAGAAAATTAAAGCTATGAATGACGGGAGATTGATTAACTTCGTATATGAAAATGGAATTTTGAAATTTGGGAAGAGAATTTGTGTTCCTGACATAACTGATCTAAAAAAAGAATTTTTGGATGATGCTCATAGCTCCAATTTCTCTATACACCATGATAGCACTAAGATGTATAGATATTTTAAGGAACATTTGTTGTGGGACAACATGAAGAGAGATATTGCTGATTATGTGTCAAGATGTATGGTTTTTCAACAAGTAAAAGCAAGAAGACAACATCCTAGGGGAGTCATGCAACCTATTCCCATACCTGAGTGGAAATGGGATGATATTATGATGGAATTTGTCATGGTACTACCAAAGACTCCTATAAGTAATGATGAAATATGGGTCATTTTTGATTGTCTTACCAAGTGAGTAAATTTTCTTACTATAAGAGAAGATTTACCAGTTGATCGTCTATCAAGACTGTATATTAATGAAGTTTTAATACTTCATTGAGTACCCCTATCGATTGTTTATAATCGTGATCCCTGTTTTACATCAAGATTCTAGAAAATTCTTCTAAAGGCCTTGGATACTGAACTTTGTTTGAGCATTTCCTACCACCCTCAAACTGATGGGAAATCAGAATGTACTATTCAAACCTTAAAAGACATGTTGAGATCGTGATCACTTGACTTTAAAGGTATGTGGGATCAATATTTGCCTCTGGTAAAATTTTCCTATAATAGTAGCTTTCATTTAGGTATTCAGATGACACAATATGAAGCGTTATACGGAAAGAGATGTCACACACCAACTTGTTGGGATGATTTTTGTGAAAGAAAAACTGTAAGCCCAAAATTTGTTGAGGAAACAATGGAAAAAGTGAAGATTATCCAAACCCACATCAAAGCACCTCAAGTAGGTAAAAGAGCTATACCAACACTCAATGTAAGGATTTATAATTTCATGTAGGTGATAATGTTTTCTTGAAGGTATCTCCATATAAGGGTGTTATAAATTTTAGTGAGAAGGGTAAATTAAATCCCAGATACATCAGACCATTAAAAATTATTGAACGAATTGGATTTGTATCTTATCATTTGGAAATGCCGCCATGTCTCTTCAAAGTTCATGATGTGTTCCATGTATCACTATTGAGAAAATAAATACCTGACCCAACACATGTACTCTCTTATGAAGAAATAGAACTGGAGCACGATTTGTCTTATTATGAAGAGCCTTTCATGATTCTTGATACCATAGGACATGTGTTGAGAAACCGGACAACTCGTCTGGTAAAAGTTCTACGGAGATATCATAAGATGGAAGATGCAACTTGGGAACTCGAGGAACTTATGATGAAGAACCAACCAAATATTTTTATGCAGTAATATTCTATAAATTTAAAGGATGAAATTATTTGAAAGAGGAGAGAATGTAACACCCCAAGCTTCCACAGTATGTTTCCCTTTGAATAATTCAATAGCTTGTGTTGTATGCAACTTTGAGTTTTAACACACCATGACCAATCAAACTAGTTGTTATGAATAGTAATACCCAATTTTCAAAATTTTACAAATTTTATTTTTCAAATTGGACTTTATTTTTGGGTTTGTAATATCAAAATTAGATTTGGGTGAGTTTTTTGTATTTTTCTGAAAACAGTCAATTTTTGATGAATAGTGAAAAACACTACGTTTTTTTTTGAAATCAACTTTTTTATTTAAATAATTAGTTATTTTATTTAAATTTATATTCATTTAAAATAGATACATAATGCCTATATATGTTCAATGTAATTCATTGGAGTCATTTTATAATAACATTAGATATATAAAATTTTATTAAACTTTTTTACCGTACCTTTTAGGCGCATTTGCAAATTTGCATAAAATGTAATTATACCCCTTATATGATTTGAATTTCAAAAAATCGAGAGACACGATTGAAATCATTAAGTAAAATGCGGTTCAATAAGATGAAAATAAATTTTGGTGAATAGTAACTTTTGACTTATTTACCACGATTAAAAGTAAATAGGGCAATTAAAGATAAAAATGATATTATAATTATTACCACACATGTCCTAATTTAATGGATAAGTTTTTTTAGACCAAAATAAACCTTAGGAATAAAATATGATTTTTTGGTCCACTTAGATTAGATTAGGACATTTATTATTATTTTATTTCATGAAGAGTTAAAAGTGTTAAATTCAATGTTTAAAAACTAAAACATTTTTAATATAAAGATATACATAAGATAAATTTGAATATAAATATTAATTAGTAAGATAGAAATATTTACTACATAATTGTATTTTATTTATAAATTTTAGACATTAAATAATTAAATTTATTTTTGTTACAGTGATGATGCAGTAATTACATTATTAATGAAAGATTAAAATAGTTGATATTATAAATATCCAAATAAATGTAAATTGATTCTTCTGATGAATTAAACTAATTTTATAGGTTAATATGTCATGTTAGGGTTGATTAAATAAATATTTTTCAAAGTGATAAAGTTGTTATGACTTTCACAAAAAAAAATACCAAATAGTGTCAAAATTGACATAAATGAGTTTTTTTAAATAAATACTATATTATTAGTTTATATAATATTCCTAAAAATATAAGGATTGGCCAAAGGACTTATATAAGGTTAGATATATTAATAATCAACCACTTGGTATTCTCTTGGCTTTTTATAATATGTTTATTAACCATTTGTTATAATAATATAAGAATACATGGTAAAAGTTAGACTATTTAACTAAGAGTTAAATCTAAAAGGTAATTTAATATGGTGACCTAAACCTGTCTAAAACCTATTGTTTGAGAGTTTTTAGACCCATCCTCACCTTATCCTAGAAATAAATTATTTTTTACCCATTATAAAAAGAATATGATTTTATAATAAAATAATATTTCAAGCTTTTCGAAAAGTGACCCTCACCTCTCTTATAAAAGGCTACTTACCCTTATCTCAAAATCACACCTCCAAAGCCATTTGGTTCAGAAAAACCATAATACAATATCATATCAACTACAATAACTTCGACCTAGTGGCCTTACTTTGATCAAAAATCCAACATAAGGATCCCTTTTGATCAACTCAAAAGGAAACACTCGAAGAGGAGGTAATAATTTCACCACCTCTTTCTAAGTTTTTTTCTTCTTCCACTTCCTCTTACTTTGTTTTTTCCATACCAAAATAATAACTCCAATACCTTATACATACTTAGATGTTATTATAAATATGGTACAACCATATTCATTATTCTATCCATCCTATGAATGACATGTCACCATACATGCGTACATACGGCTTACTGTCTCCACGTCGTGGTGTAGTTTGTTATTCAAACACCTCAGTATTTGGATGGGAATAATAATGAGTATAACTGATATAAATAATAAATATAACAAGTTACTAATTATTTATATATAAAATACCATCCAATTACATATGATTTCAACATTAATAGAATGATATTGTCACTCGTGCGTACATACAGATTACCGTCTCCATGAACACGATGAAATGCAATCCCCATCATAACCATTCAAGAATAATATTCATTTTATGATTAAAAAAATGTTTAAGAACTTAATATCATTATGGATATGAATCAAAAAAATCCTATACATAACAAAAATGACTTACATAACAAATCATATAAAGAAAAACAAACCAGTTAACACCCAAAACAATGATACTACTGAAATATTATTAACAAAGTAATATTAAAATATCTTATATAATATCATATTTATGTATGTGGTTCTTGTATAACTTCATAACAATAATTTAACAATTATACAAAAGGTTAAATTACTCTCAATCAAGGAAAATTTCAAGGTAAAGGCTAATTCTACAATCTCTTCATTATATGACGTTGTTTATAAATGAGTATCTACTAGGACCTCTTTATCATCCACATCCATGTTTCTCAAAAATGTATTTCAAAACATTTTTACTTCCTCCTATACTATGGGTTAAATTCATTTATACCAATGTTTTACTTTTTATATAATTTTTATAAATTATTCTTTTTTTCATTTTCCAAACAAGGTCCTTTACGACCTTTTCTACAAAATTAAGGAAAGAATATTTCTATAACTTATATGGAGAGTGTAGACATTTTCCACCATTATAACAACTTCAAAGATTCCCTTACAAGATTATAAGAATATTTTCAAAACAAATGTTTTCATTTATAATTACCTTAAATTTAAATTATTTCAAAATAGAAAGATATATTTCTCTCAAATAGTTTTGATTTCATCTATGTCAACATCCTTTGATGGATTTTACACTTGTTTGAAGTTGATTTATTATGATACAATATTCTATATTTTATTGAATGTTTTGTGATATGTTTGACTGTGGATGTGTTATTTTTATACCATTCATGGATTATGGTTAATTTATTAACATTTCTTATGCTAGTTTTAATATTAATGTTTATGTTATGTTTCAAAATTTTCATATGAGGAATGAATTGGACATAGTTTGTGATGGGTGAAGCCCGCTATAGATCCTAGATGCATCAGTAGATCTCATGAGACATACTAGTGTCTTGGCACAAGGCCTTGAAAAAATCTTATTTGTATTCTTGTAACAAGGCATTGAATATGTGGTTATAATGTCCGACATTATGCATTCCATCATTATGAAATTTCCAATTGATATTACATGTGATTATTCGACTAGAAGAATATCCATGTGAATAATTAAATGACATTATTTTATTTATCTTTTCCATATTATGATGATTTATAAGTTTAAAAGGCTTGTGTTTTAGTCTTATACATTTTTTTAAATTTTTATGCTTATTTATGAAAGTTTCTGCAATATTGTTATCCTTATAGAGCACCTAAGATCACCCCATTCTATGTTTTATTTTTCCCAAGATGTGAAGATGTATAATATGAATGACCTGCAGGGATAATCTAAGGGAGATGATTGTGTTAAAAGGAGACACAATGTTGTTTTTTTTATTTCATTATATAATGTAAAACTTATGTATGTATCTAGTACTTCCAAGGCTACTAAACTGATCAGTTTTTGGGACATGATTCCTTGTATAATGCCAATGTTATGTAATATTGCACTGTGTCTAGGTTACTAGGGCCGGGGTGTAACAAATTGGCCTCTAGAAAGTCAACAATAATTTATAAAAATTCCTTTTACTCATAGTATGTGGTGTTCTACACCTCCTTCTATTCACTTAAGTCCCATGGAGACATGATTCTTCCATAGAATTTATTGAACTAGTGTTTTATTGAGGATGTCCATTTAATTTTGGATTCTAGAAAACTTATGAGGATAAAAAAACTTATACTCAAATATGTTTTTCATGAAGTGGTACTTCAGGTCAATGTGATTTTTCCTTTCATGGTACACCAAATTTTGATCCCAGTGAATCACACTATGATTAGCATGGAATAAGATTTATCATTTATCAACTGTTCCATGTTCCTTAGAAAATGGTTTAACAAAAATGACCACTTCCTTGCATCCATTTCATCCACATACTCTTAATTTGGTATACTTAAAGTGAAATTAATCTATTTCCATGAAATATAACTTATCATTATTCATATATAGATGAAAACAAATCTAATTATGGCCCTAAAGGATTCTTAGTTTCTAGTAAAGTCCACTTCCAAAAAACATTAACATAGATAATCCTACTCAAATCATAGAGAAATATCATCCATTAATTTACGTAATATATGATCCATATGTAATATTCCAAGTCTTCCCATATAGGTTTTGACATAAGGAGGCTTACAAATTCTTTTGAAAACATAACATATGACTTTTTACTAATCATTAAATACATAAGACTTATGATAGTTGATTCAAATGGAACTTTCCCCATGTACTGAATCTCTTCTACCATTGCTGGTACCTATTCTATAGACAACACTAAGTGAACAAAATTATGGGTTGATATGGGATTACATATAGCCATTCCCTTGTTTTCCATGATCTTCCAGATGTAGTAAATCTAGGAGAGCACCAAATTTATGCCTTTACTATAACTTTTAATCATCATCCCCATGATTTTATTTGCAAGTACATTATTCTTCATATTATATCTTCTAGAAAAATTATACTTTATCTCAGAAATGTGTGAAACCTCTAGAAACACCAGTAACTTGTCATCAATAGACAATAGAAGTATGATGAATGTCTCTTTATCCCACTGCTTTCAATAGAAACAATGTTGTATGCTACATCATTTGAATCATTTTTATGAAATAAAACTATTGAACTTCTTATTATATTTTTTACAAATTTATTGATCATATAAATAATTTTCTTTAACATAAAAACCAATATATAGATCCCATATTTCATGAAACCTTCTAGTTTCTCCATTTAAATTTCTTCCTATGACTTTCCATAAAAGATATTCATCTTTATATCCTTCTATTTTAGTTATAGATATTCTAATCCCACAATTCTTAGAATTATCAATATATTTTAATGTTTAACTACTATTGAGAATATCTCTACGAAATAAAATACTTCTTTTCCTGGGAACCCTTTACCACCAATTGTTCCTTGAATTACTTCTTACCACCATCTCCTTCATGCAATCGGTAAAGACACTCATTCTCAAGTGATCATTTAAATTCTATTTTATTATTCAATTTCAAAGATACATTGGACTTTACTGACTATATTTATCTATAAATTACTAGTTTTTTTTGTTTTGAATCAATGAGTGTCATAGATTCTTAAATGAATTCAAGTTCCCCTACATTTATTAGAAGATGAAACATTATATAATCCACAAACGTATAATATAGTATTCTAATTCTTGTTGATATCCTCAAAAAAATTGTCTGCCCTATATTTCGTTGTTCCAATCTATCTTTTGGGTCCATTAATTTTTGTTCTCCCACTTTATCTTTAGATTTCCTTAAAATTTTGGGTTTATCTTACTATAGACTCACTTCGAAAATTTTATTTATTTCACCAAGGTTCTCTTATAAATTCTACCTTATTGTTTTTTTAATAAAATAAACTTCCACTCCTATAGTTGATTAATTTCCTTCAAATTATTTCTTTTTTATGTTATAGTCCTTCCTTAAGAACTTCTCATTGAAGAGAAAATCTTTAATCTTGATGACTTGTCACCTTCCATCATCCCTAGCTGAGATTCAAAGTTCTCATCTCTGTACCCAATAAGAAAAAATGAATTGAATTTTCCCTCAATAATACCCTGATGAGTGCCTCCTTCCAAATTCCATTGGACATTATAGTGTAAAATCACAATATTTCACTATTAATAGTCAATGTTTGATTCATCCTTTCAACCATTCCATTTTGAAGTGGTGTTTCAAGAACTATCTTCTCATGTCGTATCCCCATATTCTAAAAGAAGATCAAGATGTTTTGTCTGGTGTATTCAACACTGTTTTTTGTATGAATACACCTCATCTTATCACTGAATTCCATTTCTACCAAGGATTTATATTGAATTATATCCTGAAAATCAGAATACTAATTTTCAAAATATGAATCCTAAATTTTATAATAGCATTTTAATTTAAAGTTAAAAATTAAATAGAATCATAGTGAGGCTAAACAGGGAAGGTGGCTAAATAACCAAATAATGCAATTCCAATAATTGAGATATACTATTCCATCCATCTAAATTCAAGGATAAAATACTTTATATATAGATATAATGACATTAAAACCTTATAATTCTCATACTATCATGATTTAGTACGCCTTTAGACATTATAACTTTTGTGTTATTCCAACTGATATGAATGACCAAGAAATTCTAATATTCTAGATCTTCCTATGATGTGGTTATAAAAAATAATTTTTTATATATTATTTTGGACAAAGATAACATCCCATCCATTACTCCTCTGGAATCCACCATAGATCGTCAAGTAGATATCTAGAATACACTTTATAATTTCATTCCACATCCTTCCTTATCAAGTTGTCCAAACGAAATAATATTTTTTAATCTCCATAGGTTGTTCCTTACTCTTTGAGTATCAATATCTCGAAATTATTTTTCCAAATATTCACATCATCCTTTATGATGAATTCCAAGGAATCATCAAATTATAGATGAAATTTTCCAGAATTTATGGCTATATAATCCACCATGGATCCTTGATCTACTATGGAATGAAAGGAAACACTTGAATCAACAACCCATGATTCCACTAGTATGTTGTAACTAAGAAATAGGTTCTTGTATCCTTATTATGTAAAAATATAATTTGAAATTTCAGAATATGATTCACTTATAGGGTTCTATTTTTGAAACATTCAATTATTCTTGATGTTTCCTTTCTTTCCAAGACTACAACATGCAGGACTAGGACCAGCCAACTATCTCCTACATATTTCTAGAGACTATCTTATGATGGATTATTTTGATATCTCTTATAGGTTACCATCCTAATCTATCATTATTAAGATTATTAATTGATATCAATTTTACTTCCCCATAATGAATTTATTCAGTATGTATCAAGTTCCAAACATCCTCAAATATCAATTCTGTCTTTTTACGGGAGATACTAAAACCTATTTCCATCACATTAAAACACTATGAAGGAAATGATAGTAAACTAAAAAACCAAATATATTCCACCTATTTCACATTTATAGATTCAAGATACCCTAAAAAAATATTGAATTCAACTACATGTTTTTTTACAGGTATTCCTTTTGACAACCTTGTGCTGAAAAACTATCACATCATGAAAACTTTGTTAAGTGATATTTGTTTTTTTACATATATGAAAATGATTTCATGATATCTAAAATTGTCTTCACTTCATAATTGTTAAATGAAATATTCGATAACAATGAAATTCTTACCAACCCGAGTTACTCCCTGTCCATCTATAGCCATTCCTAATTTTCTATTTTACAAGGATACATACTTGTAAGTTGAACATATAGATCATTATGAATTAGATAATCCTCCATAATAATTCTCTATAAGCCAAAATAATTTCCCTAAAAATTATTATCTTGGACCTTAAATTTATTCGATGATATACCTTGCAGTGATTGTGAAATTACACTAAAAATTAAATTCCATCAAAGGAAAGAGAGTACAAAACCTAAACTACTTCCAACATGTTGAGTGTGATAAGAACCTCAATATCCTCATACCTTTAGGAAATGATCCTATAATTTTATACAACTTGTTGGGAAGGGAAATCATATGATAACCAGAACTAGGATCTTCCATCATTCAAAAGTTCACATGTTAGTGGTTCTATGATGTGGATTCTGATTCCTTTGATCATAATCTTTCTACTCTGTGTACTGAAAGTAGGAACTCAATACACCCTAGTCACAAAAAAGTGGATCCTTTAACAAAATAAAATACAACTCAATTCAATTAAAATAAATATAAATTAAAACAATAGAAGTACATAAAGTAATAAAGGAACAAAATGAATTTAACATTTTTCAAAAAAGTTGACTTGTATGCATGTGAGAAAAAATTCTGGTTACTTTATATTCATAGGAGAAATAATAATAATATAATAACAAATCTATCAATAGGAATTAATTATAAAATATTGACACTCTTTAATTCATTGTGAATGTTAATATAACACGATTAGTCTCAAAGATGCATTTTTCACTTCTCTAGTACACTGTTTTTAAATAGGATAGACTGTGTAGAAGGTTCCCACTACCTTTTACAGGAATTAACAACTATCTGTCTAGGTTTCACTACCTTCCATATTTCAAAGATATACCTCTATCTAGTATTTTTCTGATGATCAACAACAACACTTTGAATCCAACCTCTTTCCTCGTTGAATCATTTCTAGAAACTTTATTGCAGACACTTATTATTTATAGATAATTTTATGCCACTCTAATATAATTAGAAGATATAAAATATCAATGGTTTCACTCCCACCTATAGAGTACGCATTTCTCTTATATTCACAGCAATCCAACAAATTTACACTTGAAAATTTCCAATAAAATGAATCCATTGATGTGAATATGATAACCTGGATAGAATTTAAATCCCAACATGTTTTTGAATAGTTGATCTGATCACACTGTTATTTACCAAGCCTCACTGGAATATAGTTCATAAATATAAATATATGAGAGGTTAGAAATAATAATTTTAAGGGTTTCAAAATGAACTAATCCTATGATTTTTGGATGGTTTGGTTGGGGAATTATGTCATAATGAAATCAAGAATTTTATACTATAAAATGCTTGGAGAAGAAGCAAATAACACTATAATGATGTTTATCACACTGTGATTTGTTTAATTAAAAATTATTTTAAGATTTAAATATTCTTTAAAATATGATGATTGGATTTAATCTCAATGTTTTTAACTCAAAAATAATTGATGGGTTTGTGATCCAATCAAAATATGGAATGTGTTTAATTCAAAAGGAATTATTTTATGGTTTAATTGAAGATGTATGATAGATTAAAATACATGGGGAGAATATTTTGGAACATTTAAGTTTTTTAGAGAATATATGCTACAATGAGAGACTGTGTTGAAGATCCAAATTTTACATATGGGATTTAATAATAATGGAAACACAATTTTTTGTGGCAATTGACAATTTATAGGTAAATTATTAAGGGAAGCATGTGTGTTATCTATTTTCATATCTATACAATTTGGAGAATTATGTTAATAAAAAGAGTGAGGGTGTAAAAAATGGATTTATAAAAAGCCTTTACTAAACCTCATAATCCTATATGGGTTATAGTATTATCCTTGTATATCAACACATCATTGGTGTATACTCCTTTGAATATCATATAGAAATGAGAAAAGTAAAATATACGCATCAATAAATTTATATTTTATTATTTGACATGTTTAATGAATGGATGAATGTTATGGGTTAATATATTTCTTTACAACAAGGGAACAAGATCCTTTTAATGTTAAAAATAAATTAGCACCCTAATTCACCCCCTCTTTGGGCGTGTTTGAGACTTTTTGTCTTTAAAAAGGGGTATCATATCTATAAGGTTAATCTTGTTTAATATGTTATTATAAGATTATTAACATGGATAACACTATAAATACGAAGGGAGTTCCATTTTTTGATTGGTGTGATGACCAGATTAGGAAATTTTTAATGAGATCACATTTTATGTCTCCTAAACTTGATTTTTCCTCTATTTCTATTTATCAATATATGTGGGTGATGTCATAGAGAGTTTTATTGTTAGAGTAGATATAAAATTTCTCAAATATGATGTTAAGGAAAAAAATTACTACTCAATAGCATTTTCAAATTAGTTATACAAGAAGGTGATGTGTTTTATATTTTTTAAAGTGATATGGGATTAATAGGATAATACCAATGAAGGTGAAAATAAAGTGATAGAGTAAACATTACGACTTTTTATAACATTTTATTGATTTGAAGTTGTTTACCAATGGAAACTTTGATGTCTTATTGAACATAATCAATGAGGTTAACAGATATATTCATGGATTTGGTAGATGATGGCTACTTACATTATGAAAAAATACTATGAATATTTACACCATTATATTGTATAAAGGTGTTATTACTTGAATAAGGAAAACCTAAATAGTTATATCTTGAGGATTTTCAAATAATGTTAGTTGGATATGATATGTGTGTAAATACAAAAGAAAAAACATCATTATTCATCAATGTAGATGAAGTTTATGTCTATAATAATCTTGATATTCATGAATCTAGAGAGAGATAATAGGATGAAAGTGACAAGTTCTTATCATTCATGTATAGAAAGTTCATATGAGGAAAAGGAATATTTGAGGGAAATTTACCATTGGATTTTTTTGGAATGGTGATATATATCACTTAAAAATGTTTAATGAAGAAGTCAAATAAAGAGGTTGAGTTTTATTACTCACAGAAATAGTAAAGGGATATCCCTTCTAAATGAAATGTTAAATTTTGAAACAAATCCAGAGATATGTTTTTATGGAGTTTATTTGTAAGAAAGGAATAAAATGATCATAATATATAATTTTAATAAGGTAATGATAAATTTAAATTAGATATCAAGGTTGTTTTGAAGAAAAAAGTTGTGAAACCATAATAAAAAAATGTGGAAAAAATAAACCAGAAGGTTTTGTTAATATCAAGGCAGAACAGGAAGGTTATCTTGTGGGATTTGAAATATAATAAAAAAACAAGAGGAATATTGGAAGGTTATAGAAAGAATTATTTGAGCATGCTGAATAACTGAAAGTTTAAATCACTCAGTTAGAATAGGTTATAGAAGAACAAAGTGTTTCTTAAGAAAAATCTAAATAAGTTATGGATTTGAAGATAAAAAATGAAGAAAAAGATAAAACAATAGATGAACATAATTTTTAAAGTTTAGAGTGATTAAAAATTAATAAAATCCTTTAATTTGGAGTATTGAAAATTAGTAATAAATTCAAATCTAATGTAAAAATTGGTGGATCTAAAAATAATCTATATTTTAGAGTATTTTTTATAGAATAACATAAAGGGACGGATAAAAGAGTCATGTTGAATTTAAAAAAGGAGTAAAATGACCAAATTATCTATTAAAAGGGTAAAAGTAGAATTGTTTTCAAATCTAAAATAAAAAACATGGATAGTTAATGGGAAGGATGAATAGAATAAAAAAAATAGTTCTAACTCTTAAAAATTAAGTGTTTTTAAAAAACAAGGGATAATTTTTTATGGATATGAGCATGGAGAGAGATGGTATTTAACATATATTTACTCTAATGAAGTATTTTTTTCTGTGGTTAAATAGTACAAACAATAACCTATTATTAATTGGTGGATATATAATTTAAAGGAGTGGCACCAGAAATTTAAAAAGGAGGGTGATAATATATCCCTCATTTTATTGAAGAGATGATTTTTTTGAATATTTATTTAATTGTTCTAATTTAAATAAAAATAAAATTTATTATAGGAAAGAAGAAAATGGAAAACCCAATATGGAAGTAAAATGATAATATAATCAAGATAATTGAATTTGTTTCTAGTGGGAAGTAGATTTTACCCAACATAAGAAAAATAATATAGTTAGGATAAATATTCTAAAACTAGTGATGATAGATCATCATATGTCTGGAATAATATAGTAATTTCATGGAAGTAAAATAGAATGATGTATATGGATATTTATTGATGTATAATAATGAAAAAATAAATTTTTTATTGGTGATCTAGGTAAAAATTAATAAATAAAAATAGTGGTGAATGTGATGTGTGTGGATATTGGTATACAAGAAGATAATGAATAAACCTCCCAAGAGTATAAAAACTACATAGTTTAATTCTATATAACTAGAATAAAAATTTAGGCTAATAGTTTAAATCAACCAAAATAACCTTTTCCCACCATCTAGTCATGCAAAAAAATTATGCAATAACTATTTAGTACTTAGAGACCCCCAATTTGATTTTCTCGCCATTCCTTTCTAATGATAATATGGATCCATTTATTATTTTATATCTCCTATGACTAGTTTCAATTATTTTTCAATTATGGGTGTTTTTCTTCAACTACCTTTCTTAGATATAGTGTTCAACTTGGGTTTATTAGGCCCCTACTGTTTCGATTTTCAGCCACTTGTATTTGGGTTTTACTCCCCACACTACCCCCACTAAGATCAATAATGTTCTATATAATGTGATTATAATGGGTTAAATTTTTTATTTTACCTAAAAATCATTGATTTTTTACTATATGAATATATATATGTATACAAGTAAGTGTGTAAGCTTCCACCAGTGCTAATTCACTCACAATATTAGGGTACCCATGCAAGATCCATCTAAGCTGGTTTTATGAAATTTAGAAAATATTTGACATGAAGAATTTTACATTTATTAATAAAGGAAAAATCAATTAAAAGGGACTCCCATATATACAATAGTGAATAAACTAAGGAATAAATAATCCAATATATAAATTAATAATAAGGGAGAAAAAATAATATTAATTATTTCAAGACACTGTCCAGCTCCCCTGAATGATTATTCACTCCACCAACTTTGGATCTATCCTAGATATCTCTATTGTGGTGGATTAAGTCATCCTATTTCTCATATACTTCTCTTTGGGGAGTAATTATAAGTAAAACCAAAGATATTAACCCCAATCCTTCTTCTTTTTCTTAATATTGACATCTCAATTGGGCATTCCTCCTAAGGTTTGTGGATCACGACCACATGTAATAAAAAGTTCCTAAGATGAATCATGTGGAAAGTAGGCTCCCCCTTCACTAATTTCAGTTACAAACTCCATGATATCATGATTATTTATCTTTCATTGATCAGTTGACATGTGGATAGAATATATGGGGTTTCACTCGATTTAGATAGATAGTGCATGAGAATATTGTTTTAGTCCCCGCTTTATGTTCATGAAATCCACAAGTAAAGTATTATTTATCAAGTAACACAGTGATTATTACTCTTATATAGATTAGATTTACCTTCTCCTATATTATTATCCCATGTAGAGTGTTTTGGAAATATTCAGGTTGTAATTTTAAAATTGATAGTTTTTTTATGAACATATATTATAATGATCAACCATCATATTCTGGAGCCTAGACTCATTAATACATAGAGAGGATAATGATATGTGGATTTTTAGAATAAGGAAGCCCTAGATTTGGGATGGAAGTTGTATTTGGACATGAAGATATGTTGGAGTTTGAAGTAATGTTAGGGATGAAATTGGAACTCATTATAACTCATTGGACTATATCGATGTTACAAATAAATATCCCCAAAAATAGAGCATTGTAATACTGAGAGAATTAGAGAGTTAAAGTAATGTGAAATGGGGGATGAGGTTAGATTGGAATTTAGATATAATGTGAGGGCCTATTATGGTGCTACATTTTTTTGGAAACATAATGTTGTATAGATCTATGGGGAATAATCGATGTATAGATTTAATTTTAGGATTTAATTATAGAAAAAACGCTCCCTTTAATGCCTTCATGCTGGTCTCTACCCAGATACATTGGCATCGTGATGCCTCTTCAACTATTATCATGAGATTACCTTAGGCTAGGGAATGTAGTGTGATGTTCTTATACAAGACTATATTATCTTTGTGGAATAATCTCAACCATATAATTACATAATTAAATATATCAGTGAAAAATTACTTACAAATAAATAATTAATTAGTAATCAAATTAATGAATGATTTAGAGTAAAAAATATATAATACAACAAAAAATCATCAATTTAGGTATTCAACTATGTAATTTTATAAGTTCAAGAACAATGTTTCAAATATGTGTTTAAAATGATATAAATTATCCATATAATTTATTATTTCCAAAATTCAATAGGAAAAACACAAAAAAATGTGTGCAACTCAATGTGTGAAGGGGTTTCAGTTATGAAATCTTTTAAAATTAGGTAAAAATAATATAAACAATTTGTGTCAAATTTTAGTTATATACCCCCACCAAACACACACAAACCATGTTGTACCCAAGAATAAATATGAACATTATCCCTAAGTATTTCACTTGTTTAGAATATTGAATAAAAAATTTATTTTGATTTTAGATAAACAAAATTTGAGTGTTTTTTTCTAAAAAACATAAATGACATTGTTTTGATCCACTTATTCTCAAATAATTTCATAAATTTTAGGTAAGAAAATTCACCCAAAAGACAAAATTATATATTGATATAATATATAGGTTTACAATAATTTATTTAGGAAATAAAAATCACTCCCAATCTATTCTATCCATTGGTTAATGGCATAGTTTTGTGAAAAACCTCTTAAAATACGTTTTCTACTAATCCTGGACAACACTATAGTGGAAGAATAAGGCCATATCGATAGGAATGTTACTCAGATTCACTACCATTTTATACTAATTTAATTTAAAATAATTACCAAAGGCCATAGAAAACTAAAGATGTGAAATTCTTGGAAGAGAAAGTAAAAAATTAAGGTGACAATAATCAAACAATGTAAGTCATACATGAATGGAAATTACTTCCAGGATTATCCAAATGAATCCTTCAGTATCTCTCATAATATATTCTAGATCCAATTACATAATCAAGATCCAACATATTCTCTAATAAAAATACAACTCATATTTGGTGATTATATGATACAATTAGAAACCTTATAAATTACGGCATGTCACTTCCTATAAGTTTATGTATAGGGAAACACCTATCCCAAGTGTAAATCGATCACATTACCCTTATTGGGTAGAAACAACACCATAGTTCATCACCCAAGTATTATTTCAATCATGAACTTAAGTAAAAGGGGGGAAACAATTTTCACAATAAATATGAATACAAGAGATCACTAATATATAGGGCACTATCTATAATCATAAATTATTTATTTCTTTAGGACTATATTTTTGATAGGAAAATTATGAATTAAGAGTGTAGAAGAATCAATAATACCCTTGTATTTCTCTTTGGAATAGATCCTTAGGTTATCCTCTCATATTTATGAGAGAACGTGATCATAACAAAAGTGAGTGAAAATAATGGCATCAATAAAACAGAATGAAAATTATGTATAAAAATGAAAATAAAGAAAATATATAACCAAAACCTTTAAATATACTTCTTGTGAAACCCTATTATAATATTTGATGCCATTTTAAAAAGTCAAGTCATTCCTCTTCCACTAGCTTTCATGACCTTCATTTTCTCTCCATGATAGGGATAATCATTTCCCATAATCAGAATATTACTTCATTGGATATATTATAAATAGATCGATCAAGACGTAAGGATTTTCCATGTTTGGTAAAATACTCAAATATTTTCTAGTGAGTAACATTCCTTCATTATCATCCATTATCTATTTCTTCAATTTTTGTTTCTGGATGGATGCCATGTGGAAGCTTCAATGGATATTTCTGGATGTAGACTGAAAAATGACACACCAATTTTCATTTTGGTCGAGACCTAAATTTTTTGTGTAGTCCTAATTCTAATTGCACATGGGAATCAATTAGTTGGGTTTAATATGACATATAGTATGTTGATTGGTCACAAAGGATGATAAGGCATGTGATTTTCCATGGTGTTAATTTCATGAAGCATGTGGAGCATGCCAGTTAATCACATGTGAGTGACCTTTTTAATTAGGTGTGATATTTCCATAACCCATGTTAATATAACATAGAACATTGATGGGATTTTTTATTCCCACGTTTCTACTTGTTTATTTTGACATGATCAAATTTTAATATGATATAGTGACATGGAATAATGATTTATTCTAACATGGTTCCCAGTAACATCATGTTGATATTACATGAGCTTCATAGGTTGGGTTTTTCCTTATGTAGTGACCTAAATTTAAATTTTTTTACATGAAGTGCTCCATTTAACTTCACACACGGAACTGGGAACCTAGTTTAATCCTATACAGGTTCTTGTTTTCACATTTAATCCAATACAAACACAAGTTAATTACACTTATGCCTTTCAAATTGTGAATTTAACATACATGGAACTCCAAAAATACATTTAATCATTTAAAAACTAAAGATTATATTGAATTTATCATATTTGGATACTGTTATCACCTGAAAAACATAAAACACTAAATAATAAATGTGGAATGTTGTTCTAAAACATGTTTTAATTGAATAAAATAGTAAAATTCATGGATTTATGGAATTTAAATTTTTTAACTACAAACTATTAAAAAACTAATAAAATGTGTTAAATACATATATATTATCATCATTTTGGGGATATCATCATTGAAAATGACATGATTTTATTCAAAATTCACACTCAATCACCCCCACTTATCCATTTACACTCTTATATAAATATATTTACACAAAGGTTAAATTAATCTTCCCAAGGAATTGATTGCAGAATATTTAAATTGCCATATACTTAGAACTACCATTCCCCTTATATATATATTTCATCTCATTAATTCCCCACCAATTATAAAAATCAATTCAATCTACTACTAATACTCATGCACATTTTTTACCCACCTTCGTGAAAATGTTTCTCTCTTCACACATGAAATTATAATTAAGAGTTTCTTCATTATCCAATGAAAAAATATTTTCTATAAGATTATTTACATTAATATTATTCTCATAATATATCCATAAAAGTGTATCAATCTTGGAAGATTTGAAAAAATCTATACTTTAGGTTAATGTGGGTGGTTCATATGTGAAAAATTATTGTAGAAATATGAGGCCTGACTCTTTAAATTATAATACAGGACTTAAAAAAGTGTTACACTCAATGAATATTTCTTACTCAATCCAATTTAATATGGATCAACCATCCCACACTTCTCCTTTATAGTGGATAGTCAAATAATTATGATTATGATGATTGATCCTCCCTCTTTTCTCAATTTTACATTATTTTTATATAGTTATTTTTTATCTATATTTTTTCATATTCATTTTGTTTAATTCACTGAAAAAGGGAAATAATATATTATAATTAATTTTTTAAAATCTTCACCCCAAAAAATGATGTCACCTCTAAATATCTTTCCAACAGTGAAACTATACTATTTTTTACCCAAAAAATATCTCCCACACTTGTTTCCCATGTGAACATGAAATGAAATCAAGATTAATATAATTGGGGTGGTAATCCTATAATTTGGATATATAATAGGCTATTAATATCTACTGGGGGGATTAATATAAAGTAAAAATGTAAGGAAACACTAAAATAGTGGTTGAATTTCAAATGTTATTTTCACAATGGCCCCTCAATCACTTTTGACCCAACTTATGATCTAACTTATTAGAACAGAAAATAGTTATAAGTTCTATATCATATGGCATTCCAAAAAACACTAAAGAAAAAAGTGAAATTAATTATTTTTTAAATGGTTTTATAAAAATCTCAGGTTGGGATTTTTTTCATTGGACAACACTTGGGACCCAAGTTTTACATTTGATCAAAGATCATTAAATGTTAATATTTTAAACTAGGGCTGAAATTTCATCTTAGTAATAATTTAAATCCTTATATTATTAAATCATGTACTATTTCAAAACATTCCATGATAATTAAAATTTTATAAGGTATTAGGTTAAATAGCAAGGACACTATAAAAATAAAACAAAAAGAAAATACAAAGAAAGAAAATCCTTAGAAGGATGGTACCATTCCCCCACATGTATCTATTTACGACCCTATTTACCATTCCAAAAAGAAATAATGGTTGTGGGAACTGAAAAATTATGCTATTAATAAAATAAAAGAATATATAGAGTAACACAACATGATGATTATTACATGGGATGGAGAACAAATCAAGTTATGAATTTCGGTTGATATTACTACCACTTTAATCCACAAAACCTAAAAGGAGAAAACATTAAATGTAAATAGAAAAATCAAAAGAAATCAAGGGAGGAAAAAAATAGAAATATGGGTTATCCATCCTATGTATGGAGTTTATTTTTATAATACATATTTATAGTTCCATTTACTCATCCCTAATCTTTAGGTGTGTGGGGTTTATTTTGAAGAAGCAATAAATGTTCTTCATTTCAATTACCTATATAGTTTGTGTGCGTAGGTAAAATAGTAGCATCCTCTCCCTCTTGGTACCAAGGGCCTCTTTATCCATGATCAAAAATGTCTCCACCTCAATATGTTAATTTATTTTCTAAGGAAATGGTATGTTCTTAAATATAAGTTCCTTTAATAATATTAATTCTTCTTTTCCCATTGTGATATCTCCAATAATGTCTGAGAGCTCCATGTAGACTTCATTAAGTGATTATTCATCAAATTCTAGATTCTCCAGGGGAAACCAATAATCAACCAAATTTTCAAGTTTATCATAGTTGTAGTAAATTATAAATTAAGAATCAATAAAAATTTAATGCAATGAATTCAAATAGGAACTTTCCCTCAATAATGGTTTGGATTAACTCATTATCTGGTTGAGAAACTAATAGTGAACTAGATATGATCATGAATGATAATCACTTAAATACATCATTAGATGATTTGAAAAACTATTAAAATATTTATTCTATTACTCTTAGACTATACAGTAGTGGAATACTAGGGTAGCCTCCCAATGAATATCACACATAATCACTTCATTTTTTATTAATTTACTTAAAAATTACCTAAAAACAAGAAAAAAACAAATAGGTGAAATGCATGGAACGAAAATAAAATAAAAATATAGATAATGAGACTCAAATAATGAAAGACTCAAATGAAAGGAAATTACTCCAAATATTAACTTATTTTATCCTTTACTATCTCTAAAAATTGTACCTAATTAATTCATTAGTAAAGTTGATAAATTATTTAAATCAACATTATGTAACTTTACTTATATGAACCCATAAATGAGTATGTATGAATTATAATAAATCATTACCTCATTACCATTTACCCTTAAATGGTGATTTGATCATTTTTCCTTATTAACAAGATTTATATATATCAAATGATTCATAATCCTTTGAATTCAATAGTATATAATTATGGAGTCGTTAGATGTGCTTCACATTAATACAATCTACATGACAATGAGAAAGATAAGTAAAATTCAAATAATTTATTTTGAAATTATTTTTATTTACATTATAGAGAGGGTTTTCAAGATTTACCAGTTAAATATAATCCATTAAACATTTCATCATAATCATAAAAAAATATTTTTTGTAGATAGAACGAAAATTGTTCGTTATTATAAATGAAAATACTACCTTATATAGGAAAGATACGGAAATCAAATTTCTATTTATTGACGGTGCATGATAAAAGTATTATAGAAATAATTAAAAACCACTAGAAATTAGTTGATTCACTATCCCTATTGATAATGAAACAAATATTTCACTATTCCCAATTCATAGGTGCACTTCTCCCATAAGTAATTTCCTATATTATTTGATAAGATACACATTAAGAAATATTTGTGATGTTTATATAGTAACTAATATTCTTGATTTGGAGTTAGAAAAATCTATATCTATAATATAAAGTTATTCACACCTATGAATACTTGATTAATTATTAATCCAGTCAGTCACAGTGAATGATTCTATGTATTTATATATCTTTTGAAGGTTGTAAATTATGGTAGATAGAATAATACAATTTATTTCATTTCAATCATAGTAAAACATTTTATAAGAATATTTTCCTCTTATGAGGTAGAAGAAAATTTCTTATATAGTGTAGGTTATGATATAATATATAATTTATCATATTTTTTGATAATAATTATCAAATTGTGATACTATTTAATGACATTACTACCATTAAATATTTTCTTATCAAGGAAAAATTTCATTAAAAAATTCAAGTTTGTGTTTAATTCCATGAATACATATAACAAAATATTTTTCATAATTAGTATCATGTGTGTTATTAATAAATACTATATTTTAGTGAATATAATCCCAATAAATTAATAACATTTACAATTTTAAATTTATTTAGATAAAATATACATTTAAATATATCTTAACATAGATAAGATAATCTCTTAACCAATTTATATTTTGGAAAACAAATCTTGTTAATTGTATGAAATATAACTCTTGGATTATTGAGTGAATTTTTTTTCATAAGTTATCTCATGAATATTCTCAAGACCATGCCTTTAGGTGCCAAAAATATTGGGTTATCTAGTAAAGTTTCACCAAACGTTAACATGGTGATAATATTACCCTTTTCACCTTACATAAGATAGATTATTGTTTCTCAACTAAGAAAAACCCATCTATTTAATCAATCAAGGTGTAATGATCTGATTTGGATCCCCCAATAGACACCTGAGTGGGATCAACGCATGAACTTAGGTGAAGCTATCCATTTACTTGATTCCTAATACTAGGGGATATGGTCTAAAATAGTTATGGAGAGACTATGAGCTCTAAAATAATCCCAAGGGTTATTCCCAAATCTACCAAAAATTAATCATGATCTATCTTCATAACGGAAATCCCCAAAATACCCAAAGACTTAAAGTGGGTCCAATAAGGGCCTAAAATCCATAATATAAAGTATTAAATATATAAATATGATTCATAGAAAATGGAGAAATAGTTGTAGATATAATGATAAATTAGAATCATGTATAAATAACTAATGGTCTATTGGCCATTACACATACTAGACAATAAAAAAACTACAGTAGCCTCAAACTCAAATCACATTATAATCTTGTTAAATCCACATCCTCTATAAACTAATAATTAAAACATGTGTAAAAATCCATTTAGTAACTAATTCCAAGAGAATACATGAAATTTTATCCATGAACAAGGAATCCCAATTTGTGTACTCTGGTAGGGGTGAGTACAACGACCAAGTGGGAATCCCTAATGTTCTAAAAATATGAAATATTACCTTGATCAAGTGCATGTGCATGTGCATGAAATAAATATAATTAGTTCTAACATAATAATACTACACACCCACTTGGAAACATAACACATAGTGAAAATAATATAAAACAATTTTCGTTATCATGTGTTAACTAGGCCCCCATGATACCCAATCATAGCTACTTTGGATCCATGTTGGAAGGAAGGGAGTCACCTTGTACCACGACCCGGCCCATACCTAATGATGCAGTATAAGGTTTCCAACCAAGTACTTTACCCATAATGAAGATACAATGTAGAATTTCTCCTTAAGTATTGGACATAATCTAAAGTTATAGGTTAGGGCACCACACCCAGTCCTAGACACTTCCCTCTCACTTTGGTTTGGACTCATCCCAAAACCTAGAAGCATTATACCAAGTATCAGCCAATGGAATATCCTATTTATACAGTTCAATGAACACAAGTGGACCAAAAAACTTTCACTCAAGGTGACTTATGAAGTGTTGTCATGTGCACTCTCAAAAATATTTATAACTAAATGTACTATATGGGATTACCAAGGTCATTCTCCTGTGGAGTTTTTGTGGTCAAACAATCACTACTAATAATTAAATTTTTTATATTTTTTTATTAATGAAATAAAAATAAAAGTAAATGATGTTTTAGATATTATTATTCAAGATTATGAAAAATAAATATGCAATTCATAATGCAGACATAATGAATGCAAACAAAATGATGTAAATAAGAATGGAGATATTCCAAGGAGAATCACTAAGATTGAACCTTCATCATCTCATTATTAGTTTAAAATTTAATTAACAAACACCCTCCATTTTATGTGTGAATATACTCTTATATATTTGCTTTTGAATATATAGAACACTCAACGATCACTGAGATACCACACAACCACCTCCATGATCAAGGGAACATCTTATTGTGGAGAAAGTTAATTCTCGATTGGAAAGTGGAGACAAAAGACACCTTACCCAATAAAATCCCCCTCAAACTAACTATAATAAAATAAGAAACAATATACTTTAATATTAAATTAATTGAGTTCAACACTAGATTGATCCCCCAGGAAGATCCTCGGGTCAGTTACTCATGATCATGAGTATAAGAGATCACAATGAAGAAGAATGGGGTGGAAAGACAAAATATAAAAAAAATGAGAATGAGATGAAGAAGAATAGAAAAATATATTAATAATTCATAATACTATTATAATGGAAATAAATTAGACAACAATTGAAAATGGCCACACAGAAGTGTCAATGCTTTGAGAAGGGGCGAGGATACATATTTATAAGGAGAGGAGGTGAAAGAATCCTCTACAAAATCATCATCCAAATGTTTACATGTGGATGTCAAATTAAATAGATGAATTGGTATCAAGTATCTTCATATAATATCTTCCAAAATGTATCCTACATTCACTATGAAACGTTGATATTTATTGTCCATCACATGTAGGAGTTATGGCCGATTTAATTCGATACATTTAATTTGTCGATTTGATTGGCCAAATTCCAATTATTCAACTTCCCTGGCCATTATGACCCTCCAACCTATCAATTAATGCATTTAAGCCTTAATAATAGTTGTTCCCCACTTTATTTTTCGTCCCTCCACAAAATATGGGACATTTTGGACGCATTCTATAGATGTTATGAATTAATTTCTCAATGGAACTGTTTCTTCCTAGTGAGATATTTCATCATCCACATATTTCAACCATTTACATAATGCCTTAATGATATTATTTTGACTTGAAACTAATCATGGAATCGAATTATGGAATAATATTTCGTTTCCATTTGGAATCAATGATGTTGGTCGTGTTTTCACCGAGTTATGCTTCGGTTATGTCACTGGAGTTCACATTGTCTGCCTGGAAAATCTCCCAAATAAAATGATTTTTTGGGCCTTTAAATGCTCGAATCAGCATCTAATCCAAAATAAAAAGTTGTAGAATATAAATCAGGTATTTCAGAAAAAAAATAATCATAGAACTTGGAATAATAATGTAAATTTTATGCCCAAAATACCCCAATAATAAAAATCTATCAAAATGATAGATTTAACCACTTTTTTGCATTTAAGCTCAAATTAGCACTAAACCCTAAAAAGGTGACAATGACCCATAAAATAACACTATAGTGGGATTATAAAAAATTATTTATAGTATAAAATGTATGAAAATTTGAGCTTCATCACTCCCCCACACTTAAAAATTTCACTCCTGGGAAATCATCTAACATTTAAATGAAAATCCACACAACAATAAAAAATGAGAAAATATCAATGATCTTATAAAAAATAGAATTCTATGATCTATCATCTATGAAAAGCAATTCTATATCATTTTCATTTAAATCATTAAAATTTTTTCATCCTAGAAAATGAATCCATGTCCCAATCACAACATACCTCCCATTGAATCTTATATCACTCTTCACTCAAGAGAAATTGAATCTAGAGTTATGCTCATATTTGAAAATCACATGTATCACAATAGGCTTGTTAAAATTCTCATTTCATTAACATAACATATTATAGGTGAAATTGCTTCCATCACTTGTTCTGGTTCACGTTCTGGCTCAGGTTTTGTCTCAGGGTCGGGTTGCTCCTGGGATATGTATAAATATTCATCAATCCGTTCTATTTGGCTCTCTAGGTCTTGAAATTTATCAGTAATCCTATAAATCTGAGTATCAACATCATTGTGAACATTTTTTTTCACTTGAGATTGGTCAGTCCATGTATAATAATCACAATTCGTATACATCATGAATAAAGAATTTTTTTTAGTTTTTTTGATTTTTTTTAGTATTTTTATCTTTATAAATGAAAGGAAAATTATTTACAAAATGTGAACAAAAATAGTGAATGAAAACCACTTGGCTCCCAAAAAACGGTGCCAATTTTATGAAGCTTGGTCATGCACGCTCTAAAAAATATTAATAACTAAGTGTTTTCCATGGGCTATCCTAGGTCATTCTCTTGAAGAGCGTTTGCGGTCAACCGGAAATTAATTATAATTAATATATATTTTTAATACATTTATTAAATAAAATTAAATGAAATAAATTTTTTATAGCATATAATTCAATAATAAATTTAAACATACAAAATTCAATGAAAACACAGTGAATGCAAACAGAATGAAGTCAGAATGAAAGGAGATATCCCTGAGAGAATTACCAAAAATGAACCTTCATTGTCTTGTTAATAGTTTAAAATTTAATTAACAAACACACTCCATCATATGAATGAATATAATCTTGTATATATTGTTGTGAATATATAGTATACTCAACGATCACTGAGATACCACACAACCACCTCCTCGATCAAGGAAAAATGTTATAGAAGAGAATGTTAAGTCTCAGGTGGAAAGTGGAGACACAAATGCACCTTACCAACTAAGATCCCCCATGACCTAAATATAATAAAATAAGAAACAACTAACATGAATGTTCAATGACTTGGGTTTAACACTGGATTGATCCCCTGGGAATTTCCACGGGTTAGTTACTCATGATCACAAGTATAAGTGATCATAGTGGAGAAGAATGGGGTGTAAAAACAAATAATAAAAAATGAGAATGAGATGAAGAATAATAGAAAAATATATTAATAATTAAAAATACTATTACAATGAAAATAAACAACAAAACAATAGAAAATGGCCACACATAATTTTTAATGCTTTGAGAAGGGGCGAGGATACATATTTATAAGGAGAGGAGGTGAAACAATTCTCTACAAAATCATCCTCCAAATATTTCCACGTGTATGTACCATTAAATGACTGAATTGGCAACATATTTCTTCATATACGATGTTACATAATGTATCCTACATTCACCATAAAATTTTTAGCATTATTGGCCATCATATGTAGGAGTTATGGCCGATTTAATACGTGACAATTAATCTGTCCATTTGACATGCCAAATTCCAATTCTTCAACATCCCTGGCCATTATGGCCATCCAACCCGTCATTTCACATGTTTTATCCTTAATAAAAATTGTTCCCCACTTGATTTCTCATCCCCCCACAAAATATGGGAGGTTTTGGACACGTTCTACAAATTTTATGAATTAATCTCTCAATGAAACTGTTTCTTCTTGGTGAGCTGTTTCATCATCCACATCTTTCCACCATTCACATAATGCCTTAATGATATTATTTTGACTTGAAACCCATCCAACACTCTAATAATTGAAAAATATTTCATTTCAAGAATAAATCAACGAATATTTAGGTGTGTTCACCAATTTATGCTTCCATTATGTCGTTGGGGTCCGCGCTGTTTGCCTGGAAAATTTACCTAATGAAATGATTTTTGGGTCTTTAAATGCTCGAATTAGCATTTACTACTAGAGAAAATGTTATATAAATTAAATCATGGACTAAAAAAATATTCAAAGAATTTTTAATAACAATGTAAATTTTATTCCCAAAATACCACTACTATAAAATTCTGTCAAAATTGCAGATTTAACCACTTTTGAATTTAAGCTCAAATTAACACTATAACCTAAAAAGGTGACAATTGCCCATAGAATATCACTATGGTAGGATTATAAACAATTTTTTTACAGTATAAAATGGTTTAATTTTTGAGCTTAATCACTCCCCCATACTTAAACATTGACTCCTATGAAATCATCTAACATTCAAATCAAAATCCACATAATAATGAAAAATGAGAAAATATCATTGATCTTATCAAAAATAGAATTCCATCATGTATCATCTATGAAAAAAATTCTCTCCCATTTTCATTTAAATCTTTACAATTTGGTAAACCTCAAAAATAAATCCATGGCCTAATCACAACCTACCTCACATTGAATTTTATGTCACTCTTCACTATAGAGAAAATGAATCTAGAGTTATGCTCATACTTGAAAATAGTATGTATCACCATAGGCTTGTGAAAATTATCATTTCTACACATCATGAAACATGAAAATTAATTCAATAATGAGGGATTTAATTAATGGTTCAAATGATTCTTTGGCTTTGGGTTGGTGGGAAAATAATTGAAAAAGTTTCAGGCCAGAAAGAGGAGGTTGGACTCTTAAGTACAATGCATGATTAATTCAAGTGGAAACATAGGAAATTCCTCTCTAAATCCAACCTTAAAATGTGGAAAACAATACCAAATTATTTTATGACATGGTACTTGAGAAAATTAGTGATTACAAATAATGATATCATCTATGTTCTCCCTCATTTTTTAAGCTCTAGAAAGGTATAACTTTATTTTCTCTATTTTTTTTTAAATTTTTTTTCATGGAGGATGATATGAAAATTGAATACAATAAATGAATGACAGTTCATGAACTTGATTTTTTAGAGGGTCATGGCTCATAAAAGTATGTATAATGAATAATTCAAGATCATCTCCATCTTTTTAATTTTTTTGAAGTCTAGATAGATGAAATAAATAAATCACAATGAGATAATGAAACATACCCAATTATCTTATTATCCACTTCTCAATGTATTGACATATACCTCGCACCAACCAAAAATGATACACATCCCATTGAACACACATGAAAGGCCCTTCCTACACTCAAACTTGAAATATCCATGCAAAAATACTAAAAGTGTAGGTAAGTAAGGAAAAATTGGATTTTAATGTGGCCTTAAACTATAAGGAAATTCATGGTTTCTAAGGTCTTTACCAAGGATAAATGTAAAGTTGGATCTCAAGATAAAACGTGGAAATCCAAATAGGCGCCTCAATCATTTCAAATACATTCCATGAAATCTAAAGCTCCGATAGAGAACATTCACAGATTCTGGTTCTCACAAAAAATTCAATTTTTTTCTTAATAATGTGTGGGTATTAGTAAGAATATGTCACTGTTGTTTTGAATACCTCATAATATTGGAAAAATATTTTGAGTCAGTGTTTCATGGGAATGGATTTCAAAAATCATCCAAACTCATAAAAATTATTAAAAATCCATTTCAAGGAAAAATAATTCTCATCCAAAATCATTTAAAATCCATTATTTCCAAAATAATTATAACTCTTTAAAAATTAGTTGATGTGTGAAAAATGATAAGAATATTCACTAATGCCCGAAATTCGAAAAAAATAAAAATTAAAAACAAACACAAGTACAAATAACACGATGACACTGCCCCCACACTAAAATTTTACTACCCATCATTTCACCTCAAAAAAATATAAGGTAGAAAAACAAAGTGAAAAAAGATACAACCTGACATTATTTTTGAAGTGGATTTCTTGAGATAAGCTCCTAGAAGCTTCCACATTAAAACTACAAGAATTAAATGAATGTACATAAGAAAAATAAATAAAAATAAAGATAGAGGGAATAGAAAAAAATATAATTCTTGTTTTAGACCCCCAAGTGGGTGCTAGGTTTTTACTGCCCATAGTTACGTAATTTCAGTGGAATGTCCCCAATCAGAAGGTGGGTGTGGTTTCTTTGAGATGATCCACCACATGTGAGTTTTCTGGATTTCTGTGAGTAAACACTGAAATTATAGAACACCAAAAAGACAAGAAAGTTGCCAACCCCCAAGAAAGAATATAGATTAAATTTGAGGTTTGAAGAGGGAGGGAATAGAATATTGGGGTTATCCCTGTAGACTTCTGTGGTGTCCTATTCCATATGGTATGAAAAATACTGTTGAGGAAGTAGTCACACCACCAAATGTTTTTCCAATTATTATTCTTCAATCATATCTATATGCGTAGTCTCTTTTTTAACATCCAGGGTATGAACCATTGGTACTATACCAGAAGTTTGAAAGAAAGAGATGTCGATTTTGTTTTACTTTAATAAGATTAAAACATGAAGAATTAATAAGAAATATTCCCTTTCATGTATGTCATCATGGTAATTTTTCTCTTCAGGAATGACCATTGGAAACTAAGTATTAGTAGGTGCATCTTCTTCATCATCTTTCAAAGCATGAGAGATGTATAATAGTTCAGATTGTTTATTAAAAAGGATGGGAAGGTCAACTTTCATGTTATCTTTAATAAATCCATTCCATGATTCTTACAAAAAATGTTGATCTCCCATCAGCGCATCAGTTGAAATGTGTACTTCCAGGACCTCATCAATCAATGGTTGAGTGTGGGATGATGCGATTAGTTCGTTTAGAAGTTCTTTCTCACATGCCTCAGGTTATTTAACATAAAAAATGTTTGGTGAAATCTCTTCGATCACTTGTTCTAGTTCAGGTTTTGGCTCAAGTCCCGACTTAGGTTTGGGTTGATCCTGGGATGTGCGTACATATTCAGCAATCCATTCTATTTGGCTCTCTAGGTTTTGAAATTTCTCACTAATCCTATGAAACTGAGTATCATGTTCATTGTAAAGATTTTCTTTCACTTGATATTGGTCAGTCCATTCATAATAATCACAATCTAAATACATCATTAACAAAAAAAATATATTTTTCAGTTTTTTTGAAATTTATGATTTTTTTGTAGTTTTTTAAATGAATGGAAAATTATATACAAAATGTGAATAAAAATAGCTAATTAAAACGACTTGGATCCCTAGAAATGGTGCCAATTTGATGAATTATTATCGTACATGCTCTCAAAAATATTAATAACTATGTGCATCACAAGGGATAACCTAGATCATACTGTTTATGGGATTTTGTGGTCAATCAAACACTACTTATAATTCAGATATTATTATATTATTTACATTTATTAAATAAAACTAAATGAAAAGGAATTTTTATAACAGAGAATCCAATAATAAAATTAAACATATAAATGTTTTGAAAACACAATGAATGAAAACAGAATGAAATCAGAATGAAAGGAGATATTCCTCAGGGACTCACCTAGATTGAACCTTCATCGTATCCTTATAAGTATCAAATTTAATTAATTAACACAATCCATATTATGCATGAATATCCTCTTCTATATATGGTTTTGAAAATATAGTACACTCAACAATCGCCGAGATACCACACATCCACCTCTTTGATCGAGGGAAAATGTTATCGAAGAGAATGTTATGTCTCGAGTGGAAGTTGGATACACAAATGCTCTTTATCAACTAATATCCCCTTTAACTAAGTCTAATAAAATAATAATAAATTAACAATAATGTGCAATAACTTGGGTTCAACACTAGATTGATCCGTTGAGAAGTTCCTCGGGTTAGTTACTCATGATAAAGAGTATAAGAGATCACTATGGAGAAAAATGGGGTGGAAAATCAAAAGATAAAAAATTAGAATGATATAAAGAATAATATAAAAACATACTAATTATTCGTAATACTATTAAAATTTAATGAAACTAAAAAACAGTAGAAAATGGCCACACAGAAGTGTCAATGATTTGACAAGGGGCGAGGTTAAGTGGCGGAATTGGTAACAGGTTTCTTCATATATAGTGTTTCATAATTTCTCCTACATTCACCCTAAAATGTTGAGTTTATTTTCCATCGGATGTTTGAGTTATGGTCTATTTAATCAGTGACATTTAATCTGCCCATTTGACTGGCCAAATTCCAACTCTTCAACTTCTATGGCCATTATGACCCTCCAACCTATCGTTTCACACCATTTATTCTTAATAAAAGTTGTTACCTACTTGAATTTACATCCCTTCACAAAATATGGGACATTTTGGACATGTTCTATAGATGTTATCAATTAATTTTTCAATGGAACTGTTTCTGCCTGGTGAGCTATTTCATCACCCACATCTTTCAACCGTTCACATAATGCTTTAATGATATTATTTTGACTTGAAACTCTTCAAGAAATCATCTTATTTAACTATATTTAATTTACATCTAGAATCAATGAATATGAAGGAGTTTTCATTGAGTTATTATTCCATTATGTCGGTGGATTCCACGTTGTCCGTCCGAAAAATTTCCCAAATAAAATAATTTTTTGGGGCATTTAATGCCCGAATCAACCATTACTACTAAAGAAAAAGTTGTAGAAAATAAATCAGGTTTTTTAGAAAAAAATATTCATATTATTTGGAATAATAATGTAATTTTTATCCCAAAATACCCCGATGCTAGAAATCTTTCAAAATTATAGATTTAACCACTTTTTTCATTTAAGCTCAAATTACCACAAAAACCTAAAAAGGTTACAATTATAAAAGAAATAACATTATGGTTGGATTATAAAAAATTATTTATAGTATAAAATGTATGAAAATTTCAGCTTAATCACTCTCCCACACATAAACATTGCACTCCTAGGAAATCATATTACATTCAAATCAAAATCCACACCACAATCAAAAATGAGAAAATATCAATGATCTTATAGAAAATAGAATTCCATCATGTATCATCTATGAAAACCAATTCTATGTCGTTTTCATTTCAATTATTAAAATTTTTTCAACCCCAAAAATAAATCTGTGGCCCAATAACAAGCTACCTCACATTGAATTTTATGTCACTCTTCACTCAAGGGAAATTGAATATAGTGTTATGTTCATACTTGAAAATCACATGTATCACCATAGGAATGTGGAAATTTTTATTTCTACATAGTGTGAAACTAGAAAATGAATTAAATAATTAGGGATTTAATTAATGTTTAAAATTATCTTGTGGATTAGGGTTGGTTGGAAAATGATTGAAAAAAGTTTCAGGCCAAAAAGAGGAGGTTGGACTGTTATGTACAATGCATTATCAATTAAAGTGAAAAAAAAGAAATTAATCTATCAATACTACTTGAAAATGTGAAAAATAGTACCACCTTCTATTATTACATGGTACATGATCCACGTAGTGATTAAAAAGAATGATATCATCTATGTTATCCCTCATTTTTTTTGCTCCAGAAAGGCATAACTTTATTTTCTATTTTTTTATCTTTTTTTTCATGGTCGATGAGATGAAAATTGAATAAAATGAATGAATGAAAGTTAATTACCTTGATTATTGAGTGGTACATTAGTGATAAAAGAATCTATAATGAGGAATTCAATCTTGTCTCCATTTGTTTCATTTTTTTAAATGAGAAATGGATGAAATAAATAAATCACAATGAGATAATGACACATGTCCAATTCTCTTATTATCCACTTAACAAAGTATTGAAACATACCTTGAACCGACAAAAAAATGATACAAATCCCATTTAACGCACATGAAAGGCCCTTCCCACACTCAAAATTGAAATATCCATGCAAAAATACTAAAAGTGAGGGTAGGTAAGGAAAAATTGGATTATAATGTGGCTTAAACCTATAAAGAAATTCATGGTTTCTAAGGGATTTATAAAGGATAAATGTAAAGGGGTTCCTTAGATAAAATATGGATAGCCAAATAGGTGACTCAATCATTTCAAATACATTCCATGAACTCAAAAGATTCGATAGAGAATATTCAAAAATTCTGGTTCTCACACAGAATTCAACCTTCCCTCGAGAAAGTGTGGGTATTAGGAAGAATATGTCAAAGTGGTTTAGAATACCTCATATGATTGGAAAAATAATTTTAGTCATTGTTTCAGGGGAATGGATTTAAAAAATCAGTCAAAATCATAAAAATGGTTAGAAATCCATTTCAAGGAAAAAAATTCACAAAAAAAATCATTTAAAATCAATTTTTTCAAAAATCATTTCAACTATTTCAATACCAATAGATGTGTGAGAAGTGATAAAAATATTTAATAAAGATCAAAAATCATAAAAACTAAAAAAACAAAAAAAACAAAAAAAACACCAGAACAACTAATATGATGACACTCCCTCGACACTTAAATTTTACTACCGCTCATTTCATCTCAAAAAAATATAAGGCAGAAAAACAAAGGGATGGAATGACACAACCTGAAATTATTTTTGATGTGGATGCCTTGAGTTAAGCTCATAGCATCTTCCACTTTAAGACTATAAGAAAGAAATGAGAATACATAAGAAAAATAAATAAAAAGAAAGAGAAATGGAAAAGAAAAGAAATAATTCTTGGTATAGACCCCCAAGAGGGTGTTAGGTTTTTACTGCCCCAAGTCAGGCAGTTTTAGTGGATTATCCCCAATCATTAGGTTGGTATTGTTTCATTGAGATGAACCACCATATGTGAGTTTTCCAGATGTCCATGAGTAAAAAATGAAAGTATAGAACCCCAAAAAAGATAAGAAAGTTCTAAACCCCCAAGAAAGAATAAAGATGAAATTTGAGGTTTGAAGTGGGAGGGAATAGAATATAGGGGTTCTCCCTATTGACTTCTATGGTGTACTCCTCCATATGGTATGGAAAATATTGTTGAGGAAGTAGCTACACCACTACATGTTTTTCCAAATATTCTTCTTCAATCATCGCTATATGGGTAGTCTCTTTTTTAATATCCATCGTATGATCCATTTCTATTGTACTAGGAATTTCAAAGAAATTGAATTCAGAAAACAATTTATCTTGAATAATTTTAAAAAATTAATAATTAATAAGGAAATACTTCATTTCAAGTAAGTCATCATGGTAATTGATCTCTTCAAAAATGACCATTGGCAACTCAATCTAAGTAGGTGCATCTTTTTCATCATCTTCCAAATCATGAGAGAGGTATAGTGGTGCTGATTTTTCATTAACAAGGATGGGAAGGTCAATTTTCAATCTATCTTTAATAAATATATTCCAAGATTCCTCAAAAAAATGTTGATCTCCCATTAGTTCATCAGCAGGAATGTGTACTTCCAGGACCTCCTCGATCAATGGTTGAGTGCGGGATGATGTGATTTGTTCCTTTATAAGTTCTTTATCATCCACATTAGGTTATTTATTAAAAAAATGATTGGTGAAATCTCTTCCATCACTTGTTCTGGTTCACGTTCCTGCTCAGGTTCTGGATCAGGTTCGGGTTGCTCCTAGGTTATGCGTACATATTCATCAATCTATTCTATTTTGATCCATAGGTTTTGAACTTTATCAATAATCCTATGAAACTGAGTATCAAGTTCATTGTAAAAATTTTATTTCACTTGAGATTGGTCACTCAATGAAAAATAATCACAATTTGATGACATCATGAATAAAGAATATTTTTTTAGTTTTTTTGAAATTTATGATTTTTTTGTTGTTTTATTAAATGAAATGAAAATTAATTACACAATGTGAATAAAAAAAGTGAATAAAAACCACTTGGATCCCCAAAAATGGTTCTAATTTGATGAATAATTGTTGTGCACTCTCTCAAAAATATTAATAACAAAGTGCATCAATGGGGATGACCCAGGTTGTTCTCTTAAGGAGATTTTGTGGTCAATCACACACTACATATAATTTATATATTATTATATATATTATAATTAATAAATAAATCTAAATAAAATATAAATTTTATATCATATAAAGAAATAATAAAACTAAACATACAAATTCAATGAAAACAGAGTGAATAAAAACAAAATGAATTTAGAATGAAATGATATATTCCTGAGAGAATAACCCTGATTGAACCTTCATCATATTTATATTAGTTTCATATTTAATTAATAAACAGACTCCATCATATGGGTGAATGTCCTATTCTATATATGATTGTGAATATATATTACACTCTATGATCGCCGAGATACCACACATCCACCTCCTCGATCAAGGGAAATTGTTATAGAAGAGAAAGTTAAGTCTCGGGTGGTAAGTGGAGACACAAAGGCACCAAACCCACTAAGATCCCCCTTGAAATAACTCAAATAAAATAGGAAACAATTAACATGAATGTGAAATGACATGGTTTCGACACTGGATTGATCCCCCGTGATGTTCCTTGGGTTAGTTACTCATGATCATGAGTATAAGAGATCATAGAGGAGAAGAATGGGGTGGACCAAAAAAAGATAAAAAATGAGAATGAGATGAAGAATAACTGAAAACTATATTATAATTCATAATACTATTACAATGAAAATAAACTACAAAATAATAGAAAATTTCCACACAGAAGTGTCAATGCTTTGAGAAGGGGCGAGGATACATATTTATATGGAGAGGAGGTGAAAGAATTCTCTACCAATCATCCTCCAAATGTTTCCACATGGATGTCCCATTAAATGGCCGCATTGGTAATCAGTTTCTTAATAAAAGATGTTTCATGAGGTCTCATCTATTCACCATAAAAATGTGAGATTTATTTTCCATAGTATGTAAGAGTTATGGCCAATTTAATCTGAGTTATTTAAACTTTCCATTTGACAAGAAAATTCATATTCTCCAAGTTACCTGGCCATTATGACCCTCTAACCTGTCGGTTCATGCATTTAAGCCTTTATAAAAGTTATTCCCCACTTCATTTATCATCCCTTAACAAAATACAGGACATTTTAGATGCATTATATAGATGTCATGAATTAATTTCTCAATGGAACCGTTTCTTCCTGGTGAGCTATTTCATCATCCACATCTTTCAACCTTTCACATAATGCCTTAATTATAGTATTTGGACTTTAAACTCATCAAGGACTCGAATTATTGTATAATATTTAATTTCCCTATAGAATCAATTAATTTGGAGGTGTGTGCATAGAGTTATTTTTCCGTTACTTCAGTGGGGTCCATGCTGTCTGCCCGAGATATTTCCCAAATGAAATGATTTTTTAGTCCTTTAAATGCACGAATTAGCCATTACTCCTGAAGACAATGTTGTAGAAAATAAATCAGGTATTTAAAAAGAAAATTATTTATATAATTTGGAATAATAATGTAAATTTTATGGCCAAAATACCCCTACGATAAAAATCTATCAAAATTCCATATTTTAGCACGTTTTGCATTTAAGCTCAAATTACTACTAAAACCTAAAAATCTGACAGTTACCCATAAAATAACACTATGATGGGATTATAAACAATGATTTATTGTATAAAATGTATGAAAATGTGAGCATCATCAGTGACACCACCATTACCCTCTCACTCGATGAAAGGTCATGCTAGGTATCAATCCATACCTTCTCATTGATGGTAGAATCAAAATTAATACACAACTAGTATCCCATATAACTTAGTGTGATCCTTTTAGTACCCCATCACTTAGGGTAAGAAAATTAATACCCCCTCTCACTCAGGGTGAGGTTCATGACCATAAATCTCAACATAAAATGACATGAAAAAAACATATAGTCATAACATACACACACCAATTTAATATCACACAATCTATCTAATAAGCTCACTGTATCATCTACATAGCTCTAGTAACTTGATACCTATCCCCATGTCTCAACATGACCAATCATCGATCAAAAAATTCTAAGAGGTATGTATCATCCATTCAAACCGTCACTTCCATTTTATACCAAAATCAATATCATCATCAAACTTACATAACATGCATTACCTTGAGACAACATACACTCCATGAAACCGCAATTAGGCAGCACGCACAAACACAATATTTTGAAAATATGACATCACCTCATGATTCCAAACAAAGAAAAACAACTCAATTGATACTTCTGATATTTATTTCTGAAACCAATTCAAAAACAAATTTTAAAACCATTTTTAAATGGAATGTCATGCCATTTCACTCACGCTAGGCCCTTAGAAAAAATCCCATTAATGAAATTTTTTATGGGAAACCAAAAAATCATTTTGAAATACCATTTCCAAACCCATTTATCAAATCACTAATTTTTTCATAGAAATTACACTAAAAAAACTATTTATAACACATTTTTTTTGAAGGAAGCATATTTCTATTTAAAACCCAACACATTCCACCAATGAATCTATAGAGAGTGCCAATAGCACTGATTGAAATAAGACACCACCATATAACCATTTAGCAAGATATTTGGTCCTTTAAAACTATTAGGCCAATGTCATCCCATCCCAATCTATGGGGAAATATCATAGATGCATGAAATATAATGAAAATTATACTAATTATGGAAAATTAATATAAAATTAAAAAATTTAGTAAGTGAAATATTAGTGTCTAATAAACCTACCACAACGAAAGACCCATAAATCTTCCACAATATTACACCAACCTTCTTCGAGTTTGTGATAACCTATCAGATCTATAATCACCAATGATTTAGTAAACTAAAAAATTAAAACTAAATTATAAAATAGGAATAATCGATGCCAAACTCACTAGGAAATATCATAATGTTGAAACAACAAGTAACCTGGTGCGGTACACTCACGACTGGTACTCAAACCCGAGCCACACAAAATACCCAATTTATATCTTTGAATTACCATCTAATTTAACCCAAAATCACAAAGAAAATTTAAATCTATAAATAAAAACACATTAATGAATAAGACAAACAAATACTTGAATACGTCTTCTCAATATGTCCTATACAAGATGCACATGAAACTCTCATCATAGAAGATGATTACACCTTTACCTATTGAAATAATCTCCCCAAAACCCAAACCAATGTAAAATAAAAATATGATTAGGGGATATAAAATAAGAGATGTGGGGAGATATCTTACCAATAATCTACATGATGAACCCCTCCCAAACCAATGAAATCAAAGGGAGACAAGGGAAGAGAGTAGGAGAGATAAATAGGTCTCCTCCGTCTCATTCCACCAACTAGACTGAGGGAAGCCTAAGAGGGGTCCAAATTGGACCCACTATAAAAATACTAAAGGGAATATAAAAAAACTAGGTTATTTTGGAATGAATTATTTTTATCTAACAAATATCGACACATGATATGCTTTGATGATTCAAAAAATCCATACTAATATAGTAATGAGTTTATCATAAGTGATTCAGAATTTATCTACAACTCTTTTTATAAGTTATAGGTTAATTTTTTAATAATTTTAAATCGTGTTTATAATATGGTAAAAAAAAATTATAAGAGTAAAGAGATCCATTTTATTGGAACAGAAATTTAACTACTTGTAAAAGAAATTTATCTTTTTCTGGATATTTATGTTACGTGTAACGTAAATACCTTATGAAAGAAACTCCATGTCTGTGATTGAATTTTTTTCCACAAGAATTCAATTTATCTTATTAAAGATAAGTTTAGAATTTTTATCTTACTATGTAAGAAGATTATGTTATAGAGAAATTAGATCATCTTCAACATGTTCAATGTCTGAATGTTTGTTTAGAAGTAAATTATGATAAGTTAAAATAGGATTATATTGTGATCATCAGTGGAATTTATTTGTCTTATAAAATTAAAATATTATCTTAAAAATTATATCAAGAATGATTTTTATTATGTAAAAAATGAATCTAGTTAATCCTATACAATGTATATGCCGAATATTTCAAGTGTTTTATCTTATGGAGTTCTTATAAAATTAATCTTATGAGAGAATTTCTATCATATGATTATATTATAGAGAAAAAAATATCCTAAAGATTTTCATCATAACATTGGAATTATCTTTTGATAATAAAATCCATTCTGTTAAGTGAATAAAAAAGGATTTTTCCAAATTTGTATTATTTCAAAGAATGGAAATATTAAATAATGAATATTTCTACCATATCTACCATAGAGGATTATTATGTATTTGTAAATTAAGGAGACTTTCTAATTAGAAACATACCTCTTCAAATTTTATGATGATTATAAACTAAAACATTGTGATTATAATAATTTTTCCAATTTAAATTCAAAATAGAAGATGAAAATAGAAGATTTTTTCACTACATGAAATATGAAGTGTACATAAGAAAGAGTCATTGCATGATTAAAAGACTCATAAAATAAATATAAATTGAATATGATCTAGAATTTTTTTTCTTAAAATATCATTATTTTTAATCTAATAAATTCTGTAGATAAATATAGAATAATCTCATCATCGTTGGAATTTTATTTATCTTTTTTCAAGTACTGCTTGCAACTATGTGATGCATTATTTTATAAACATTATTTATTCATATATGATGTTTTTAAACTCATTTTATTGAGTGTGTTAATTAATTTTATAGTTAATGTATGTTTATATCCTTTTTGAGAGATCTTGGACCATTATAATAAGTAATATCTTCTTAAACTCTGGTGGGAGACCCTGAAAAGGATATATATAGTGGAAATCACCAAACTCATGGAGTAGAGTGTTGGTGGAGTGGACTAGGGGATATATGTTCCATAAAATAGTATAAATATTTTATGTTCAATAATATACCCTTTTAATATTATTTTTTACTATTTTTTTATTACGTAAAGATTGGAATCTATATACCATGAAGTGGTTGATTTTAAAGTAAATAAATTTTTCAAGAAATTAATTCACCCCTATTTTTTCTTTTTAAAAACATTACTAGGAAAAAAATTAGTATCAAATCTAGTTTATTTTAATTTCTCATATTTTTAATATTTAATTCTTAAGATTATCTTAAAATGGATTCCATTGAAAACATGGAAGGTGTGTCGATGGTAAGAGATACATATTTTAATGGTGTGAATTTTTCTTTTTGGTAGCTTCACATGACCATCATTTTGAATAACCCAAGCCTAAAAATTTATCTAAAATCCATGAAAACTTATGATATTCTAAAAATAGACTATAAACATTGGCTATTAATACAGAATAAATTTACGATCTAAACTCTAAATCTATGAATTATATAATATGTGGACTAGGTCTAGATGAGTTCAACCGAGTTTATCAATGTCAAACAACCAATAAAATGTAGGCTACTATAGTGATTTCCTATGAAGGTGTATAAAATTTATTACCTCTCAGATATAATATGTCCATGTTTAAGTTTAATATATTCAAAATGATGAAAGAAGAGAGAATTACACAATTGAATACAATACTTCTTGAAATTGTAATCAATGTTGCTTCTTTAAAAGAATCCATTTATGAGACAGATCATGCTATAAAAATACTCAAAATTCTACCCAAGGGATAGTGTGGGAAATCAACTACAATTCAAAAATCTATAAGGGTCAATAACTTTAGAATAAAATATCTTACTATAAATATTATGAGGTATTTGGAATAAATAGAATATGAAGTTGGAGAACAATATTTAGTTAAGAAGGAAGATTCAAACATAAAGGTTTCTACTTATAATGATGATAATAAAAATAATATTATATGAAAATACAAATAATCTAGATAAGAGAATACATCAAAAAATTTAGGATCAAATAAATAACTTGAACAATTTTTATGAGAATTGAAAATGTTATATAACAATAGAGGAGGTTTAATAAAACCTTTTAATAAGTATAAAATTCCTGAGGGAAATTTTAATGAAGTTATATGCTATGAGTGTATAAATATCAAGCACATCAACCCAATCTTCCCTCAACTGCAAGAAAATATGATACCTAGGAGAAATTATTTCAATAAATTTCTCTACAAGAAGTAATCCACGATGGCCATGAATTCCACATAGAGCTTATCTGAAAATTCTAGTGAAAATACATCCTCAGATTCATAAGCTTATCTTTCTAATCAAAAGGAAAATATGTTTTTTTTATAGAACATTAAAATGAGGTACACAATTATTAGTCCTCTAAGTGTGATTCAGAATTAGAAAATAAAAATTGGTTATTTGAATAATTAAATGAATATTGTGATATGTCGGAAGAAATTTATGAAAGCCTGTAAAAGAAAAAAAATTCTTCATAATGTCATACAATGATATTTATAATGAATATGGGAGGTAAAATAAAAAAATATAATTTGAAACTAATATGGAAAATTATACTACATCATGTGTTAAATAAAATAAAAAAATTGAATGTTTACAAAAAGAAGTTCAATATATTGAAGATGCAGTATGTGTTTTTACTAAGGAGAAGGATTTCAGAAATAAAATACTTGGTAAAAACTAGACCAAAGGAGAGAAATATTTTGTAGTAATCAAGAATGAAAAACAAAAGCTTTACACAAATTATTTTATAGAAAGTTGTAATAATAAAAATATGTATAAAATAACTAGTTTTTATTTTGGATTAAATTGTTAATTTTCATATGAATGTTATCTAATAAATCCAAAAAAATTCTAATAAATAAAGATGTTATTTCTACAAGGTTAACCATTTCTAGATTTTATTTTCTAGATATTATTTCTAGATTTTATTTTGGGTTCTCTAACTTCTAATAATTTTGTAAGATTGATGGAGGATATGTAACAATTGTTTACAAAATAAAAGGAAAGATAATTGGACTTAGATCTTTTGAAAATCTATAATCTATACCATAAACAAAGTCTATATATTAAATTATTAAAAGAAAACCTAATAATTATTTATCAACTATAATATCCCGCTCCTGACCCATTGGATTTAGACAAGGCAGAGGGTGTTTCTGGGCCTTAGTTGAAATCCCCAAGACACCGAAGGCTAGAAATAAAGGCCAAGGGATTAACTAAATTTGGGGGACATTTTTACGTTGAAAAAGAACAACCAAAACCTAAAATAACCATAAAAAAGAAACAACTATATAATGCATGAGAAAAATTTAGTAAAACTAAAAGTAAACCAGCTGACAACAACACTAAACTAAAAACATTAACCATATCAGAGTACAAAGTGGAATCCAATTCCAATATCAAAGTACAAATAAGAAACCAAATCCAACAAACTCAAAGACTCAAAATACACCTACTCAACACCTCCCAATATTCTTCATGGTCTAAATCAATGATCCATGCCCATTTTCTCATGATGAATCACTAAATAGATGAGATACTTTTCCTTTACCTATGTCTTGATATAAAATGTCGGCAAACTCACTAAAGTTCCCAAGATAGGGGTGAGTATGAAACCTATTAGGTTTTCCCCAATGACTTCCCAACTCACGCCACTAGGATATAACATGTTAGAAAATTTATATAAAACAATTTAAAAAAATTAAAAATATTTTTTATCAATTCCAAAACCATCTATAATAAAAATATTTTATCATGTAAAGCAATGAATAATTCATTGAAACCATTTCACAAATTCCATTTTGGAATAACCCATTCTATTCCACACATCCACACATGCGTGAATCCATGGAACTCTCTATACTTGTGAGTGGCAAGTTATCCTTTCCCCATGATGTCACTTAATGAAAAAAAATTGTGGGGGAAAGTTTATACCCTTATGAATCCCACTTATGACAGGGGAATAATCGAACCTTATATATCCCAAATTCACATAGACACACACCAAACTTTTTTATCCCAAAAACAATGCCAAAAAATATGGCAATGAATTTCAATAAAATAATAATTTTATTAAAAATATTTTCCAATAAATTATCAAGGGACCAAAACTAAAAAACCATTTTAAAATCATCATTCGTGGAACCAATTTCTCTTTCCACAAAATATCAAAATTCTAAAATTTCACAAACCAACACTAAATATGGTTTCCAATAAACATTTCACATTAATTTCACAATTCAAATGAATAAATTATATAAATTTGAAATCAATCCTTTATGTTCCAAATAAGAGGAGTTGACCTACCTTGTAAAATTAGAAAAAATGATGGACAATAAAAAACTCCCAAACATGGATTAGATCATCTAAAACACACCTTTTGTCTTGTTCCCTATCATCCAAAAAATTATATGTCAATATAATTGACATAAAAAACATGAATATATCCCCAAAGGACTAGATACATGAATCAAATATAGGGAAGATGAACAAATCTAAGTCAAACCACCAAGAATGAGATGTTACCAAGGAATATAGGCCTCCAACACACTTATATTCGCCTAAAGATCACTCGAAAATTGAAGGAAATGATCTCAATATCCTTGGGTGGGAGAGGATCTCAAGTTATGGTATATTTTTGGGAAAAAATGAGAGTTTTAGAGGGTAAACCAAGTGTGATCCACAATATATGGTTCGAATTTCAAATGTTGCATGATTTGTATCTAAGGTAAGATAAACTGTGTTCTATAAACTACCACTAAACACCCCTCACATGGTTGGATCACATGGTTATACAAACCATGCACCAATAGTGCTAAAACTCGCTATCCAAACAATCGTGGTTTCACCTGGGTGGATGCACAGTTTGGCCAAACCGTGCTCCTATCTATGAACCTACCTAGTACCCATTATTTCTATTGCATTATTTCCTAATAGGTGATGAATGGTTTCTATAAACGTTTCTCCACAAAAAAATCCCAAAAAACTTGTCAAAATTACTCTAAACCTCCCCCGAATTATCCCCAAAACATTATATACTTAATATACATAAAAAGAACATTAATTACATAAAACATGGGGTGATAAATTCTCCCCACCATTGGCCATTCCACCCCCAAAAATTATAATACCACTATTGGGATGAAAATGTTCAGGCAATTTCTAGAATATTTCCTTCTCATGCTCACACATTTCTTCCTAAATCCGACCATGTTTCCATAAAACCCAAACTATATTGATGATTTTACCATGAAAGAGTTTGTCTTTCCTATCCACAATATTCTATAGAACATTATCCAATGTAGCATATATATCAAGGTCAATGTGATCCCATAAAATTACATAGTCAGGATTAAGTTGATACTTTTTCAATTGAGATACATGAAACACATTATGAATTTAATTTTATATTGGAAGAAAATAAAACTGATATTTTTCCTCACTAAAAAATTCATGTATCTCGAAAGGTCTTACATATCAAGGAGAAAACTTGACCTGTTACCTAAAATGATGATGCCCAAGACTTGGAGAGTTTTTAAAAAATTGACGATCAAACACCTCAAATGAAAACAACCATTGACGATGGTCCACATATTATTTTTGATGATTCTTAGATGTCTCTATCCTCTTTCTGGTCGACTATATTTTCCCTGTTGTCTATTGTATAAGGATTAGTCCAACCAGTGAAGTTTCACATGTTTCCACCCAACAAAGTGGAGAAAAAAAAGGAAAACCATATGATGCTTCAATAATATCCATATGTATTAAGGTTTGATAACTATTATTAAAGGGAACTCCACTAATTGTATATTATCCCCCCATGATCCACTAAAATTCATTACATGATCCCGAATCATTTCATCCACTTTTTGTGTTATCCTTTCATTTTTTCCGTCTGTTTGAGTGTGATATTATTTGTTCATTATCAACTTTACCCTAAGGGATTTCTATAAGTGTTTACAAAAATGAGATGAAAACCGGGGTCTCTATCTGAAACTGCAGAAAATAGTATGCCATGCCCCTTTAACGCTTCTTGGATATAGATTTTAGAAAAGTCCTCCACCACAAGAGATTCAAAAATTGGTATGAAATGGATTAAATTTTTGATCCAATCCACTATCACCTATATGGAATCACGTTTCCAAAAATTCATTGGGAGAGATATCACAAAATAAATGGATATTTGTTCCCATTTCCAAATAGGAATTGGTAAAGACTACAACATACCTAACGACCACATGTGTTATTCCTTAACCTGCGGACTGGTGAAGCATCTTATAACAAACTCAACCACTTTTATTTTCATTCCAACCAACCAAAATTGTGCTTTTAAAGAGTTATACATATTTTTTATTCGAGGATGAAAAAACCATCTCAAATGGTGTTAATCATGAATAATTGTTTTCTAACTATCCATAGGTATGATCATCCAATCTTGAAACCACAATCTTAAAATCCCATCCAGATTCCATCCATCAATGCTCTCCCCCATTGAGTTTTGACCTTATCAATAATCATTCAGAATTTAATATCTATTACACCTTATCATTTTCCACAAAATCAGGAACAAAATAAACTAGGAATAAAACCTTAACACTACCTCGATCTTCACAATCGAAGTGCATGTCACCTATCATCGACATCAGCATCCCCTTATATAAAGCCTCTTTCACCAGCTAAATATATTAATTTTATCTTAATGAATCCCCACAAAATTTCCTTTACCTGTGTATACATCATGTAAAATTCAAAAAATAGAAGATACTCCATCCATATTGTTGTTCTAAGTTTTAAATTTCTCTATAATAAAATGTGTTTCAAACTCTTATGATCTGTAAGCATTTTGAATTTATCACTAAAGAGTTAATGATGCCAATTCTTAAATTAATGGAACTAAATAGCTAATTCAATGTCAGGAGTTGGGTAATTATTCTCATGAAACCACAACTATCGTGATCCATAAGAAACACCATGATCTTACTATATGAGAACACATCCCAACCTCGATCTCGAAGCATGAAAATACACAACACAACCTAATCTGTAATTCCGAAAAATCAAGATCGGTGTTGTTGTAAGGTGATATTTAAACTCCTGAAAATTATTCTGAAATTTCTCATTCTACCGGAATGGAATATTTTTCCTTATCAAAGATGTCATTGGTGAATCTAGTCCTGAAAATTCATGAACAAAATGTTAGTAATAATTAGCTAATACAAGGAATCTATGTATCTAAAAACAATTAATTGGTGGTTGATAAGAGATCACAATATATATCTTTTATGGATCAACATAAACACATTCTTCATAGATAACATGGCCTAGGAAACATACCTCTTGTATCCAAAAATAACACATTAAAGTTAGGAAAAAAAATGATGATCCCACAAGATTAAAAAAACTATCCCCAAGTGATTCTCATGATCAAACTTTGTCCTTGAATACACCAATACGTCTTCCAAAAACATAACCAAAAATGAATCTAGATACCTTTGAAATATCAGATTCCTCAATTCCATAAATACCTCCGGTGTATTCATAAGACTAAGAGGTGAGACCAAATACTTATAATGTACATATCTACTTCTAAATGTTGTCCTTGGAATATCCTCCATCTGAACCCACAATTGGTGTTATCCTAATGGAAAATCATTTTTGGAGAACCACTAGGATCCTATCAATTGATCAAATAGATCATCAATTCCTGGAAGATGATACCAATTCTTTATCATAATTTGGTAAATCTTATGAGAATATACCGAAAGATAAAGAGTTTTATACAACTTTTTCATAAACAAAAATTAGTGCTTCCCGTGGATATTTACTTGGCCTAATAAAACCTTTTACTGCCAACTCTTAAAATCGTAACTTAAAGTCCATTAATTTTTTTGGTTCAATATGATAAGGAAAAATTGAGATATGATTTTTCCTTAACAGGAGATCAATCGTAAACTATAATTCTCTTATGGGTAGAAATCTTGAAATTTTTCATGAAACACATCCGAAAACTGATCAACAATTGTTGGGAAACCACTATTCCCAGTCTCTTCCATTGATGCCAAAGTATAATATTCCAACTGGTATGAGATAGTTCCAACCATTGGTGGAAAAAATCCTTCTACACCCAACTTTACATTTTGGCCCCTTCTAAGGAGATGCTCAATGAAATAATTAGTTTTAAAAATAATTGTTTGGGTATAATAGTCGATGTGAGATTTAAAAATTCTCAACCAATCCATTCCCAGAATTATATCAATGAAATCCATCCCAATACTAGAGAAATCACATATCAATATAGGCCTGGCGATAGGTATAGAACATGATTTTCACATAAAGCCTCAACATTCTCTTTGTCCATGAGGAGATTAAATTATCAAAATAAAAGGCGTTTTCCTAATATGAAAACCCAAAAGATTAAATAAAATTAGAATAAATAAATGAATAGGATTCAACCATATCAATAAAATCTTGAATAAGTGTAGAATTCAAAATAATCATACCTCTCACCATCAAGGGTCTATATTGATCATCCATGAACACTTGATCAGCTCTATATAACTACTAAATTGATGTACATTTTTTTAATTTCCATTTTGGGATTTACCTGGTTCAGGAGTCACATTATTCTTAGATTCACTATGAATTTCTCGGTTCAACTAATGAAAATTATTATGCTTCTCACGTCCCATGAAAACATACCACATCCAAGAAAAATGAGATTTTTCTCAATAACTCAACCTTAGAGAACAATAAAAAGAGATCCGAATATGTTTCATATGGTTGCAATTGTGGAATTCTCTAGGAGGTGTTGTACTATGTCATTTCATGTGATAAAAACCACATTTCAATCATCTAGGATTACTATTGGGTTTAAGTGGAATATTCACCAATCTCACTATCTAATTATGAGTCATACCCATACCTTGAAAATAGGTGTCCCTCTTTCTCTTATTCCTAGAATTATAGTTCCCACCATTTCCCATAGGTGTCAACAGGATTCATAAATCATAGTTCCTAAGATGTCTCTTTTTACCATCATCACTGTATTGATTTTCTCTGTGTAATCCTTTATACAAATAATCATAAATTTGAGTGAATATATTATCTCAAAATTGATTCAAAAATGAATTCCTTCAAATATAAACTTTTAGTAACTTCTAATGAAAATATGACTAAATTCATGAATTTATCTAGGTACAATGTCACTGAGAGAATCTCCGGCTTCAAGATGAAAAATTAAATTGGTATAGAAACTCTAAATGTGTGAGTATAGAATTGATTGTTGAATAATTAATCAAAATCCTCCCATCCAATGTCCTTTTCTAATTTAGTTTGTACTTATAAATCCCACAACTGGTTCACTAGATCATGTAACATGTACATATCCAAGATGAATTTCAGCTCAGCTAGTATGCCTATGAAATATAATATAAGATTCATCCTATTTAGACATGCCTCTGCATTTTCTGATACTAAATCACACTGAAATACGGGTGGATTCTGCTTTTGGAACTGAGTGGAATAATATAATTTACTTGTTTCATACCTTCTAATCCCTTAATATATGGCTTGAAATTACTGGACAATAATCTTAACTAGATATTGGTTCACCTATGGCTCAAGTGAAACCACTTTCTCAGTAGCCTCTTCTAGTTGGTTCCTTATACACCTATCCAATTTTGTTTTCTATAATAAAAATAAAACACAATTCAATATCAATCTCTCGAAACAAAAGTCTAAACAATTTAAAATTTAGCAAATCACACATATCACAACAAGGCTTTCCAAAATTTAAAAATTTTCCACATACATTATTTTTTGAAAATTCCACTCTTATTTTTATAATCCAACCATTTTTAGGTATTTTAGAATATAAAAACTTTTTTCACCAAATCATAAATCATGACATAAAATAAATTATGCACTCCTAATGGGTATTCATTACTATTAATGCATTCTATGCTATTCTCAACAGCTAAACCCATGATGATGAGGTTACAACTCCCAGTAGTGTCTCAAAACACTCATGTACCCAAAATCCCTATTAACATGATGTTTAGTTTAAAAAGGTTATCTATTCCTCTTTATGATCTATATTTCACGTCTCAATAATTCAATATCCTTGCTACCATTCGAACTAAAGGATTGTACTAGATTAAGTTTTAACTATAGGAATGAATAAAATGACACCATTTTTAACATCCCACCACTCACCCATTATCTTGGGAAGGGGAATAGGGTGTTACTGGTCTTTAAGTGACATCTCAAAGACCCCGAAGGCAAAAAAATAAATTTCAAGGGATTCAGTATAATTGGGAGATGGTTTTATATTTGAAAAAAAACAACCACAACAAAAAATAACTTTAACCGAGAAACCACTACATGATGCAAGTGAACAATGTAGTATAACTCAAAGTAAACCAACTGACAACAATACCAAACTATAACCATGAACCATATTAGAGTACAAAGTGGAAACCAAGAACAATATAAGATTAAAAAGTGGAATCAAAAACTAAAAAACTGAAGGACTCCAAAGGAACCAACTCAAAAACTCCCAAAATACTCCAAGCTGTAACTCAATGATCCATTCCCATGTCATCACAATGCATCACTAAAGAAATGAGACACCATTCCTTTACCTGTGTCTCGACTTACAATATCTGCAAATGCACAAATGTTCTAAAGAAGGGGGTTAGTATGAAACTCAATAGGTTTTCCCTAAGGACGTACCAACTCAACACACTAGGATAGAATGTGTTATAAATTTATATAAAATAGTTTAAAATAATTCAAAATAGTTTATATCAAATACAAAAACATTTACAATTAAAATAGTCTATCATGGAAGGAAATAAAAAATTCATTGAAACCATTTCTCAAATTCCATTTTGGAACAACCCATTCAATCACACAAATATACACATACATGAAACAATGGGCCTCCATATAATCATGAATGGTGATTTATCTATTCATCAAGCCATAAGTTGAAGAAAAATTTTAATGTGGGAAATTTCATACATGTATCGACCCCACTTATGATGTGGGAAACTTCATACCCTTATCCATCCAAAATGAACATGAACACACACCAACCATTTATGCCAAAAACCATAAAAAAAATAATGACAAACATTTAAATAAAATAGTCCTTTTATTGAAAACATTTTCCAACTTGTTTTCCATGCATCAAAACAAAACAACCATTTAAAATCACAATTCTAAAATCAAGTAACCAATTTCTGTTTTTCCACAAAATAACAAATTTATACAATTTCCCAAACCATCACTAAAGAAGGTCTCTTAAAAACATTTTACATCAATTTCATAATTAATATAATTTTAAATCCATCCATCAAGTATTAACTAAGAGTACTCTAGTGTGAATCCACATACCTTGCAAACTTGGATGAAATAAATATTGAAAAAAAATCCAAAAACATGGATTAGATCTTCCAAAACCCACCTTAGATATTGTTCCCTATCACCCAAATAATCATATATAAACATTATTGTTATAAAAACCATGAATTTATCTCCAAAAGACTTGATCCATGAATCCAAGATAGGGATGTAGAAGAAAACTAAGGAAAACCACTAAGAACAAGCACTTACCAAGGAATCTGAGCCTCCAATGAATATATATTCACCTTTGGATCACTCCCATGTTGAAAGGAATTATCTAAAAATCATTGGGTGGGTGTGGATATTGATTTACCATTTTTAGGGGAAAATAGGAGTTTTAGTTTCTAAAACTGGTGACATCTTCAAAATCCAGATCTAATTTTTAACATTTCATAGTTTGGAAAACCATATATAATAACCTAGTTTTTTATATAAGGTATGTGTGATTTTATTTATGATATAATTAATTTTTTGGACATAATATAGATACCTAATGAGTTATTGGTTGTTTTGGGGTGTAGAAGGATAATTCAGAGCTTCAAACCCCATTCAGTGGAGAAAACGAGCGAGGCACATGGTTTGTAGAAACCATGTGATCCAGCCCACACGCTTTCCCTAGCCATGCAATGGAAGTATAGTGTGATGAAGGAGGAAAAGAGGTTATAGGAAACCATGAATCACAGGGTGGAAACTTTTGTGTATGGAGTAAATTTTTTAATAGAGCCACTAAGAATGGATGGTGCATAGTTTCTCTGACCCTGTGACCTAACCGTGCAGGGTCCCCTAGAGGTAGTGCCATGTGCATGGTTGGTGCATGGTTTGGGAAACAATGTGGCCAAACCATATGACCCAATTTTTCTTGGGAGAATTTAACATTTTCTCTTAATTAATTATAAACATACCCCCACCTATTTATTTCATCTCCAGTAGACAAGAGGCTTATTTCTCCTCCGTTAAGAAGTTTTGAAGCCCCCTTCATTGTTTTTGTTCCTGATTATTGATCTGGTGTTCGATCGAAGCACCATTAATCTCTTTGGATTCCTATAGGTATGATATACAATACATAGTCTGAGTTCATTGTTCTTATTTCCATTTATGATGATATTTTTATGTAGGATCATATGCCCTATTTTTTTGGTTTTGATCCATTTTTCATAGTTCTTCTGATCCAATCCAAACTAAGGGTTGATACAAATGAGGAGAGTAATATAGGCTCGAGGAAGGTGTTATATGAATCATCAATCATGTATCTCTATTTTATGAACTATCTCTATTATTAAAATGTTTATTTCAATGGTATTTCGTTATTAAATCTGTATTCCACACTTATAAACATCATGCTCAAATTATAAATCCATGTTCAATATAATCCTTATGCCACTGAAGGTTATAACCTCAACACTATTCACCCCATGTGTGGTGTCCCATTTATTTTTCTTTTAAATTAATAGTTATGACATTATACACCATCATTAAGGTGTGTTATAAATTTGAATTAATAAAATAATGTGTTTAATTAAATTAATAAATTTTAAATGGCTATTACATTATAGTAAAACTTGAAACTTCTGAGGTAAGTGTTTAAATATAAAAAATGAAACTCAATTGTAAATGGAAAGTATATTATATGTATCCATTTTTCTAGCTAATTATAATTTAATTGAAAATGGATTCCTATCCTTTCCCCACCTTTTCATGATTATAAAATGTAAAGTAATTAAACTAATAATTGAATATGTGATTAACATAATTAAGGGTTTCATGTCTTATTAGCCATGTCACCAAGTATGAATGGAAAATGAATGAATCTTCTAAAATTAATAAATGGAATGAGTATTACATAACCTAAATTAAATAATAAATTAAATATAAGGAGCCTATTTCATATGGACCTTTTCATCTTGATATGAGTGGTCAGACTTGATATATTCCATGGATTCTTGAGGGAATTTCTTAATCAATGAAAGGACACTATTCTACTAAAGGGGTCAATTTAAAAGGAAAATAACCACCTTGGAACATGGTCCTTGTCTTCTAATGAATGCATCACATTAATTTGTAGGATCCCTTAAATATCTTATAGATATTATGATTCCTTGGATATAGTCATTTGGATCTAGATTGACGTCCTCAGACACGTGGCCCCATGGATACACCCCATTTTTCCAAGTCATGATGGACTTGGTTTGAACTATTTACAATAGAATGCCTTGGGAAATTCCCCTAGGATTATACTCAGACCCCTTTTAGACAGGTTGCATGTTATTACTGAGTTGGATAAATCCCTATGTTCAAGGATGCCTTTGTTATTACCTCGGATCCTCTTTCATCATTATCAGTATTAATGGATTCCTTATTTTACCTTAGATCATATTGCTCTATTATCATCATTTCAATATGACTTGTTAAACCTTGGATCTCCTATAATTATTATCACGATACATTTTCCGTATTATTATACCGTACATGACATATTTATATAAATGAACTTAAACTAATTAACTAAATAAATATCTATATGTTCAAACACTAGCTAAGGCAGAAGCAGGTATCAGGGTATTTACATTACTGTATTTTCTTTAATTCTTTATATATTCCTGCATACTATCAGTTTATTTTCATATACTGGATGGTATAGACGCCATTGGTGGTGGCCTAATGAAATTTATCGCACACCCTATCCGTCCTGCCGATGGTACCATGGGTAGATTATATATATGAAGGTGTTTATAAGGGGGATAATCCTTCTTTAGACACCAGATATTGAATTATTTGTTTTGGATGGAGCTTCGTAGTAGATGATCAGGTCAGTGCTCAGGATGCTTGGATAGTTTTGGTTTCTTTTTTTATTCTCTTTTATAACTTGAATTTCCTGGTTCCATGTATACATATTTTCTAGATTTTTATATTCATAACATAAATTACTATCACGTTTTTTAGATGATTTAGTTTCTAACATTTTTTATTATATGTTTCATGGAATTCTATGTCTAATTTCATTATGGCAAGTTAGTGGGCCTGTTGACATGTTGTCTATTTCAACTATTCAATCTATTAACATATCCTTATGTTATTTATCTATTATCACTTATCCATTGTGATGCACTATGAAAGGAGTTCATAAAATCTCCACGAACACACCTTAGTCCCTCAAAAATAGTTTCCAAACTCTAGCATATATGGAGGAACTATTGAGGCCATGTGGCCCATTGGCATGGGGCGTCTTTGAGTGGAACCAAGGTCAGGATGTCAAACAGTCATATCAAAGCAATTTTTTCTTTATTTACTATTTTGAGATAATAAAAAGGGTATTATGAATAATTAAGAACATGGATGTAAGTCATTCCTTGGAGTAGCTGACCCACATTCATGGTAAATACCAAGTTACATTAAATGAGGAATGTGGTTATGTATTACGCTTATTAAAGTTGATATCCTTTCACTATTTGGTGATGGACATGCTTTGTGATGGTTATTATTATTATTGTGATTGAGGATTTCAATTTATCCTTAGCGTGACGAGATAAGGGAAAGTATTATTGTTACATGAATCATTATAAGAACTTTGAATTCAAATTCAATGCATATTTCATGCCATATAAGTTCATTTCACTGCTTTCATTTCTTGTGATTCCTAGGATTGTTGATTCAGACATGATATATATATATGTATGACTATGATACTAATATTTTATTATAGGGTAAGGGATTCGTTATTTAATGTGTCAACATAAATCTAAGGAGACTTTTCCTATATAGGTTGATGGTGACATCTTAAATTGATGGTTTCTACCCATGTTAGTTATGTACCTCTAGTTACATATGATTCTATTTGGCTATAATTGAGTGATTACTATTTTTAATTCTTTGGGTGTGTGGGCCCTCATGGATTGGAATGGGAGTCAATCCATTGTATATAACCCAATATATTCCGATATTGAATATAAAAGGGGATAAATATAATTTAAATGGGTTCTGATTTTAGTGATAAGGTATATGGGCCCTTATTCACTGGGAATGATGATCCATTTTAATTAAACCTTCATATATATAAATATATTTAAGAAAATAAAAATGTATATATAAATCTTGACTTATAAAATGAAATAGACTCTAGTAAATCAAGGGGATATGTTAAGTAGATCATTAATATATTGGAAGACCTATAAACTAAACATGGTCACTTACCAATACCTTAACCTCCTATGTTTTTAGTTGGGCTAGTACCTTAGGTATTGAGATATTATCTTACATTCTTCTTCCACTTGTGATCTGTTCTGTTCTGAAATATGAATTTGAGGCATGTTCTTAATATTTTTAGAGCTATTCCACCATGATGTCCTTGAGTCATGCACCCGAAGGGTGGTGGTAAGCACGCTCCAAAGATGGTGGTCCCTTAGTTACCAGTCTTTCTACTATGATTTCCACTTGAGGCAACACCAATTATACCTGATCTAGGAACTAACTCAATACTTCCTGATATTTTTCTATGTCTAATGTAGTCCATACATAGTACTCCATGACTCAATCCTATGATGTCTGATCTAAAACATTAGTAAAAGTAGCATCATCCTCCCATATTTTTAGGGTATGGCGGTCCATAGACTGTTGATTCTTTGATGAAGGCCACACTATCTATATTCAATCATCTAGAGAATCCTACATATATGAGGGTCAATATTTTGACCTAAATTTATTTTTATTCATCCAAGAGTTGGTGGGATGTGATTTTGTAGGTATTTTATCATTAGGGAATGGTATAGGCTAATTTTCAGACTATCTTCTATAATAAATTCTTTCCTCAGATGTTGAGATTTGACCGAGATTGAGATTTCATACCCTTGTAGTAGGGTTCTATGTCCGTCATGGATTATTATATGTGCTTTACAAAGTTATAGTGATTGCACCACTTCTAGTTGGTGATGATCCATTGTGTACTATATGCTGAGAGTATGGCCTTAGGTATGTCATCCACACTCAGGTGAATGCTTTTCTCCTACCTACCTTTTATGATATCATTAATAAGGCTCTTACAATTTAATGTAATATGACATTTGGTGATTGTACTAAGCTCAGAGGTTCCTTGTTGAGGTAGGGAAGTAGTTTTTCTAGTAGTAGGAAGCGTACCCTTGAGGTTTCATGTTAGAGTAGTGGCAGCCAGAGTATCAACCCTATCATCTTCGTTATATTCCATTAGTGTGGACGATAGGTTGATTTGAAGCCTAAATGTGATAAAGACACAGTGGAGTGTTGTGCTTATGGCCATATGTGGAATATTCATATATTATATTGGACCTTTATACAAACTTCTAGTGGAAGAGGCTCCATACCAGATCCAACGTTAGGGGTAGGATCAGTCATGCCAAATCAGGCGAGGAGTTGGAGTAGAATACGTTGGAGTGGCTGAGGAGGTGTTTGTGGTTGTGGTATCTAGACTTCTGGTTTTTAGCACCAGTAGTGAAATGTTATCTAGGGTAGTTCAACTGTAGAACATGGCCCTGGATTAGGGCAGTTCCATGCCTTATGAATAATACATGAGGATCAGAGTGCATGACCATCAATATTATGAAGTTCAATTATAGTAACCTACACTATTGTATCTTCTTTATTTGATAGAGATGCTTCACACTCCTTTATCTCTTTATCAACCATGGTATGTATCAATATAGTAATTTAACATTATTATGGTCTGATGACCTTGGATACACCATTGAGAGTATGGTCAGAAGAGAATACACCAATGAAGGGACTTTCCCCTTGAGTTAGGTAGTTATCCCTTCTTGTGGGACCTCTTTTTCGATGAGATGACAATATTTAATTTCATTATTGGGTTGGATTGATTAGTTCCATATTAGGACTTTGTGGACTACTATCACTATAGGGTGCCATTTACCTCACCAGAGGGTAGAAATTATCTATAAAAGGGTGAGTGGAATGTTTAGGCATGTAGATCTAGACCAAAGCATCATGGGATGAGTGGAGTGACCACCCAGATTTCTATTCTTTTCATGGAGGATCAGGGTTTACCTCAGAGAGATTTTCCTCCAATTGTAGATCATTTTAGGGATGTATTTACTAATTATTTTTCAGTATTTACATCTTAGAGAGAGGTATAGTTTTCTATTTATCATGTTATAGGAGCATATCCATTGTTCATTACACTATATATGATGGAACATAATGATCTCTAGGAGCTCAAGATAAAGTTGGAAGATATTTAATCTGAAGCTTTTATCAGATCCAATACTTCTTCTTAGGGTTCACCTTGGATTTTCTCCAAGAAGGTGGACAAGCCACTTCATTTATGCATGGATTAACAATAGTTGAACCTGTATATCATTAAGAAATGGTATCAAATCACTTGAATAGATCATCTCTTTAACCAGATCTGAGGATCTTGTGTGTTTTTAAAGATCAAACTGAGATCAGGCTATCATTAGGGGTGATTCAAGAAATCAGAAATATCTCAAACAAAATTCCATAGCAGGTATGGTCTGTATTAGTATTTTGTTATTTTGTTTTTTCTTAAGAATGCACCTAATATTTTCCTAGATTTGACGAATAGTTATTTCCAACCATATCTAGATTATTTTGTAGTAGTATTTGTGGATGAAATCATGGTTTATTCTCATACTTGAAGAGAACATTATAAACACCTTGAGATCATTTTGATTACACTAAGATAGAATTAGATATATTCTATGGTTTCTATGTTCCACTTATAGATAAAAAAAGTTCACTTCTTGGGTTATATTATCTCAGAATCATGAGTATCAGTTAACCCAGAGTTGGTGAGTGCTTCGATTCACGGGAGAAGTCCAAAAATGTGTTTGATATATGGAGTTTATTGGGGATGTATGGGTGTTAAAATAAATTCATACATGACTTATGATGCTCTTTTTTCACCTCTTACTATTCATAAAAAGATGGTTATGATGTTTTTATGGTCAGAATCATGCAAGGAAACCTTTCAGGAGCTTAAAGGAAGGCTTACCTTGACACCTATTTTGATTCTTTTGGAGCCAAGAAGAGGCAATATAATTTTCTTTGATTCATCATTCATTAGAATGGGAGAAGTGTTTTTGTGGTAGGATAGAGTAATTTCATATAGATATCAATAGTGGAGGCTACATGAGAGAAGTTATAGGATGAAAGACCTCAAGATAACAACTATTGTCCATGCCTTATGTTACTGGAGACACTATCTAATGGGTGAGCGTTTTTTGGTGTATACGGACAATAAGATCCTCAAATATTTCTTTACAAAGAATTAATTTAACATCAAATATAAAATATGGGCCAAATATCTTCAATTATTCAATTTTGAGCTTGCCTATATACCCTGAAAGGGAAATTCATCAACAAATGTGCTCAGTCCAAAATCTCAAGAATAAGTCATAGAGGAATACATTAACGAATTCTAAGATACATCTAGAATTTCATGAGATTCATGACTAGTATTCTCTCATATCCCTAATTTTTACCTCTTCTCTCCTTAATATGGTAAAATACATTCAATTTTCAGAACCTAAAAGGCTTGATTCTTCAAGTGTGTATTTCTAGATAGGTCCCACCTTCAGATTGGTATATTTATAGAGATGACATCCTATGTATACACAAAAGTTTTTGGAATCCAATATATATGATAGAAACTGATGGATGAGTCATTTTATTCTCAGTGGGAAGTTCATCTAGGAATCTCTAAGATGTATCAAGATATGTGACACCGGTATTGGTGGTCTAAGATGAATAATGGGATAAAAGGTTTTATCATCAGTGATTGCACCTGTCAGAAGGTGAAGGTGGAGAACAAGTAGCCTTCACATTCGTTACCACAATTTCTAGTCCCTAAATGAAAGTGGGAATATGTCTTGATGGATTTTGAAGTCACCTTACCGAGATCACCTTAAGGTGGTGTTGCAGTTTGGTTTGTTGTGGATAGACTAATGAAAGTATCCCACTTCCATCAAACATGGGATTATTTCATAGTTGATGAGCTTAGAAGGCTATATGTCTATGATATTATAAGACTACATGGGGTCCCTCATACTATTATTTCATATAGGGATAATCATTTCACATCAAGGTTTTGGAGGGAGTTATATAGAGATATGGGTACGTATGTGCATTTGAGAAAAAATTTTCACCCTTAGACTAAAGGCCATTCTTAACGAGTGATATAGATGTTAGAAGACATTCTCTAAGCATGTTTCCTTGATTTTTGTGGTTCCTGGGCAAAGAATATCCCTCTTATAATGTTGTATTACAATAATATATTTTATGAGACTATTTAGATAGATCCTTATGAGGTCTTATATGGTAGGACATTCCTTTCACCCCTGTGATAGTTAGAGTTAGGAAAGGCAACACTACCATGCCCTCGTCCTATTTAGGAGAATTTGGAGCTGGTTTATCTTATCCGGAAGCCTATGTCTGCTTCTTAGTCTAGAAGGAATTTCTTTTTCGATTAATATCAATGACTTCTATAGTTCACATTTGTGAATAATGTTTTCTTCCTAGTATCTCCCAGACATGAGAATAGATAGATATAATGGCAAGGGAAGTTTTCATCACATTATTTTGGTCCATTTGAAATCCTATATTGATTTGGGTTGGTGGAATATTAGTTTTCATTACCCAAGAGGTACTATTCAATGCATGATTTCTTCTAGGTTTTATAGATTCACCATTATCCTGCCAACCCATTTCATTGTTTTGATCATGGGGTGGTTGTGTTAGATGATGATGCTTATTTTGAGGAGTATCCCATATACATAATTGACCAGATAATGGAGGATCTCCATGGATGTTCCATCCCCTTAGTATAGGGGATTTGGCAGAATGTCCATGTGAAAGATGAGTCCTGGAAGTAGGATGTAGACATACATGCCCAGTGGAGGGTGTTGTTTTGAGATAATGTTTCTCTACCCTTGGAAGTTGAACTCGGGGACAAGTTCCTTAAATAGAGGAAGACTATGAGAACCCAATTTTTCTATGAGGTATGGATACTTCAATATTCAATCTAATTATTATTTTTTGGACCTAATATGGATTAAAAATGATTTAATGGTTGTTTTGGGGGTTTCTGTGGCTTGTTTGGAGCTTGGAACCCTAAAAAGAAGAGAAAAGGACTAAGCCACATGGTTAGTAGAAACCATGATATCCAGTCTGAGTGGTTTTCCTAACTATGGGAGGTCTATACAGTGGGATGAAGGAGTCTTCATAGTTTGAGTAAATCATCTAGCTTGTGGTGAACACCCATGTGGTTGGTCTGTGTTTTTCATAGATCCATTGAGCTTGATTGGTGAATAGTTTCTCAGACCGTTGGACCTAACCATGCACGATCTCACTTGAGGAAGTTCCATGTGCATAATTGGCACACATTTTGGCCCGCTATATGGGTAAACAATGCAAAACGTTTTTTTCTAGGGAGAATTTACCTTTTTTACGTTAATTAAACATAATATTACCCCCACCATTTTATTTCTCATGCATTGGAAATGAGGATTGTTTTTACTCTCGTAAGAAGATCTAAAGACCCCTTTCATAGTTTCTAATCTTAGTTCTTCATCTGGTATCTTATCTAAGAACCATTTATCTAGGTAAGATCTCCAATCCTTGGACTCAGTTATTCATTGTTATTTTCCTTGATGAAACTATTTTGATATATGAACATATGCCCTATTTTCTAGGCATTGATATACTCTTCATATTTATTTCGATACAGGACAAACTAAGATCTAATACTAGACGAGGAGTGTGATATAATCTTGTGGTAGGTGGTCTATGAATAATCCCTAAAGTCTCAACATTTTATAAACATTATTCATTATCCGCATGCTGATTTCTTTGGATGTTACTTATTGAATTCGTATTCCATGATTATAATAATCATGCTCGTGTTCTAAAGACTTGTTCATTACTATTCTTTGTTCCTTTGGAAGTTATAACCACAACACCATTCACCCCAAATAGGGTGTAATCTTTATTATACCTTTAAGTGAATATTTATGACTATGAAATCATTTGGACATGCTATGAATCCTCCTTAAGAAAAGAAATTTTTTAATTTAATTAATGGTTTATTAATGTATTTTATATTATATTACAACTTGACCCTTCTAAGTTAATTGTTTAGAAATAAAAAATGAAACTCAATTGTAAATGGAAATTATATTTAATGTATCAGTTGGTCAATCTAATTATAATTGATTTGTATATGGTTTCATGTCCTTTTACCCCTATCATAATTATGAAATGTAATGGAATTCACCTAATAATTTAATAGGGGACTAAATTAATAAATGGTTTCATTTACTTTTAGCCTTGTCACCCAGTATGAATGGAAAAGGAATATACCTTCTAAATTATTAAATGGAATGAGTATTATATGGTCTAAATTAAATAATGAATTATGTATATGGTGCCTATTGTATATGGACATTTTATTCTTTATAGGAGTGTTTAGACTCGAACTAGGCCTTGAATTCCTGAGGGATTTCCTTGAGTACTCAGAATGTAACAACCCGAGATTTTATAAGATATATTCTTTTTAATTTTTGTCATATCTTCTGCAACACTAATCTTAGATCGTGTTAAAAACAATTTCAAGTCTGTTTGATAGTAATTATTCAATGAAACATTGAGTTTATATATACATATATATTCAATTTATAAATGAAATATGGTTGGATTTTGTTATACGCAACAATAAAGGAGTCTTTCACTATATGCAACCCTGACTTGGCTTGCGTTACATGCAATCAGAACCTTCCTCGACAGCGTGTGTTGTACACAATATCGAGTTTCACTAAACAACGATATATGGTTATCATATTATTGTAAACTCGCCATTATGAATAGTAGTAAATACATTTTTAATTTTATGACATTATAATTCATCTTACACATTTTATATAACATGTTATGAGAAAAAAATAATATTTTCGGGTAAAATATGTATTTTTCAAAAAATGCAGTTTTGCCGCCTTTTGATGGCGCACCCACTTTAAATCTAGTTTTTGGAATGTTTATAAGTTCAATTTTACAAAATAAAATTATTCTTTGGAATCATGATATAAAATTTTACCTTGGATAAATTTTTCATATTATTCTGATAACTTTCAAAATTTAATGAATAGTAAAAACACGCTATATTTTAATTAAAAACAATTTTTTTCATTGTAATAATTTATATGGTTAAATTATAATATTTAATGGTTTTAAAGTATAAATAAAATATATTTTTACCATTTAATATAATTTATGTCATTAGTATTGATTTTAAATTGAATTCATAGGTAAAATCATTTCAATCTTTTACAATGCTTTAAACAAAAACTCGTTTTCATTAGACAACAAGATTAATTTTAATTTAATTTCTGAAAATTATGTGTATTTAATTTGGAAAAATGGATTCCATATTTGGAATCAGTGGGTCCAAATTATATTAAAAAACTATTTTTTTGTCATTATGCATAGTTACTACGGTAAATTTTATTTACCATAGTAAAAGGTAAATCGGGTAATTAAGGGTAAATATAATATTATAAAATTAGCCTAACACTTGTCTTAGTATAATTGGATAATTACATTTCGTCCTAAGTCATATTTGGGTCAAAATGGAATCCATTAGAACCCACTTGGAGGTGATTAAGACCTTTAGTTTATTTTATTTAAAGGAAAGTGAAATATGTCCCACTCAAACTTTAATAATTAATGTATTTTTAATATAAGGTTATACAGTATATAAATTCGGTTATAAATACTAATTTGAAAGATAATTTTTTTTATCATGGTAAATTATTTGTAATTTTTAAGAGTTATTTAATTACCTTATTATCTTAGACATTAATGATGAATAAATTATTTATTTAGTAAAACAATCAATAATATTGTTTTTATTGAAATATTAATACATGTTAAAGGGCTCAAAAACCTGACCAAAACTTATTGTTAGTGATTATATACACCATAATCATCCAATTACCGAATATATGACCGTTTGGAGTCTTATAAAAGTGATTATGACACTTATTTTATTTTATTTTATATGATGTCAAAGTTGTCACCTTCATAATTTAATAAATATAACATTTTAAGATTTGGGTGTTTTAGAAGATAAATCTGACTAAATGTATTATTATGAAATATATAATATTTATCTTCATCCTAGTATTTTATTTTTAATTTTTATGCAACAAATAATTATATTTAATAATTATACAAAAATGATGTAGTAATTATTTTATTAAGAGAAATATCAAATAAATGGTTTTAAAAATAGTAAAATAAATATTATATGAACTATTTAATGTTCTCCACTAATTTTCTAGACTACTATGATAGGTTAGGAACATATTAAATATTTTAGTTTGAATATATCCTCTGTGTGGATTTTATGTAAATTCAAATAAATGAATAGTGTCTAAATTGACACTATTGTTAATTTATAAAAATTACATATTATTAAATTGTTTTAAAATCAAAAAAATATTTAAAAATTATAAATTGAAATTTATATAGTTTTAAATTTCATAAAGTATCCAATTATGGAAAATTAACAACACATAAGTGATTATTTATAACCATTTAAAATTTAGAATTTTATTACCACAAATATAATTAAATAGATTAACTAAGGATAAATCAAAATGATAATGTTTAAAATAAGATCAATACAAGTCTAAATTTGATTGGTTGATGATATTACAACCTTATCTCATCTATTATTCTAATTGAGTCATTTTTGGAGGTTTTTATGTGGGTTTTGAATTTATATTAAACTAATATTTTTGAGGATCCCAACGGTGCCCCTCTCCTCCCTTATAAAAGGGAACCTCCTCCATCTCATCTTTACACAACTTTGAGCCTTTCAGATCGGCAAACCCCTGCCCATTTCCCTTCTCAACTTCTCTAGAAATATTATAGAGATCCTGGTCTTCTTCAAAGACCAATTTGTTTTCCCTAAGAGGAGGTTTCAAAGAGGCTTGTCGAAGAAAAGGTAATATCTGTTACCGATTCTTTCAAATTTTTTTATTTTTCTACTTCCTCTTATTTAGTTGTTTCATTATGAAGTAATAAAATCAGTATCACTAATATACTTATATGTTATTATAAATATGAAACAACCCCGTTTCACCTTCTATCCATCCTTCGGAAAACAAAATCACCGCGCGTGCGTACGTACGGAATACTGTCTCCATGCTGTGGTGTAATATGTTTTTGACCCCCACATTACTTGGATGAGTATAATGGTGTAAATAAATAACTATAAATGATTATTTTAAAGTTATATTGATTCTGAAATATTATACATACGCTTCAATACAATTCCACGATCATGGGAATAATATCATCGCTCGTTTTTACGTACGGACTATCGTCTCAACGACGCGATCAGATTCATTCTCCATGTTAACCATTCATGAATGATTATAAAGTATATATATTGAATAATAATTAGATATATGACATAATGATGATACTAGATTTATGTATATATACATATATATGTCATCTACTTAATTCCATTCAATTCAATAAGGAAACAAAAACAGTGTTCATGCGTACGTATGACCTACCGTCTCCATGAACGGTGTATTTCATTCCATTTATCGATCTATCATATATATATTTATATGATGAATATGTATTATATATAAATCATGTTTTACATTCTGGAATTAATTAAATCAAGATATAAGTAATAATATCAATAACAACAAGTCGAAACACGTACAATTAATGAAACGATTTTACCCAAATCGCTACTTTTACATCGAATTTACAAAAGAACGGATAATATAATGTCATAAGTAAACTATATATGATATCATAACAATGAATATGATTCTGTTAAAAGTCAATGACATTATTTAAATCATTATACAGGAGGTTCGGATAGATACGAAGCATATCAGACATAAGGTAAGGGATAACTTTTCCAATCTCATTTCTATCCGAGATTGTCTATTCGTAAGTATTCACTGGGGTTATATTTGTCATCCATTTCTCTGTTTTCTAAAAATGGTTTCATGTATGTTTAAAGTACTTTTTACCCATTTTTTACTTTTGCTACATAATATGTAATGAATCTATCTTTTGTTAACGTTACGAGGTACTTTTTTGACTTTTCCGGCAAAAGAACGAGAAGAATGTTTTTTTTAAATTATACGGCATGAACGGATTTTTACGGTTTCATATCACCTAATTTTCAAGAAGATTCCTCTTCAAGATTTCATGGTTATTTTCAATAATATCATTTTCTTTTAAAATTGTATGGAATTTTCTGAAAAGAAAATGCTTTTTAAGGAGAAAGGATATTTTCCTCAAGAATTCATTTCAAGTGTTTTATCAAAACTATTTTCCATGTAAGATGACATTATTTAGAATATTAATGTTTCAAGTTTAATGTCTCTATTATTTACATGGTTTGATTATTCTTAAGATGAAATTATATCCATTTGTTTTATATGGATTATTTTATGATGGAATGATGTTTATGAAACCCATTTTATTCTTTGGGTTATGATTAATGATTTATGTTTATGTTGTGGCACAAGTAAGAATGATTTAATTATGAGATTGTTGAGACATATATCTCCCTCAAATGTATTGGGTAAAGATTTATATCTCATGGGATATACATGGCTGAAACGGCAAGTAAATCCGGTTCAGTAATACAGGGCTGGAACGACAAGTAATCCCACTTCAGTAAGGGACTTTGTCCACTAAGATGGTCTTGGCAGCAATGCCTTGGCTAATATGGAAATCATATCATGTGATTAATGTTTTTTCCACAATTACAAGTTTTATTTCCAAGATATTTTATCATTATTGAAGTTCCATTATGATCTATTCCTTACGTACTGCCATGTTTTATGTCACTGCTCAAGATTTCGATGTTTTATATTCATGTTTTTATGTTAAAATGTATATGGTTTGTTTTATTTTCTCCATGCTTACCCTTACTGAGCATTTGAGCTAACCCTTTATATATTTTCTTTTCCCCAAGATATAAATAAAGGTTCTAGGTAAGGAAACAAAAGGGGAAAATCTTTATGGGAGATATTGAAGATCTTTCACCACGATTAGAAGATTATATTCCGAGTTTCCAAAGACACTAAACTATTATGGTCCTTTAGTGTATGTTTTTGTTATGTATGAATTATTCTGAAAAAATAATATAATTTCCATGTACATCAAGATTTGGGTCTCTACAGTTGGTATCAGAGGAAAGGTTTAGTCAACCTTTGGAAACTAGGATGTGAAAACTTTAATGAGATCCCTAGAGATATTTGTAAGGTATGTCTAGGGATGTCCCTAAGGATATGTATAAGTATAGGTTATAGTCATAGAATTATGGTAAAGATATTAGAATTAAACCTAAGTTTTTATATGTCGAAGGTGGTCCCCCTTCATTATGTTATTTTCCTTGTATGATTTTTGCCTCTCACAGAATTCTTTTTGTGTTTTAGTCAATGGAGGGAACCAGAAGGAATTCAGTTGACATTGAATCCAATGGAAAAATTGGTGACTATGAGCAATGGAATTTCATAATTCATAGAGAGAAAGATATTGTGATTATTCCAAACTAATCATCGCGATATATGATTAACTAGGTGAAATTTAGTGGCATTCCTAATTCATTAAATAAGAGGAAGATAGACTTTTATGCATGTTCTCATGTTGAGGAGCATAAAGAAAGGAAGATTGACATTTTTAAATAAGGGAAGAAGAAATTTTTTGAATAAATCAAATGGAGGGGAAGATGTTATCTGTTTGGAGAGAAGGGTCATAGAGTGATCGATTGTTATGGAGTTTAATGTCTTATTTGTGGAGAACATGGGCATTACCAAACTCAATGCCATGACCTAAGCGGTTACTTCTAAATCAAGGATGGACTTATTCCATGACAATCATTGAAGATGATGGATTGAAGTGTTTATATATTTGTATTAACGAATAATATTGTTGAGGTACTTTTATGGTATATTGGAATATCTATGTATCGGTCAATTGTGGTTTTCAATAGGAATATGGTACTGGTAACCATGAAAAGTGACTGAAATATTTTTGGAAAGAAGATGATATGCACATAATGAATGGATAAGGAGAAAATAATATGTTTATTAGTATTCATGACCTCATGATTGATATAAGAACTAAGTGATATCATGGTTTGAGTATATAGAATTTTAGGGATTTTGGTATGTGGAAAGATTTAACTTTTGACAGCACTCATGTTTTCACTAAGGTTCTATAGAAATTCATGTTTCAAAGGAATACATGATTAAGGTATTAAAATGTTTGGAATGTGACCAACAAGATATATCGTATGATATATGGGGGATAAATGATGGTATTCACATGCTCGGTAGATGAAATTTCTAGTAATTTTTTTCTTTATACTATAATCTTGGACAAGAGTATTTTGGATAATCCTAAAGATTTGGAATTGATTATGTTAGACAGAAATTAGTATTGTCTAAGGCTAGATTTTTTTTTTCAATGTTATTGATGGGATTTTATAATAATGTAGTTTTAGAAAAAGGACAACCTGTTGGATGGGTGAAAACCCATCGCGTCAGACAAGGTTGCAGGAATCGAACACACAACCGAAGTGTGATAGGCCTTTATCGCCTACCACTGGCCTGCAGGAAGTCCCTAATTTGTATAATTTAGTTTTATTTTATTATGTGGTATGATAAATGAAGTATAAGTCCATTTTTGGAACCATGTATGATTAACCTCACCACATATGGACTTATGTATATTTAATATCTTATACTCACCTTTTATTGTGATAGAGACAGATGGAATGACCTATCATTCTATCGCGTTATCTTATAATACTTTAAGAATGTCAAATTCAACTTCATATCTTTAAATTAGAGATGAATCAGAAATTGTTCTTGGAATGACCAATGATGATTTTACACTGAAATCAAGTAAGTATTTATCCTTATACAAAAAAACATCAACATTAGGGAAATGATCTTGAAAACCAATACTTTTGTCCTAGTACTCTCATATCCGATGAAACTGATGGTACCTTAGATCATCACAAATTTATGGCTTTGTGATTTTTGGATTTTTCATAGCCATGTTTTCTACCACTCTCCAACAAAACATGATGTTTAGATTTCCCTTCCATATCCATATTTTCATCTATGTTCTCATATATGGAGACCTAGTGATGAGTTACTTTGGGTAATTGTTGCGTTTCATACTTTAGTTTTTAAAATTAAGTTTTAGTATTCCTTTTTACGATGTGGGTTTCAATGAATAGTAAACAATTTATAAACCTGACGAATTTCGAGGGCGAAATTAATTTTAAGGGGGGTACAATGTAACAACCCGAAATTTTATAAGATATATTCGTTTTAATTTCTTTCATATCTTCTGCAACACTAATCTTAGATCGTGTTAAAAACAATTTCAAGTTTGTTTGATAGTAATTATTCAACACAAAATTGAGTGTTTATATAAATATATATTCAATGTATAAATGAAATATTGTTGGATTTTGTTATACGCAACAACAAAGGAGTCTTGCACTACATGCAACCCTAACTTAGCTTGCGTTACACGCAATCGCAACCTTCCTCGATAGCGTGTGTTGTACGCAATACCGGGTTTCACTAAACAACGATATATGGTTATCATATTATTATAAACTAGCCATTATGAATAGTAGTAACTAAATTTTGAATTTTATGACATTATAATTCATCTTACATATTTTATATAACATGGTATAAGAACAAAATAAATTTTTCGCGTAAAATATGTATTTTTCAAAAAATGCAGTTTTGCTGCCTCTTGACGGCACACCCACTTTAAATCTAGTTTTTGATATGTTTATAAGTTCAATTTTACAAAATAAAATTATTCTTTGAAATCAGAATATAAAATTTTACCTTGGATAAATTTTTCATATTATTCTGATAACATTCATATTTTAATGAATAGTAAAAACACGCTATATTTTAATCAAAAAGAACTTTTTTCACCATAATAATTTATATGGTTAAATTATAATATTGAATGGTTTTAATGTATAAATAGAATATATTTTTACTATTTAATATAATCTATGTCATTAGCATTTATTTTAAATTGAATTCATAGGTAAAATCGTTTCAATCTTTTGCAATGTTTTAAACAAAAACCCGTTTTCTTTTGACAACGTGATTAATTTTAATTTAATTTCTAAAACTTTTGTGTATTGAATTTGGAAAAATGGATTCCATATTTTGAATCAGTGGGTCCAAATTATATTAATTGACTACTTTTTATTTTTGGGCATTATGAATAGTAACTACGATAAATTTTATTTACCATATTAAAAGGTAAATCAGGTAATTAAGGGTAAATATAATATTATAAAATTACCCAATAACTTGTCTTAATATAATTGGATGATTATATTTCGTCTTAAGTCATATTTGGGTCGAAATGGAATCCATTATAACCCACATGGAGGTGATTAAGATATTTAGTTTATTTTATTTAAAGGAAAATGAAATATGTCTCACTAAAACTTTAATAATTAAAGTATTTTTAATATAAGGTTATATAGTATAAAAATTCGGTTATAAATACTCATTTGAATTCTAAAGTGTTTTTTTATCATGGTAATTTATTTTTAATTTTTAGGAGTTATTTAATTACCTTATTAACTTATACATTAATGATGTAGAAATTATTTATTTAGTAAAACAATCAATAATATTGTTTTTATTGAAATAGTAATACATATTAAAGGGCTCAAAACCTGACCAAAACTTATTGGTAGTGTATATATACACTAAAAGCATCCAATTATCTAATATATGACCGTTTGGAGTCTTATAAAAATGATTATGACTATTATATTATATTATTTTATATGATGTCAAAGTTGTCACCTTCATAATTTAATAAATATACCATTTTAAAATTTGAGTGTTTTATAATATAAATCTGACTAAATGTATTCTTATGAACGATATACGATTTATATTCATCCTATTATTTTATTTTTAATTTTTATGCATTAAATAAGTATATTTAATAATTATACCAAAATGTTGTAGTAATTATTTTATTAAGAAAAATATCAAATAAATGGTTTTACAAATAGTAAAATAAATATTATATGAACTATTTAATATTCTAAACTAATTTTATAGATTAATATGACATGTTAGAAACCTATTAAATATTTTAGTTCGAATATATCCTCTGTGTGGATTTTATTTAAATTCAAATAAATGAATAGTTTCAAAATTGACACTATTGTTATTTTATAAAAATAACATATTATTAAATTATTTAAAAATCACAATTTTTTTTAAAAATTATAAATTGAAATTTATATAGTCTCCAATGTCATAAAGTATCCCATTATGGAAAATTAACAACACATAAGTGATTATTTATATCCATTTAAAAGTTAGAATTTTATTACCACAAATAAAACTAAATAGATTAACTAAGGATAAATCAAAATGATAAGGTTTAAAATAAGATCAAAACATGTCTAAATTTGATTGGATTATTATATTACAATCCTATCTCATCTAAGCTTCTAATTGAGTCATTTTGGGAGGATTTTATGTGGGGTTTGAATTTATATTAAACTAATATTTTGAGGATTCCAATGGTGCCCATCCTCCCTTATAAAAGGGCACCTCCTCCCTCTCATATTTACAAAACTTTGAGCCTTAAATATCGGCCATCCCCTTCCAATTTACCTTAAAAAGTTCACTAGAAATATTCTAGAGGTCCTGGTCTTCTTCAAAGTCCAATTTTATTTCTCTAAGAGGAGGTTTCAAAGAGGCGTGTCGAAGAAGAGGTAATATCCGTTACCGATTCTTTCAAATTTATTTATTCTTCTACTTCCTCTTATTTAGTTGTTTCATTATGTAGTAATAACATCAGTATTAATAAAATACTAATATGTTATTATAAATATGAAACAACCCCATTTCACCTTCTATCCATCCTACGAAAAACGAAATCACCACACGTGCGTACGTATGGAATACCGTCTCTACGCTGTGGTGTAATCTGTTTTTGACCACCACCATACTTGGATGGGTATAATGGCGTAAATAAATAACTATATATGATTATTGTAATGTTATATTGATTCTGAAATATTATAAATATGATTTAATACAATTTCATGATCATGGGAACGATATCATCGCTCGTGCGTACGTACGTACTACCGTCTCAACGAGGCGATGAGATTCATTCTCCATGTTTACCATTCCTGAACAATTATAAAGTATATATATTGAATAATAATGAGATATATGACATAATTATGATACTGTATTTATGTATATATATATATATGTAATCTACTTAATTCCATTTAATTCAATAAGGAAACGAAAACAGTGTTCATGCGTACGTACGGCCTACCGTCCTCATGAACGATGTATTTCATTCAATTTATCAATATATCATATATATATGTATATGAGGAATATATATTATATATAAATCATGTTTTACATTCTTGAATTAAGTAAATTAGGATATAAGTAATAATATCAAGAACAACAAGTCGAAACACGTACAATAAATGAAACTATTTTACCCAAATCGCTGCTTTTACATCGAATTTACAAAATAACGGGTAATATAAAGTCCTAAGTAAAATATATATGATATCATAACAATGAATAAGATTCTTTTATAAGTCAATTACATTATTTAAATCATTATACAGGAGTTTCAGATACATATGAAGCATATCAGACATAACGTAAGGGATAACTTTTCCAATCTCGTTTCTATCCGAGATTGTTTATTCGTAATTATTAACTAGGGTTATATTTATCATCCATGTAACTATTTTCTAAAAATGATTTCATGTATGTTTAAAGTCCTTTTTACCCATTTTTTACTTTTACTACATGGTATGCAATGAATCTTTCTTTTTTTTACGTTATGAGGTGTTTTTTTGACTTTTCCTGCAGAAGAATGAGAAGAATGTTTTTTAACTTATACGACATAATCTGATTTTTACGGTTTCATATCACCTAATTTTCAAGAAGATTCCTCTACATGTTTTCATGTTTATTTTCAATAAAATCCTTTTCTTTTAAAATTGGGTTGCATTTTGTGCAAAGAAAATGATTTTTAAGGAGAAATGATATTTTCCTCAAGAATTCATTTCAAGTGTTTTATCAAAACTATTTTCCATCTAAGATGACATTATTTAGCATGTTTATGTTTCAAGTATAATGTCTCTATTATTTACGTGGTTTGATTCTTCTAAAGATGAAATTATATCCACTTGTTTTATATAGATTATTTTATGATGGAATGAAGTTTATGAAACCCATTTTATTCTTTGGGTTATGATGAATGATTTATGTTTATATTGTGGAACAAGTAAGAATGATTTAATTATGAGATGGGTAGGACCAATATCTCCCTCCAATGCATTGGGTAAAGATTTATATCTCATGATATAGACATGGCTGAAAGGACAAGTAAATCCGGTTCAGTAATATAGGGCTGGAATGTCATGTAAACCCGGTTCAGTGAGGGACTTTGTCCACTAAGATGGTCTTGGCAGCAATGCCTTGGCTAATATAGAAATCATATCATGTGATTAATGTTTTTACAGAATTAAAAGTTTTATTTCCAAGCTATTTTATCTTGATTGATGTTCCATTATGATCTATGCCTAACGTACTTCCATGTTTTATGTCACTGCTCAAGATTTCGATGTTTTATGTTCATGTTTTTATGTTCAAATGTATATGGTTTTTTTTTATTTTCTCCATGCTTACCCTTACTGAGCATTTGAGCTCACCCTTTATATCTTTTCTTTTCCCCAGGATATAAATAAAGGTTTTAGGTAAGGAAACAAAAGGGGAAGATCTTTATGGGAGATATTGAAGATCTTTCACCACAATTAGAAGATTATATTCCGAGTTTCCAAAGACACTAAACTATTACGGTCCTTTGGTGTGTGTTTTTATTATGTATTAAGTATTTCGCAAAATTAATGTAATGTCCATGTACGTCAAGCTTTGTGTCTCTACAGTTGGTATCAGAGGAAAGTTTTAGTCAACCTTTGGAAACGAGGATGCGAAAACTTTAATGAGATACCTAGAGATATTTCTAAGGTATGTCTAGGGATGTCCCTAATGTTAAGTATAAGTATAGGTTATAGTCATAGAATTATGGTAAAGATATTATAATTAAATCTAAGATGTTAGATGTCTAAGGTACTCCACCTTGATTATGTTATTTTCCTTGTATGATTTTTTCCTCTCACAGAATTCTTTTTGTGTTTTAGTCAATAGAGGGAACCCGAAGGAATTCAGTTAACATGGAATCTAATGGAAAAATTGGTGACTATGAGCAATTAAATTGCATAATTCCTATAGAGAAAGATATTGTGATTATGACGAATCAGTCATCATGATATATGATTAACAAGGTGAAATTTAGTGGTATTCCTAATTCATCAAATAAGAGGAAGATAGACTTTTATGCATGTTTGCATGTTGAGGAGCATAAAGAAAGGAATATTGAGATTTTTAAAGAAGGGAATAAGAACCTTAATGAATACATCAAATGGAGGGGAAGATGTTATCTATGTGGAGAGAAGGGTCATAGAGTGACCGATTGTTATGGAGTTCAATGTCTTATATGTGGAGAACATGGTCATTACCCAACTCAATGCCTTGACCTAAGAGGTTATTTCTAAATCAAGGATGGACTTATTCCATGACAATCATTGAAGAGGATGGATTGATGTGTTTATGTATTTTTATTAATGAATAATGTTTTTGAGGTACTTTTAAGGTATATTGGAATGTCTATGTATTGGTCAATTGTGGTTTTCAATAAGAATATGGTACTGGTAACCACGAAAAGTGATTGAAATATTTTTGGAAAGCAGATGATATGCAAAAAATGAATGGATAAGGAGAAAATAATATGTTTGTTAGTATTCATGAGCTCATGATTGATATAAGGACTAAGTGATATCATGGTTTGAGTATATAGAATTTTAGGGATTTTGGTATGTGGGAAGATTTAACTTTTGACAACACTCATGTTTTCACTAAGGTTCTCTGGTAATTCATGTTTTAAAGGAATACATGATTAAGGTATTTACATGTTTGAAATGTGACCAACAAGATATATCTTATGATATATGGGGGATAAATGATGGTATTCACAAGCTCGGTAGATGAAATTTCTAGTAATTGTTTTTTATACTATAAGCTTGGATAGAAGTATTTTGGATAAGCCTAATGATTTGGAATGGATTATGTTGGATGTAAATTAGTATTGTCTATGGAAAGAAATTTTTTGTCAATATTATTGATGGGATGTTATAATAATTTAGTTTTAGAAAAAGGACAACCTGTTGGATGGGCGACAACCCGTCGCGTCGGACAAGGTTTCGGGAATCGAACCCTCAACCGAAGTGTGACATGCCTTTATCGCCTACCACTGGCCTACAGGAAGTCCCGGGTTTGTAGAAATTAGTTTTATTTTATTACGTGGTATGATAGATGAAGTATAAGTCCATTTTTGGAACCATGTATGATTAACCTCACCATAGATGGACTTATGTATATTTAATATCTTATAATCACCTTTTATTATGATAGAGATAGATGGAATGACCTATCATTCTATCATGTGATCTTATAATACTTCAAGAATGTAAAATTCAACTTCATATCTTTAAATAAGAGACGAAGAGGAAATTGTTCATGGAATGACCAATGATGATTTTACACTGAAATCAAGTAAGTATTTATCCTAATACAAAAAATCATCAACATTAGGGAAATGATCTTGAAAACCAAAAATGTTGTCCTAGTACTCTCATATCCGATGAATCCGACCGTACCTTAGATCATCACAAATTTATGGCTTTGTGATTGTTGGATTTTTTCATATCCATGTGCTCTACCACTCTCCATCAGAACATTATGGTTTGATTTCTCTTCTATATCCATATTTTCACCTATGTTCTCATATATGGAAACCCAGCGATGAGTTAATTTGGGCAATCATTATGTTTCATACTTTAGATTTTAAAATTATGTTTTAGTATTCCATTTTACAATGTGGGTTTCTATGAATAGTAAATGATTTATAACCCTGACAAATTTCGAGGAAAAAATTCATTTTAAGGGGGTTAGAATGTAACAACCCGAGATTTTATAAGATATATTATTTTTAATTTCTTTCATATCTTCTGCAACACTAATCTTGGATCGTGTTGAAAACAATTTCAAGTTTGTTTGATAGTAATTATTCAACGTAACATTGAGTGTATATATACATATATATTCAATGTATAAATGAAATATGGTTGGATTTTTCTATACGCAACAAAAAATGAGTCTTACACTACACGCAACCATGACTTGGCTTTTGTTACATGCAATCACAACCTTCCTTGAGAGGGTGTGTTGTACGCAATACCGGGTTTCACTAAACAACAATATATGGTTATCATATTATTATAAACAAGCCATTATTAATAGTATTAAATAAATTTTGAATTTTATGACATTATAATTCATCTTACACATTTTATATCACATGGTATGAGAACAAAATAAATTTTTTGGGTAAAATAAGTATTTTTCAAAAAATGCAGTTTTGCCGCCTTTTGATGGCACACCCACTTTAAATCTAGTTTCTGACATGTTTATAAGTTCAATTTTAAAAAATAAAATTATTCATTGGAATCAGGATATAAAATTTTACCGTGGATAAATTTTTCATATTATTCTGATAACTTTCATATTTTAATGAATAGTAAAAACACACTATATTTTAAATAAAAACAACTTTTTTCATCATAATAATTTATATGGTTAAATTATAATATTGAATGGTTTTAAAGAATAAATAGAATATATTTTTACAATTTAATATAATGTATGTCATTAGCATGGATTTTAAATTGAATTCATAGGTAAAATCATTTCAATCTTTTTCAATGTTTTAAACAAAAACCCGTTTTCTTTCGACAACGGGATTGATTTTAATTTAATTTCTGCAACTTCTGTGTACTGAATTTGGAAAAATTTATTCCATATTACGAATCATTGGGTCCAAATTATATTAATATACTACTTTTTATTTTTGGGCATTATGAATAGTAACTATGGTAAATTTTATTTACCATAGTAAAAGGTAAATTAGGTAATTAAGGGTAAATATAATATTATAAAATTACCCTAACACTTGTATTAATATAATTGGATGATTATATTTCGTCCTAAGTCATATTTGGGTTGAAATGGAATCCATTAGAACCCACTTGGATGTGATTAAGACCTTTAGTTTATTTTATTGAAAGGAAAGTGAAATATGTCTCACTCAAACTTTAATAATTAAAGTATTTTTAATATAAGGTTATACAGTATATAAATTCAGTTATAAATACTCATTTAAAAGATAAAATGTTTTTTATCATGGTAATTTATTTGTAATTTTTAAGAGTTTTTTAATTACCTTATTAGCTTATACATTAATGATGCAGAAATTATTTTTTTAGTAGAAAATCAATAATATTGTTTTTATTGAATTAGTACTACATATTAAAGGGCTCAAAAACCTGAAAAAAACATATTGGTAGTGTATATATACACCAAAACCATCCAATGACCAAATAAATGACCGTTTGGAGTCTTATAAAAATGAATATGACAATTATATTTTATGATGTCAAAGTTGTCACCTTCATAATTTAATAAATATACCATTTTAAAATTTGGGTGTTTTAGAAGATAAATCCGACTAAATGTATTCTTATGAACGATATAAGATTTATCTTCATCCTAGTATTTTATTTTTAATTTTTATGCAACAATTATGTATATTTAATAATTATACAAAAATGTTGTAGTAATTATTTTATTAAGAGAAATATCAAATAAATGGGTTGACAAATAGTTAAATAAATATTATATGAACTATTTAATGTTATCCACAAATTTTCTAGATTACTATGACATGTTAGGAACCTATTAAATATTTTAGTTTGAATATATCCTCTGTGTGGATTTTATTTAAATTCAAATAAATTTATAGTGTCAAAATTGACATTATTGTTATTCTATAAAAATAACATATTATTAAATTGTTAAAAAATCACAATTTTTTTAAAAAAAATATAAATTGAAATTTATATAGTCTACAATGTGATAAAGTATCCAATTATGAAAAATTAACAACACATAAGTGATTATTTATATCCATTTAAAATTTAGAATTTTATTACCACAAATAAAATTAAATAGATTAACTAAGGATAAATCAAAATGATAAGGTTAAAATAAGATCAAAACATGTCCAAATTTGACTGGTTGATGATATTACAACCCTATCTCATATAATATTTCAATTTAGTCATTTTTTAGGTTTTAATGTCTGGTTTGAATTTATATTAAACTAATATTTTTGAGGATTCCAAAGGTGCCCCTCTCCTCCCTTATAAAAGGGAACCTCCTCCCTCTCATCTTCACACAACATTGAGCCTCCAAAATCGGCAAACCCCTGCCCAGTTCCCTTATCAACTTACCTATAAATTTTTTATAGGTCCTGGTATTCTTCAAATACCAATTTTAGTGCCCTAAATGGAGGTTTCAAAGAGGTGTGTTGAAGAAGAGGTAATATCCGTTACAAATTCATTCAAATTTATTTCTTCTTCTAATTCCTCTTATTTAGTTGTTCCATTATGAAGTAATAACATAAGTATCACTCATATACTGATATTTTATTATAAATATGAAACAACCCTATTTCACCTTCTATCCATCCTATGAAAAACGAAATCACCGCGCGTGCGTACGTACGGAATACCGTCTCCACGCTGTGGTATAATCTGTTTTCAACCACCAACTTACTTGGATGGGTATAATGGTGTAAATAAATTACTATATATTATTATTGTAAAGTGTTATTGATTCTGAAATATTATACATACTCTTCAATACAATAACACGATCATGAGAATGATATCATCGCTCGTGCGTACGTACAGACTACCGTCTCCACGACGCGATGAGATTCATTCTCCATGTTAACCATTCTTGAATGATTATAAAGTATATATAATAGATAATAATGACATATAAGACATAATGATGATACTGGATTTATATATATATATATATATATATATATATGTTATCTACTTAATTTCATTCAATTCAATAAGGAAACGAAAACAGCGTTCATGCGTACGTACGACCTACCGTCTACATGAACGGTGTATTTCATTCCATTTATCGATCTATCGTATATATATGTATATGCTGAATATATATTATATATAAATCATGTTTTAAATTCTGAAATTAGGTAAATCAGGATATAAGTAATAATATCAAGAACAACATGTCTAAACACGTACAATAAATGAAACGACTTTACCCAAATCGCTGCTTTTACATCGAATATACAAAAGAACGGTTAATATAAAGTTATAAATAAACTATATATGATATCATAAAAATGAATATGATTCTATAATAAGTCAATGAAATTATTTAAATCATTATACAGGATGTTCGGATACATACAAAGTATATCAGACATATGGTAAGGGATATCTTTTCCAATCTCGTTTCTATCCGAGATTGTTTATTCGTAAGTATTCACTGGGGTTATATTTATCATCCATGTCCCTGTTTTATAAAAATGGTTTCATGTATGTTTAAATTCATTTTTACCCATTTTTGAATTTTACTACATGGTATGTAAGGAATATTTCTTTTGTTTACATTACGAGGTACTTTTTTGACTTTTTCCAGCAAAAGAACGAGAAGAATGTTTTTTAACTTATAGGGCATGAATGGATTTTTACGGTTTCATATTACCTAATTTTCAAGAAGATTCTTCTACACGTTTTGATGGTTATTTTCAATAAAATCTTTTACTTTTAAAATTTTGTGGGATTTTGTGAACAGACAATGATTTTTAAGGAGAAAGGATGTTTTCCTCAAGAATTAATTTCAAGTGTTTTATCAAAACTATTTTCCATCTAAGATGAAATTATTTAACATGTTTATGTTTCAAGTATAACGTCTCTATTATTTAAATTGTTTGATTCTTCTTAAGATGAAATTATATCCATTTGTTTTATATGGATTATTTTATGATGGAATGATGTTTATGAAACCCATTTTATTCTTTGGGTTATGATGAATGATTTATGTTTACGTTGTGGAACAAGTAAGAATGATTTTATTATGAGAGGTGTGGGACATATATCTCCCTCCAATTCATTGGGTAAAGATTTATATCTCATTATATAGACATGGATGAAATGGAAAGTAAATATAGTTCAGTAATACAGGGCTGGAATGACAAGTAAACCCAGTTCAGTAAGGGACTTTTTCCACTAAGATGGTCTTAGAAGAAGTGCCTTGGATACTATGGAAATCATATCATGTGATTAATGTTTTTCCACAATTACAAGTTTTATTTCAAAGATATTTTATCATGATTGATGTTCCATTATGATCTATGCCTTACGTACTGTAATGTTTTATGTCATTGCTCAAGATTTCGATGTTTTATGATCATGTTTTTATATTCAAATGTATATGGTTTGTTTTATTTTCTCCAGGCTTACCCTTACTGAGCATTTGAACTCACCCTTTATATGTTTTGATTTCCCCAGGATATAAATAAGGTTTTAGGTAAGGAAACAAAAGGGAAAGATCTTTATGGGATATATTGAAGATCTTTCACCACGATTAGAAGATTATATTCCGAGTTTCCAAAGACACTAAAATATTACGGTCCTTTAGTGTCTGTTTTTGTTATGTATTAAGTATTATGCAAATGTAATGTAATTTCCATGAACATCAAGCTTTGGGTCTCTACATAGAAGGTACTATTCCAATTCAAGTATCCAATTTCTAATGGGGATACCCACCTTGAAACATGGTCCTTGACTACTATTGGATTCCCAACATAACATCACAGGATCCCTTAACTATCTTCAAAATATTTGGATACCTTGAAGAACTCATTTGGATCCATATTAACATCCTTGGACATGTGTCGCCATGGATACACCCCATTAGGAATTGTCATTCTTAGCCTGATTTACCTTGTATGAGATGCTTGGACTCTGTTAAAACTATTTGCAATGGAATGCCTTGGGCGATGCCCCTTGGATTACTCTCAAAACCCTTATAGCTTGGCTAAATATTATTACTGAGTTGGATCAAACACTAATGTGACATATTCCTTGGTTATTACCTTGTACCCTCTTTCAATATTATCATCATTATAGGATGCATTGTTACACCATGGATCCTATTTCACTATTATCATCATTACTGGGTAACTTATTACACCTTAGATCCATTATTATTATTATTATTATTATTACCATGAGACATTTTTAGTGTTGTTATACCTCGGGTGACTTATTTATATAAACTGAAATTAAATTTATTAATTAATGAAATAATTAGATATTTAGTCTCTAACTGAGGCGGAAGCAGGTATTAGGGTATTTACATTATTGTACCGTCTCTACTTACATATATATGTTTAAAAATTTCTATTTATATTCATAGACTCGATGGTATAGATTTCATTGGGGGTGGTGCTCTAATATTTATCCAACATCCAATCCTGGTTTCCTATGGTACCCAAGAAGATTATATCTATGAATGTGTTTAAAAGGGGAAGAATCCTACTTCAGACACCTGATCATGATTTATTGATTTAGGATGGTTCTTGGTAGTATATGATCGGGCCAATGCTTGGTATGCTTGGATAGTTTCGGATTCTTTTTTTTTTCTTTTATATAAGATATATTCTTTATATACATGTATACCTATTTTATAATTTTTTAAAGAGATGAAATACCTTAACATAATCTTTTGCATAAAATTCAGTTTCTTGATTTGTTTATTTTATGATTCATTGAAGTCTACGTCTGCTTCCACTACATCAGGTTACTGGTCCTATTGATATATTTTCTATTTTCATCAATCCATATGTTGAAATATGCTTTTTTTATTTATCTGTTTTTACTTATCTAATGTGGTCCACTCTGACATGAGGGAATAGTCTCCCCAAAGACACACCATAGGCCCTTGCTACAAAACAATATCCTATGGAATATGGGGATTCCCACTTGAGTGCATGTGGTCCACATGCTTGGGGAGACTTTGAGTGGAACCTAGGTCAGGACATCACACCATGTGCCAACCATGTAGCAGCCACTACCTCCAAATACCCATCTCATGGTTGGATCTTATAGTTAGAAAAACAGTTTTCCAACCATGAGAAACATCTCTTTCTACACTAGCATGGATCCTATAATGTCCCAACCCAACTTACCACTAAACTTGTAGCCATATCGGTCTCCACGTGGCCTCAAGTGTGTCTCCCCATATGCCAGATCCTATTGAATAGTAGTGAGGTTGTAAAGGCATTCCAGTTGGGAGAGGGGGTGGGATCATCAAGAATCCTAGGTAAGAGAGTGAATGAATTTAGTTAGTTTTTTATTTATTTTAATGGTATTTAAAATAATTTAATTTCTTAATGCAGATCATCATGCATAGTTTGGGCTGCACAGTTTAATAGATCCTACACCAACCATGATCCCTTTACTAGGCACCTGGAGCTCCCCACATGACTTATCATGCAAGATTTGGAAACTGTGTGCCTATCGTGAAATGAATAGTGTTTAGGTACTACATCTTCCACTAACTGTGTGGGGTGGTGAATGGTCTGGAAAATCGTGCACAACCCATGCAATAGCTTATATCCACCTACAAAATCTGCATGTTTTCATACAATGGGCTGTACTATTTCAGACAATCTGTACACCCTCTGCATGTCCATTAAAACCTAATTTTCTTGATATGGTGCTTATGAAACTCTTCAATCCGCCTAAGAAAGTTTTCAGGCCTTTATCCAAGTCCAAATACATCACATTCAAGCATTCCAACTATCAGAATAAAGTTTTGGAGTCCCATTTTAAAAATGAACTTTCCAGTAATAACCAAAATTAAAATTCCCATGAAATTTCATCTAATTTGAAAACATGGGTTCTTACATACTACCCACCTTAGAAATTATCATCCTTGAGAAGGCTTGATGAAATAAGTTAGACATCATACAACCTAAAAGGGTTCTGAAGTTTCATTCAAACAGCTGCATCTCATTTCCAAACACCCAATAGACCTCGAGGTACCTCTTAAGCACATGATACTCACACCATCAAAACTCGATCCAATCCTAGATTTTCCAATGAAACATAAAATAAAAACTTAATCGAGTCTGACTAACCAAATACATGACTATGTCATTGTCTTTTAAACACCTAGATTTTTGTACTACCCACCTTAGACATTAAAATTAGAACGACTCCAATTCCCAATCAGGGCTTTTCCCCACAACTGAAATTTCCTAATAAAGTGCTCCCCTAAGAATTTTAATAGTGATTCCTATGTATCTCAACAAAATATCATTTCCTTCATTCAAGGATTATTCATTTATAACAACCAAGTACAACAAAGTTTACACCTAACTTCTGGTGACTTTCCGATACTAAACCGACACTTGTCCATTTAAAACGGTTGTGAATCAACATAAAAGAAGGTATAAACCATTTCCATCCGACTGGAAACATTACAATAAAATAATTACATTCGAGCCCAATAACATGTCTGGGATAACCACACAATCAACCCACAGAGTCCATGGAACTATCCATAGGTATCTCTTTCCCTATTTTATAAGTGATAAAATGGTACAAAGACAAAATGTCCACATAAGTACATTGAATAAGTCTAGAGAGGCATTCACCAAGCCTTCATGTCGAAAGAAGTGACTGGTGTCCAAAAGTTCATCCATGTCATTTCAGTTTGGGAGCTGACGTATCACTTAGGACTAACCATGCCTCAAAAAAAACCATGCATCTAACATAAATCACAAATAGAGATCTCAATACAAAACTATAGATTTTAAAAGTTAGTTCACCATAAGATAGACACTCTCTTAGTGCGTATAGGATATAGTCAAGATAAGGGAATGCTCATCACTAAGAAGAAACACTAAGAGGATCTCTAAGATTACTAGAAAAGAACGGATAAAACACTACTGGTCAACCTACTAAAAGAATATTGAATTCACCCTATCGACACATCATAATTAATAGGACACAATCCATTAATACCTGATGTGACTTGTGATCGTTCAATATTAAACACCAATTTCACTCCTAGAAAAATGGTGTGTCCAGGGGTTTCATACACCTCCAACAACCCAAACATCATGCTTCCAAGAAAGAGCTGACACACATTTAAAACTAGAAATCCTTAAATTAATTAAAAAATAGAACTAATCATTTCTATTGTATTCCTTAACTGTGTTCCTTTTACTCGAATGAACACATTTAAAGGGGATGAAGGGATGCTCCACATCTATGAAGTGTCCTAACTATCAAAATAAAGGATGAACTAGCTGCTCACCAGGGCACTAGATCCATCTTCAACTTAAACACATGAATGAAATTCCAACAACCATGATCACCACAAAAATCATTTGTTGTGAAAACTGAAATCAATCTGGCTGGTGTCTCAAAACACCAAAGTACAAGATAGTCCTCCTGAGTACTAGGAAGAACTCCATTCTCAAAAACTCAGGCCACTCTACTTTGTAGATGACCTGAGAACATACTCAACAACTCAAAACTCAACGAATTGTCCAAACTCACATAGTTCGTTACATCATTTAACTGTCAATGGGTACTACTTATTCCAACACATAATACCCCGAGTTTACAAGAGAAAATGGCACATCCTGAGTAATATCCATAGGTTTTGCACCCTATGCAACTAAGTTTTGTATGGATCATGCAGAAACTGGATCAAAAGAACATAATCTCATAAAACCATTTTCTTGAATGATGAAGTAATGAGTCATCTATCACCGAAGAAAAGATAGGATCACACTACTTACTAAGCAGCTGACCGTGCCTGTGGCATGTATAACCCATTGAACTAAGCATCCCTCGATGCTCACTCCCATATCAAGGGTCATGATGTAATGAAAAACCATCTTAATAAGGGTTACCTTTAAAAAAACAAAAATTCCTACTAGAAACAACAACACATATGTGTAACAAACACTAGAAATCTCGTAGCTGAAAGCAAGACATCAAAATATGAGGGTGTTACCACAAGAAAGCACCTTATGAAGCATAAGCATCGACTCTGTCTCTTGGTCATGAAAAAAAATATTTCACTAGGATCAATATCCCATTTCATTCAATCTATTTATAAAAAGAAAAAGCCTACTAATAATCCCTCATGATTCCATTCCAATGCATATGGCCAGAAACATTTATCTACCCTTTCACAAGGGTTTAAACAAAGTTCACCACTTCAGGTTACGATTAAAATTAATTTCATTAATTCACTTAAAACATTAAACATTTGAAAGAAATTTTAAACAAAAACTCAAGTACCATTTTATATAACTAGGAACTTGGTATCCACTTTAGATAATAGCTCACATTAAAAATAAAAAAGTCTCATAAAAGTTATTTTTTAAAAATTTATCATTAAATGAAATTCTTTCTTAATTGGGAAATTTAGAATATAAATTCTATTTAAACAATAAGGCGACATATGATGGTCTCATTATAGTAACTCATATTCTTCAAAAAGAACCATAATAACAGTTATTTAATTATCAAAAGCATAAAAATAATAATAGTTCATCCCATTTAAGAATTCCCTAGCTGACCTACTTTGGTCCAGTTGAGTATTTTAAAAATTAACCAAACCATTTAAGTTCAAATTTTATCATCTTTTATATTTATAACCATCTCCAGATATACCATGGTTATAAAATTGATCTTTTATATGGGTTTGAATCTACCAATCCATAAGGCGCCCATACAATTTACAGTTTGAATTTGGATCCCATTAATAAAAAACATTCGACTTTAAAATTTAACTTTAGAATCATGTTTTTCATTTTAGTACTATCTAGAATAATTTTTAAAGATGAAGAGATTGTTTGAGTATATGGATTACCGTTTTACAATCATAAGGTTCAAATAAACCTTATAATTTAAAACCGGATCTCACTTAAACCTCAACCAACAAATTTCATCCCATGAAAAAAATTTCATATATAAAAACTATCATGCTATAATAAGATGTATACACCGAGAGCATGATGATAAGAAAAAAACAATAAAATATAATCACATAGGAATGATACACTACATGCAAGGCATTCTAAATAAACCAGCATGCAAAAATATTTCCTCAATAGGTACAAAACTAAGCATGGAATCACTCATGGAACACAATCATACTTAGCAGGAAAAATACTAATGTAGCTACATGGCATGACATGTGAATTTTTATCTGTGCCTAAAATGATGCATGTCATGTCACTTACTTTCCATTTCATTCCAAGGTTAAAATACCATAAATTTCTATAAATACATAAGACATGAAAAATACACCATTCAATGAAGGTGAAATCATATCAATTATAACATCGACCAATATAAATAAAAATTCATAGCCCAGGCCACTTTGTCATTTCCCATATGGGGGGTGATTAATCCCCATCATGGCTATTTACCAAGCACTGACATGTTCCTAGTATTTTGTCTACTAGCCCAAAATAGTAATACAAAATGAATAATACCTATGATACCAATATGTAATATCCAAATCTAACTTACCAATAAAATGGTAGCTGGACTGGTCACCACAAGGCCTCAAGTGGGTCTTCTTGTACGCTTGAGGAAGAAAGATCTAGTGAATAAATGGGTTATCAATTTAGTTTTTATGCATTTTCACATCTATTTTTAAGAGATTTTATTATAGGGGACACAGTAAATAACTTTTTAACGTTGATTTACTAAAATTGACATTCTAAAATAATATCTGGAATTGGGTTTACACATCGGTTATTCAATATCTGATGTGATAAATGGGTTTTCATGTCGGTTATTAGATAACCAATGTGAAAATAATTTTTTTTAAAAAGTTGAACATTGATTCATCCTCCACCATAGAATCATGTAGAGAATAATAGAAAAGGAAACATAAAAGGGAGGATAAAAACTAGTAAAATACACATATAACTAAACTTTAAAATAAACTAAAAATCAATCAAACCCATAAAATGATTTTTCTATTCAATTTTTAAATGTCTCTAATCCTTTGTAGTATATTACCACGTGTCATCATAAAGATAAAAAAATAATACATAAAACATTTGACGTGAATTTTTAATAAAAAATATTAAATATTATGAAAATTTTTATAATTAAATTTAACCTTATAAAAATTTGTAACTATCCCAGTTGAAATTATTTCTTTCATGAATCTTAAAACATAATATCCACATTCAGTTCCACCTTGTTGTTTATGAAACTATTTCAAAGATATTTTAATTCAAAATAAATTTTTTATTATATCCAAAATTTAGTAATTGAAAATCAAAATTCACCTGTACTTTTACAAATTTGATCATTGATATCTTATTTCTTATCATCCCTCTAAATACATTCCTTGCCCTATTTGAGAATAATATGAATATAATAAATTTTATTCATTACAATATAAATAATTACGAAAATAACCAAACTTGTGTGTTCAATACATTCTTAAAATTTTCTCTCACTTCACTATAGATAGAGAATATCCAATACAATGTCTTCTCTCTTGAAAAAATCCCCCAACATCCAATGACCAATAATATAAAATAAAACATATTATGAGTTGTTAATATGTTATGTGATATACAAAAACTTTATGATAAAAATAATTTGATACCTTTCATGATATGGAAGCATCCAACACCAAGTGATGAAATTATTCTGAAATATTTCTGCTATATAAACTATTATTTCAACATCGATCATTGTCATAGCTATAGGGGAAATAAAATGTGGGTCCATAAATCCATATACACATTTCTTTTCATTATCTATGTAATTTTTATATAGATACCTAATAAAAATTAGACATAATTATAAATTTTCAATAAATTAAAGGAATAAAAATATTTTATTAATCAACTTACCTGGAAAATTTTTTCTTCATGTTAATGTCCAATTGATCTCTAGCTACAAGATCCATGATATCATTTTCCAAAAGCCTCACATTAATTAAATTCCAAAAAACAACGCCATTAATTGGAATTTCATATTCTCTCAATAAAAAATTTGAGTATGTTGACAATCAATCAAGACTTGTAGAATCTATATTTTATGTTATGAAAATTTGAATTTTCTACTTTCTATACAATATTTTATTACCTTTAAATAATTCCAATAAAAAATTTATGAAATATATAAAAAAGAGAAAATAAATTTACTAAAAAAATGATATAAAACATAAAAAATATATATACCTTTATGGTAATATGTCGAATTTGTCTAGATGAACAAACTAAAAAATGACTGATACATTGTCCAAATATACTCACCTCATCTATAGGACATGGCATTTTTTCAGATCTGTATTTAATATCCATTACAATGACCCTATGATTCTCTATCCAAATCTAGTCGCGGTTAATGATATCCCTGATATAACATATCATACAATATTAAGTAATACAACGAGGATCATCAACATATAACTCAGAGTAACTTGTAAGATATGGTGTTGGGGGTGTTGGGGTAGGATAAGAAGGAGTGGTGTCTGGAAACATAGATGTGTGAGTAGGATAAGGGGGAGGATCAGGATCTACTCATAGAAGTGGAGGAGTCAGATCTGTATTCTGAAACCGTCCTTACATGTCTACAAACACAACATGTACTAATGCTCTGATTCTTCCAGACATCATCGCTTGAATATCATAAAATTTGGCTTCCAAAGATTATATTTTTTAAAAACATTCTCCTTTGAAGAAGCTTCTGATCATGGAAACACTTTTCTTAAAATTATTCCTACCAGGTATCCTCATACACCACCCGGGTGTTGAGGCTTTCCCAATTCTACTGCTAAAATATCCTATCTACCATCAGCAATAAAGACCCATTGTGTGCTATTCTCTTCCATAGAATCCTATATGGAATATTTGAAAAAATATTTAATGAATAACTTCATAAAATGAGTTTATTTAACATCAATAAATAAATAAACATCTTACAATATTATCATCTATAACTCTTGACTATTACATAAGATATTTTCTTTTTTTTCTTCTCATCTGAGCCCTCTTTAATTTTTCATTTCTAGCAGGGGAGGAGGGGAAACCTATCTAGATCCTAATGACCCAGCTCTGAGATTTTGAAGTTTTTCTACTAGAATGTGTTCTTCCAATAATGTATACCCTCCTGGAGAAAATTTATGAGTATATACATTTCTATCTTGAATATCCTAATGAGATATCTTTTATTTATGTAAATTAAGAATGAAGAATAAAGAAATCATTAACATAGATAGTAATATAAGAAAAATCTAAATAGTTTGCATTGCACTTTCTAAAAACTCTTCTCCTCGTTACTTTCAACAAATTGTTTCCTTATATATTCATGTATAAATGGATATATATCACATGGATTTTCATGATATCTATTCCCAAAATTGAACAGTGATGTGAGGGATGATTTAGAATCCCTCAATATCCTAGCATCCAATGATAAATATTTCCTCTGGAATCCTCTAGTGTCAGGTAAATCATATTTCATCTCATAATAATGGAGAAAATATGTTAATATAAACATTTTAAGATAAGTAAAATAATAACAAACAACCTTACCAAAACAGTCTCCCACAATAGTGATAATATCTCTTTATCAACACTTATCCAATCATCAAACAAAATATTATCTTTTCTTTTAGCATGTACTGATATAAAAGTCTTGAATTGTGTTGAATATGGACCTCTTAGAATATCACCATCATAAAATTATATTGGTATCCTCTATTCCTCACTATGAACAATTGATAATTTTGGTAAATGTGTGGGGCCACATTTACCAACCCTAAAGTTTCCCCATATGGATGCATGTGTCTCATATAAAGAAGGATTACGAGGTTCATCAATAGAAACATGTGTAAGTTCCTCACCATAGGTATGACTATGATCATCTCTAGAAATATGTGGTGGATCAGAGGATTGATATATTATCATACAAATCAAAAAACGTCAATTAGTTCAAAAATATAAAAATCCAACAATTAAAACAAATGTAAATTGAAAAATTAACAATTATAAAAAAAAGTAAACTAAACATAACACATTTTATTCACATTTTTTATAGTAAAATAAAATGATAACAATACTAACAGGACATGGAATTAAATAAATGAATAAAAACTACACAATATTCATGAGAGATGAAAAGACATAGTAAAAAATTCACCAACGTGATAAATCATTTTTACAAAAAAATTATAATTTTATAATATACTCTTATACAATATATTTTGTTTTTATTTAAAATGTTAAATTTAAAATTATTCTTTTTTAGCAAAATAAATTATTAGATAATTTGCAAAAGGGAAAACATGGAAAACTATAAAAAAATATAAACGTATAAAAGAAAACAATTTAACTTATTTGTTATAATAAATGTTTTAATAAGGAAACTCATATAAAAATATCTATCCAATGAAATTAAACATATTAAACCCTAATTAAACATACATTACCTTAAATATTAGTAATCTTCTAAATAGTTTTTCCCAAAATATTTTTTATGATCGTTTCGTATCGAAGAAACCTTATCTTCGACATGTTCATGAATATTATTTGTTAATAATTCCATGAACATAGGGATGTCACATAAATAAGCATCTTTATCAATTTTATCATCACCAAAATACTATTTTTCCCTTGTAAAACAATATCCCACTGCACATTATACTAATCATGAACATAAAGTATTTATTTTTCATGTGTTTCAATAATAAAAGGTTCATTTTTTAATTCCAATTTATTCTAGAAAACTAGTTTCATTCCAAATTTATCATTTCATACATTGCTTTTACCGATAAACCATTTACACTTACACATAAAACTTGAAATTTAATTTAACCAACATCCCATATTTTATTAATGACATGATCATATGTGATTGATGTAGATATTGGGTTTTTGTTTTTGGAACATGAAAAATTAGTTGCTTTTGAGAATAATAACACACTAATATTTTGAACCACCCTTCTATTTTCCTAATATTTTGTAAAAAAAGTATAGCCATTAATGTCATACCTAGACCATTTTATCAAATTTAAACTTCGACCACCGACTAACCAACTCAATGATTCTGATGTATATGGTTTCATGTTCTCTTTAAACCATGGAAAAAAAAGTTTTGTAATACTCATTCTAAATCCACTTATCTTTCTTCTTTGGATAACTTTGTTTCAACTCATTAATATAAAATTTCATATATAGTTGAAAATCGTCTATGTTATTCACGATGTGTAATTTTACCTTGTTTATCTATTCAACTGTCAACTATTTGACTTTAAAACCATGAATTCCCTTTCCCCCATTAATTTACTCATTTGTAGAGGGAAGTAAGAAAAACGATGTTCTCCACATTATAAAAATTTCTTGTTCAGAACTCTACAACCTCATCATAAATATACTTCTCAAAAAAGGGGTGTTTTAGGTATATATGGATTCGTAACATACCCCTTCAGTATTTTTATATACTTTTCAAAAGGAGATATCCAGCATAGATATACTGGTCCACAAAGCTTTATTTCTCGCACCAAATGAACCACTTAATTCACCATGATATCAAAAAAAGATAGAGGAAGATATATTTCCAATGGGTAGGAGTTGTTGCATCATGATGTGGCAGTCCTGAGATTTCATACCTATCAAATTCTAATCCTTTAAAGACATAATTTTTTTTACATTTTATGAATAACCATGTGATACTTTGATATCATGTACACAATGAAAAAATCTAGTTTTCTCCCTCTTATGAATGGTTTGACAAGCCGGGGGTAGGAATTTTCTCCTTCTATCAGGAGTGGGATCCAACTCCAAATGTATTACCATTGAGATTAAATCCATAATTTCATTCAACCCACATTTAGTCATTCCTTTAATAAAAAAAATGTTCCAATAAAACATTCACATTTATTCTTCTCCATGTGCATGAAATCAATTTTATGTTTCACCACATAATATCCCCAATATGGTAGCTCAAAATATATTGACAATTTCTTCCAAATATTTCTATCAATACCATATTTATGCGTTTTCTATATGTCACATCAATGTTTTTCACCATCTAGAAATAATGATTTCTGAATGAAGGATTTAGTGGAATGTCAAATTATTGTGAGCTATAGAAATCATTTTTTAATCTTCTATAAGTGTGATCTATAGGAATTTTTTTTGAAGACACCTGTATACTATTGCTATACCATGATGTAGTTGATAATATGAAGTCTGTTGTTCATAAATTGGACAAGATTTATGACCCTTAGAAAATTATCAATAAAAATATTTATATGTTTGGATGCCATTTGTATTGAGCATAATCCTTTCATGTAGTTGAAAATATACAATTTTATAAGAATCATAAACCCTTATAACTTCCTCCCATAACATTTTAAAATCATCAATTAATAGTGAGAAGAAAATATCAATATCATTTCTGGGCTGTTTTGGTCCAATAATCATTAAACTCAATATGTCATATTTTCTCTTCATACAAAAATTCAAGATATAATTTAAGAATTAACAATAAAACATGTAGTGAACTATGTGTTATACTAAGGCTTCTATATGGATTCATTCCCTCTATGGACAGTCCAAGTCTGATATTTCTAACTTCAATTTCTCATGTGTGAAACCAGTGATCAATTTTCTTCCACTATGGATAATCATCTAGATTCCATATTTTTCCATTACATAACTTCTCATCATCATTTCATATTATCCTTTTTGAATCATGTGAATTAGAAAATAAATGTTTCTAATGAGGCATTATTTTAAGATACCTAAATGCTTTGACAGGGGTTTCAGAAACCTATAAATCAGTCAGTGATTTTTCTTTCAACTTATACCATGATGGCCCAGATTTTGGACCCACTGATAGAAATTCATAATCTTTCCTATATAGGACACAATCCTTCAAGAAGACATGATTTTATTATACCCCAATCCCCTCAGGCATGATATTTTCTTGGCCTTATAATGTTAATTTGTAAGATTGTTTTCTTTAGGAAGAATGTATTTCAAAAATTTTAACCTCTCTATAAAACTATTATTACCTATCTATGTTTCACCTTTAGAGTTATCAATATTAGCACCATCTATAAAACCGTATATTCCATACAACCCGGATACAATGGATTTTTAGAATCACCCTATAAATAAACAATTTTTAGTAGTTTCTTAATTGCCTCTACATGAATTTCACAAATAATTTCATCAAGTTTATTAGATCTATCAGCTTACAATGTACCATCATCAATAGATCTTAAATTATTCTCGGTTTCGCCATAAAAAATCCATTGGATGTAACTTGAATTAAAACCCAGAAAAATTAAATGATCTTTGATATCTATTCTATTTAACTTCTTTAAATTCAAATATTTCAAGAATGGAAAGAAAACCATTTCGTCGTTTAGAAAATTTCTTATAGAAAATTCTAAAAAAGCAATAACACCTTACTCATATTCAACACCTATTCAAGGTTCATTAATACAACTTTGATTCATTATCAATAAAACATATCAAAAATAAATATAAAAAAATTAGTGATTTATAAAATATTGATATTAGAAATGACATTAAAAATATAGAATACCAATAATGGAAACACTATAAGGAAAATAGAAAATTTTGATGAGAAAATTGAATCATTTAGAAGGAATTACAAAATATATTGATTTAAAAAATGTGACATGTAAAAATAAATGGAAGTAACATAGTGAAATTATTAGAAAAATATGTACAATTATATCCATAAAACAATATACTTAAAAAATATAGAATGAGAAAAAATAATTCATAGTTGATTATTTTTAAAAATAAAAAATTTATTCTATATTATAATTAACAATATAATCTAATCAAAAATTGAGTTTTACTCTAAAAAAATATCACATTAAACCATGCTTCATGGGAATTCATATGGTATATAGTATTCCCTAATAGGGTACCCATTATGTCTTTTACTTTAAAAAGTTTACCCATCACCCATTAAAACCTTTTACAATTCCCCAGAGTACCAATGGAAATGGTTTAAACTATTAATAACCAATTTAAAACACCCAACTAGTTTTAAATAATAGACATGAAAACAATAACATAATAAACAATTTTTATACAACTCAACAAGAAGAAACAGTGTAAATGTTGTTTAGTGGGGAGAGGGGGATGGTGCGTCACATGCCACAGGTAAGGGAGATATGGTTTTAAGATAGTTTTTATTTATTTTTACTGAATTTAAAATAATTCAATTTATTAACACAGGTTATCATGCATAGTTTGGGATGCATGATTTAAAAAATTGTACACTAAACATGCGCCCCATACTAGTCACCTAGAGCACCCTTAATGGCATGTCCCCATGGTTTTCAAACTACACACCAACAGTGTTGTGAATAGTGTTTAGGTACTTCCTCTTCCACTAATTGTGAAAGCTAGATGCACGGTGTAGAAAACCATGAACTACCAATAAGACTAGTTCTATCCACCTTCATAAAGCCACACAATTTCATGCTATGGGCCACATGGTTTCTATCTAACCATGTTCCCTCTGTATGTCTTTTAAAACCTTCTTTTCCCTTTGCAATTCTCCCAAAAACCCCGATCTACCTAGGAAAGTTCTCAAGCCTTCACCCAAGTCCAAAAAAACACTTTGAAGCATTAGAACTCTCATAATCACGTTTAGAGGATCAATCCAAAAAATGACCCATTCATTAATCACCAAAATTAAAATTCCAACAGAATTTTTTTGATTAAAAAATATGGGTTCTTACAGTTTCCCTTAGGTGGCCATATTGTTCACCTAACCATGCACCAAACCAGTACCAACTTCTTCAGTTTCAAAGTTTCTAGGGTGGTGTTACAAGGTATCTAATAACCATAATCAAATAGTTCACCTACAAAAAAACCCAAAAACTTTTTAAAACTCCTCTAAAACTTCCCAAAATTATCCCAAAAACATTATACATATAAAATACATAAATAATGGGTAAATTACCTAAAACCAAGGGTGCCACATTCTCCCCACCATTGGCCTTTATGTTACTATAAAGTAGAATACAAAAATTATGATGAAAATGTTCAGGCTATTTCTTAACCATTTCATCCTCACACTCCTATGTTTCTTCTTGAATCTAACCATGTTTCCATAAAATCGACATTATAATGATGCTTTTCCACCCAAGAATTTATCTTGCCAATCCAAAATCCACTCTGGCACATGAACCAACATAGAAATATTCTCTATGTTGATGTGATACCATCAAATCACATAGTCATGATCATGATGATACTTCTTCCATTTAGATACATGAAACACATTATGCATTAAACTAAACCTTGGTGGAAAATAAAACAAATATTCCACTCTACATACCCGTTAAAGTATCTCAAAAGTTCCTATGTATCAGGAAGATAACTTACCCTTTTTTCCAAAATGATTATGCCCAAGCCTTATAGATATTCTAAAGAATACATAACCAATGACAATAAATGAAAATGATGGTCAAAGATGATCCACATATGATGTATGATTCATCCAGGACATCTCCCCCATCTTCCTGATCAATATAATTTTTTCTTTTGTCTTCTAAATAGGTCTTGGTACTTCCAGTGAAGTCTCACCTATTTCCATCCATCAAAATGGAGAATGCTAAGGACACCCAAACAATGTTTTAAAAGGATTCATAGGTATCAAGTCCAGATAACTTTTGTCATACAATTACTCCACTAACGATATATGATCCTCCCAAAAGCCACTAAAATTCATTACAGAAGCCCAAAACATGTATTCCAACATTTCTATCATCATTTTAATTTTCCCATTCGTCTGAGGATGATATTCCATTCTCATTGTCAACTGAGTCCCAAGGGATTACTATTAGTATTTCCAAAATTAAGATGAAAACCTAGGGTCTCTATCTAATACTACAGAAACTAGTATGAAATGACTCTTTTCTACTTCTTAGATATAGATTTTAGAGAAGTCCTCCATTTTGTGAGATTCATAAATATGGATGAAATTATCAATCATTATGACCCAATAAACAGTCATCCATATGGAATCATGTTTCTGAATACTCCTTGGGTGACCTGTCACAAAATACATGGATATATGCTTCAATTTCTAAATAGGAATAATTAAAGACTGGAGCATACCTGTAGGCTGTTAGTGTTATGACTTAACCTACTAAGTTGTGAGGCATCTACCAACAAACTCAGCCACTTTTATTTTTATTACAGCCCATAAAAAATTTTCTTTCAATTAATTATACATATTTTTTATTCATGGATAAACATTTCATCTTGAATAGTGGTAAGCATGAAGAAGATATTCCTGGAAAGCCATTGGTACGACCATCGAAACTCAAAACCACATAAATAAACTCAGTTCCAGCTTCTATTTCCCAAGGGTATCACTACCATTGAGTTTTTACCTTATAAAAAAGAGATCATAATCAGATGTATATGGATCTTCAACCTTTTCCATGAAATCAAGAATAAAAGAAATTGGGAAGAAAACCAGAACACTGCCTTAGTCTTCATAATCCAAGTGCATGTTGATTATCATCGACATCAACTTCCACGGATCTGAAGCCTCTTTCACTAGATGATTATATGAATTTATGGTTAATGAAATCCCCACATATTTAACATTACCCTATGAATACATCAATTCAATTTAAATCATCTGAATATACTTTATCTGACTTCTTTTCCTTAGGTTAAAATCTCTCTGTTAGAAAATGTGTTTCAAAATCTTATGATCGATAAGCACCGTGAATATCTCACCAAATGGTAATTAATTTAATTCCTTAATGTAGGTAACAAATCATTTAATTATAGTTCATAACTTGGGTAATTATTCTCATTGAACCATAACTACCATGAGCCATAAGAAAAAAAATGATATCCCTGCATGAGAACACATCCCACCCTCGATCTCAAAGCATCACAACACACCACATAACCTTGTCCTAATTCTAAAAAAATCAAGATTGGTGATGATGTATGGAGAAATTTATGTTTCTTAAAAGTAATAATATATTCCTTATTCCATTTTAATGGGAAAATTTTTCCTTTTCAAATATGTCATTGGTGAAGCTAGTATTGGGAAATGATGAACAAAATATCAGTAATAACCAGCTAAGCCTAGGGAATTATGTATCCCAAAAACATTATTTGGTGGTTTATAAGATATCATAGCATCTTACTTTTTTTATCCAATGAAACAATGTTTTTAGAGATAACATGGACAAGGAAGAGTACCTATTTAATCAACAATCACACTTTTAAATTTTGGAATACAGACAATTATCACATAATATTCACAAAACCATCTCCAATTTTTTCTCATTCTCACACATTGTCCTTGAATACACCAATATATCATAAAAAACCACCATAAAAAGAATGAAAATACCTTTGAAATATTTGATTCATAAATTCCATAATGAACACTGATTCATTCGTATGATCAAAAGGCATGACCATATACTCGTAATGGATATATCTACTTCTAAAAGTTGTCTTTATAATACTTTCCTTCCAAACCTATAAATGGGGATATCCTAATCACAAGTCAATTTTAGATAACAAATGGGATAATTTCAATTGATTTAATATATCATCCATGTATGGAAGTGCATACTGACTCTTTATCATAATTTTGGTAAAGAATAAAATAATCTACAAAAATCGTAAGAGTTCTATCTGAATTTTTAACAAATAAACCACTTCTTCCCATAAAGATATATTAGGATGAAGAAACCCTTTCCTTTTCATCTCTTCTATCTATACCTTAAATCTCCTTCAATTGTGGTATAGTATAGGTGGGGTTAGATAATCTCATTTCATATAATCGAAATAACCACACTGAGAAATATAGTATTTCTCTTGGGCTTAAGAGGAAGATTCATTGATCCTACTCTCTGATTCAGAGTCATACCACTACCCTGGAAATATGTTTCCATCTTCTTATTATTCCCAAAATTAGAGTCCCCACCATTTCTTATAGGTATCAAAATGCTTCCTCCACCTGTAGTTCAAGATATGTTCTTTTGTACCACTATCACTCTAGTGGCCATATCTATATAATACGTTATACAAAGAACCAAAATACTTAAGTGAATCTCTTGTCTCATCCCTGATTAAAAAAGTCATACCTTTGAATATGCACATACCACAACTTTTGGAGAAAATAAAACTAAATTCCTGAATTTATCCACGTACTATGTCACTAAGAGAGTCTCCTGCTTTAAGATAAAAAAGTTCATTTTTCTAGAAATTATGAATGTGTGAGGATAGAATTGTTTAATGAACAATTATTTAAAATAATACAATTAAATTCCTTGGTCTTATTTGGCATTAACTTCTAAATCCCACCACATGAGTCCTAGATCCTCAAGAATGTACATTGCCAACTTGACATTCAACTCTGTTGGTGTGCTTAAAAAATCAAATATTTAATTCATCCTGTTCAACCATGCATATTATTTTTTTAGTTCTGAATCACCCCCAAATATTGGTGGGTTCCACTTTTGGAACTAAATAGAATGATCCACTTTCCTTAGTTCATTATTTCTATTCTATCTATCCACAACATGAAAATCTTGGACAATACTCTGAACCAACTCTTTTTTCACTAGTGGCTTTGGTGCAACCACATTCTCAATATACTCTTCTAGTTGGGAACATCTACATATAACTGATTCCATTTTCTATAACCAAAATAAATAATCATTCAATATATCTCTAGAAACTGAATGCTTTGAAATTTCAAATTTACCAAATCACATGTATCATAATAAGGCCTTACATAATTCAATAATTTTCTACATTCATACCATTTTTTAAACTTCTACCATACATTTGAAAATCCATCCATTTTCAAGTATTTACAATGATCAACACTTTTTGCACCAAATTATAAATAAACACTCCAAATGAATTAGGAAATCGTAATGAGATGTCATTACTATCAAGGAATTTAATTATATTCTTGTCGACTAAAGTCATGGTGATGAGGTTACAACTCCAAGAAGTGTCTCAAAATACCCATGTACCCAAACACCCTAGTAACTTAACGTTTAAGGTAAATAGGCAAGCCAAAACTCTTTATGATCAAAATTTCATGTTACAATGATCTTATATCCTTACTACCATTTCAACTCAATGACCAGAACATATTGACTTTAAACTCCAGGACCAAACAAACCGATACCATTTGTAACATAAATCCTCTAACCCATTGTCTTTGGAAGAGGTAGAGGGTGTTACTGGGCCTTAGGTGACATCCCTAAGATATAAAAGGCTAGAAATAAATTCCCAGGGCTTCACTACTATTGGGGGATGGTTTAAACTTTGAAAAAAACCACAACCCAAAATAAAAATAGATAAGAAACAAAAATATGATTCATGAGACAAATGTAGTATAAATAAATGTAAAACAAAAATAAAAACCAAACTAAAACTTTCAAACAAATCATATTACAATGATGAAACTAAGAAAAATTTTGGAGAAAAAAATAAGAAACCAAAACAAAAAAACTGAAGGACTCTAAAGATACCAACTCAAAAACTCCATTCATGCATCAAGATAGAACTCAACATTCCATGCCCATGGTATCATGTTGTGTCATTAAAGAAATTAGATACCTCACTTTTACCTATGTCTGTATATACAATATCTACAAACACATCAATTTTCCCAAGCAGAGAATTAGTATAAAACTCAGTTGGTTTTACCCAATGATTTTACACTTCACTCCACTAGGATAGTACATGTTTTCACATTTATAAAAAATAGATTAAAAAATCCAAAATACATTGTATCAAATACAAAATAATTTCTAAGAGAAATATTTTATCATGGAATGAAACCAAAAATTCGTTGAAACCATTTCTAAAATTCCATTTTGGAATAATGTATTTCATCCCACAAATTCACATATGAATGCAACCTAGGACCTCCATATACTCAGAAGTGGTGATTCATTTTTCCCAAATCCATCACTTGATGAACTATTTTTATGAGGGGAAATCTCATACCCTTATCCATACCACTTTTAATAGTGGAAACTTCATAACCTTTCCCTCCAAAATCTACATAAACACATGCTGACAATTTATCCCAAAAACCATTCCAAACCAATTCTTCTAAATAATTTTAATAAAAAAATCCTTTTACCAAAAAATATTTTCCAACCAATTTTAAATGCATCAAAACTAAAAGAAACATCGTAAAATCATGTAACACATTTCACTTTCCACAAACCTGCGAATTTCTACAATTTCAAAAACCGTCTCCAAAGATGGTTTCCAAAAAAATATTTCAATTAAATTTCATAATAAAAACAAATAAATTAAATAAATTTGAAATCTACCCATCATGTTCAATATAAGAGGAGCCGAGATTCAGGACATCTCCCTCGCAAAAATTGGCTAAAATGAAGAACTGTAAAAACTCCAAAAACTTGTCTTTGATCATCCAAAACACACTTTATATATTATTCCATATAATCAAAAAAATCATTTCTAGAAATTATTTATCTCAAACAACATGAATTTATCCCCCAAAAACAATATCCATGAATCCAAGATAGTTAAGAAGAAGAAAACTGAGGAAAACCTCCAAGAACAAAGACATATCAAGGAATATGTGTCTCTAATTCCCTTAGATTCACCTATGGACTACTCCTGAATCAAATGGAATGGTATATAAAGCTTTGGGAAGGAGAGAAGCTCAATTTATGGTCAGTTTTGGTAAAAATGAGAGGTTTATATGCTAAACTGAGGGATATCGACAAAATACCTGTCTAATTTTTATCATTCCTTGCTTAGGGCACGTGGTCTGGAAAACTATGAGAAAATTATGTGCTATAAACTTCCTCTAAATGCCCCTCTAATGTTTTTATTTCATGGTTAGATGAACCATATTACAATCATGTTATTTCCCTCCAAACACACTTTCATGGTTTCACCTTGGTGGCCACATGGTTTGGCCAAACCGTGTGCCTAACCTATGCCCACTATTTTAGTTGTTTGGTATCCTGGGAAATGTTACATGGTTTCTAATAACCATTCTCAAACCACTCACCTCCATAAAATTCTTATAAATTTGTTAAAAATCCTCAAAAATTTCACAAAAATATCCCAATATCTTTATATACATGAAATTCATAAATAATAGGTTAATTACATGAAACCAAGGGTGCTACATAAACATATGGATGATGGTTATATGGTTAATTTTTCTAACAAAACATGATCAAACATTAATTAAAAATATATTTGGTTTATAACACCAAGAACTTATTATGTCTTTGATTTTTATCTTAGTTATTTTTATATATAGATAGTAATTAGTTTAAATTTTGAAATTAAATAATATTGGATTTGTAACAAATGACTTAGACATTGAAACCTTTACTCAATGAGAAATTTAACTAAAAGGAATTTGATTTATAGATTTCCTAACCATTAATTGGATGAAAAGAAACTATGTGATGTTTGTAAAATGGTAAACCAACACAATTCATATTTGAAAAAAGATAATGAGGCCTTCACTTCTAAACGCCTAGAACTGGTCCATATGTATATGTTTGGACTATCTAAAATAGAAGTCCTTCCTCTAAAACCCTTTTTATGTTTTAGTTGATGAATATTTGATATTTACTTGGTTTTATTTTTTGATACTTAGAAGTGAATCTTGTTTTGTTTTTATTAATTTCTGTAAACATATGAATAATTAAAAGGTTTTCATGTTTGTTTCTTTTATAAGTGATCATGGGGGGGGGGGATTTGAGAATCATGAATTTAATAAATCTTGTTCAAAGCATAGTATTAAAAATACCATTTTTCCCAGAGAACCTCAATAAGATAATGTTGTTGAAAAGAGGAATATGAACTTGTAAGAAATTTCTAGAACAATTTTATTTAAATATAACCTTCCTACAAACTTTTGGGATGAAGATATAAATACAACATGTAATGTCATTAAAAAAGTTTTAATAAGGCCTATCTGAAAGAGAACACCCTATGAGTTATGGAATAATAGAATACCAATGGAATTATACATCAATCTATTTGTATGAAAATTTTATATTACAAACCCCAAGGATAATCTTGATAAATTTGATCTAAAATATGATGAATAAATCTACCAAGGTTATTCTAATACATTTAATTCTATTATATTTTTCAAAAAAGTGTCCAATATTGTTGAAGAATCAAATTTTGTGAAATTTGATGAGAGTGATCAAATTGATCAAAAAGTGACTCAAATCATTGAGTTAAGTGATTATCTTGAAGTAACATGATCTAAAATTCTTTTTGACAATGAAAATGATGATGACATGGAACATGATTTTGATGAACCAAATCCTAAAAGGGTTGATACTAGTGAACTAGAAATTGTGTTATCTAGAAAACCTAGAAAATTTAAAGACTATCATCTATAAATAGTTATATGAAGATTATATGTGGGATTTTGGACTAGAAGACATGTAGAAAATAATTTATAATTATCTTCCTTTTTTATCTTAGGTAAAACATTGAACTAAAGAAATAGCCTTTGATATTTGGAGTTGGGTTTTAGAAATGAAAGAAGGGTTAAACCATATCAAGAGGAAAAATGTATGAAAATTAGTTTATATACCCTTTTAAAATCATGTTATTAGAACCAAATGGTTATTTATGATACAAAAGTATGATCATGGTGTGATCACTAAAAAAAATCTAGATTAGTAGAAAAAAGTTATAATCAAGAACAGGGAAGAGATTATGAATAGAAATTTTATCCTATTGATTGGTTATAATAAATAATAGTCATAATAGAATATGTATCTCATATGAATTTTAAATTATATAAAATGGAAGTTAAAATTTACTTTGAAATGTATTTTTGTTAGAGGAAATTTATGATGAACATCCTCTTAGTTTTGAGGACCCTATTTTTTAGAATTCTATTTTTTAAACATAAAAAATATATCTATAGACTTAAATAAGAACTGATAGCATGGAATAATATATTAAGGTCATTTCTTTAGTCACATTATTTGAATGTGTGATTGGAAGACCCCACTACCTTTAGGAAAAATTATTCAATAGGTATTTTTATTATGAAAATATATTTTGATGATGTTATTTTTTGGTCAATTGACCAAAATTGTGTAATGAGCTTTCAAAACTCATGAAAAAGGAATCTGATATGAGCATAAGGGTGAGTTAAACTATTTAACATGACTTAAAACTTATCAAAAATATTTTGAAAAATTTTTAACAAAAGAAAATACATAATTGATTTACATAAAAATTTGGACTCAAAAACAATAATACTTACTCAACTCCTATGGGATACAATATTAAACATGACTTAGATGAGACTGGAAACTAGTCGAAAAATGTTACATATTAGAATAATTGGGAGCTTTATTTATTTTAATACAATTAGGATAGAAATTAAGTTTTCATTATTTATTTGTGCTAGATTTTAATCCATTTAAAAACAATCCCATTTAATTTCTACCAAATGAATTTTAATATATTTGAAAGGAATTATTTCTATTTACTTACTCTTTTAAAAACATATGATTTTAATATAATATGATACTTAGTTGTTGATTTTTGGGGTTGTATACTAGATAAAAAAATAACTTTAGGAACCAATAATTTTATGGGTAAATCCTTAGTGTCATGGTCTAATAAGTGAAAACACTATAAATATTTTTCTACTACTGAAGATTAATATTTTACAACTAAAATATTTTCTGAATATGTGATATGGATGAATAATATACTAATGAATTTTGGATTAAATTTTAATTATTTTCAAATAAAATGTGACAACACAAGTGCTATCAAAATTTTAATGAATACAATAAACTATTATAGAAAAAATCACATTGATTTAAAACATCATTTCTTTAGAGATCATACAAAATAGATAAAATCTCTTTAGAGATCTCTTGTATTGAAAATCTATTTGAATAAATTTACACCAAACCATTTCCTATTGAAGGATTAAACTTTATTGATTATGAATTGGGTTTATTTCAATTCAATTTGTTTTTCAATGTATATTTGTTTTATATTCTTGTTCTATGGTATATTTATTTATTGTAAATTTTTTTTATGTAAACTCATTATAAAATTAACACCTCCATTATTAGTAATAATGATATCATAATTTTTCTCATAGCCTAAAAATTTAATGATTACATTTTCGGGTTACTAGGATTAACCCTTCAGTTAATCCGAGTGATATAGTGAAAATTAGTCTTATGTGAAAAACCCTTGGAAACCATAGAGACCCAATAGACTTGTTATCCATGAAATTATACAGTGATACTTTAGTCCATTTATACTTAAAACCTTCTTCTTTAATGGTAAAAAATAATAGCTTAGATAATGTTGTTGTGAGTAGTTATAATTTCTCATGGTCCATGAGAAAAGTGATGAGTTGAAAAGCTATTGATTTTACATGGTTTGATGAAACAGATATGTTACTCAAGAAATTTATCATTAAAAAGGTTATTAATATGTGTTTTATGAGAAATGAATGAACGTTATTTTTTTAGAAATAATTTTGAGCATTTTATTAAACCATGGTATTTAACTTTGGAGATTTTGAGGATATCGTAATGGACTATAAATCAAATGGAATTCGGGATGTATTAAATAGTAGTGGGTAAAGTTTTTTGATGCACTCATGAATTTAATTTTAATTTTTACATGTACCAAAAAACATTTTATTAGTTTATTAAAGCATAGATTATGAGTCCTCATCTTGGAACACCCGATGTAGAGAAGAAACCCAGAAAAAACATTGAACTAAAAAGAAAGTTTCTTGTGAATTTTATCCAACCTGCAATTTACCAATAGAATGTTGAGTTTGAGAAAATATTATTTCATGATGTTATGTTTTTTATCTTTTCATGATATAAAAACCCATGAACTTGTAATGATTCATAATGAAGTACATTTTCTCCATCTAAAAAAATCAGCAAATTTTTATCCCTTTGAAAAGACATTAAAATAATTCTTGATAAAGATTGTGTCTATATAGATGAGACTTATTGTACTCCTTGTCATGGTATAAAAAATTTAATTTCTAGAGTATTAAATAATTTTTGATTTTATTGGAGTTATACCAAGAGAAATTTATTACCATTTTGTAAAAAATATGAGGTTGAATTTAACCATTCTATTATTTAGTAGGAGACTTCTTGAGCTATAGTTACAACAACCATACCTGAGTAAGTTACTACCAGTGTGAGGGAAACGTTATAAAACACTTTTTCAATGATATAGTAAAAAAACCATTGTAAAATTAAACTATTTTAAATTTAAATCAAAGAGTTCAAGTGTTTATATCAATAGAAATTATAATTTAGGAGGTAACTCTAGCTGATGTTCAAACAGAAGCTCACAAAGTCGTGATGGATACACTAATTCTTTCCACCATTCTACCTAATATGGTACCGATTTCTACTAAAAGGGAATATTTTGATTTTTCCATTAACATATTTTTCATTGTTTTTCAATTGAATAAGATCTACACTACATCAGGAGAAATTCCCCTTTTGAGATATTTCCTTCTGCGAAGACTACTTGAAAATTTAGATGAGATTCTTTTAGTTTTATGGGTCAAAGTTCTTTTATAAATGAAGAAGAATAAGAAGATCCTTAATAAGATACCGACCTTATAGATAAAAGAAAACATATTCTAGAATGTGGTTAATCCTCTTGTGTTGAATAAGTGGATCATGTTGATGGAAATAGTTATTTAAATAAAGATCAAATTTTAGAGGGACACCAATAAGTTTTTCCCAAATTTGATCACATCATTATAATTCTGATATTCCTACAATAGAGCTTGATATTTCTAATAAATGATATCATGAAATCTATTATGAACTTATAAATAAAGTAAATTTATTGAAATATCATTTGATAGAGTCTCAATTTGTGGTAAGAAATCTTCATGAAGATGTTGTCTTAAAAAAATTATTTTGATAAGTTAAAGGTGTTGATTCAATTAATCGTGGAGAAATTTTCAAGATAATCAACTAGAGAATCCTTGGATGAGAGATATATGAATTAGGTTGAGATTGAATAAAATATAAAAGGAGTGTCTCAGGAAATAAACAAAGTTACTATTGGCATAGTATCTATGCATTCTAATTTCCTCTCCAAGGATATGTTTCAAGATATTTAATATACCTAAATTGTAGAAATTAGAAGTATTACAATAATTTTGTGAATCACTATAACAAATCTCAATCTACAAAAACTTAAATCATTTATATCCTAAATGAGAGATTGAACACAATTTAGGATAGTTTAGTTAAAATATAAAAATATACTAGTTTAACTATTACTAGGTTAGGACAGATGGTTGGGTCCTTATTGAATAACTTTTTAGTGTTAGAAGTTATGTTTTTCCATTTTCATCAGCTGGTTGAAAGAAACATGAGATCATAATATTCTTTAGAAGAAGAATATTCTTTTGATTAACCCATATAGAATAAGACAACCTCTAAGTGTAAAGAAATTAACATTGTACCGTCAATATCTAACCCTATTTCAGTATATTAAATCTATCTAAAAAATAGGTTAAACTATTAAAAATGTTATACCTTAGCTATGAAAACATTCAGGTTTACAGAACTATTTAGTAAAAATTTCTCAAAATACTTGGAATGGATTTATAATTTTTCTAGATTACTATAAAAATGGAATGGTTAGGAAAATTGATATGTATGGAGATAAACTGTATCATTGCCATGGCATACATTATCCAGGACCTCCCATCACTAATCAGAAAGTCTCCACTTCTAAAATTTTAAAGCGATCATTTATCTAAATTAGATTTATTAAAGTTATAATATCAGAATGATTTTACATGGATAGAGCACAACACACTTCTCTTTATATATAATATATCTTAGTGAGGATCACTCCAGAAGATAGTAAATGACATGGATGATATTTTCTCACTCTAGGAGATTTTATTAGAGAGATTATTGACACCCCTCTACCCACCTCTTCCTTAATAGTTACCCAATACCAATCTTTTATTCTTATTGTTATACGTTTCTATTTTCTTATTTATTTCTGTAATTAATTTTTTCCATATAATTTTTTACATTTCTATGAAATATTATATTCATATTTAGTATATCTTATTCTTAACATTTACATATGTACATGTGTGATACTGATTACATTCTCTTACCTTATCCTAATTATTTTTTATATCACAAAACGTGGGACAAGAAAAAGATAATATATAAATTAAAACATTTTGAAAATATTTTCATAAAAATATTATTTTTCATCAAAAGGGGTTTTTGATCTTCAAAAAGGTTGATACTGTTAGAAAGAGTTATGATGTTCAAATATATATTGAGACTTTATGTGTTTTGATTATTCAAAAATTCCCAATTAATTTTATAATGTTTTTATCTTAAGTGTTCCATATTTTATGTCTAACTATTTTTATTTTTCATGATATAATTTTTTAATAAATTTCAAATAAATTTATATTATGATCTAATAAAGTTACAATAACAAAGAGATCCATCTTATTGATGATGAAATTTGGATTCTTATCAATGACATTTATCTTATGATGGATTCTTGTATTATATGTAACAGATCATCTTATAAAGGAAACAACGAGTATGAACATGAATTTTTCTATATTATAAAGTAATTTATATTATTGAAGTGTAGTTGAGAAATATTATCATAATACATAATAATATTATATTATTGAGAAATTAAATTATCTTTTTCAAGTTAAATGTTAGAAAGCTAACCAAAAAATAAATTATGAGAATTTTTTTTCTTATGAAATGTTCATTTTTAAAAGTATTGTCTTATGATCATTAGTGGATGTTTCTTATCATACATAAGTAGAATATTAAAATTTAAATTATTTTAACCAGTATTTATCTTATGAAAATAGTGAATCTAATTTAACCTACAATTCCAAAATGTCAAAGATTTCAAGTGTTTTATCTTATAGAGTTGTTCTAAAATTTTTCTTTATAGAATAGTGCTATCTAACAATTATGTCACCAAGAAAAAAATATCCAAGATATTTTCATTATAATATTAGAATAATCTATTTATAAGTCAATTAATTTCTTCAATTACATCAGAAAATATTTTTTCTAAATAAGGAAATATATCTTTAGACAAAGTTTCTTTTGACCAATAATAGAATAAGTAAATAAAGAATAATTTTTCCATCACCACTATGGAGGTTTAATTCATATTTTTAAAAGGAAACATTATAATTAAGAACCAATTTCTAAATTTTATTATAGGATTATGCACTCAACTATTATGATTATCAAAATTTCTTAAGATTAATTTAAAAAGAGAATATATAAATAAGGGGGTTTTCTGCGGCATAATATAGGAAGTATACATAAGAAAGTATTGATACATGTTTCAAAAACTCTTGAAATATACCACACTTGATGCTTCAAAATTTTTTTTTGTACTTAAAAGATCTTACCTTGAAATCATTGAACATACATGGCTGAAAATAGAATAATCCCATCATACATGGATGTTTCTTTATATTTTTTCAATTACTCTTTGAAATTGTGTGCTTCATCATTTTCCAGATATCATTTATTTATATTTATTCTATCTACACTAATTTTGTTAAGTGTGTTATGTCTATTGATAAGTACAGTAAAGGTATAACCTGGTTGAAATCTTCTGAACCTTTATAATAATTAACATCTTATTGAACTCAGCTAGGAATCCCCAAAAATGGGGCTGATATTTTGAAAATAACCAAACTTATGGAGTGTGGTGTTGGTGAAGTAGAATAGGGGATATTTGTTCCCTAAAACACTATAAATATATCATCTTCAATATTTTTCTATATAAATACATATAATTTTATGAAACCTATATTGGTTAAGGAATTTCATAATCTATATACCAAGATGATGGTGGTTTTAATTTTTTTCAAGAACTCAATTCCCTCCCTCTGGAGTATTTGTATAGAAATTCTTGAGAAAATAGGTGAGGGATTATTTATGGAATGAACATACTCTCGAAGACATAAATTACCACCATCAAGGGTTTTGTGTAGTATAACACCTTAGTTTTTGTTAAATGGACCCCACTCAGCCTTCGGGTGTGGAATACAACATGACTCCATGACGTATCCCACTTTAGAGGAAGGGGGACCCCAATGGACTGAATCTTTGGGGACCTCCTTGGTGAAACCCTTGAGATTTAGTGTAATGGTCTCCCACCATGCCTGCACTATAGTATATTCCATGAATTGTGTTGAGACCTACCCCTATGGAAATCTAAACTCTCCTAATTTCTGGGGACCCTCCATGGCACAATCCATTGGATCCATCATTGTTCTTCCCCTATAAAACCATTTTGGTTTTGCTCCCTCCTATATAACACATCTCTTTTCAACCAATCTAAAAGAAAACTCTCACATCACCTGTAACGCCCCGACCCCAGCTACCTAGAGTCGGTGCATTACTTCGTAACATTGGCATGATCACAAAAGATCAAGTCTCGAAAGACCGATTAGTTTAGTAGCCTTGGAAACACTAGATACATTCATAAATGTTACATTACATCACAAAGTGAAAAACTATAATCACATAGTCTCCATAGTCCACACTTCTATCCTCTTCGGACTATCCCTCCAGGTCATTCATAAAATACTTTTTCACATCCTGGAAAATATTAAAACATTGAAAGGGGTGAGCTCAGATGCTCAGTAAGGATAACAATATTGCGGAAGCTTTCATAAATAAACATAAAAATTTAAGGCAATGTATAACTGAAACAAAAGACTTTTAATCATCAAAATAATATGGCAAAAGTAAAATGAGATAATGCCATTCACTTCTTCACATGGATATTCTACTGGTCGAATAATCACATTAAAAATCAATAACCACTTTCATAATGAGGGAATGTATAATGCCGGACATTCTGAAACATTTTGTCAAGGCCTCGACCAAGACGTCTAAAATGATTAAGGCCTCGGCCAAAACCATAAATAAAATTGGGAAAGGGCCTCGGCCAATTCCACATCTAGTTGTCTCATGAGACCTACCGATGCATCGAGGAGCTATAGCGGGCTCCACCCGTCACTTATTAAGTCCAATACATTCCTCATATGAATAGGTTTAAACATATCATAAACCATAACATAATCGTATCACATAAAACATGCATAAAGGAAACATAAAATTTCCACATTTCAATCACAAGATATCAATACAACACATTTATATAATAAAAAAGATTTCAAAACCATTTTCAATACCAAAATAGAAGAAAGTTAAAACTTTGTATTTATTTTTCATTAAAAAAAATGATGGCTTGTAGAGGAAGCCGAAACTCAAATAATGGTCATGGCGGCGGAGAAGTCGTTGTCGCCGCATAAGTACGGAAAGAAAAACATTCCCTTTTGTCGTTTAGAAAAACGCTTCGTATAAAAAAGATTCCTTTTGAATAAACGTAAAAGTAAAAGGGGTTTATACACCGTATAAAAGAAAGTTGTTTATAAAACCAAATATGCCTCAATGAAAGGGGATTGATACGAAGTCCTTAAAAAGTTCATTTTTAAAATAAAATAGATCTATTATGTGTATTCACTATAATTACACAAAAATAATGTAAAAATACAAGATAGGACATAATAATATCATGACATAATTTGAAAGTAGGAGATTAACCCAAAGAATAGAAATTGGGTTAAGAAGTTCCGTTACCTCGTGTCTGACTTGACTCAACCGTTCTTTAACCTCCTGAATAAAAAACTAGAGTTAATATATACCTTATTAATAACCATTTTCAATTTCATTATCCTTATTATATCACTTATTACAATGATATGAACATTATGTAATTATTTAAGTTAATAACGGTTGTTTTGTCGATCTTTGGTACTTGAGTCAACGATAATCTTCTTATAATTACAAGTTGTTTATGTGGTAGAATATCCATAATCTCCAGAATTATATTCATGATTTATATGTCATATATATCTTATATATCCAGTATATACATTCATTTATAATATTACGTAACATTTAGTGGTAAGAAATGAAATGCACCGTTCATGGAGACGGTAAGCCGTACGTACGCATGAACGCTACTTTCATTTCTATTTCGTATTTAATGTAATGAAATAATAATTATATAAAGGTATAATATAGTTCCAGTATAATATCATATATAATATCATTTAATCCATCCTTTATACATCCCACATATGGCATTAACGATTCACATCACTTTGATGGGGCGGTAGTCCGCACTTCCTAAAATGAAATTATCGCGTTTTACCCATAATGGAAATCATAAAGTATGCCATAAATGAGAAATAAAGAAGCATAAGTAAAACATAAACATATTATATATCATATATAAAAATAGTGACATCTTAATGGCCACCTTTGAAGGTGTTATATGAGTGTTGAACAATCATCGTTTCGTGAGGCAGAAATTCGCCATCCACAGAAGCCGTATGTTCTTTAACCATTAGATGTAGGTGTGTGTAAGTGTAGCTCGAATAATTATTATAACAACATCCTAGTATATTGAGGATACTGGTGTTGTTACAAAATAAATGAATAAAAAGAGTTTAGGGGGTTGGAGAAGAAAAATAAAACAAAACAACATTAGAAAAGACATTACCTGAAAATCGGGTAACTCTTTTTGATTTGATCCAAAGGCTTCCTTGGGAAGAGTTCTGCCCAAAGTGAGGCTTCTATGAGTAAGGTAGGAATGTTGGGAGAGTATTTGGGCAGAGGTTGGCCGAGCCAAATGGCTTGAAAGTGTAAATGAGGTGGGAGAGGTGGGGGCCTTTTATAAGTGGAGAGGAGGGGCACTTTTGGAAGGATTGAAATGTTACATTATTACACAATGCTTTTCGGATTCTAAAGGTCCCACACTTATATAATTCGAGGCTAAGGTGATAAGGTTTCGAAATCTTCTCATCCAATAGGCTTTGGACAAGTTTAAGCCTTGGATTTTGCATTATCTTCTAATTTTATTTAAATCGTTAAATAATGAGGTCATCACTGCATCATAATTATGTCATAAATAATTTAATTTATATAATGTCTAAAAATTATAAAATAAATACTATGATGTAGTAAATAGTTTTAGCTTTCTAATGAATATTTATAGACAAAATTTGGACTTGTGTAACCCCACTTAAAAATTGTTTTAGTAAACTAACTTATGTTTGTGTCAATTTAATTTTAACAATAAATAAATATATATTAATGTCATTTTCCAACTAAAGTGGCTCCATGGGGTCCCCATGTTGACCCATGGGTTTTCTTGGTCGGCCATGACTCATCGAATAGGAGTAGGACAAGTGTCAAGCTCATCTCATATTATTAAAACATTATTTGTACCTTAAACTACACTAATTACCTCTAATCGCGATTAAGAACTTAAAAGTTACTATTCACCAAAAAATTATTTTAATCTCATTGAACCACATTTTACTTCTTAATGACAACCATGTATGTCGGATTTTTGAAAATCAAATCACAGAAGTGGTAATATTTCATTTAAATGAAAAATAAGTTATTTAACTACCACTTAGTGGTTTCACTATTCATCAAAAATTGAAGTTTTTCAGAACAAGGCCAAAATTTCACCCTAAGCTATAATTGATATTCCGAATTCAAAAATGTTGTCTATTTTAAAAAATTCCAAACATATAAGTTGCATTAATTAATTTTATAATTAATTCCCGCTGTTACGACAAATAGCGTGTTTTTAAGAAACAATTTATATCAAAAGATTGGCAATTTTTTATGTCCAATTTCAATGTTAAATTAATTCTAATGACCACCATTGGATAAAATGGTAAAAATATATTATAATTATACCTTAAAACCACTAAATATTATAACTTATCACTATAAATTATTTTGATTAAAAAAGTTGTTTTAAGTATTTTTCACTATTCATAAAAATTTGGAAGTTCTCAGAAAATTACAAAAAATTCAACATAGGCTAATTTCAATATTAGGAATACAAAAATGAAGTCCATTTTGAAATATAAAATTTCTATAAATTTAAAAGGTGTTTATTACTATTCATAACGGCTACTTTGATTCGTTGCGGTGTGTTAGAACTCGAACTTGCGTCCAATGCAAGCTATTGCATTACTGAAAGAGAGGCGTATCGTGGAAGCTCGGGGTGTTACATTCTCCCCTCCTTCAATAAATTGCGTCCTCGCAATTTGAAATTTTTCTTTGAAAATAAAAGGTTGAAAAGAGAAAATACCTTTGAGGAAAACCCACATCGGAAATAAGGTTAATAAATATATAACATTAAAAGAAAGCAGGATAAGTACAAAGGTCACCCGATATAGCCCATTCTAGGATTCTATGAAAATATGGATATGGAAGAAAAACAAACCATCAAGGTCTGATGGAGAGTTATAGAAAACAGGATTAGGAGAAAGTTTAACCATAAGAAAATCACAAACTTGTGATTGGTTAAACGGTCATTGAATCCCCAGTTGGAAAAGTTAACCGACAACATTTATGTTTTAAGTTACCTTTTATAATGTTGAGGAATTTATTTAGGAGATTTACTAAGAACGTAAGGGAATATACATACTTGTTATGTATACTTTCATTCGTTAATAAATTTTTACCACAAACCCAACTTTTACTCCAAATGGTAACGGAACTCAAAAATATTCTATTTATACTAATTGTATAAGGTTCCAAATGTTAACACATACCATTTAGATTAGTAAAATTATTTTGTAATATCCAGGGACTTCCTGTAGGCTAGTGGTAGGAAATAAAGGCTTGTCGCACTATGGTTGTGGGTTCGATTCCTGCAGCTTTGTCCGACGCGTTAGGTTATTACCCACCCTGTATGTTGTCCTTTTCCTAAAACTATAGTATTATAATATTCCAAAAATAATCTTCATAAATTTTTTAACCTTAAACAATACTATCCAAAGATCAACTTAATCCACTCCAACCTTTATAGTTATCCAAAATACTTCTGTCCAACTCACAGTCCAAATTTTATAAGGAAGGTAAACATAATGAAGATCCTTTTTTTCCATGTAACAACATGTGAACACCTTCATCATGTATTCTTTTTAAACATACTGAATTACCATGATCCCTTATTCCTTATAGAATACTAGATATACTCCTTCTATCCAAAAATGTATACAAATCATCACTCAGTTTCAAGGAAGTTAAGAATATCCAATATAATTTATCCAAATCAATCACGTCTTATTCCAGAATCACTATCTTGGTATCAGAACCATATTATGGTTTATCTTTCTCTCAACCATATACTTTCCAAAAATTTAACCTACTGTGGAGTCACTTTTCTTGGTTCCACACAATCTCAAGTCCTTGATGAAATACTACTGCAGTACAATCCTTATATACTCCATAACTCAAATTACAAAATTCTTTAATAACAACATAAGAACTCTAATCATTACTCCTCATCTGTGGTAGTATCATAACTTTATTATTATCCAATAACATCATTTGGGGCATACTTTGATGATTTGGACATTGGTTTGCGTAGTGTCCCCAATCCTTGCAGAAGAAGCATTGTACATTTGAAACCATTTTCTTACCCTTGCAGTCACGCACTTTGTGTCCTTTTTCTCTACACTTATAACAAACTCCCATTCCCTTTAGGCAAGTTCCATGATGTTTCTTCCCACAATTACCACATATTGGAAAACTCTTCTTTCCCCTCATCCCTTTATCCATCATTCTCTCTTCTATCCCTTTCGTCTCTTGCTTCGCTTCAAATCCATAGGACTCAGAGAATTCTTTACTTATATTATTAACACATGATATTATTTCTTCATATGTTGAGAACTCATGGGAAACTATTTCCCTTCGAAATTTTGGCTTAATATCGTAAAAGATACGATCCTTCTTACTCTTTGGATCATACGTATTGCTGGAGTTCACATTCCTTCTACTGGGCGCCATTTCTATACAATGACATAAACTAGGTTAGTTTATGAATTATAATGAATAATTCCAAACTTTTAAAATAATTAATGTAAATTGAACGGTTTATGGATATAATCCATAATCATAAGAATGTTTTCTTTGAATAAGTATATACTCATAAACCCTACATAATGGTTTGTAAAGAAAATGAGAATTATCCTAAGCAAATCCCCCGGGAGTGTCGTAACCAAGAGTGCAGCAAGGCCCGTTGTCGTGCACCAGTTCCCGTTTGAGTCAAGCTCAAAGCGGTGTTTTCGGGTTTTACCCCTAGGTACATCTATGCCAGAGCCACCTCTACCTGCTCGTATGCAGACAGGGATGTATTGCTCGGAAAACTCACAAAATCTCTACAATAACAAAATTCTAGGAAGTTCTTCTATACTAATCCTCAAAGTCTATCTTTGGGCTATGTGCTCTAATCAGAGTTTATCTAAATATAGCTTCCAAGGTTAGTACTAACCTCCCTCTGATACCAACTGTAACGCCCCGACCCCAGCTACCTAGAGTCGGTGCATTACTTCGTAACATTGGCATGATCACAAAAGATCAAGTCTCGAAAGACCGATTAGTTTAGTAGCCTTGGAAACACTAGATACATTCATAAATGTTACATTACATCACAAAGTGAAAAACTATAATCACATAGTCTCCATAGTCCACACTTCTATCCTCTTCGGACTATCCCTGCAGGTCATTCATAAAATACTTCTTCACATCCTGGAAAATATTAAAACATTGAAAGGGGTGAGCTCAGATGCTCAGTAAGGATAAAAATATTGCGGAAGCTTTCATAAATATACATAAAAATTTAAGGCAATGTATAACTAAAACAAAAGACTTTTAATCATCAAAATAATATGGCAAAAGTAAAATGAGATAATGCCATTCACTTCTTCACATGGATATTCTACTGGTCGAATAATCACATGAAATATCAATAACCACTTTCATAATAAGGGAATGTATAATGCCGGACATTCTGAAACATTTTGTCAAGGCCTCGGCCAAGACGTCTAAAATGATTAAGGCCTCGGCCAAAACCATAAATAAAATTGGGAAAGGGCCTCGACCAATTCCACATCTAGTTGTCTCATGAGACCTACCGATGCATCGAGGAGCTATAGCGGGCTCCACCCGTCACTTATTAAGTCCAATACATTCCTCATATGAATAGGTTTAAACATATCATAAACCATAACATAATCGTATCACATAAAACATGCATAAAGGAAACATAAAATTTCCACATTTCAATCACAATATATCAATACAACACATTGATATAATAAAAAAGATTTCAAAACCATTTTCAATACCAAAATAGAAGAAAGTTAAAACTTTGTATTTATTTTTCATTAAAAAAAATGATGGCTTGTAGAGGAAGCCGAAACTCAAATAATGGTCATGGCGGCGGAGAAGTCGTTGTTGCCGCATAAGTACGGAAAGAAAAACATTCCCTTTTGTCGTTTAGAAAAACGCTTCGTATAAAAAGATTCTTTTTGAATAAACGTAAAAGTAAAAGGGGTTTATACACCGTATAAAAGAAAGTTGTTTATAAAACCAAATATGCCTCAATGAAAGGGGATTGATACGAAGTCCTTAAAAAGATCATTTTTAAAATAAAATAGATATATTATGTGTATTCACTATAATTACACACAAATAATGTAAAAATACAAGATAGGACATAATAATATCATGACATAATTTGAAAGTAGGAGATTAACCCAAAGAATAGAAATTGGGTTAAGAAGTTCCCTTACCTCGTGTCTGACTTGACTCAACCGTTCTTTAACCTCCTGAATAATAAACTAGAGTTAATATATACCTTATTAAGAACCATTTTCAATTTCATTATCCTTATTATATCACTTATTACAATGATATGAACATTATGTAATTATTTAAGTTAATAACGGTTGTTTTGTCGATCTTTGGTACTTGAGTCAACGATAAACTTCTAATAATTACAAGTTGTTTATGTGGTAGAATATCCGTTATCTCCAGAATTATATTCATGATTTATATGTCATATATATCTTATATATCCAGTATATACATTCATTTATAATATTACGTAACATTTAGAGGTAAGAAATGAAATGCACCGTTCATGGAGACGGTAAGCCGTACGTACGCATGAACGCTACTTTCATTTCTATTTCGTATTTAATGTAATGAAATCATAATTATATAAAGGTATAATATAGTTCCAGTATAATATCATATATAATATCATTTAATCCATCCTTTATACATCCCACATATGGCATTAACGATTCACATCACTTTGAGGGGGCGGTAGTCCGCACTTCCTAAAATGAAATTATCGCGTTTTACCCATAATGGAAATCATAAAGTATGCCATAAATGAGAAATACAGAAGCATAAGTAAAACATAAACATATTATATATCATATATAAAAATAGTGACATCTTAATGGACACCTTTGAAGGTGTTATATGAGTGTTGAACAATCATCGTTTCGTGAGGCAGAAATTCTCCATCCACAGAAGCCGTATGTTCTTTAACCATTAGATGTAGGTGTGTGTAAGTGTAGCTCGAATAATTATTATAACAACATCCTAGTATATTGAGGATACTGGTGTTGTTACAAAAGAAATGAATAAAAAGAGTTTAGGGGGTTGGAGAAGAAAAATAAAACAAAACAACATTAGAAAAGACATTACCTCAAAATCGGGTAACTCTTTTTGATTTGATCCAAAGGCTTCCTTGGGAAGAGTTCTGCCCAAAGTGAGGCTTCTATGAGTAAGGGAGGAATGTTGGGAGAGTATTTGGGCAGAGGTTGTCCGAGTCAAATGGCTTGAAAGTGTAAATGAGGTGGGAGAGGTGGGGGCCTTTTATAAGTGGAGAGGAGGGGCACTTTTGGAAGGATTGAAATGTTACATTATTACACAATGCTTTTCGGATTCTAAAGGTCCCACACTTATATAATTCGAGGCTAAGGTGATACGGTTTCGAAATATCCTCATCCAATAGGCTTTGGGCAAGTGTAAGCCTTGGATTTTGCATTATCTTCTAATTTTATTTAAATCGTTAAATAATGAGGTCATCGCTGCATCATAATGATGTCATAAATAATTTAATTTATTTAATGTCTAAAAATTATAAAATAAATACTATGATGTACGAAATCTTTTTAGCTTTCTAATTAATATTTATAGACAAAATTTGGACTTGTGTAACCCCACTTAAAAATTGTTTTAGTAAACTAACTTATGTTTGTGTCAATTTAATTTTAACATTAAATAAATATATATTAATGTCATTTTCCAACTAAAGTGGCTCCATGGGGTCCCCAAGTTGACCCATGGGTTGTCTTGGTCGGCCATGACTCATCAAATAGGAGTAGGACAAGTTTCAAGCTCATCTCATATTATTAAAACATTATTTGTACCTTAAACTACACTAATTACCTCTAATCGCGATTAAGAACTTAAAAGTTACTATTCACCAAAAAATTATTTTAATCTCATTGAACCACATTTTACTTCTTAATGACAACCATGTATGTCGTATTTTTGAAAATCAAATCACAGAAGTGGTAATATTTCATTTAAACGAAAAATAAGTTATTTAACTACCACTTAGTGGTTTCACTATTCATCAAAAATTGAAGTTTTTCAGAACAAGGACAAAATTTCACCCTAAGCTATAATTGATATTCCGAATTGAAAAATGATGTCTATTTTACAAAATTCCAAACATATAAGTGGAATTAATTAATTTTATAATTAATTCCCGTTGTTACGACAAATAGCGTGTTTTTAAGAAACAATTTATATCAAAAGATTGGCAATTGTTTATGTCCAATTTCAATGTTAAATTAATTCTAATGACCACCATTGGATAAAATGGTAAAAATATATTCTAATTATACCTTAAAACCACTAAATATTATAACTTATCACTATAAATTATTTTGATTAAAAAAGTTGTTTTAAGTATTTTTCACTATTCATAAAAATTTGGAAGTTCTCAGAAAATTACAAAAAATTCAACATAGGCTAATTTCAATATTAGGAATACAAAAATGAAGTCCATTTTGAAATATAAAATTTCTATAAATTTAAAAGGTGTTTATTACTATTCATAACGTCTACTTTGATTCGTTGCGGTGCGTTAGAACTCGAACTTGCGTCCAATGCAAGCTATTGCATTATTGAAAGAGAGGCGTATCGTGGATGCTCGGGGTGTTACATCAACTAGTATGCCACAACACCCTTAGGCTATGATGTGGTCCACTTCTTGCATCCAAAATAAACACTCATGGCACCCCTAACCCCACTCTGATGCCCACCTGAGCATCTAAACCACTAATTAGGTATCATTACATGTCCAACGAAATATTACTAATATGTTCTAATGCTCATCTTCCCAATCCAAATACCATTTCACCAAACAAACCCAACTGTAAGACCAAAAAATCAAATTTTATCTAAGTCTCACAACCCGTAAGGAAATCAGTCATTGAAAACTCCCCATGATAAGAATTTTCATCATCTATAATCATTTTATAGTCTTCCGACCCTAAATACCAAACAACCTTTGTCACAACTCACTTCCCACATGCTAAATTCCACCATCATGTTTCCAATGCATTTCTACTGTGAAACTCCAAACACCACACAAATGATTAAATGAAACCAGAATATGCTCCATCAAATCTCTAGTGTCATTTATCTATGATCCATACATAAATACATTCTATGTGAGTTACAAATAACTACATATCATACCATTAAACAAAACAAGTTTATACTCCTTTAGGTTGAGTTCCTCAAAAATACTCAATTTCACTCGTTAAGACATATTCAGAACTCTCGATCAGGATTCCTTAACCCTATAAGGAATTTAAGAGTCATATAGTCATCCACATCACAATCTAATCAAACACCTAGTACGATTCCACAGTTATACCCCTGACCTCCCAAACCCACCATCATACTTCAACCATGAGTACTGACACAAATCTAATCTGGATGACTCTTGAAATACACCATATCCATGACCCAAACAATCACTTGGGTTGTTCATATGTGACACATTTAATGCTCACCACCAATGAATTATCATTATCATTTACTCACTAAACCCAACACCGATTCTATTCTTCCCACATTCTGTCCATTACTGAACACATTGAGTGGAAAAGACTTATTTACTCATACCCAAGTGCCAAAATGAAACTACAGTCACTAAACAAAAAGATGATGCTCGGTCACACCTTTCAACATCAAGACACAAAAGTGTTAACTTCCAATTCATACCATGGATTATGGTTATAACTACCATAATAATTCACTAATAATGACTTATTTTGGCTAATGGTTAACCCCTCATTTGGAATATACCATATAAAATATACCTCATGAGGTTCACAATATAATACTAATAAAACCCCCCATCCCACTACTCAATATAAACAATGAAAAACTATATATCAAACCTGAAACGCTTGGATCTCCTAAAAAAGCCATGGAATACACCACCCCAAAATCACAAGTCATACACTAGGGTTACCCCTAGTATACCATATAAAATCAAAAAGACCCAGAATACATAGGAACCTATTTCTTTTTTCCCATCACCAGACAAAGAAAAGTCCATACATACAAACCTTATTTGGTTCTATACAAGAAAACATGACACACCCTCACAACACATAATTCAAAACATCTTACTCACTCTAGGCCAATACAAAAAAAACAATGATATTGGTTTACATTGGTACCAATTTTTTATTCTAAAAAACCGTTCAAAAGAAATTATAAGAACTAAATAACTAGAGTTTTCAAAAAAATCCATTATACTTAAAGGGTTTTTACCATAATTAAATACTCAAAATCCAGGGGTTAGGGTGAATTTTTACAAAAAACTATTTTCCATAAATTTTCTCAATTGGAAAAAAACCTGATAATTTCAAAATCACAATCACCAAAAGACATTTTAAAAATTGAGTTATGAAAACTCTTCCATGCTATCATGTAAGCACATGTGCTTTTTTAAAGGTTTTTTTCTCAAAAACCAACCTCCAAATAATATTTTCCCTATCTCATATAACAAAAACAATAACAATAAATCAATTACGGACCTTATGAATACATATTAATATAATATCCCCATATAATATAATTAAGAAAACATGTATTATATTATATGTTACATAAATTAATGATGGATTCTAAAGATTCGATGTGTTATACAACATTTCACGTGGACATGCATATCATTCCCTAATCATTCAACTATCATGGTGCACGAATAACTTAAAATATCTTGATGGATCCCTACAACTCATCATAAGTCCCATCCACCCCACATTGGGATTCTTTGTCCAATCCAGAACCTCACTCATCCTAGAGTACCCAGTCCTGTTAACTTAACTCCACCTATAAATAACACTAACCAATCCCAAACATGCTTTGAAACCATTTGAAACTCCCTATCCTAGTTCACGTAAATGAAAAATGAGTGAGGTTGTTTCATGACCTTAGGCGCACCTCCACCCACACTATAGGATTCCTACTAGTATAGAGTGTTTAATATAGCCCCGAGGAGACTATTATATATATGGAAACCAATTTTCATACCGAAATCTATCAAAAATTCATTATGAACCATCCATATAATAGACATATCCAAAATAACTATTGACATAAAAGGGAGAAAACATGGCCCCAAAGATTAGAATAGAAATCGTTAAATATATCTATGTAATACATCAATACAAAAAAAGTATAAAAAATAGATAAATAGATAATTATTTATCATATATAAATAATCAATGACATGTTGACCAATACACTTTCTAAACAATAGAAAAAGATAAAATGCATTGGTCTCCATACTAACTTACAAGATCATCCTACCAAATCCACAACCACCACAATCAGATAATAAAATTAAGTGTCTAGCTCAATGAAGTATAAATGCCTAAGAAAAAAGATGGAGGTGAAACTATGTACATCGAAAGACTTGTCGTTTACAAGATTGGGATTATTTTAAAATCCCAATAAGAATCCTTGATGCCTCAACAAAACTAATGTCTACTGTGATCAATTTTACATGTGCATGAAATAAATATAAGAAGTGATGCTATGATCATGAAACAAACTGACCAGGAACCATAACACACAATGCACATATAAGTATTCAATTTAGGTCATAATGTACTAGCTAGGTTACCCTGAAACGTTTCCATAATTTCTTCGTATCCATGTATGAAGGAAGAGAGTCACCTCACACTATAACCCAACACCTAGCCAAATATATAGGGTAGGGTGCGAATCCAATATTTCAACCCATACCAAAAAATGTAGTGTAGGGTGTCTCACAAAGTCCTACACACTACTCAAATATGTTGGGTATGGTGCCACACTATGTCTTGACCACTACCCTCTCACTCAGGGAAGGAATATTCTTGAATCTGGGCTATATTGTACTAATTGTAAGCTAGTGTCATCTCCTTAGAGAAGGGTTCAATGAAAAAAACTTGACCAATACCCTATCACTTAGGGAAGTCTTAACTAGTACCCTCTTACACAGGGAAAGGAAATTTTATATCTCAATATATACATTATCACTCATGGTAGTTTTATAATTAATACCCAAATAGGATACCATATCACTCATATAAATCCTTTATGTACCATGTTAGTTAAAAAATTCCCTACCTCTATCCCATATCACTCAGCGTGAGGTTCACAACCATCAGTCTGAACATAAAATGATTAGAAATAAGAATACAATCAAAACAAGCACATTTAAACTACATGGAATGTATCTCATCTTAGAGTCTCACCAAATAATATCAAGGAAACTATTAACTAAAGAGGAATCCCCAAGTCTCAACACAACCCATCACTCATTTCCACCCTCTAAAAGGTTTGTCTCATCCATATGGACCTACAAACCATTTGATATAAAAAAAAATCACCAAACAATACACATAACATGTATCATTATCCAATAAAACACACTTCAGGAAATTGAATCCAAGAAGAAAAAGATATTACAATCTTTGGAAAATAGGGAATCACCCTCACGAGGTCAAACAGAAAAGAAACTCGACTAATACCATCCAAATTTCCTTTGGAAGACAAGTTAAATAGTCTTTTTAAAATAATTTTTAAAATTCATCTCATACTATTTAAATCACACTTATCTCTTTTACAAAATACCATTTAAGGTTCTTAGAAAACACCACTCATTTTGAAATACCTTTTCAAAACCCATTTCTCTAATCACCAGTTTTCCTTTGATTTTTTTAGAAAAAAAACACTTTTTAAAACCAAATTTAAAATGGAAGCTTATTTAACATTAAAATAAAACACATGACACTAGATAATCTATAAAGAGGTCTACCAGTACTCATTCATCTATAGTACCACCATCATACCATTTTATAAGATATAATGTCTGTGTTGACTATTTGACCTACCCAAGCCCATAATAACCTATGGGGAAAGATCTCACAAGAATAAAATATGATGGAAATTATAATAATGATTTCATTGAATATTGAATCACAAAATAAGAAAGTGAGTTAGTAAATTCAAGGCTACCTAACTCAACCGATGATCCATAAATCATCCTCAATGTCATATCGAAATCCTCTAAGTCCATGAGCACATATCACATCAAAAACACCAAAAAATTAACAAGATAAACATTTAAAACTAAAATTATTTGAATAATTGATGTAAAAATCATTAAGCAAACTCAAGACACCAAAACGATGAGAAATGGGGTTCAATACAGTCCTGAGATACACTGATACCTAATCCACACAAAATTTCCTATTTTTACCTCTTAATTGATAACCAATTTACCCCAAAATCTTGAAAAACCCCTTATTAAACTTGTGTATTAGTATATATTAAGGAAAATGGAGAACAATGACTTGAAAAACACATAGAATATCTTATTCTAGCAGAACATGAATTCCGCATCACGAGGGAACATTTCACCGTGATCTGGTGAAATTATTAGCCGAAGATCCTAACCAGTAATCTGAAATCAAAATTGGAGCAAGGGAGAAGTATATAGAGATAATGGGGATGATATTACCAATAATAATCATGAAACCCTATTCTAAACTATGAAGATCAAAGGGATAAAAGAGAGTAGAGTGGTAGAGCCAAAGAGGCCTCCACCTATCTCCTACTATCAACTGGAATAAGGGAAGAATAAGAGGTCTAAATAGGACCCATAAAAAAATATCAAATGGCCCTTTAAAAGACCTAGGTAGTGGGAATTTTGTGTTGTGGCCACAAAGGACATGATGAAAATCCCACCCACTATGTGTGTCTGGCGGTTTGACCCCTTGGGTTGTGGTGTAGTGTCCCTCCTTTCCTTCGATGCGACATAGAGTAAGGCTCTATGACTTTGCCCACCCCAAGGTGCTGCCAGAGGGCTTACCAACCAAGGGACAACACTATTGGGATTTTTTTGTGACATTAAATTTTCTACAGACCAAATTTCTATTGAACACAGTTTCTCATAGTGGGTTATTTATGATGAAATATTTATTCCTTAAAAAATAGTAATTTCTATGACAGTCATTAGTGGTGAAATATAAATCAATCATGATTAGTTTTAGCACAAATGTATATATTGTAATGATAATCATTTATTTTATCCATAGTGCATATTCCCATAATAAATATTCAGTATATGAAGATTTATTTGTGATTAATTTTTTTAATAAAAACAAGCCTTTCAATAGGGAAAATTTTCCACTAGAATATAAAATCTATCTTAAATACATCTTCACATGGGTATTATTTACAATATAATATGATTTCCATCGCGATTATGATTTTATTTGTGTTTTTTGGCGATGAAAATGCCAATTCTTTCACATAAAAGTGTCGGTGGAAAAATTGTGATGGAAATATTCTATAATAAAAATTTGTTGGATTAGAGGGAAAATTATTTATGGTGGATCCTTTTTTTTGATGGATTGGCTATATGTTGCAACAAACTACCACAAAAATGTAATCCATTACAAATTTTTATTGTAAAAAACCACAAAAAATTATATATAAAACACTTCAACCCATCTCATTACATTCCATGTGCGATTTCCACCATTTCCTTCTTCAAAGTATTTTTATTTGTAATCTAATCTTCAATTGAAAGATTATTTTATTATAAAACACCTATTTGTAATTATGACTATAATTTGAAGGTTTCTGAGTTTCAGATCAAAAATTTTGTATCCATAAAAAAGTTTATAGGTTTCTTTCTACCATATTTAATAGTTCATATTTTTTTTGTTATTAATGGTATTTTAATTATATAATTAGTTAGATAATTTAATTTATAAATGATTTATTATATTTATATATCAGTTGAGGAATTATTTTTTGTGACTGTTTTTCAAAATATTAGTTAGTCAATAATATTATTAATATAAATTATAGTTTAAATTATTCTTATAATATAGTAGATAGTAATTTATAATAAATCATTGAAAATTAGTTTATTGATAAAAAATTCATTTAATGTAATAAATGTTATTTATAATTAGGGAAAACTAATTTAAATATATTTAATTTCATACTAATAAATATCAAAAAAAGTGTGGTAATTAATTATCATAAATATCATTGAATTATATAAAATAGTTTAAAATAAAAAATATTAATTATAATTAGGAAAACATAATCAATTTAAAAATGATTAATATAAATAATAATTAATAAATATTATCTTGGGATTAATTATTATGAATTAGTATAAGTTACTAATATTTGTAAAAATTATTATTAATTTACCATAAATAACTATAAATTTGTATTCATCAGTAGTAACTACTATTAATTACTATAAATTTTTATTAATTAGTGTGCATTTATATAAATTTGAAAAAAATATAATAAATTATTATGAATTGAAATAAATTGATAGGGATTTGAATAGATTAGTATAAATTTTTCTAAATTTGTATAAATTATTATAAATTATTATAAATTAGTAAAAATTAGTATTAATTGATTATAGAAAACTATAAATTACTATAAATCGACCGAAGTGTTTAAAAATACCTATAAATTAGTATTTATCAATATTAATTAGTATTAACAAGTATCAATCATTATTAATTGGTATTGATGAACATTAATTGATATTAAATATAACTAATTAGTTTGAATCAGTATAAATTAGTGTATATTATTATAAATTTGTATAATTTGGTATAAATATGTTTAAATAAGTATAAATTATTATAGACATTGTTAAAATTGGTATAAATTAGTATAGATCAATATGAATGAGTATAAATAAGCATAAGTTAATATAAATCAATATTAGTTGACTATAAATTAATAAAAATCAATAAAAATCAATATTAAATAGTAAAAATAAATATTTATTAGTAATTTTCAATTCTAATTAGTATTAATTATTATATATTTGTTTAAATTCTTATAAATTATTATAAATCAGTTTAAATCAATATAAGTTACTATAAATTACTATAAATCACTATAAATTAGTTTTAATTTTTTTAATTAGTATTAATTAATATTGAATAGTATTAATTATGATAAATTAGTATTAATTTGTATAACCCATTTATACGTAATTGGAATAAATTATTATAAATTATTATAAATTATTAAAAGTTATTATAAATTAGTACAAATTTGTGTAATTTAAAATAAATTAGTATAAATTAGTACAAATTACTATACATTAGAATAAATTAGTATAAATTACTATAGATTATAATTAATTATTATTAATTATTATTGATTTTTTTAATAAGTATTAATGTGTATAAATAATTATTAATGAGCCTTGATCAGTAATAATCTGTCTTAATAATTAAAAATTAGTATAAACTTTTTATTCATTTAGTGAAAATTATTTTTATAATATTTTTATAATATTTTATGTAATAAACTAATTAATATTATTTTTTAGAGAACTATGGAAATAGAAAATTCACACCAGTGTTTATTATGAGATGATGACTGGATAAATCATAGTAGAAATACAAATGATTCTAGTATAAATTCTCTCTACATTGTTGGAACATTTATATCATTTTTATCATCATATTATGAATTTGTTTCAAAAGGAAAATATATTTTTTCATATAGGAAATGAGATCTTGGGAGACTTGAAATGTTTTAAAATATTAGGGTTCATCTATTAGATTTTAGTTGTCAAAAAGATTATATCTTTATGTATAAACATAGTTATGTTAATAGTAAATGAGTTTGCTAACCAATCTTTTCATAAAATGGAAAGTCAATATTATAATTTTAATCATGAATTAGAAACATGTAAATTTTATGATTTGATGAAATCTACAGAGGGGTCCATATATCTTGAATTCAACCTAATAAAATGTGAATCTTTTACAAAATTTATAGCTAAAAAATCATAATTTTGAATGTCAAATGGTAGTTTTTCTTTGGTTAAATCATTTCTTCCGAAGAAAAATACATTACCTATAAATTTCTATGAAACTAATATGTTGGATCATAATTTTGGATATTTGTTAGCATATAATCCTTTAATATTCAAATGATTTCATTTTATATTATTGAAAACATGAGTCACTAGTTTATTTTCCAACATGTGGATAATCAAGGTACAATTAAGTACAAAAGGAAAGCCATGATTTTTTTAATGTAAAAAAGTTTAGGTATTTTCCTATTAGACCTAGACTATAGTGTTTATTTATGTCTCATAACATAGAAAAAATTATTACATCTCATGGAGCTAGTAAAATTATAAATCATCCATGCGACAGTGATTCATGGAAATTGTCTAATCAACTTCACCCACTATTTTCATTAGAACCAAATTACATGTGGTTAGGTCTTTATATTAATAGTTTCTGAAAATTTTGTGCTTACAAAATTCATTATTCTTATCATAATATTTTCTTAACTTCATAAAACTTTTTTCCTTGGATATTCATGGAATAACCACACACACACACACTATCTCTCTCTCTCCCACACACATATATTTTTAGAATTACCAATTTATGGACATCCAAATAAGAATATAATTTTTAATTTGAATTCACTGATTAGTGAGTGAAATTTATTATGGATTAATAGTGTAACTACATAAGATATTGTTAAAAAACATAATTTTTCACTGAAAGCTAAATTAAAGTAAAAAATTAGTGAATTTCTTGTATATGATATTTTGTATTGATGGAGTGCACATGGTCTAAAATCATGGTTATACAATAAGGTTAAAAAACATTTTTTTTCTCATCAATGGAAGAAAACCTTGTTTTTTGACATTAATTACATATTTATTCCTGTAATTCATCCTTCCCAACAGAATAAAAATAATATTACAGAATATATTATTGAAGGAGATGAACCTCCTACATTTCTCTCATGTATTTAGGTAAAATATAGTTTATTCAAAATTAGGATAAATTATTTTTTTCAATTAATATTTATTAGTTTTTTATAATTGATTTGTGTGATAATAATTATATACATGTAACATTATTTCCTCTCTATTTTTATCATATGGATTTAAATAAGTTTGATGTGATGATTTATCGTTTGACAGATGATGGGATTATTTTTGATGAGCCTCCTTATTTTGAAGTCAAGGGTTCTTATAAAGGAACAACTACCTAGAGGGATCAAGATGTTACATTACTAAACATCCCACATCTTATTTCTGAGCATTGTCCATCACTTGACTTTGATCCTCATCAGAGAAAGTAATTTAAATATTATTTTTATTTAGTTTTTTATTTATTTTTTATGTTACTAATTATTATTGTTTTCATAGTTTTTTAAATTTATCCATTAGTTTAGTTAGTGATATTCTAGGTAATGATTTTTATTCTTTATGGGTGTAACAAGATTAGGTTTCTACCAATGTGGTCATCAAATGTTCAAGAACCAAATTTTATATATAAATAAAAAATATATATTTTTTTAAATTCATATAATTTATAGTTTACTAAATTATTAAATATTTTTTGAGTTTATGATCTCTTATTAATGAAATAACGCGAAACTATATTTGAGAGGAATTAGAAGTTTGCATGAAGGATAATTTTTATCATTTTTTACACATACTTTAGAGGATATATATGGATAGAGATTCCATGAATATGTTTTATGAGTCTCATGTGCCTCATTGACCCAATTAAGTCACCATACAGGTTTGGGGGAGATTTTCTAATTACTGGATAAGATATAATTTTTAGAAGAGATCAACTTTTAGTCAATTGAATTTAGGGAGAGAAGATTTCACACACAGTTCTAGAAGTTATACATTCAGTTTACATATTCAAAAATAGGAAATTAATATTATTCATTTACATATATATATATATATATATATATTTGTGTGTGTGATAATAAATTAATATGTTAAATTTATTCATTTTTTGGTTGATCCAGTGTTATATAGTTTGATGTGTATAAGAAGATGCATACTAATAAAACTAATGGGAAGATTTATGGTGGGAGACAATGAAATATTTTGGTTTTTATTTTTTTCAAGTTTTATTTAAACTAATCTAATAATTTTTTCTTTTTAAATGTTTATATGATTGTATGATACATATGAGATAGAGATTATATAAATGTGTTATAGTATAAATGAGATAGACGGTGCAGATAAGGCCTAATATGAGTCATGTTTTGATGATATAACGTTATTAAAGGTAATAATGAGTGGTATTTAGAAAGTTTGGGTGATCAGTTTAAGTTCACAACTGAAATATGTTAGTTACTATGGTATTAAAGAAATGTCATCATTTAAATGTAAGAGAGAACATAATATATTTTCATCATTCATTTTTTTAAAGTATGAGGTGAGGATTCAAGCTTGGGATGAGACTATATAGAGAATGATTAGATATCTGGAAGACCACAGGCAGTAGTTGGAGAAAAAATGATATCGGTATGAGAAATAATGATAGTGGAAGGAGCAGTATAAGTTTCAATGTCATCAACATAAGGAAAAAATGAAGTATATGAGACTACTTAAATGTGTTTTAGAGATGGAGTTCCCTGCTACTCATGGAGTTGATTCCCTACCCCCTTAGTGAAATTATTTTTATGTTTTTATGATTTTTTTAATAAATGTGTTTTAATTTTATAAAAAATGTTTTATAGTTTTTTATTATATTTTAATCTTATTATTTATCTAAATTTATTTATGATGGAATAATAATATCTTCTGAAAATAAAATGCCTCTAATATATTTATGATGGAAATGTTACTTTTATTGTAAATAATATCTGTGAAAAATATTTAATTTCATCATAGAATGTATTTTTATCAGAATTAAATATTTTGTTACAAATACCATTAGCCTATGGTTATTTTCAATGGACTATAAAAAATACTAGTATTTATAATGTGATTTTCCAGAATGGATTGTTTGTTGCAGATTCCTATAAAAATTATCTTTTTATAATGAAAATACCTTGTAGACAACCCATCATAAAAAGAAATAATTTTTATAGTACCTAGATGACACATTCCAAAGTGGTCTCCTTCTAGGTCCACGTTATGGTGTGGTCCTTATATTGTGGTGCAAGCCACCCCCAAGGGCAGCACTACTCCCTTTCCTCATGGTGACCTGAAGGAACAAAACCCTTTGGCTATAGTGGGGTCCTTCCACTAGTTAAAAATTCCATTTAGTGGTACTTTACATTATTGATAAATGGTTTTATGAAATTTTTCCAAAAATCACCGTGAGATATGGTGTCACAAAACATTGTGTGACCCTTTTTCAATAGCATCATAGAACCAGTTTTCCATGGTTTAAACCACAACTAAACAATTAATGTGATTTTTTATTTTTTAAAATATTATTTATTATTTATTTACATATTATGTCTAGTATAAAGTAAGAATAAATATATATGTGCGTGTGGTTTTGTTGGGATTTGAACCACTTTGTACTTGGTTATTCTATAAAGACTTTCCCACTCCACAAAGGTCTTCATGTGGTGAATAAACATACTTTAATATACTTATATATATAGAGATACATATATATAGAATAATAAATGAATATATATAGCCAACGAGCCTATATCCAAGTGGTAAAGGCTCCTGTATGGAATCCAAGATGACCTCAGATCAAGCCCTGTTGGGCGCAGGTACCATTCAGTAATATGCAGGTGGTGACAAAGGTGGGGATGCAGACGATCAAGAAGGCATGATGGAGGCCTGATGGGACTGTCAAGATGATACATTCCTAATACGACATTGGGATTTTGGTCCATGTAATGGACTTCATTCCCATTAAGCCTACATTCCATGTATTAAATAAATAAGGCTTTATGGGTGAGTTATCCCCTCGAGGGGGGGGGGGGGGGCTATGACCCGCCTTTTTAGCCTGCATGTGTGGTGTGTGCATGCTTGAATGTAATTGTACACCCAATCACCTAATATATATATATATATATATATATATATATATATATATCTGTATGTGTGTGTGCATACATATATTTGTCTATCCTTTATAATCTATTATTACTACATTAAATTTTTTATTTATTATTATTGTTATTATTTTTATTATTTATTATTTGTAAATTAGTATAATATATATTAAATAAATATTAAATAATAAATAAATAATTAATAAATGATAAATAAATAAATAAAAATAACTAAAAAATTATAAATAATAAATGATAAATAATAATTATATATATATAAATAAATATAAATCAATAAAAAACAAGTAATAAACAAATAATACATCATAAATAATAAATAATATACTAAATAATAAATATGAAACATAAATAATGAATAAATAATAAGTGAATATTAAATAAACAACAAATAAGTAATAAATAAGTTATAAATAAGTAATAAATAAGTAATAAATAAAAAATAATAATAATAACAAATTAAATAATAAATAAATAATATAGTTTTATATTGAAAGATAAGTGTATTTAAATATATAAATATATATATATATATATATTTATTTATTTATAATTTATAAATGCAAACACAAATATGAAAATATAATTATATATAAATTTATTTAAAAAATGTCATATATAAATTTATTAATATATGAAAATATATAAAAATATTTTATAAATATATCTAAATATAAATAAATTTACATAAATATATATAAATAAACACACACACACATATATAAATTCCATCATAATATATATAAATATATCTAACATGTGTGCAAGTAAGTGGCACCTGGACCTCATCTACAGAATCTAATATTGGGGGATAAAATCCCCAAACTCCCTGTGATCCCCCCATTATAGGTGTAGGTTTCTTCCAACATGCCCGATTTTTTATGGGGTCTAATGGAATATGATTTTATGATGTGATATGGTGGGAATCCCACTCATTAATGGGATGCTATTAGGGCTCACTACAATGGTCTATGGCGATGATTGGCTCTTTGTAGTGATGAGCCATGACGGTATCATGGGATCTACTCGATGACGAGGATGCTGATTGCAGTTGAGCTGTTTGGTTGAGGCAGTAGGACTCACAATGAGGTTGATGCAGCAAGGCACACATTGAAGAGGGTTGACATCCTGAAAGTGGTGTTAGGGCTTGCAATGAGGTGATTTGTAGGCCTGAACAATGGGCATGTTTCACATGAGGGCCAAGGTAGGTGATGCCTATGGATTAATTCAAGTTGGATTACGAGAAATGGGACTTTGGGAAATAATTCATGTCTAAAAAATACCATGTTTGGAATAAACCCAATGGGCTTCAATCCATTTAAATATGTAAAACATTGGTCGAATGGATTCTTTTCAATCCTCTTGGGGAAGAATGGGGCCTAACCCATTGGGTGAATTGGGTGTGTGTCTGTGTGTGTTTATTCCTCCATACCTTGAATAAATATTTAAATTTATGTAAATGAATATACATATACCTAAATAGATATAAATTTATATAAATATAAATAAATATATATAACTAAATTTACATAAATACGTATAGATTCCCACACATATATAATAAAATATAACTGTATATATATAAACCTAGATAAATATATATAAATATATTTAGATATATATAAACATAAAGACATATAAAGTCATATATATATATATACCCATATAATATATATAAATATAAATATATAAATATATAAATAAATATCTTCAAAGGCCAAGAATGATATTGCACCCAAGTGAGGGTATCAAACAAGTTCTTGGAGCAACAAAGGCTCTGAGAGATGTATTCTAAGATCTTCAAGCAACAAAATAATTCGTAATATGAATGAAAATTGGTGGATGCTAGTCCAGCTTCTAATTAAGGGTATGGTGAGGATGTTGACCCCTGTGAAATGTTTCTTTTTTGGCTATGAACTTTCCTAACATTCCTTTTATTGTTTTACTTTGACTTTCCTTTTTTTATTGAAGTTGGGGAGGGGAAGAATTTATTGGTCTTGAACCTTTCCTACTATATATAAATAAATATATATATATATATAAACAAACACTAAATTATATAGATATATAAAATAAATAATAAATCACATAAATATGAAAAACAAAAACAATTGAAACACTATCATATTGATAGGAATGTAAACCCATGGAATAATATCATAAAAAACCCAAAAATCAAAAAATACCAGCATAAAAGAAGTTGAAAATCCATTTAATGTTTAAAAGTTATGGTACCTAAACTAAAAACCCAGTTTTAGAGGCTTTACATGACTTTTTTAGTAAAAGAAATAAGAAAATGGAACAACCTAGTTTTCACTATGTATAGATCACTGTATGCTTTAATTTGACTGTTCGTAGAAACCAAATAGACACCCATATCAAAAGTTATAGTTGTTTAAAGATGAAATACAATTTTGAACTTGTTTTATAACATTAATAAATTATTTCACTATTAACTATTACCAAATTATTATCCTGTTGGTTCATCCACTAGTACAAAATGATGATTTATCATCATAATTTTAACATCAATTTTTCCATAACCAATGTCAAAAATGAAATTGAAAGATTTTAATGTATGTTTAAAAAATCAAATTTAAATTCAAGTAAAAAATATTATTCTCACAAACTTCTCCTCATTTTTTCAATGCGATCTTTCTGAAACCCACCTCCTATAGACTCATGATGACCCCCAAACCATACTTGATATTCTATTTTAATTTTATTTTAAAAATACTTTATCATTGTTCCCCATCGATCATCCTTCATTATTCTTTCATAACCCTCATCATCATTCAGTCCATGAAAACCCAAATCCATTCCAATCATGATTGTACTCTAAGGTTTTGGTTCAATTGATTTTCTACTTTTTTTAAATGATTCTCCAAAATCTTTCATCATTTCTGTGATTACCCCACCCCCAAGTACATTCTTCATAATTCAATAAATATTTTCTATTGTTAGCCTACATGTTTTAAATATTTATTTCATTAAAAAATAATTATTTATCTATTATTTATAAATTAATTTTATCCATTCATTAGTTTGTATAAATATATTATTTTCAATTATAATATTTTTTATTAAAATTAGTTTTGGGGTTATATTTTTTATGATCAAAATTTCCTTGCGATTGTAATTTGTTTTTGGTTGAAATGGATTGTATTTATAATTTTTTGTATTTATAAATTTTATTTTTTTCATGGTTAAGTTTTTTTATAATATTTTTAGTTATAAATTGTTTTTATCATTATAATTACTTTTGGTTTTAATTTTTTTAGGTTATAAATTGTTTTCCAGTATTAAATTTTTTAGGATATACATTGTTATCTAGAAATTTATGAATGTTAATACAAATATATATATATATATATATGTGTGTGTGTTTTAATTTTATTTTTTATATATATTTAAATATTTATATGTATTAATATATTGATCTACTATAGTGTGACTATAGATAATTAATTAATCTTAATTGGATAACTATTTTTATTTATTAATATATTCATATATTATATTTTTCATTTTTAGGTAGATCCTTTTATTCAATAAAATATTTATAATTTTCTACATGTTATGATAAATCACATTTTTTTACTAATAACATTTATTTATAAAAAATAATTTTTTATTTTTTATAATTAATTAGTTTTAACCAAATAATGGGGCATAAACGTTTGTGGAAGCATCATATATATTTTTTATTGATATACCTGAAGGAAGGGGAACCAAGGCATGTTCATTACTTTATAAAAATATATCTATAGTAATTAAATAAATTATTAAATTAAATTTATATTTCCTAGAATTATGTATATCACTTAATCTTCCCTAAAGTGGATGACACCTAATGATAGCAGAAATGGGATTACACATTTACACCAAATTTCACTCGCACATGGTGACTAGAGGTTGATAATTATTTTGATGATGAAAAATACCCAATCTTACAACATTCCATGCAGTTTTGGAATTACCTAGCTATGTAGATTTATTTTAGGATAATTATTTTTTCCTCGATTGGAGGAATGTCAATAGGTCAGTGAATGTACTTCTATAGTAGTCCATAATGGTAAAATTTATAACATTTTTTATTTAATTTTCTAATGGTTCAAATATTGTATATTTCATAGGCATAATATTTAATCAATTAAATTACAAATAACTTATAACTCTGAAGAGATTAAAGAAATTAATAAAAATGAATTTAATTTTAAAAAAGTATATGGTGATATTTTAAATAAAATATGACTTAATTTCATTTTTTTTGGAATTGAAAAAATTAATATTCATGCATTAAGTACGGGTCTATAGATATGGATACGTGTTAGGAGTTTGTATCTAGTTGGGCATGAGGAATCCTTTATGGTATGCCTTTCTTATTTAAAAAATTTATTATTTAAATTAATTTTAATTATTTGATAAATTATTTATTTGTTCTTGTTTAAAAGGCCTCTATGAAAATACACCATGTTTTATAGTCTCAGAATTTATACCCTCATATATTTCCGTGATGAGGGTATCCTTTATTAAATGAGTAATTTATGGAAAAAATTAATGAATTACGAGTCTAGTACAGTATGTCAATGAAGAGGTTCCATCAGACCTTATATCTCCTCTCTTTATCCTGAAAAAATAGAAAACATTGAGAATGATATAAAATGAAAGTATATTATTGATCAACAAATTTAGTAACTGAAAAGATTGTATGTAATTAATTATTATGTTTCTTCGATATTACTTTTTTGTAAATGTATCTGACTAGTATGATGTTTGAAAATATTATTTTAGGATTCCGTTTAGGATAATCTAAAATAAGGGGCCTTTGTCCCTAATGGTAGGATGGTTATTCTTGAAACTACTTTAGAAAATCCAAAACACCTGGGCTATGTTTGAGTGTATAAGTAGGGTATTAATTAAATATTTTTTTGGTCCCACCCCTATTCCAACATCAGTGGGGGAAGAATAAAAGGGAGGAATAAATTTTTGAATGATGAGTTATGGTAGATGAATGAGTATATAGTTTATAGAATTAAATAATATATAGTGGACAATATTAAAAAAGTTATAATACAAACTCATCCTATGAAATCTACCTACCAAAAAACTCCATCACCTTATTCAGACCTAACAATTTACTATGAGTTTCATACTGGGGATCCCCATAAACATACTATAGCATACAAATTTGAACAATATCTTTTGGATTATGTAAATCATAAGCTTATGAAGTCATGTCAGATAAGAGTAGTATTAAATGATATTATTGACCCAAATAATCCAGTGTTTCTACCTACGGAGGAGGTGTCTCGATTTGGTCAGAGTATTGGTCTTTTTTTTTTAATTTAGACAACTAATATTAATCATTAGATTTCTTTTAAATTTGTGAATAATTTATTTCTTACATATCTAGAGTTTCAATTTTAAAGATATTATTTTGTAAACAAAATTTCATCTTTATTGGGGGAATATTTAATTTATGTATTATTTTTTACGATTCATTTAGGTGATAATCACAACCAAAACAAAAAAGTATTTTGAAAAGTTTAGTTTCATTATAACACGTATAGTTTAAACAAATATGTTGTATTTTTGAATTCATAACACTTTATGTTGTAGTATTTTGATGAAATTTTACTATACATTCCAAATGTATTGAAATACCTTGAAAATATATTTTTAGAGTTTTTTCTATTTTTGAAAAGAATTCATATTTTTTTTATTTACACGTATATTGGAAAACATGTTTTGAACATTTTTAACAAGTGTATTTCTGTAGTTTGTGATATATTTTTTCTTCTCAGTGATTCACTTTATTTTATAGGTATGTAATTATTTATTTGACAATATTTAATTTTTTTTAATATTGAACATTGGTTTTAGAAAAAAAAATGTTGAAAGGATTGATGGTAGGGATTTATATGTTAGTTTTCTTTAAAACCAATGTTGAAAGGTCATTCCAAATTAGTTTTAATAAAAAATGAAATAGAAAGTTGAGTGTGAAAGCATTCAATTTTAGTTTCATAAAACACTGACATTCAAAGACTTCAATATGCCATATTTTAGAAGGTATTTAAACATTTTTTTTATAAAACATAACATTGAATGTCCCTCTATTTACATCATTTAAATTAACATCACCTTTTCACATACGTTGAAAGGAAAAAATTGATGTTAAAGGTGTTTTAAACTAGTATTATTTATTTTTAAAAGCATCAATTTGAAAAATCATTGAGTAGAAATGGAAACCCAAATCATAATTTATGGTTATTTGATGTTGAAGTCTGATTTTCAACATCTCTTAGAATGTTAGGTATGTGAGGATTTTTTGGCCATGATTTATGTATGTATGTATATATATATATAAGTTCTCATGTGTGTTCACATATAAATATATACATATATAAGTAATTAATAATTATGATTTAATTTAGTTTCCAAATAATTACTAATAAATAATTATAAATATATATTAATTAATAGTTAAAACTTTATAATTAATTAAAATTCTAAATAATAAATAATAAATAATAAATAATAAATAGAAAATAATGAATTTATATATATAATAATTTCCAATAATAAATAATATATAATAAATAAAAAATGATTATAAATAATAAATAATTATTATCAAATTGTAAAAAAAATATTATTAAATATAAATAATTTATATCATAAATTTTAGTGCAGATTTATTAAAAAACCACTAAAATTAATTATATAATTTAAAAAAAAATAAAAAATTAAATTTATTGGTGGTTTAAACAACTAATAAATAAAACAATTCTAAAATAAACTAATACTAAAAATTTAAAAATGAAGTATTTAATGGGTATTTTTAAAACCATCACTAAAGAACTTTCATTCAATGCTTGT